>JAYESA010000002.1:152517687-153215187 GCA_036927795.1 Iris macrosiphon | reverse complement strand
GAAATTCGCAATGACGCCTATGAGAATGCTAGAATTTATAAAGAGAAGACGAAGAATTTTCATGACAAGATGATCTCTAGGAAGGTGTTTCAAGTTGGTCAAAAAGTCCTTCTATACCAGTCACGACTTCGTCTGTTTCCGGGTAAATTGCGTTCTCGTTGGATTGGACCTTTTATTGTTACTAATATTTTTTATCATGGTGCAGTTGAAATTCAAAGTTTAGCAACTTCCAAAGTGTTCAAGGTAAATGGCCAAAGGCTCAAGCTTTTCTATGAAGGTTTCAAAGTAGAGAATGTGGATGAATTGAACCTTGAAGATCCAATTTGTATCAATTGAAGGAGGAAACATCCACGACAATAAACAGAGGCAACCCAAGGGGAGTTTGTTCTTATTCTTATTCTTTCATTTTTATTTTATTTTTTTAATTTTGCCTTTTCCTTGCATTTCACCTTACATTGGGGACAATGTCAGTTTTAAGTGTGGGGGAGGGGATTTACTTTATTTTAAGCATTTTTAGTTCGCTATTTTTCTAAAAAAAAAAAAAATTTAATAATAATAATAATAATAATAAAAATTTTAATAAAAGAATTTTGGTTTTTGTTTTTTTAATGATTTTTGGTTGTGTATGTCATGAGTAAGATTCAACTAGATTTGAAAAATTCATAACATGATTGAATAAATAATTTTTTTTTCAACTTAGAATTAATTAGTCTAGTTATTTTTTATTGAAAATGGTAGTATCTAAATTGGTAGACAAAAACCAGTGAGGATTTGAGCCTTTAGACTGACACATCAGTCTCATTATTCTTTCATGAGAGATATTCTTCCACTGATTTGTTTCTCTAGAACTTGCTTTGATTCTCTTCGAGGTCACATTGACACATGCATGCATGAACATGATTAAGGCCATCTTTGTTATGCGTTACATAAGCCAAATAGCCCACCTTGTAATTAATTTTCTTTTTGTTGAACCCCTTTGAGCTTTATTGCCTTTTTCTTGGTATACCCACATTACAAGCTTTCAACCAATAATATTTATACCTTTACCCAAGTCGTAAAGCTAGTGGAGCATTGTTGATCATTATGATATGTATGGGTGTACGAAAAAATAATTGTGGGGGTATCTAAATTTGTGGTTTGGTTATAACCAACAAAATGAAACATATTTTTATCCTCAAATTTCCTAAGTTCCATTATTGTTAAAAAAATAAAAAGTAAAAAAAAAAAAAAAAAGAAAAAAAAAAGAAAAGAAATGGAGTGATTGATTTTGCATTGTTTAAATGCTTTAAAAGCCAAATTGAAGACGCTGCAAAATGGAGTGATTGATTTTACATGTTTTATATTGAGATTGAGTTGATTCATTTTTGCTCCACTAGTTTTGATGGCTTTTGAGCTACATTCCTAAATATATCCCACCTTAATCCTAAGCCATGTTACAACCCATGAAAAGTCCTTATGATTTATGTTATGCATGTGATCCCAGTGGTGGAGAATGAGAAAATATACAAGCTTATGGTAGAGCATTTCTTTTGGAATGAATTCGAGAGAAATATATACCTTCAAACACATGAGAGTTTAGTGTTTATTCCCGTGAGGGTCTACCTATTTAGTTTACTCTATTTTTCAAGTAAAAATACCTACTAAGTAATTAGAAGTTGTTTAAGAATATATGTTCATGATATGTTATGAGTTTTGGAGAACTTGGTTATTATTTATTTATGACATTGCAACCTTGATTTCTTTTTGGAAAAATAAATTAGAGTTTTGCCCGAGGACGAGCAAAGGTTAAGTGTGGGGGTATTTGATGAGAACATAAAATATCATATTTTTATTCCTTAATGTATACTCCTTTATGCTCATTTAATGTCTAAAGATACTCATTATTTTTATATTTTGATCTAGGATACAATTGGAGTCACTAAAAGCAAAATGGAGCTAATTATCAATTCTGGACAGTTCTGACACCTTGTAGAAAAATGGTCATAACTTGCTCATCCGAAGTCCAATTGAGCTGATCCAAATTGATTCGGAAAGCTAAGTGATAGAGGCACAATTTTGCTGTTTTGATTTTCCCGAGATTCTGGCTACATCATGGACCAAATCACGCTTGAAGTTGAGACAACTATGCTGTGCACAAAAAGTGGAGTTGATATAACCATTTCCCAACTTATTCAAAGATTTTATTTTATTGTTGGGTTGTTGTAACTCTTAGAGGATTTTTGGGAAGATATTGTGATCTTCAAACACTTATTTAGAGTGTATAAAAGGGGTAGAGATCAAGAGAAAAAAAGGGGAACAACACACAACTCTTCTTCCTCTTCTCCAATATTCTTTTGAAGTTTTCTTGAACATGTGGAGCTAAAAGTCTTGTTGGTCGAAGGAAACAGAAGCCTTGGAATCAATAAAATTGTGAGATCTAAATTATTTTCATATGTTTTATTTATGCTTTGAGTAGTGAATGTTTTTCTGTGCCTACTTTCATGATTGTTTGGTTTAATTACTAGGAGGTCTACTAGTCTATTATCCATCTCGATCTACTGCTAAATTAGACATCAAATCCATAATTGTTTGATTTTTCTAATTTATGAAGCAACCAAGATTTAATAAACTGCTTTGTTTTATTAGATCTTAGGTGAAAAAACTTTTGACAAAATTAAATTCAACCGCTTGTGCTTGTGTTATTTTGCTTCATCGATCTCTTTGTTCTTTAAGAAATTACTAGATTAAATCTTCAGCGCTTGTCTTAGATTATTTAGTAATTAAAGCTAATTAGATCGCGTGTTTCTAATATCTAAGCCTAAGAGAGATAGAAAATATTTCCAACGGTGAATATTCAAAGTATGATAATTTATGTTTGCATCAATGATCAATTTTAAGATTCTAATAGTGGATGTGGACTAAGACCAATATTTTTTTTTCTTTTGATTATTCTAATACTTTTTAGCTCTTTTTAATTTGCTTTGATCCAAAACTCTACCCCCATCTTATTTCACATAGCATAAAGATCAAACTAATTACTCTCCGTGGGAACGATCCTTACTCTCACTACTACATATTATTTCAAGAGTAAAGGTTTTATTTTTGGGTGCCTACGACAGCACGCCAGTAAACCCTAACTTTCCCCTTACTAATTGCTCTAATGTAGTGTAATTAGTAGTTTAGAACCTTCCTAGACCCTAAGCCTACCCGTGGGAGGAAGTTGGAACAAGTTTGGTTGTGTTTGGAGACTTTGACACTAGGTTTTGTGTCAATTTCGGGTAGAATCCAAAATTGGCCCAATTTTGGATGATGCCCTAAGTTAGACGGACCTAGGTAAAAGTTGTCGGGTGTCTTGAGGGTGAGTGTGTGTCTCCGTTCGGAAACGGGAAGTCGTGTCGCGGAGAAACGGGTGTTTTGGGCGAATTTGGAATTTTCGTCGTCGCTGATTCTAAGTGCGTGCGCATTTTCGCCACGGGCCTAGAATTGACGGGGAAGCATTTTTTCTAGGATCTAGACATCGTTTAGAACCCGTGGATAAATTTTGGGCCGATTCTGAGTTGGTTTGGTGTGCGTTTCAGGAGATTTTCCGAACCGCACACCGCGTGTTCGTCGAAATGACCGAACGGCCATTTCGACTTGGTTTCCTAGTTTCGGGCTTGTGCGCACATTAGGTTAGCTTCGGGGAGTGTGTGTGCTAGAGTTCTCGGGTTATATTTTATATATATATAGGTGTTTGTGCGTGTCGGGATCGTTGGGCGTGCGTTGGTGGGCGTTGTGTGCGTAGTGTTGTGTTGTGTTGTGTTGTGTTGTGTTTGTGTGTATGTGTCTATATATATATATATATATTTGTATGTGTGTCTCTCTCTATATATATATATATATATATATATATATTTATAGGTATGTGTTGTATGTATGCATATTTGTGTGTGTATATACCTATATGTGCTTGTGTATGTATATGTCTAGGTGTTTGTGTATATATATATACATATGTATTAGAGTGTGTGTGTGTTGATATGTATATATATATATCTGTGTGTGTGTGCATATATATATATAAATAGGTGTGTTTATATATATATAGCTATGTGCATATATATTTATTTGTGTGTGTGTATATATATATGCATAAGTGTTTGTGTGTGTGTTAGTATATATGTTAGAGTGTGTATATATATATGTATGATTGTATATATATAGAGAGTTATATATATATATATATAGAGAGAGAGAGAGAGAGTTATGTATATATATGTGTGTGTCTGTGTGTTTAGTGGTGTGTTTGTGTGTGTGCGTGCTCGTGTGTGTGTGGGGCTGTGTATGCAGCGAGGGCCAGCAAGTGCAGCTGCAGCAGACAGCAGCTAAGCAGCAGCAGCATGTAAAGGCAGCAGCAGTAGCAGCAGTATAAGGCACAGCAGCAGCTAGCATTCGCAGCGCCGCATGGATCTAGTGGCTAGGTAGTAGAGATATAGTTTGACAGTTTAATAGATGGATTAAATAGATAGATAGCTAAATAGTTAGATAAATAGGTAGCTAGATAGATATGTAGATTAATAGATAGATAGTTAGATAGATTAGATAGATATATCTATGGATAGATAGGTAGTTATCTATCTAAGGTATAGATATATATGTACATATAGTTAGATAGGTAGTACATAGTTAGATATATATCTATCTAAGTGTATAGATATCAATATACATATAGCTATATATATATGTATAGATACTAGATAGATATATATATATATTTATGAGTTGAGAGGTATATGGGTATATGTGTATGTGTGTATGTGCTATGTGTATATATATATATAGATACTTAGATATGTATAATATATTATAGTTATAGATATTCTAGCCTAGATTAATAACTAGGAATATATCTACATACCTAGATAGCTAACTAGAGGGGTAGTTAGAGGGGTATGAGAGAGATATCCCAATACCTTGAGATATCAAGGTATCTCACCAAGGTATTGAGTTTCGAGCGGGGTATTTGAGCAATAGCCTAGGAATAGTATTGGAATGATTTTTATATATATATGTATATATATTTACACGTGCTAGCATAGGTTTCAGCGGATTTAGGCGGGGTGCGTGGCCTAGGGCGAGGTATCGGATACCGTGGGTATCCCGGTATCTCGAGGAGGCGAGTTTGAGAGTTTTCTAGCTTAATGAGCTCAGTTTAACCTAGAATTTCAGGGACACCCTAGTTTGACCTAGCTTTGACCATAATTGTCCTCGTTGACCGTAAAAGTCAATGTTTGACCTAGTTTTGACATAGAGTTGACTTTTTGGACAACGGGTTGACTTTTTTACCCGAATTTCACCGGTTTGACCCGTTTGACCTAGAATAGCCCTAGAAGCCTGTTTTTAATTATTTTATATCAGTTTAAATCCTTAGAACCCTGTTTAATTCTGCTTTTCGTAATAGGTTCTTACGACACCGGTCCAGATCTCGATCCTCATCAGTTGCTCAGGACATCAGGCGAGTACCTACCTCTGATAGTTTTCATTTCATGATAGCGTTTATATCATCTATTATAGAACTGTAATACTTGATTTTGAAATATTGTTACATGAGCTGGTACTAGTGGATCCCGTCATGAGATACTATCCCCCTTACCGTGTTCAGCGGGTACTCTATCACGTGTATTTCATCATGTGCTTCGGGTATTGATTCTCATGTGCTATCATGTGCTTCTTGTGCTCTCGCCTTCATGTGCGCGAGCTATTATCATATACGTAGCGTGTTGTAGTTGGATCCAAGAGTATTAGTGGGGGAGGAGAGTAGGAGTTGGTTATGTGATCAAAGCCAAACAGTATTCATGTGTATGTCGGTTATACAACTCACGCATAACGGAGTTATCGTAGTATTTTTCATGTGCAACCTAAGCCGATCACATAACGAACTTGTGCTCAAGGCACTTAGCTAGTATTCATGTTTTCTCACATGCAGTTACTTATCTACTTATATTGTTCTCCAGTTTATATTGCAGCTACTTATTCTGCTCCAGCATATGTTATTTCTTGTGCATCTTGTATACTTTTCTATTGCTCGTCATATACACCTTACCATGTATTTGGAGTTGCTTTCAGAGTTATGTACTTCGCTCCAGTCCTGACTGGGCATATTTTTTCCATAGGATCCTGAGGACTATTGCCCGACGTTCTACGGGCCGGGTGTTGACGAGTGTTGTGACCCCAAGACTGAGGAGGAGCCCTGCGAGGAGACACCTTTAGCGTCCTAGTTAGCTAGGTGGGTTTCCTGGGATATTCCCAGTTGTTATTTTGGATGATTGTACTTATTCTTTTGCTGCTGTGAGATATTGTAGACTATTGTAGCCTTGGACTGTATTTTAGATATTATCTTGCTCTCTTTGGTTCTGTTTCTTTGTTCATATCATATCGTGCTTTATTTCTTCCCCTAGTTAATGTGATAGAGAGATTATATATTGCATGGTTGCCCTCCTTTTGGAGAGGATTATTCATATATATATTGCGTGGTTGCCCTCCTTTTGGAGAGGTTATTGACAGATTGTTGTGAGTTATATAGATAGTTGGTTGACCTAGAACGGACCTTACAGCGCTCTACCGCCGATTCTGTGGCGTAGGCTGTACGTACCCATGACTCATACCCAATTTTTCGGGTGCGGGTCGTGACACGTTTTTGGTGGTGGCCTATGCAGGTCTAGTTTTAAGGTTTACCTGCAATAGGATATAGGATATAGGCTGAGAGAGTGTGTGCTCAATCACAACTAGGACCCTTCCTGATTCCTCTTGCTATCTTTAATTTTTCCTAAAAAAAATTTCTCTTGCAATATTATTGTCCTTCATTGATGATATCGTATCTTGCACCGTTGGTGATGTGATCTCAGGTTCTGTTCTTCTTGATTCCATTCCAGCACTTGCTTTATTTGATTCCGGTGCTTCCCATAGCTTTGTGTTTGTATCTTTTGTTGTTAGACACCATCTTGTTGCAGAACCTTTAGCTAGACTCTGTAAGATCACGACCGGGGGTGGTATCATCCTAGTCGGTGATGTCTGCAGAGACCGAAGAGTTACCTTGGGAGGCCGGGAGTTGAGTGTGTGCCTACTCGTAATGCCACTTCCGAGCTACGATATTGTACTCGGGATGGATTGGTTGAGTATGCATTGTGCTAGTATAGATTATCGTGGAGGCAGAGTGTTGTTTAGTCCGTCGGGTGAGCCAGAGTTTCAGTTTGCCAGAGGAGCAGCGGAGCAGACCGAGAGAGTCTTCTGCGGAGCCCTGGTGGTAGAGCCGAGGTTGCTACATCCACTGATAGAGGAGTATATGGATGTCTTTCCGGAGGAGTTGCCAGGGTTGCCTCCGGACAGAGACGTGGAGTTCTCTATAGACTTGGTGCCAGGCGTGGAGCCGATATCCCAGCATGTCTATAGAGTCAGCAACAGTGAGCTGATAGAGTTGAAGAAGCAGGTGGATGAGCTTCAGGACAAGGGATTTATCAGATCTAGTTCTTCTCTGTGGGGTGCTCCGGTACTTTTTGTGCCGAAGAAGGATGGGTCGATACGGATGTGTATCGACTACAGGGCTCTGAACAACCTCACAATCAAGAACAAGTATCCACTGCCGCGTATTGATGATCTGTTTGACCAGTTGAGCGGAGCGAGGGTGTTTTCCAGGATTGATCTGAGGACAGGCTACCACCAGATAAAGGTCAGGAAGGAGAATATTCCGAAGACATCTTTTCGGACCAGATATGGACAGTATGAGTTCATGGTGATGCCGTTTGGGTTGACCAATGCCCCGACAGTGTTCATGAATCTGATGAACAAGGTATTCCATCAGCATCTGGACAGGTTTGTGGTGGTGTTTATAGATGATATCTTGGTGTATTCGAAGACCCCAGAGGAGCACGACGAGCATCTGAGGATAGTGCTGGAGACTCTCAGGAAGGAGAAGATTTATGGAAAGCTCTCGAAGTACGAGTTCTTCCTTGACAAGGTTGAATTCCTTGGTCATGTGGTGACTGGAGAGGGGATCTCGATGGATCCGAGAAAGATCATGGCAGTTGAGGCATGGAGTGCTCCGAGTTCAGTAGCCGAGGTCAGGAGTTTCCTGGGGCTGGCAGGTTACTACAGGAGATTTGTTCAGGATTTTTCCAGGATTGCAGAGTCGTTGTCCAGGCTGACTCGGAAGGACGTGGAGTTTGTTTGGTCAGAGGAGTGCCAGATCGCCTTTGATGAGCTGAAGAGGAGGTTGACGACAGCTCCAGTGTTGACATTGCCATCAGGTTCTGGAGGATTCACTATCTATAGTGATGCATTGGGGAAGGGACTGTGTTGTGTGTTATGGCAGAATGGGAGGATGATTGCCTATGCTTCCAGGCAATTATGTCCTCATGAGAAGAACTACCCTACCCACGATTTGGAGTTGGCAGCGGTCATCTTTGCTCTGAAGTTGTGGAAACACTATTTATACGAAGAGCGTGTGGAGATCTTCACAGACCACAGAGCTTGAAGTATGTGTTTACCCAAAAAGAGCTGAACATGAGGCAGAGGAGATGGTTGGAGTTGATGAAAGACTTCGACATATTATTGCATTACCATCCAGGGAAGGCAAACATAGTTGCGGATGCACTGAGAAGGTATCCGGTAGCTATGTGCCTGACTATAGATCGTTATCTTCTGGCAGATCTAGAGAGCTTGGGCATTGAGGTGATAGTGCCGGGAGTTGAGATGCAGATGTGGGGACTGCAGATTCAGTCAGAGTTGGTAGACCGGATCAGGGCTACACAGTTTGAGGATGAGTCCCTGAGGAGCATCAGGGAGCAGGTTCAGATGGGATTATCAGATGACTTCACCATTGCTGATGATGGTTCATTGTGGCACGGTACCAGGTTGTATGTACCGAGTGGGTTATTGCACGAGAAGGTTCTTCAGGAGGTACATCGATCCCAGTATTCTATACATCCAGGTGCCAACAAGATGTATAGAGATCTGAGAGAGCATGTATGGTGGTACGGGATGAAACGGGAGGTAGCGTGCTTCATATCCCGATGCTTAGTGTGCCAGCAGGTGAAGGCGGAGAGGCAGAGGCCAGGAGGTTTGCTCCAGCCGTTACCCATTCCAGAGTGGAAATGGGAGCATGTGACCATGGATTTTGTTTTTGGACTTCCCCGTTCTCCAGGCGGGAAGGATACGATTTGGGTCATCGTAGACAGGTTGACCAAATTGGCCCACTTTCTACCATTCAAAGTGGGTACGTCTACAGAGAGACTAGCAGAGATGTATGTGCGCCAGATAGTCAGACTGCATGGAGTTCCTATGAGCATAGTATCAGATCGGGATAGTCGCTTTACTTCGTATTTCTGGAGGAGTCTGCAGGCTAGCTTGGGCACCCAGCTCAAGTTTAGTAGTGCATATCACCCACAGACAGATGGTCAGTCAGAGAGGACCATTCAGACATTGGAGGACATGCTTCGCACTTATGTTTTGGATTTCAGAGGCTCTTGGGAGGATCACTTGCACTTGGTAGAGTTTTCTTACAACAACAGCTACCAAGCCAGTATCGAGATGTCACCTTTCGAGGCGTTGTATGGACGGAGGTGTCGCACTCCGTTATCATGGGATGATGTAGGCGAGAGAGCTTTGCTTGGCCCGGAGATGGTGGTTGATGCTGCGGAGAAGGTCAAGCTCATTAGAGATAGACTTCGGGTGGCGCAGGACAGGCAGCGGCATTGGGCCGATAGCCACCGGAGACCTCTGGAGTTCGAGGTATAGCTTAGAATCTAGATTTTGTTCTTGTGTTTGTTTGTGATTGCTTGTTTTAGACTAAGTGTAGAGACCTTGTTTGTGCTAGGTTGGAGATCTGGTGTTCCTGAGGATTTCTCCGACGCAGGGCACTATTCGCTTCGGTGGAGGCGGAAAGCTTAGCCCACGTTTCGTCGGACCCTTCCGTATCCTTGAGAGGGTCGGCGCCGTGGCGTATATGCTCGATTTGCCGCCTACGCTGGAGAAAGTTCATGATGTGTTCCACGTGTCGCAGTTGAGACGGTACGTGGCGGATCCCAGTCACGTATTGGATCACTCAGAGATCGTGGTGGGCCCTACTCTTAGCTATCCAAAGCAGCCGGTGGAGATTCTGGATCGACGGAAGAAGGTATTGAGGAACCAGACTATTCCTTGGTTCGCATCGCATGGAGGCATCACTCTCCAGGTGAGTCGACCTGGGAGAGGGAGGATGAAATGCGCGAGCGATACCCCTATCTCTTCGAGCCTTGAGGTATGGTTCTTTTCTTTGCATTCCTGTCCTAGTTTCGTCTTTTAAATTTCGAGGACGAAATTATTTTAAGGAGGGTAGGCTTGTCACTACCCGATTCTAGAAGATAAGATTTTTTTTATTTGGTAAATTGTGTATTGTATTTAATTAATTATATTTATATTTAATTAGTGATTGTATTATTTTTATTTGATTGTTTTAGGGTTTTGGCTAGCCTGGACTCATGTCAGACCCTAGTGGACCCATGTCCGACCCAACCCACACCCTTGTGAGACTTATTTTTGGGTTTAGAATATTTATTATATTTTTAGTGGATTAGTTGGAGAGATTTGGAGTTAGTTTGAGTGCTTTTGGAACCCGAAACCCAAAACCAAGTGAGACGGGGGCATTTTGGACTTTATGTGACCTATATTTTTTGCTTGGCCGGCCCTTCCCACAGCCCCCTACCCATGCATTCCAGCAGCCACAGCCCCCATTTCTTTATCTTCACTTCTTCTTCACTTCTTCTTCTTCTCCACTCTCTATTTTTACTTATTTCCTTCTCCCCACTTCAAGTAAGTGCCCTATTCCTCTTCTTTCTTCTTCTATTCTCCATGGTTGCTAACCCTAACCCTATATTTTTCTCTAACCTAGGTGTGTAGAGCCTAGATTTTGTGTGGAGGCTAGATTTGGAGGCTTGGAGCTTGAGGGAGGTGATTTCAAGTTGATTGGAGACTTTGGCCTTGGGATTTCAACTCCCAAGAGGTAAACCCTAACTTTCCCCTTACTAATTACTCTAATGTAGTGTAATTAGTAGTTTAGAACCTTCCTAGACCCTAAGTCTACCCGTGGGAGAAAGTTGGAACAAGTTTGGTTGTGTTTGGAGACTTTGACACTAGGTTTTGTGTCAATTTCGGGTGGAATCCGAAATTGGCCCAATTTTGGGTGATGCCCTAGGTTAGAAGGACCTAGGTAGACGTTGTCGGGTGTCTTGAGGGTGAGTGCGTGTCTCCATTCGGACACGGGAAGTCGTGTCGCGGAGAAACGGGCGTTTCGGGCGAATTTGGGGTTTTCGTCGTCGCCGATTCTAAGTGCGTGCGCATTTTCGCCACGGGCCTAGAATCGATGGGATAGCATTTTTTCTAGGATCTAGACATCGTTCAGAACCTGTGGGTAAATTTTGGGCCGATTCCGAGTTGGTTTGGTGTGCGTTTCAGGAGGTTTTCCGAACCGTACACTGCGTGTTCGTCGAAATGACCGAACGGCCATTTCGACTTGGTTTCCTAGTTTCGGGCTTGTGCGCGCGTTGGGTTAGCTTTGGAGATTGTGTGCTAGAGTTCTCGGGTTATATTTTATATATATATAGGTGTTTGTGCATGTCGGGGTCGTTGGACGTGCGTTGGTGGGCGTTGTGTGCGTAGTGTTGTGTTGTGTTGTGTTTGTGTGTATGTGTCTATATATATATATATATATATATATATATATATATATATATATATATATATATATATATATATATATATATGTGTGTGTGTCTCTCTCTCTATATATATATATTTATAGGTATGTGTTGTATGTATGCATATTTGTGTGTGTATATACCTATATGTGCTTGTGTTTGTATATGTCTAGGTGTTTTTGTATATATATATACATATGTATTAGAGTGTGTGTGTGTTGATATGTATATATATATATATATATATGTGTGTGTGTGTGTGCATATATATATATATAAATAGGTGTGTTTATATATATATAGCTATGTGCATATATATTTATTTGTGTGTGTGTATATATATATATATATGCATAAGTGTTTGTGTGTGTGTTAGTATATATGTTAGAGTGTGTGTATATATATATATATATATATATATATATATATATATATATATATATATGTATGATTGTATATATATATATATATAGTTATATATATATGTATATATATATATATGTGTGTGTATGTTTAGTGGTGTGTTTGTGTGTGTGCGTGCTCGTGTGTGTGTGGGGCTGTGTATGCAGCGAGGGCCAGCAAGTGCAGCTGCAGCAGACAGCAGCTAAGCAGCAGCAGCAGCAGGACAATGCAGCAGCAGCAGCATGTAAAGGCAGCAGCAGCAGCAGCAGCAGTATAAGGCACAGCAGCAGCAGCAGCAGCAGTATAAGGCAGCAGCAGCAGCTAGCATTCGCAGCGCCACGTGGCTCTAGTGGCTAGGTAGTAGAGATATAGTTTGACAGTTTAATAGATGGATTAAATAGATAGATAGCTAAATAGTTAGATAAATAGGTAGCTAGATAGATATGTAGATTAATAGATAGATAGTTAGATAGATTAGATAGATATATCTATAGATAGATAGGTAGTTATATATCTAAGGTATAGATATATATATATGTACATATAGTTAGATAGGTAGTACATAGTTAGATATATATCTATCTAAGTGTATAGATATCAATATACATATAGCTATATATATATGTATAGATACTAGATAGATATATATATATATTTATGAGTTGAGAGGTATATGGGTATATGTGTATGTGTGTATGTGCTATGTGTATATATATATATAGATACTTAGATATGTATAATATATGATAGTTATAGATATTCTAGCCTAGATTAATAACTAGGAATATATCTACATACCTAGATAGCTAACTAGAGGGGTAGTTAGAGGGGTATGAGAGAGATATCCCAATACCTTGAGATATCAAGGTATCTCACCAAGGTATTGAGTTTCGAGCGGGGTATTTGAGCAATAGCCTAGGAATAGTATTGGAATGATTTTTATATATATATGTATATATATTTACACGTGCTAGCATAGGTTTCAGCGGATTTAGGCGGGGTGCGTGGCCTAGGGCGAGGTATCGGATACCGTGGGTATCCCGGTATCTCGAGGAGGCGAGTTTGAGAGTTTTCTAGCTTAATGAGCTCAGTTTAACCTAGAATTTCAGGGACACCCTAGTTTGACCTAGCTTTGACCATAATTGTCCTCGTTGACCGTAAAAGTCAATGTTTGACCTAGTTTTGACATAGAGTTGACTTTTTGGACAACGGGTTGACTTTTTTACCCGAATTTCACCGGTTTGACCCGTTTGACCTAGAATAGCCCTAGAAGCCTGTTTTTAATTATTTTATATCAGTTTAAATCCTTAGAACCCTGTTTAATTCTGCTTTTCGTAATAGGTTCTTACGACACCGGTCCAGATCTCGATCCTCATCAGTTGCTCAGGACATCAGGCGAGTACCTACCTCTGATAGTTTTCATTTCATGATAGCGTTTATATCATCTATTATAGAACTGTAATACTTGATTTTGAAATATTGTTACATGAGCTGGTACTAGTGGATCCCGTCATGAGATACTATCCCCCTTACCGTGTTCAGCGGGTACTCTATCACGTGTATTTCATCATGTGCTTCGGGTATTGATTCTCATGTGCTATCATGTGCTTCTTGTGCTCTCGCCTTCATGTGCGCGAGCTATTATCATATACGTAGCGTGTTGTAGTTGGATCCAAGAGTATTAGTGGGGGAGGAGAGTAGGAGTTGGTTATGTGATCAAAGCCAAACAGTATTCATGTGTATGTCGGTTATACAACTCACGCATAACGGAGTTATCGTAGTATTTTTCATGTGCAACCTAAGCCGATCACATAACGAACTTGTGCTCAAGGCACTTAGCTAGTATTCATGTTTTCTCACATGCAGTTACTTATCTACTTATATTGTTCTCCAGTTTATATTGCAGCTACTTATTCTGCTCCAGCATATGTTATTTCTTGTGCATCTTGTATACTTTTCTATTGCTCGTCATATACACCTTACCATGTATTTGGAGTTGCTTTCAGAGTTATGTACTTCGCTCCAGTCCTGACTGGGCATATTTTTTCCATAGGATCCTGAGGACTATTGCCCGACGTTCTACGGGCCGGGTGTTGACGAGTGTTGTGACCCCGAGACTGAGGAGGAGCCCTGCGAGGAGACACCTTTAGCGTCCTAGTTAGCTAGGTGGGTTTCCTGGGATATTCCCAGTTGTTATTTTGGATGATTGTACTTATTCTTTTGCTGCTGTGAGATATTGTAGACTATTGTAGCCTTGGACTGTATTTTAGATATTATCTTGCTCTCTTTGGTTCTGTTTCTTTGTTCATATCATATCGTGCTTTATTTCTTCCCCTAGTTAATGTGATAGAGAGATTATATATTGCATGGTTGCCCTCCTTTTGGAGAGGATTATTCATATATATATTGCGTGGTTGCCCTCCTTTTGGAGAGGTTATTGACAGATTGTTGTGAGTTATATAGATAGTTGGTTGACCTAGAACGGACCTTACAGCGCTCTACCGCCGATTCTGTGGCGTAGGCTGTACGTACCCATGACTCATACCCAATTTTTCGGGTGCGGGTCGTGACACGTTTTTGGTGGTGGCCTATGCAGGTCTAGTTTTAAGGTTTACCTGCAATAGGATATAGGATATAGGCTGAGAGAGTGTGTGCTCAATCACAACTAGGACCCTTCCTGATTCCTCTTGCTATCTTTAATTTTTCCTAAAAAAAATTTCTCTTGCAATATTATTGTCCTTCATTGATGATATCGTATCTTGCACCGTTGGTGATGTGATCTCAGGTTCTGTTCTTCTTGATTCCATTCCAGCACTTGCTTTATTTGATTTCGGTGCTTCCCATAGCTTTGTGTTTGTATCTTTTGTTGTTAGACACCATCTTGTTGCAGAACCTTTAGCTAGACTCTGTAAGATCACGACCGGGGGTGGTATCATCCTAGTCGGTGATGTCTGCAGAGACCGAAGAGTTACCTTGGGAGGCCGGGAGTTGAGTGTGTGCCTACTCGTAATGCCACTTCCGAGCTACGATATTGTACTCGGGATGGATTGGTTGAGTATGCATTGTGCTAGTATAGATTATCATGGAGGCAGAGTGTTGTTTAGTCCGTCGGGTGAGCCAGAGTTTCAGTTTGCCAGAGGAGCAGCGGAGCAGACCGAGAGAGTCTTCTGCGGAGCCCTGGTGGTAGAGCCGAGGTTGCTACATCCACTGATAGAGGAGTATATGGATGTCTTTCCGGAGGAGTTGCCAGGGTTGCCTCCGGACAGAGACGTGGAGTTCTCTATAGACTTGGTGCCAGGCGTGGAGCCGATATCCCAGCATGTCTATAGAGTCAGCAACAGTGAGCTGATAGAGTTGAAGAAGCAGGTGGATGAGCTTCAGGACAAGGGATTTATCAGATCTAGTTCTTCTCTGTGGGGTGCTCCGGTACTTTTTGTGCCGAAGAAGGATGGGTCGATACGGATGTGTATCGACTACAGGGCTCTGAACAACCTCACAATCAAGAACAAGTATCCACTGCCGCGTATTGATGATCTGTTTGACCAGTTGAGCGGAGCGAGGGTGTTTTCCAGGATTGATCTGAGGACAGGCTACCACCAGATAAAGGTCAGGAAGGAGAATATTCCGAAGACATCTTTTCGGACCAGATATGGACAGTATGAGTTCATGGTGATGCCGTTTGGGTTGACCAATGCCCCGACAGTGTTCATGAATCTGATGAACAAGGTATTCCATCAGCATCTGGACAGGTTTGTGGTGGTGTTTATAGATGATATCTTGGTGTATTCGAAGACCCCAGAGGAGCACGACGAGCATCTGAGGATAGTGCTGGAGACTCTCAGGAAGGAGAAGATTTATGGAAAGCTCTCGAAGTACGAGTTCTTCCTTGACAAGGTTGAATTCCTTGGTCATGTGGTGACTGGAGAGGGGATCTCGATGGATCCGAGAAAGATCATGGCAGTTGAGGCATGGAGTGCTCCGAGTTCAGTAGCCGAGGTCAGGAGTTTCCTGGGGCTGGCAGGTTACTACAGGAGATTTGTTCAGGATTTTTCCAGGATTGCAGAGCCGTTGTCCAGGCTGACTCGGAAGGACGTGGAGTTTGTTTGGTCAGAGGAGTGCCAGATCGCCTTTGATGAGCTGAAGAGGAGGTTGACGACAGCTCCAGTGTTGACATTGCCATCAGGTTCTGGAGGATTCACTATCTATAGTGATGCATTGGGGAAGGGACTGTGTTGTGTGTTATGGCAGAATGGGAGGATGATTGCCTATGCTTCCAGGCAATTATGTCCTCATGAGAAGAACTACCCTACCCACGATTTGGAGTTGGCAGCGGTCATCTTTGCTCTGAAGTTGTGGAAACACTATTTATACGAAGAGCGTGTGGAGATCTTCACAGACCACAGAGCTTGAAGTATGTGTTTACCCAAAAAGAGCTGAACATGAGGCAGAGGAGATGGTTGGAGTTGATGAAAGACTTCGACATATTATTGCATTACCATCCAGGGAAGGCAAACGTAGTTGCGGATGCACTGAGAAGGTATCCGGTAGCTATGTGCCTGACTATAGATCGTTATCTTCTGGCAGATCTAGAGAGCTTGGGCATTGAGGTGATAGTGCCGGGAGTTGAGATGCAGATGTGGGGACTGCAGATTCAGTCAGAGTTGGTAGACCGGATCAGGGCTACACAGTTTGAGGATGAGTCCCTGAGGAGCATCAGGGAGCAGGTTCAGATGGGATTATCAGATGACTTCACCATTGCTGATGATGGTTCATTGTGGCACGGTACCAGGTTGTATGTACCGAGTGGGTTATTGCACGAGAAGGTTCTTCAGGAGGTACATCGATCCCAGTATTCTATACATCCAGGTGCCAACAAGATGTATAGAGATCTGAGAGAGCATGTATGGTGGTACGGGATGAAACGGGAGGTAGCGTGCTTCATATCCCGATGCTTAGTGTGCCAGCAGGTGAAGGCGGAGAGGCAGAGGCCAGGAGGTTTGCTCCAGCCGTTACCCATTCCAGAGTGGAAATGGGAGCATGTGACCATGGATTTTGTTTTTGGACTTCCCCGTTCTCCAGGCGGGAAGGATACGATTTGGGTCATCGTAGACAGGTTGACCAAATTGGCCCACTTTCTACCATTCAAAGTGGGTACGTCTACAGAGAGACTAGCAGAGATGTATGTGCGCCAGATAGTCAGACTGCATGGAGTTCCTATGAGCATAGTATCAGATCGGGATAGTCGCTTTACTTCGTATTTCTGGAGGAGTCTGCAGGCTAGCTTGGGCACCCAGCTCAAGTTTAGTAGTGCATATCACCCACAGACAGATGGTCAGTCAGAGAGGACCATTCAGACATTGGAGGACATGCTTCGCACTTATGTTTTGGATTTCAGAGGCTCTTGGGAGGATCACTTGCACTTGGTAGAGTTTTCTTACAACAACAGCTACCAAGCCAGTATCGAGATGTCACCTTTCGAGGCATTGTATGGACGGAGGTGTCGCACTCCGTTATCATGGGATGATGTAGGCGAGAGAGCTTTGCTTGGCCCGGAGATGGTGGTTGATGCTGCGGAGAAGGTCAAGCTCATTAGAGATAGACTTCGGGTGGCGCAGGACAGGCAGCGGCATTGGGCCGATAGCCACCGGAGACCTCTGGAGTTCGAGGTATAGCTTAGAATCTAGATTTTGTTCTTGTGTTTGTTTGTGATTGCTTGTTTTAGACTAAGTGTAGAGACCTTGTTTGTGCTAGGTTGGAGATCTGGTGTTCCTGAGGATTTCTCCGACGCAGGGCACTATTCGCTTCGGTGGAGGCGGAAAGCTTAGCCCACGTTTCGTCGGACCCTTCCGTATCCTTGAGAGGGTCGGCGCCGTGGCGTATATGCTCGATTTGCCGCCTACGCTGGAGAAAGTTCATGATGTGTTCCACGTGTCGCAGTTGAGACGGTACGTGGCGGATCCCAGTCACGTATTGGATCACTCAGAGATCGTGGTGGGCCCTACTCTTAGCTATCCAAAGCAGCCGGTGGAGATTCTGGATCGACGGAAGAAGGTATTGAGGAACCAGACTATTCCTTGGTTCGCATCGCATGGAGGCATCACTCTCCAGGTGAGTCGACCTGGGAGAGGGAGGATGAAATACGCGAGCGATACCCCTATCTCTTCGAGCCTTGAGGTATGGTTCTTTTCTTTGCATTCCTGTCCTAGTTTCGTCTTTTAAATTTCGAGGACGAAATTATTTTAAGGAGGGTAGGCTTGTCCCTACCCGATTCTAGAAGATAAGATTTTTTTTATTTGGTAAATTGTGTATTGTATTTAATTAATTATATTTATATTTAATTAGTGATTGTATTATTTTTATTTGATTGTTTTAGGGTTTTGGCTAGCCTGGACTCATGTCAGACCCTAGTGGACCCATGTCCGACCCAACCCACACCCTTGTGAGACTTATTTTTGGGTTTAGAATATTTATTATATTTTTAGTGGATTAGTTGGAGAGATTTGGAGTTAGTTTGAGTGCTTTTGGAACCCGAAACCCAAAACCAAGTGAGACGGGGGCATTTTGGACTTTATGTGACCTATATTTTTTGCTTGGCCGGCCCTTCCCACAGCCCCCTACCCATGCATTCCAGCAGCCACAGCCCCCATTTCTTTATCTTCACTTCTTCTTCACTTCTTCTTCTTCTCCACTCTCTATTTTTACTTATTTCCTTCTCCCCACTTCAAGTAAGTGCCCTATTCCTCTTCTTTCTTCTTCTATTCTCCATGGTTGCTAACCCTAACCCTATATTTTTCTCTAACCTAGGTGTGTAGAGCCTAGATTTTGTGTGGAGGCTAGATTTGGAGGCTTGGAGCTTGAGGGAGGTGATTTCAAGTTGATTGGAGACTTTGGCCTTGGGATTTCAACTCCCAAGAGGTAAACCCTAACTTTCCCCTTACTAATTACTCTAATGTAGTGTAATTAGTAGTTTAGAACCTTCCTAGACCCTAAGCCTACCCGTGGGAGAAAGTTGGAACAAGTTTGGTTGTGTTTGGAGACTTTGACACTAGGTTTTGTGTCAATTTCGGGTGGAATCCGAAATTGGCCCAATTTTGGGTGATGCCCTAGGTTAGAAGGACCTAGGTAGACGTTGTCGGGTGTCTTGAGGGTGAGTGCGTGTCTCCATTCGGACACGGGAAGTCGTGTCGCGGAGAAACGGGCGTTTCGGGCGAATTTGGGGTTTTCGTCGTCGCCGATTCTAAGTGCGTGCGCATTTTCGCCACGGGCCTAGAATCGATGGGATAGCATTTTTTCTAGGATCTAGACATCGTTCAGAACCTGTGGGTAAATTTTGGGCCGATTCCGAGTTGGTTTGGTGTGCGTTTCAGGAGGTTTTCCGAACCGTACACTGCGTGTTCGTCGAAATGACCGAACGGCCATTTCGACTTGGTTTCCTAGTTTCGGGCTTGTGCGCGCGTTGGGTTAGCTTTGGAGATTGTGTGCTAGAGTTCTCGGGTTATATTTTATATATATATAGGTGTTTGTGCATGTCGGGGTCGTTGGACGTGCGTTGGTGGGCGTTGTGTGCGTAGTGTTGTGTTGTGTTGTGTTTGTGTGTATGTGTCTATATATATATATATATATATATATATATATATATATATATATATATATATATATGTGTGTGTGTCTCTCTCTCTATATATATATATTTATAGGTATGTGTTGTATGTATGCATATTTGTGTGTGTATATACCTATATGTGCTTGTGTTTGTATATGTCTAGGTGTTTTTGTATATATATATACATATGTATTAGAGTGTGTGTGTGTGTTGATATGTATATATATATATATATATGTGTGTGTGTGTGTGCATATATATATATATAAATAGGTGTGTTTATATATATATAGCTATGTGCATATATATTTATTTGTGTGTGTGTATATATATATATATATGCATAAGTGTTTGTGTGTGTGTTAGTATATATGTTAGAGTGTGTGTATATATATATATATATATATATATATATATATATATATATATATATATATATATATATATATATATGTATGATTGTATATATATATATATATAGTTATATATATATGTATATATATATATGTGTGTGTATGTTTAGTGGTGTGTTTGTGTGTGTGCGTGCTCGTGTGTGTGTGGGGCTGTGTATGCAGCGAGGGCCAGCAAGTGCAGCTGCAGCAGACAGCAGCTAAGCAGCAGCAGCAGCAGCAGGACAATGCAGCAGCAGCAGCATGTAAAGGCAGCAGCAGCAGCAGCAGCAGTATAAGGCACAGCAGCAGCAGCAGCAGCAGTATAAGGCAGCAGCAGCAGCTAGCATTCGCAGCGCCGCGTGGCTCTAGTGGCTAGGTAGTAGAGATATAGTTTGACAGTTTAATAGATGGATTAAATAGATAGATAGCTAAATAGTTAGATAAATAGGTAGCTAGATAGATATGTAGATTAATAGATAGATAGTTAGATAGATTAGATAGATATATCTATAGATAGATAGGTAGTTATATATCTAAGGTATAGATATATATATATGTACATATAGTTAGATAGGTAGTACATAGTTAGATATATATCTATCTAAGTGTATAGATATCAATATACATATAGCTATATATATATGTATAGATACTAGATAGATATATATATATTTATGAGTTGAGAGGTATATGGGTATATGTGTAAGTGTGTATGTGCTATGTGTATATATATATAGATACTTAGATATGTATAATATATGATAGTTATAGATATTCTAGCCTAGATTAATAACTAGAAATATATCTACATACCTAGATAGCTAACTAGAGGGGTAGTTAGAGGGGTATGAGAGAGATATCCCAATACCTTGAGATATCAAGGTATCTCACCAAGGTATTGAGTTTCGAGCGGGATATTTGAGCAATAGCCTAGGAATAGTATTGGAGTGATTTTTATATGTATATGTATATATATTTACGCGTGCTAGCATACGTTTCAGCGGGTTTAGGCGGGGTGCGTGGCCTAGGACGAGGTATCGGATACCGTGGGTATCCCGGTATCTCGAGGAGGCGAGTTTGAGAGTTTTCTAGCTTAATGAGCTCGGTTTGACCTAGAATTTCAGGGGCACCCTAGTTTGACCTAGCTTTGACCATAATTGTCCTTGTTGATCGTAAAAGTCAACGTTTGACCTAGTTTTGACCTAGAGTTGACTTTTTGGACCCCTGGTTGACTTTTTGACCCGAGTTTCACCGGTTTGACCCGTTCGACCTAGAATAGCCCTAGAAGCCTGTTTTTAATTATTTTATATCAGTTTAAATCCTTAGAACCCTGTTTAATTCTACTTTTTGCAATAGGTTCTTACGACACCGGTCCAGATCTCGATCCTCATCAGTTGTTCAGGACATCAGGCGAGTACCTACCTCTGATAGTTTCCATTTCATGATAGCATTTATATCACATGTTCTAGAACTGTAATACTTGATTATGATACAGTGTTACACGAGCTGGTACTACTGGATCCCGTAATGAGATGCTATCCCCCTTACCGTATTCAGCGGGTACTCTATCACGTATATTTCATCATGTGCTTTGGGTATTGATTCTCATGTGCTATCATGTGCTTCTTGTGCTCTCGCCTTCATGTGCGCGAGCTATTATCATGTACGTAGCGTGTTGTGGTTGGATCCAAGAGTATTAGTGGGGGAGGGGAGTATGAGTTGGTTATGTGATCAAAGCCAAACAATATTCTTGTGTATGTCGGTTATGCAACTCACGCATAACGGAGTTATCATAGTATTTTTCATGTGCAACCTAAGCCGATCACATAACGAACTTGTGCTCAAGGCACTTAGCTAGTATTCATGTTTTCTCACATGCAGTTACTTCTCTACTTGTATTGTTCTCCAGTTTATATTGCAGCTACTTATTCTGCTCCAGCATATATTATTTCCTGTGCATCTTGTATACTTTTCTATTGCTCGTCATATACACCTTACCATGTATTTGGAGTTGCTTTCAGAGTTATGTACTTCGCTCCAGTCCTGACTGGGCATATTTTTTCCAGAGGATCCTGAGGACTATTGCCCGATGTTCTACGGGCCAGGTGTTGACGAGTACTGTGACCCCGAGACTGGGGAGGAGCCCTGCGAGGGGACGCCTTTAGCGCCCTAGTTAGCTAGGTGGGTTTCCTGGGATGTTCCCAGTTGTTATTTTGGATGATTGTACTTATTCTTTTGCTGATGTGAGATGTTGTAGACTATTATAGCCTTGGACTGTATTTTAGATATTGTATTGCTCTCTTTGGTTCTGTTTCTTTGTTCATATCATATCGTGCTTTATTTCTTCCCCTAGTTATTGTGATTGAGAGATTATATATTGCGTGGTTGCCCTCCTTTTGGAGAGGATTATTCATATATATATTGCGTGGTTGCCCTCCTTTTGGAGAGGTTATTGACAGATTTTTGTGAGTTATATAGATAGTTGGTTGACCTAGAACGGACCTTACAGCGTTCTACCGCCGATTCTGCGGCGTAGGCTGGACGTACCCACGACTCATGCCCAGTTTTTCGGGTGCGGGTCGTGACAGGTTCTCTAATAACTGGGGCTGTGTCGTCAAGAAATAAGCTGTGGACTTCCTGCTGAGTGCGTCTGCTACCACATTCGCCTTACCCAAATGGTACTGTAAATCTATATCAAAATTGACCATCAACTCTAACCAATGCCTCTGCCTCAGGTTGAGCTCTTTCTGAGTATAGACATACTTCAGACTCTTGTGATCAGTGAAGATTTCTATCCTCTCTCCGTAAAGATAGTGCCTCCATATCTTTAATGCAAATATTAGTGCAGCTAGCTCAAGATCGTGCGTCAGGTAGTTCTTCTTATGAACCTCCAGCTGTCTCGATGTATAAGCGATAACTTTATCATGCTACATCAAAACACATCCCAGTCCACTGCCTGATGCATCACTATAAACTACGAATCCTTCTAATCCTAAAGGAAGAGTCAAGACCGGTGATGTCGTCAACCGTTTCTTCAACTCTTCAAAGGCCTTCTGGAAATCCTTCATCCATGAAAACTAATGGTCCTTACATATCAACCTCATCATAGGCTCTACAATCCTTGAGAAGTTCTCCACGAACCTCCGATAATATTCGGCAAGTCCGAGAAAACTTTTCACCTCCGTAACTGATGTAGGTGTGGGCCAAGTCTCTATTGCAGGAACCTTCTCTGGATCAACTGAAAGTCCATCTCCCGAGATGATATGTCCCAGGAAAGGCACCATATCCAGACAAAACTCGCATTTACTGAGTTTAGCGTACAACCTCTCATGTCTCTGCATCTCTACCACGATTCTAAGATGCTCCTCATGCTCTTCGTGGCTCTTAGAGTATACCAAGATGTCATCAATAAACACAACCACGAACTTATCCAAGTACTGATGGAAGACTCGATTCATCAAATCCATAAACACAGCTGGCGCATTGGTTAAACCATACGGCATGACTAAGAACTTATAGTGTCCGTACTTGGTCCGGAATGTGACTTCGATATATCCTCTTTCCGCACTCTAATCTGATGATAACCGGATCTGAGATCGATCTTTGAGAATACTCGAGTACCACTCAACTGATCGAACAGATCGTCAATGCACGATAAGGGATACTGGTTCTTGATGGTTACGACATTTAATGTCTTATAGTCAATACATAGGCATATCGTTATATCCTTCTTCGGCATAATTAGTATGGGTGCTCCCCATGGTGAAACACTGACCAGGATAAAATCCTTCTCTAGAAGATCATCAACTTGCTTCTTCAATTCCACTAACTCCTTAGGTGCTAGCCGGTATACTGATAAAGTGATAGGCTCTGCTCCTGGAGTCAAGTCTATAGTGAATTCTATTTTCTGTTCAGGTGGTAAGCCTGGAAGATCATTGGAAAATACATTCACAAATTCTGATACAACCTTTGGGTACTATGGCTCCCCTTCTACAGAGAGTGACTTAAGTGTAGGCTGGGCACCTTGCTCTCTGGCTCCCCGAAGAAACCCAAACTCCTGGTGACCAAGCAGTCTAAATATAACCTATCCATGCCAACAATCTAGAGTAGCATGGTACTGACTCATCCAGTCCATACCAAGTACAACACCATAGTACGACATAGAGAAGATTAAAAATTGCTCTCGTATCTCTCTCCCATAAACTACTATCGAACAAGATCTACAAGTGTCACTAACTGAGATAATTCGACCTCCTGTAAGAATTCTCATAGTCTTCGAAAGTGGTGCGGTAGCTACTCTATGTGTGGCTACGAAGCTAGCATCTATGAATGAATGTGACATTCCAGAAGCGAATAATGCTAAAGCAGGTAATGAAGCTACTAATATAGTACCTGCGATAACCTCTCCTGTAGTAGCTTCCTCTTCAATAGTCATGGCAAATGCCTGCTGGAATAGTGCTGCCTGTGGTGCCAAAGGTGGCCTCGACTGATACCCTTCTGGAGCTGGTAGTATGACTACTCCAACTCCCGTCTGTGGTGCCCCCAGTGTTGAATAAGCTGGCCTAGGTGGCTGCTGGGCGGGTCTCGGTGCTGATAAGGCTGGTGGAGGAATCATCGATGCCTCTCTCCGTAACCCCGTGCAGTCACGTACTGAGTGCTGTCCTGATCAGCAAACTAAGCATAGTCCCAACTTGCATCTGTACTCGCTCGTATGATGGCCTCGCTTGCCACAATATTGACATAAAGGCAGTATCTGTGGAGCTGCTCTGGGTGGCTGGCGCATGTGAGGTCTCTTTGCAGCTCCTCCCCGTGGTGCTTTGGCTGGGGTTGGTGTGTACGGCCATTTTTGGCTGGAATCCCTTCCGGTGACGCGCTCCATGCGTCGAGCCGCGGGAAGGCCATCCATGTAAGAAATAGGTGCAACTGAGCCGATCAACCTTTGCAACTCAAAGCTAAGTCCATCAAAGAATTTCTCCGCCTTCTCTTCTTCTATCGGGATCAGAGTAGGGGCGAAATGACTCAAACGGATGAACTCCTCATTATACTCTTCCACGGTCATATTGCCCTGAGTGAGGTGGTTGAACTTATCCCGAAGTTCTACTCTAGCAATAGATGGAATGTACATCTCCTGGAAGAGTCTAGAGAACTTCTCCCAAGTAACTCGGTCTGGTCTGAACCGTTTCTCCTTAATAGCCACCAGTGATGTGTATTACCCGTCAACTGCATCCTAACGACAGTCATCCAACGCTCCCTCGAAAGCTCAGCTGCTTCTAATTGGTGTTGAGTGTTTGTGAGCCACTCATGAACTTCAGTGGGCACCTCCTTGCCAGAAAATGTACGGGACTTCAGCTGGCAAAAATCAGTGATAGATCCCGTCGATGGCCGTCTAGCCAGTGGGGTCGCCTGCTCCAATGCGGTCACTATATTGTTCCTCAGGTTCTCCGTCTGGTGTTGCTGAGCCTCTTGCTGAATTTGTTGTTGAGCTTGCATCATTATATAGAACATCTGAAATAGCTGATGTTCTTCCATAGGCTGCCCTGGCAGAAAAGCTGGCATCGGTGGAGTAAATTACAGTGGTGGTGGAATGTCATCTCTCCAAAACCTCGAGGCGTGTTGATCTGACGGGTTGCTTTGTTGAGTGGATGGATCTCCACCCAATGGTGTCACCCCATCATCATAAGTAATCATCGCACCCGATGGGGTTCTCGTAGCAGTGTCATCACTAGTTCGTGGATCCATTAGCCTGCACATAAATTAAACTATGAGAGTCGCACAGAGGAATCAAGGCAGGATGCAAGTCAAGAAATTATTTTAAATTCGATATAGAGGTCAAGAACGGGTCAAAAAGTGGTTGGGATCCTATAATTTATTCTATCCTAATTTGCAGGCTTGGTCGGTTCTGTAATTGAAATCTGAAGTAATATATTCGTGGACCTGCATAGGCCACCACAAAAACTATGTCAAGTTTCAGTCCAAAAATACCAAGGGACTAGCCACGTGGCAATGGCCAGCAGAACAACTCTAATGGGCAAACCAAATTTAATGGACCCATTAGTGTGTACTTAAGCTGTAATAAGTATAATACAAGTCTACATCATCTATCTCAGTATATAATTCTAATCTCATACACAGACAACAATAACAATATAATATAATAGACCAGTCAAGATAATAGATAACAGAAAATAGTCCATCAAAGAATCCAAATAAGTAGTGACTAGGGGAACAATCCGTCATAATAAAGAAACGAGAAATAATACCAAATACATATGTCCAGTAGTCCAAGTCCAAATATAAAAATAACACTAAGCATAAGTAACTAAATAGATAACTGAGTACTCAGGAGAAGTCCTCTGGCACAACCTCGTCCTCTGGTGCAAGTACTGCTCCAACGACAGCTCTTATCCCGTAAACCTCGGGGTACTCTCCTCTGCTACACCTGGGAACATAATTTGGATCTAGGTCCTCATGGGACATAACAAGGTACAAGAATAACTCAAGCCAAAGTACAGTAAATAAATAACATGTGTGCTCGGGGTATCTAACATAAACCATCTAAGTGAATGCAGTGAGAACGTACTCGTCCGCTAAACCACCGGGTCCTGTAGGTCTACGTAGACATAACAGTAGCTAGTAGCTAGTAGCTAGTAGTAGTAGTAGTAGTAGTAGTAGTAGTAGTAGTAGTAGTAGTAGGTACGTACCGGCCCCGTCAAGGTACCTGCAACACTATAGGGCCCGAAACACAAGCATCGGTAGATAGTATTATGTGGTAGCCCAACGGTACGGTAAGTTCTCCCCAAACCCAGGTATCTCACATCTCATGTCCATGACACGCAAGAAAATCACTATCTATGTCTCAAGTCAAGGTGTAAATAACATCATGTCAACTAGCACATGTCTCAAGTCCTATCCTATAACAGAAGCCAGAATCCTCGAATATCTCAAGTGAGGCTTTCGTACATGAGTATCGTGTACAGTGTCCTAAGATAAATCGTGCAAGTGATGCACGTATAATGTATACATCGACAATGCAATCTCACGATACCCGATTTTCGCGTATGGAAGTCGGCACCCGAATATAACTCGGACGCTAAGTATCGTCACGGTCCTAGGGTCATAACAAAGTCCATGTATTATAATATAAACTATAAACTACAGTTAAAATTAAGCATAATTTATTGAGACCAAGGCAAGGTACACTTGTCTACTGCCTGCTTCTGCGTGTAGCGGATCCAAAGTCCACGTCCGATGGTGCTGCGACACCCACGTGCCCTGCCAACATTACTTAAATTAATTCTAATACCATTATCTACTTTATGTATAAATTATAAAGTCGCTACACGCACATCAACAAAGTCGCAACGTTCGTGCCAATAATTCTAATAGTCGCATGGCTTTAGTTAACGTGCCAACAACCACGTACCATACTTTTGTTTATAATGTCATGAGGGTCTCGTACATTGATATACTATGTGTACGTATAGGCCTTTACGTGTGGTTAACCAACATATTCCTACACGTACGTAGGTAGTGTTCAATGTCACAAAATGCTATACAACGCTAACATGTTAATTAAGCATGCATGGAACTATTTTATTTCACTAACATCTTAAACACGGAAATAATTAAGTTTAATATTATGAAATTTATTTAGCTATAGTGAAACACACATTTTTCATATTACAATAATATAACATGTATAATAGTTCACCAATATTATCCATACAACCTACCTATCAATTATTCATACTTTAAACTACTAAAAGACACATTTTTTATGTATATAATTTGAAATTTGGTTCATATAATACTGAATAATAATTATAATAATCTGAAAATAATTAACTATAGACAACAACTCACTATTTTCATTTACAACATCTATGTAACATATACATGCAATATAGGCTTTAGTGCATGGGTTAAACACATAGTGAAAATGATTCTTGGATCATAACAAGATATTTTTTCTACTCCTCAGCAACCATAAACACCATGAATGAAGAAGAGAATGAAGAGGAAAAAAATTTACCAATACTTGGTATTGTTGAGGGTTGTTGTACTCCGACAACGTTTTCGACTTCAAGGAGGGGTTGCACCACCACTAGGTCGGCCTTGCTTGAGGGAGGGGCCTGTGAGGTGAAGGAGAAGGCTTGTGCAAGGTATGAAGGTAGAGGAGGCTGCTGCCACCTTTTGTTGGACTGAGGTAGTCGGCCGGTCGGGTGCTCCGGAGTCACGAGTGTCGGAGGAGATGCTCCCGGGCCTTCAAGAACCAGCCGGGTATGCTCCAAGGAGAGGGAGGTGAGGGATATGATGTGACGGAGAGAAAAAGAAGAGGGAGGGGAGGTGAAAGGTTGGGTTTTTTTTTAAGTTATAAAGGTTAATAGAAATGAGGCATTGAAAACCTAACCCTTTGTATGTCTAGGCTGCGGGTTGGTCCCCCCCCCCCCCACCACTCTAAATATGTACATGGTATTTTAATTAAAATGGTCCAATAGTGTATGCTAAAAATAGGTATAATCTGAATTTAAATTTAAATGAGGTAAAAATGTGATTTTGTGTGGGAAAAAATGGTGTTTGATGTGTAGGAAGGTGTGGGATGGGTGTGTGGTATTGTGTATGAGTTAGACTAGTTGGTTTGATGGTTCGAGTTGGGGGTTCGGACTTGGTTAGGTTCAATTAATTGGGAAGGGTCAATTTTGACTAATTTAAAATGCACGGTGTTTCTATATTATTTTTGGAGCCTGCGGGAACTCAAATAAATGTAACACCAATATCATATGCACAGTTGGTCGTGTTAGGCTAGGGGTTATAAAAGTCAGTTTCAAAATTTGGGTTTATGTTGCTCGTCTAAATTGACCGTAACGAAAAAGTGTTAAGTGTCATATTTTGAGTCAAAAAATATCGTGATTGTTGTGCGACCAAAACGAAGCGTATGAATGCACCATTATAAGTGACATACATGTCATGAGCCTAATTTGGCTCGACTAAGCCTATTGTGCAAAGTTGGTTGGAAGAAAAAAACTAGTGTTATATTCCTGGGCTGGAAGAAAAAACTAGTGTTATACTAAAGGGCTTCTAAATTCTAAAACTTATTTTAATGATTTATTATTTATTTAAATAAATAATTCTTCAAAATAAAATTACTAAAATATTCTTATCTACATTTCAGGGGGTTTACAATTATGTATATCATTTTTTTTCAAAAACGATATGGTCCTTTGATTATTGCAAAACGTGATTGAAGAACTCCTAATGCACGTTCCACATCTTTTCTACATCCTTCTTGTTTCATGGCAAACATTTTTTTCGAGCTCTGAGGATTTTTAATGGTTTGTACAACCGTGGACCATTTAGGATAAATTTTATCGATTAAATAATAATAATTAGTATTTTATTCTTTTTATTCAATAACATAATAAGCAGGGGGAGTTATACCTTCAGCAAGGTTCAAAAATAGATAAGAGGACTATAAAACATTAATATCATTGTTGGAGCTCATCAAGCCAAAGTATACATGCCAAATCCAAATGTTATAATTTGCCACTGTTTCGAGGATAATGGTTGGAGAACCTCTGCTTCCTCTATATGAACTTGAACAACCTACTGGATAATTATTCCAAACCTAGTGCATATAATCTATACTCATTGACATCCCTTGGAAATCTGTCTATCTCATCTATTTCAAGCAGTCTGGCAACATCACTAGTATAAGAAGATCTCAAATATTCACCACCAAAAATCTACACAATAGCTCGACATAACCTCTTCATACTTGTAATTATTGTAGACTCGCTAATTTACAAAAAAAATTTAGTGGGATAAAGATAGGGAGAGATTAATTAGAAAAGTTACTACAAAATTTTATGTATAAACAATATAAATTATTACACAATAACATAAAAAAATATAACAATATAGTGTATATGATTGTATTAAAATAATTATAAAAAAATTAATGTATACATAAATAAATAATTGTTGTTTATTATTTGAGGATTGATGGGTTGGAATTATAAAATTTTGAAGATAGAATAATATGTGAATATTGTTGGTGTTTTCCACTTTGCTTTGGGAGTTTTGGTCCCACATTGAAAAACCACCAATGTGTATATCTCAATATATAGCTTTGCTTAGTATTGGTATATGCACTTGTGGTGGTGGCCCATGTGGGTTGACTTTCCTAGAGGGATTAAGTGTGAACCCCTTTATGACAATCTTTATTTTGTCACCACCTTTGGGATATTTTCCTTAGGAGCTAAGCCCCGAACGACTCGGACTCGGATTTGGGCTCAATGGCTCAAAGTGGCACTTTGTTGGCGCACTTTGCACGTCAGCATCGTCGCATGGCGCTCATACGCAAGTTGCATGCACGATTACTGGCTCGGGCGTATGCTTCGTGGCACATACGGCGATGTGCTATGCGGCCTGGGACTATGCGTCCAGGGGCTATGCAGCTTGGAGCTATGCGGCCAGGCGCTATGCGACCAACGAGTTAGCATGAGAAATTCGAGTGTGGAGGAGAAAGAATCTATTGTTGATGGCGCATACGGCACATGGTTATTTTTGCCTTCCGAAACATGAGGTATATGCGGCGCTCGGGTGTCTGTACACAGTGGTAGATGCTTTCAGCGCTTGGTGGCATTTGGTGTCGCTACTTTGTGCAGCGTGACCGACGACGGCGACGCATGCGGCTGCGGCTACGCATGTAGCTTGATGTCTGGTCGGATGACGTATATGCGGCATGAGCTTTCTCAGGCCGCATAGGTGCCAATTTCCTTTATATATATATATATGTGTGTGTGTGTGTGTGTGTGTGTGTGTGTGTGTGTGTGTGTGTGTGTGTGTGCTTCTCTTTCATTTGAGAGGTTAGAAAAAACTGAGAGCACCAGTGCATATGCGACCTAGAGAGCTCACATCCCAAATAGTAATTTTTGAGTGATCCGAAGGTGACTTAGAGCATTTCAGAAGTTCTCGTATGAACTTGCTGGATCCTGGGGGTAGATCGTCGTGTAGGGAGAATCTTTCCTTAAGTATCGTCGTGCTGAAGCTGGATTTGGGAAAGTCACTTACTTTGGAGAACGTGAAGCACATACCAATGATTGCTAATAATCTGGTCTCTGGGAGCCTGTTGTGCAAATCGGACTTAAGGATGGATATCAAAGCCGATCAGATGGTGATGTCCTACAAGGGAACATACTTCGTGGGTTAAGCAACCCCACTCCGCAGTAGGATTGGGCTTGTTTGGAAACCAAGTCTTTTGTCTGTCAGGAATGATCAAGGCTAAGTTTGTCGTTCAAGCCATAACGCAATCCCATCCCCACAAAAGAAAGGGATTCTAAGATTTCAGGCAAGGGATATATACATAGATTCTTATTCGTCAAACGTGCCCCAAATCCGAAATTTAAATGATAATTACAAATTCTGGTTCAAGCGTGAATGTAGTTCCAGCCAATACTCAGAACTCAGATGAGGGCTCTTCCTTGGACCAGAAGCAGTATCCGAAGGAAAAGCTTTATTTACGGAAGAGATATTTAAACTGCACCTTGTAACTCCTTCTGTTTGTATCAATGCAGTCTCTACTTTTGGTTATTCTCTTGAGTTGTAGCATAATAGACTAGGACATGTACATTATAAACGCATTAACAAGATGTCTAGTCTAGGACTTATCTCCAAATGTGGGGGTAAGGAGGTAGAGAAATGTGAAGTCTGTGCGCAGACGAAGATCGTCAGGAAGCCGTACAGAAGGGTGAACCGAAGTACAGATCTTCTAGAGTTGGTACACTCAGATATCTCTGTGACTTCAAGCAATTCTCCATGAAGGCCCGAATGAAGTATTTTATTACTTTCATCGACGATTTTTCGTAGTACGCATTCGTATATCTTCTCAAGTCTAAAGATGAAGAGTTAAAGATGTTCAAAGACTTCAAGGCTGAAGCAGAACATCAAACCGGTCAATAACTCAAAAGACTCAGAAGCGATCGTGGCGGAGAGTATCGTTCCTTGGAATTCGTATCGTTCTGCAAAGAACATGGAATTGTCAACGAAACGACCGCTCCGTATTCTCGCCAATCTAATGGAGTGTCGAAAAGGAAGAACATGACGCTGACAGAGATGATGAACTCCATATTGCTGACATCAGGACTTCCAAAGTGCTTCTGGGGAGAAGCTGCGCTTACGGTCACATTTATTCTAAATAGAGTATTGTTCGCGATATCTGACATTACTCATTATGAACTATGATTCAAGGTCAGACCCAACTTGAATGTCATTCGAGTATGGGGGTGTCTGGCGTATGTGAAGCTTCCAGACCTCATGATACAGAAGCTGAAAACGAGAACTACAAAGACCATATTTCTGGGTTATGCTAATAAGAGTGATGCTAGGAGGTTCCTTGATATTGAATCTAATCATATCATAAAATCCTATGACGAAGAATTCTTTGAAGACAAGTTTGCTAGGCACAAGAATATTATTCTCGCGGATGTTTCGGAGAATGCTGCTAGCACAGATGAGGCAAGTACCTTTCAGAGAGAAGTAGTCCAAGAAGAAGTTATCATTGAAGAGACAACATTTGAACCAGAATCCATTGAAACGAGAGCAAAGCAAGTGAGGAGGCCGAAAGACTTCGGAGAAGACTTTGTTACATTATGTGGAAGTTGATCCACTTACCTATGATGCGGTAAGGAAGACTAGAGATGTTATTTTCTGGAATGAGGCTGTAAATGACGAGTATGACTCGATAACTTATAATACTTGGAAGTTAGTCGATATGTATGAAGGAGCTAAACCCATCAGATGCAAGTGGGTCTTCAAGAAGAAGATGAAAGCAGACGGAACTGTTGACAAGTTCAAGGCCGAGCTAGTTGACAAGGAATTTTCTCAGATGCAGGGGATTGATTACTTTGACACCTATGCTCCCATTGCACGAATGACTACTATCAAGATGCTGATTGCTCTAGGTGCTAGTCACAGATTGGTGATTCATCATATCGACGTCAAAATAGTATTTCTGAATGGTGAACTAACAGAGGAGATCTACATGCAAGCTGGTAAAATCTCTCTATGGTTTGAAGTAAGATCCCAAATTATGGCATGAGAAGTTTGACAAAGTTATCAGGTCAAATGGCTACAAGGTCAGCGAGACTGATAAATGTGTGTACACGAAGTTCGCTGGTGATAGATGTGTCATTGTTTATCTCTATGTGGATGACATGCTAATCCTAGGTACGAATATAGAAAATATCACCAGAACAAAGATGTTTCTCTCGTCCAAATTCAGTATGAAGGACATGGAAGATGCAGATGTCATCCTTGGGATTAAGATAATCTGGACGGAAGCTGGGCTTGCTCTTTCACATGCTCACTACGTGGAAAAGATGCTCACATGCTACGAATACAGGATCTTCCAGGGATCGATACTCCGTATAGGTGTGATAAGAAGATGAAGCCAAACCCCGAGAAAAGTGTCACACAGTTGGAGTACTCTAGTGTCATCGAGAGTTTGATGTATGCTATAAATGCTACTATGCCTGATATATTTTTTGTTGTGGGGATGCTGAGTAGATTCACGAGTAACCAAGGTGTTGAATATTGGAAAGCTGTGAAAAGGGTGATGAGATACCTCAAGAAGACTCATAAGTTTGCACTATACTATAGCGGAGATCCATCAGTGGTAGAAGGCTTCAGTGATACTAGCTGTTGCTCAGAAGAAGAGAGCGAGAGATCCACAAGAGGATATATTTTCTCAATGGGTGGAGCTGCCATAGCATGGAAGTCGAAGAAGCAGACAATGCTCTCACGTTCATCAATGGAGTCTGAGTTCTATACACTTGCAGCTGCAGCAGATGAAGTAGAATGGCTTCAGGAGCTCATGTACGATCTTTCAATGGTTGGTGCGCAGATTTCGGCTATACCGATATACTGCGACAACCAGGCAGCAATAGTAGTAGCATATAACGATCTGTTCAATGGCAAGAAGAGGACTGTGCGGCTTCGGCACAGATCACTGAACAATCTCATCAAGGCTGGTGTCATTGCAGTGGTGGATGTTTGGAGTCAGGAGAACCTGGCCGATCCGTTCACTAAAGGCCTCAAGCACCAGCTAGTCGAAGACACAACATGTAAAATGGGCTTGAAGGACCTCTGATATTGTGTGTTTGTAATCCTACCATTAAGTTTTATGATATTAGTTCAAAGAGAAATCTACTAGGCATATACCTTTTGGTTCAAGGGAGGACTACTGACTGGAAAAATATCAGGAACAGTGGATAATCCCTTGGAACAATGTGGGATATGTACATAGAACCACTGTAGTCTACTATTTGTTCTTTATAGAATAATTCCTGTGTAAGGATGGCTTCGACGCCTTAATGAGTTCTCGGGCAGAGTGAAATATCTGACGTGCGTTACAGGAAGCATGTGTAGTTCAGCACTACAAGGGACTTATATCCCATGCTACAAGGGTGTGACACCACGATGAGGTAAAAGATATAAAGCCTCGGCTGCGAGCCATGTCACAACGACAGTAATACCGCAAATAGGCAGGTAGCCTAATGCTGAAAAGATAGAGAGTTGTAGCACATCACTACTAAGAGGCCGGTGACCTCATGCTACAGTAGGTGACACCACATGAGGTAGTTAACCTCGACAGCGAGCCATGTCACAATGGCGTAGCACCGCAAGAAAGTGCAAGGCTTCATACTGGGATATAGTACAACACTACTAAGAGGCTAGTGACCTCATGCTACTGTGGGTGACACCACAAGAGATAGTTAACCTCGGCTGCGAGCCATGTCACAGCGGCGTAGCACCGCACGGAAGCACAAGGCTTCATGCTGAAAAATATTAAACTCTCTTAAAAGGAACTCACCTAAGTGTATGGACAGAGATATAGGCCGTCTCTTGAGGGTAAACTTGTAGATACCCAAAATACATATGCTGAAACCAGGTCAGCACAGGCCTTTAATATGCGACCGGAGGCACAGCTGATGTCATTGTGCGAGTGGGAAGAACATCAGCTATGGTTCAAAATTCAAGGTATAGTACATTCTAGTATCGTACTGTTGTTTGACCTATGTGGGAAGATTCAAGTCGTGAGCGACATCTATCCTAATGCATGATGGACAGACATTGTGAGGAACGCTCGACCATATATTGTGATATATGTGGGAGATTGTTGGTGCAATCCACTTTACTTTAGGAGTTTTAGTCCCACATTGGAAAACCACCAATGTGTATATCTCAATATATAGCTTTGCCTAGTATTGGTATATGCACATGGGATGGTGGCCCATTTGGGTTGACTTTCCTAGAGGGATTAAGTGTGAACCCCTTTATGACAATCTTTATTTTATCACCACCTTTGGAATATTTTTCTTAGGAGCTAAGTCCCAAAGGGGCTTAACGACTCGGACTCGGATTCAAACTCGGGCTCAAGGGCTTAAAGTGGCACTTTGTTGGCGCATTTTGCACTTAGCATCGTCGAATTGCGCTCATGCGCTCATTTTATGCACGATTTCATGCACGGTTGCTGGCTCGGGCCCATGCGGCGAGGTGCTATGCGGCCACTCATTTTATGCGCGAGTTGCATGCACGGTTGTTGGCCCAGGCACATACTTTGTGGCGCATGCGGCGAGGTGCTATGTGGCCAGGGCCTTTGCGGCCTGGAGCTATGCGGCCTAAGACTATGCGTCCAAGGGCTATGCGGCCTGGAGCTATGCATCGTATGTGCCGTCAACAGTAGATCATTTCTCCTCCACACACGACTCGCTTATGCTAGTGATTCTAAATGGAAGTAAAAATTTCCCTACAAGAAGAAGAAGAAGAAGAAGAAGAACTTTAACCAGCAGAAGGTGAAGTCGGCTTATACAATATGCATACGCATGACGTCTATATTCAACGTGCATGCAAACTCTTTACTTTCAAATTTCTTATTTTGTTCTACTTCCGCGAAGCAAACCGTCCCTAAATAAAACAAGGACAAGAAGAGGAAACTATCTGCGGGTGCTATATGCACAAAAAAACTCGTGTTGTGTGTTAGTCCAGTTAGCCCTTCATGCAAAGGGTGGGTGGTGGGTGGATGAGTTAGTCCAGTTAGCCCTTCATGCAAAGGGTGGGTGGATGAGTGGGTGGGTTTGAAATGAAGCTTAACCATGACAACTTCTCATAGGAAACATGCCTTCAATAGTGACCAACACTTGACAACGACGCGTACCAGATAAGATCATGCACATCTTGGGATGCCAGTTACCATCAATCAGTGTGTTTTAGAAATTGGATCAGACCGGCCAGTTCAACCAGATAATCCATGAACCGATAACTTTTTTAGTCCAATTCAATGTTAACCCCCCAAATCCGATTGTAAATAAATATTTTTCTAAAATTAATTGTCCATAAGAGAAGGTATTAAACTTGGGCCACTTAACCAACCGATTGCCACTAGTTGAACCAACTGGTTGAATCAATTTAACCCAACCCAATGTCTTAGCCGAATTGATCTCCGGTCCGGTTTTTAAAACACTCACATTTGAACTTTCCCTTTCCTCTTCAAAAAGATATCTCAAGATGCCCAAAAAAGAAAAATCTATTCTCCATCTTCCCGTGGTCCATACATCAAAATGACCTAATCGTGATGTGAATATTATCTACCTTCCATATATATGTATTTGAATACATCTTAAAATGTAGACAATACTAGATGTTATTGCTACTACTCTTTGACACATCTCATACCTAAAAAACGAATAGAATCATCATCTAACACAGGGGAACGGACCTTTCAAGGGGAAGACAAACAAAATGCAAATGTAGATTCACCAACGGTCCAATAAATACGTTTCAAATGAAAGAAGAATAAAAAGCTCATTCACTGAACACATGAAACTGGAAGGTTACTACCAAAACAAGTCGACAATTGAATTTTCAAGACAGGTAGGACACAAATCTCAACAAGCCTCAGAAAACATCATCACATCATGCTCTCCGTTAAGAAGGATCACAAGAACGCGTCCTTCTCGAGCAGCTTGAGCACGTCTTCCTTGTTGTTTAGCTTGGCAACATCAATAGGAGTTTTCCCATCCAAATTTTGCACAGTACTGCACAACAAGAACCCAAAGGTGATCAAACTAGATCATATCAAGTTATACTGGTGAAAGAAAGAAAAAGCTCAAGAAGCTCACACTGCAGCGCCATTTTCCAACAGAAGTGCCACACACTCTTTCTGCCCATAGCCAGCAGCATAATGGAGAGCAGTGTTCTTGTTCTTGTCCAGTGCATCTACAGCAGCACCAGCCTCAAGAAGGACTTGAACACATTTTACCTGGAATAAAAGCTTCAACTACTAGCATATAGAAACAACATTTTCTAAGGGAAAAAAAAAAAAAATTCACATTGATGCAGGCAATAACACTAGATGTACTTCAACATGATTATTAGGCATTCAAGCCTTCCTGCAGTTGTCTTATCCAATGCAAAGGAGAGACCTTTTGGAGATTTGAATATTTTTCTAATAAAAAATAACTAGAAACCTCGTCACAAAAAAACATCCCATCATCATGGATGTTCTTTCTGATGGCATGCAATTCTCTTAGATATTTCTTCATTTTACCTTTGAAGAATGAAGCAAGTACAAAAACTTAAGCTGGTTTAGTGAAGAAGTTTTATATCACACCTACCATTCTCTCTACAAAAAGGGGAATGCATACAATAGAAGTTGGCTAATAATAATTGCAATTTGCAAACATTTCTAAATAAGGGTTTTTCCAGGAGAGCAAGACTAATGTAGTCCAGTGATATTTCAGTTATCAGAAAAGGCAAATTATTGAACTGCAGGATTGGGACGGCACAAAAGTGAAGTTTGGTAAAGAATTTCCGATATGAGAGGGACGGGACAATCAAAAAGTTGGTAAGAACATGCCATGAGATTAGTACACTTCAGTTTACTCCCTGCTAAAAGAAGGAGGCTTTGATCTGAAATCGGCACCAAGATGTAAATGTAGATACCAGATATGACAGATCAGTATACCCTCACTAACTTATGTGTGCAACAATCCCATCAGTTCACTACCCAAAAAACAACTAATAAGAATAAGTTATCCTATGTCACCATGTTTCCAACATATCTAGGTATTTCAAGATAGCTGCAGAACAACACTCTGAAGCATAAGCATCATTTTGCTACTGCGAGATTGAAATACATGAACCCTCCATACCTCACCATAGCCACAAGCAAAATGCAAAGCTCTCCTGCCCTCAGAGTCTTCTTCGTCCTTGTCAGCTCCAGCAGCAAGTGCAGCCTTCAGACCCTATTACGAAACAAGTGATTGTGTTCAGCACCATTTAGTCAAGAAGAAAAGATGTTGGGAGCCAAAGATGGTTAATATCAATTCCTTAATGGCTCCAAACATTTATTCAAAAGAGAGGAAATTATAAGTCAAGAGAATCAGTGAAAAATCATACTACACAAAAAAATATAAATGGCAGTCTTATTGCCATGTGAATCCTAGAGATTTTTTTAATATAAAATAATTCCCTGTTCAATTAATTTTTCTCAACTGTTTCTGGAATCCTAACCTAATATATTCTTAGTTTATTCAACGCAGCAATTGCCTTAAGAAGGCACATTTCTACTGGACTAATCTTGAGGTTGTTTGACCTTTTAACTTTTCCTCAAATATATGTTTTTGGCTAATTTGCGCCTTATACCCTCAAATACCTCTGAATTACAACTACCCTAAAGCACATTAATAGTCAAGTAAATATCCTAAAGGTTTAAGTTTTTGCAACTCACACCCTCCCTTAAACTTACATCCAACTTGACACTCATGTGCAGAGCACACTTGCCCTTATAAAAATCTGCTTACCGCTTCTTTTCTGAAACATACCCCTAACCCTAAACCTCCATAAGCAGTTTGAATCTGTAACAGAGCTCCTCTTTAATTCCCTCTTCCACGAGCTTCTCCACCATAGTGGTATGGATTTCCATAGGAGAAGAAAAATGATATTTTAGCAGGAAGAATGAGCGTGTTAGTGTATTTAGGAAGAGGAAGATAAGTGTGTGTTATATAGAATAAGAGGGAGGAAGGTTTTGAATCAGCGGTGGGGATCAGCCATGAGGGGGGCGACCAGAAGGGAGGATCACCATGAGTGGGAAGTAGCAAGTTAGGGTTTGGATTAGGCATGAGAAAGAAGATGGGGGTAGAATGGGCTTTTAATTTTAATTTTTAATGGCGTATAGTAGTAAGTTACAAATTGGTTAGAGTGGAGGGTATTTAAGTGCGAATATGAATGTTTAAGATAGCTAGTAGTTAATTTTGTTACTTGAAAGTATTAAAGTACTTGCTTGTTCAGCTCTTTTTTCCTACTCTCCTTCCAGACCCTCCACATTTTCCTGATAACAATGGAGCTCAAGATCACTACTGTCGGCGATCCAGACATTGCTTGTTCAGCTTAATGTAACATGTCCATTTGACCTCACCTCAGGCTCAGTACCTTTCGTATTATTCTAATTCTAATTCTAATATCAGTCTTTTACATTAATAACGGTATAGCTTTTTGGTACTCTTTTGTTAAACTATTGCATTAAGATGCCGATAGTTTCTATTGAAGACTGAAATTGGATATTACTAAACTATTGGACCAATTGCTTTCTTATGGATTGCTCTGATGCATGAATATCAACTCTTTGGAATATTATGTTGTTTCATTTACTGGATTCTGACAATTGCTCCAGCTTTTAGCCTTTTAATTCCTCTGAAATGATCAAGTCTTCATCTAGAGCCCAGGTTGCACTGAGCTTACTACTTCTCAAAAGCTCAATACAATTCATCAGTTCACCAATATATGCCTGAATATGTTCCCTAAATAAAGAGGAACTGAGACATCCATCGGTTTACCAATATATGCTTGGATTTGTTCCCTGCAGCAAGAGGAAACTGAGACATACCATTGGGCCTCAAAAGTATTTCAGCCAATCGCATTCCATTCCGCCAATTATATTTTTAAGAAGAAAGACCACTGTGCTACATACCACGAGTCACTTAAGAGGATATTTGAGGATACATATAAATGTAGTATCCATAGAACATAATCAAATAGCTTATTGTCCTAGGCATGTGCATGGTTGATGTGTGATACATATATGCAAATAAAGTTGAGTCTTCTAAAACTACACGGAGACCACTACAGATAAGACAAAGCAAAGTTTTTTAAGATATACTACTATTTATACCTCAACATCACCAACACTGGAAGTGTGATGAACAACAGATTCATCATCGTATCCTGCTTCCTCCTCTGCATCTTCAGGGCCAGAAAGTTCAGTTGAAGATGCTGCTTCACCTGAAGCTGGCATGCCCATTGCTTGGCCAAGCTTTTGTAGAACATGAGGGTCATTCCAATACCTAAGAAATGAAAGGAAAAAGGATGACCAAATAAATCATATATATATATATATATATATATATATATATATATATATAAAAACAAGGTATTAACATCTGTTACTTCATCATTGCAGCTGGACCTCCACTCTCTATCTCATCAAGAATTGGCTTTAGAGATGGATCTTCCTTGATACGGGACATCCGTTCTTCTATTTGTTCTTTATTAGACGGATTAGTGAAGTTTTCAAGCATACTTGACATAGTAGAATCCTGCAGAAGTTACGTTATGTAATGGTCACAGAACACCCATCCGACCATGTGCGTGTGTGTGTGCGTAAATCTATAATGATTAGCAGTTTAATGTTCAAATAATATTTACCTTCATGAGAGCATTTCCAAGACGTTCTGCCATGGTCAAGAATTGAGGGTTTGCCATAACCTGTTGCATGGTCGAAATATATTGCTGTGGATTCATTTGAGGGATGTCATCTTGTCCTGTGGTTTGAACACTTCTTTGAAGCTGGTCAGCCATCTGGTTGAATACAGGATCTTTTGCTATCTGCTCTGCTAATTCTTTTATCGATGGATCCTGCATTAATCATGTCAAACCAACAACGAAGTTCAAATGGCTTCTATATACCTACACATCTCCAAAAACAAAATGACCATCGGAGAGATTGTTGGATACCAATATGTAAAAAGGACAAGACAGTACAAAAGATGTTTATTAAATTAAGATTTTTTTCTGAATTTCCTGAACTGATTGATATACTACAACTCAGTTATTTAATGATCATTATCAACTACCAGCCTGAATAGCCTAAACTGCATCTGTTTTTATCATGTTTAAGTATTGTACTATGCCTCACTTTTGTCCCACATCGCATAGGCTAAAGGAGGTTGTCATGACTTCCTCCTGTAAATGTACCAAACAAATGTACCAAAACTTGTCATATTTTATTCACATCAATAGATTAAGAATTTTTTCTGAATTTCATGGTATCAGAGCTATAAAAATTTGGAGAGAACCCCAATTTTGAAACAAATCTCGCACTCCATCCCTCTAGTCCCCCCCCCCCCCCCCCCCCCCCCCCCAAAAAAAAAAAAAAAGAAACAACCCCGCCCACCCCATCCCCCGAATAGCCAATTTTGTGCGTGAACTTGGGAACTAGATACCTGTCTTAGCTTCCGGCAAAGCTACTACAACTCACGACGAAACTAACCCTTCATGATTAACCTACGACAAGTCTAGGTTTAAATAGCATATTGGAGAGCTAACTCATTCGGTAGAACTAAAGCCAACACCAGCTCCCACAAAGCTAACGATGCATCCTTCTACAAGGCTAAAACGTCCGCTTACAGCAAAGCTACATCCGACGCGTACGACAAAGCTACAACACTTTCTTTAACTCTCTCTCTCTAGCCTAGCCGTCCTTAATGGCTTCTTCCAGACACCTTCCTCTCCATCCCTCCCTGGTCTCTATGGTTCCTCGACGCCATTCGCAATATTGGTTTGATTTTGTGCTTGCTTAAGGTCTCACTCGGTTCTCTTATCTTTAAAGTTGCTCTACTTTGACACGATACTATGACGTCTTTAATCTCGTCTCTTGGTGAATTGGACAATAATCATTGTTGTGTTGATATTGTGCACCCTTGATTATTGCCTCCGACGACGACAAAGGTGATATTGATGATTCTTCCTCTTTAGTTGACTTAAAGACAAATTTACGATTTCTCTCCAGCGCAAAAAAATAACTTGCAATGGTCCAATATTATAGAAAAGATTTTAAAATTTAAACAACAAAGGCCTCCATCTTCACTTGACGGAGTTATCACCGACTCCAAGGATCCCCAATATACCTCTTGGTTTCAGAGATACAGGATAATTGTTCGGATGTCTAAACCTACGGATGCTTGTTGCTATAACTCTATTATGTTTTTGAAAATTGTCAAAGAATGGGCGCATCTTCGGTCTCTATACTCGTCTGAAAACAATTTTCAGAAACTTTATGACATCTTTCACACCTTGAATACTGCCACACCTGGAGAAGATTTGCAGAACTTTGGTGCTCTCTTGAGCGTCCTTCTTGAACAATGGAATATCTTTCAATCGATCTCCTATGATCTCGCTATTACTCGCCAAAAACGAGAGATCCGTGTTGGCGTTCTTCTCTTGGTTCGGCTACCATCTACTTTGGAGGACGTCTGCTTACTGGTTCTCGCTCAGCACATCTCTCCTTCTCTGTCGGCCGTTCTGTAGATGGTTTCATCTTCTACCTCGATCGACTCCATGTTGATTGTCCTTACCCGTGCTAGTGCGTGGTGGTTACTATCAATCTTGGAGAGACGTCGTTGATTCTTTCCCCAGGGTGTTGCTCGTGGACATCAACCTTTATCTGCTCGAGATCGCAATACCCAGAAACGAGGACGCATCAACCGTAGTGGTCTATATTGTTCTTATTGTGGGAGAACCAATCATCGCGAGGACTAGTGCTAGGAGAAGCATAGTTAGCCTGATGATACACCTACTGCCAGACAAATATCTGCTCCTACTATTGCTCCTCTGCCTTCTCTACCTAGTGGCTAGATACTTATTTCCAATAATGAATGGGCCAGTTGCATCGGAATCCTCTCATTTGTAGCTCCTGCTAGTCTTTCTACTACATCAGATCTCTCCTTTCTCATTCATTCTCATTCGTGGATTGTTGATTCCGGCGCCTCGAACCATATCTCATGATGGTCCTCCAAATCTTGTTTCTAGACCTCACAAATTCATTTCTAGTGCTAACGATAGTACTCATTTTCTGGCGTTGTTGATTTATCGCTTATTCCGCTTCACATTTAAAAAATGCTCGCATTGTTTCATCAATACATTATAACTTATTATCTATTTGTCAACTTACACATGATTCTAATTATTAGTAACATTTTATCTATCTCACTTTGTGTTATGGGACCTTCTGACGAAGAAGTAGATTTGTTGGGGGTATAAACAAAACAACCTTTACTACATTGATCTTCTTCCCATTACGTAATTGCTCCTTCCATTCAATTTTATAGGAGACTTAGGGTCCATTTGGTTATCATTTCTTTTCGCCCGTTTTTAGTTTTAAACTGAAAAATTGTAAAAACTGCGTTTGGCAGCCAACTTCCAAAACGTTCTTTCAAAAAAAAATTGTTAGGAAATGAGTGTTTAAACTCAGTTTTTAGGAAACCAAAAAAACATATTTTTCCGGTACTTTTCCCAGTCTGGCGGGCCCCTCTCTCTCTTGGTTCTCCAATCCTCTCTCTCTCCACCTTCTGCTTCCCAATCCTTTTTTCCCATGGCCTGCATTTGCCTGGGGGCGGACCAACTGTGGGAGACGGACCAAGAGAGGGTCTGGAGGTGGCGGCGGTTCAGGTCGTGGTTGAAGGTGGTCGGAGCAGTGGCGGACGCGGTCGAGGCCGTCTCGAACCGCGTTGAGGAGGCAGCGCTCAAGGGTGGCGTAGGTTCCCGTACTCCTCGGCAAAGTTGACGAAGGTCCGGACGGTCCAGTTCGACATCCTCAACCCCGACGAGATCGTAATCTCTCGGTTCCCCCTTTCGACCGCAAGCCCAAGTGCGAGACCTGGATGGCCAACATGGTCGAGTACGGGAATCGGCTGTCTATGGCAGAGGCCAGCAGTGGCGATCCTTCGATCGACGCCGCCGTCGTTGAAGTATTGGAGGGCGACCTGGAGGACCAGCTGGGTGTCATGCTTGCGCTGGAGGCAGCGCTCGAGGGTGGAGCAGAAGTCGAGGACCACCTCCTGGTTCATGTCGAGGAGGCAGCCGGTTGTAACGACCCATTCCGCTCAAGCGGACTGCCGATTCAAACGGCAATAGTGCAACGTCTCAACCCACCTTGCTTCAGCGAGAAGACTCATTTGAGGCAAAGGATATACAGACTTGTCCCTTCGGAGTTCCGGCTTAGGCTTTCGGAGGCTCGCTCGACCGAGGCAAATCATCACTAAGGTGGGTGGCTACGATGAACTTGTCTTTGCTTAGCCAGCACACTTAAAATATGGATATTTTATGCTAGTCGCTAGGTGAATCACCCCATGCATGCTAATAAGATTACAACGCACCTAGCTAAAGGAATAATCCCAATTTGTATTGCTTGTGTTAGAACATGAAAATGAAACATTGCTTATAATCAGACCCTCGCATGCTACCTTTACCTTGTGCAACTAGACCCGCTATGCCTCGAGTAGGACGATATGTATATGCTCTTCTTAGTGCACAGTTCACTTGTTTACACTACACGACCCTAGATTATGTCGCTCGGTAAGTCCCTTTACGGTTTCACTCCTCGGCTTACCTTCGGGTCCGAGCCAACGTGAATGCTTAAGTTTTCTTATGAGTGCAATACTTGCCTGCTTATATATGAGCTTGTACTCGTTTTAATGCTTGTCGCATAAACTATGCCTCAACCGTCTAACACTGTGCATGTCATGCATTCATCTAGTTCTTCTCGGAAGACTATCTAATAGTCGTTTCGTGCAAGTATGAACCTGAAAGTATTCGGGACCGTTAGGTCACCAAGGCAGTCCCCGAACCAGGAAAAAGCATCAAGGCAAGTGGATCACTGATCGAGGATTATATCAAGTTTACATCGGAATGATAATCATATCAAGTTTACCTCTGAACGAGAATCATGTCAAGCAAATCAAGAATCACAGCTCGTGGAACAAATTGCTCGTTTCAGAACAAGAATCATGGATTATCATGTCAAGATATGAAATTGGTAGACCCAAGGCTTGTATGGTCACGGACAACTCGTGCACGAGGTAATAACATGGATTCCTCGGACGATCACCGGGGCACTGGGATCGTACCGTCCTAGGGGGAATATGGTATTGTGTGGCCAATCGGCACGATGCTCTCCGATTGGGGTGCGCAATATACAGCGGTCGGACCCTCAGTAGGGCATCCTACCCACGGATAATCCGACTGACTCCATGAAAACGGTAGTCTCACATGTTTGGTCGGGATGATGGCTAACGCCCAATAACTCTTTCGTTATGCCTTATCTCCGTCCGAGACTATGCGGCGTCCTTTATGGCTATACCAGTGACCTCATGTTCATATAGATAAGTCATCCTCGCTTAGCGGCAATCCGCGTGCGAGTCATTGCATCGCATCCAAGACATCAGAATCACCTGAATGAAATGAGTACAAGTCATCTATACAAATGGAGCAACCCGAGCAATCCATTGAAACACTCAAACATCCATTGCAACACTTCTGGATAACTTGTATACTCGTACACCCGAAACATAGTCTCGCTCATAACACTTGTGTTTGCATATGTTATTGCCTTGGTTTTCATTAAAAATGCTCGAGCTTGAATTAACTTGGTTCGCCTTGGACATGGAAGGACAAATGGTAAGTTGGTAAGTCTTAACGTGTTTCCTCTTATATCGCACGGCGCACTGCCACACGAGTTAGGCTATTCAACATTGCCATGAAACTAATCATAAGGCAAGACTAGAAAGACAACTAAATAGATGGTGCATGGAACCTATTGAACGTGTTTGAATTTGTCGAGCGGGCGAGTAGCCTCCCCACCAGTGCATTCATGTACTGATAACTCACCAGATTGCTTGCAGGGTGCGGGAGAACCTCTTACGGTACAGATGCCTTCTTCGTGCGTGCTAAGGCGTGGAGTTCACTCTGAAGCCTTGGAGCATTGCGTCCGGAACTGAAGCACATATACAGGACATAATGTTGGAACATCGCCTATATCATTCCACAAATGTAGCCATTTGGCACGTTTTTACTGTTTCAGAGAGAGACTTAGCGACTTGTAATCTCGGCTATACGCCGCCTGTAACACTTGTTCAATGTGAATAAAGAGTTGCTTTACTTCTATGCTTGTGTTATTCAATGCTTCCGCTATTGACGACTAAGTGAACTTGTTACCAATCGCCTATGCGTTTTATAATTCCGCTGCACTCGGACAATCTGTGCGACTCTGTGGCTTAGACCTCTTACCGCCAGCAAGAATCACGGCCTTGCACGGACGCGGCTCCACGCTCGTATGACATCACGCCCAGATGGGTCAAAGTGATCGTCCCGCAGGAACGCTGGCGCTATGATTCTCGCCTAGCGGGGACGGCCGATTAGCCTGCGGGAGATCGGGACGTGACACCGGTAACCTCCTTGAGAGAATCTAAGGAGAGGGAGCGGACCTTGAACCCGTAATAGACTGCAAGGGTGGTAAGTCCGAAGTGTAGTGTTTCTTGTCGTCATCGGCAACGACGGGACTCCGATGATGGGTGGTCGAAGTTCGGACGAGTATGGGTTGGGGTGGTGTTAGAAGTATGTCCTTGTGTCGGACACACGAGTTGTATTCTGTTGTATTGAATGTGGACTATGGTTATGTTCTAAAAATATTTTATCAAACAAAATTTTTAACTTTTGTTTCTTTAAACTATTTTTCAGATGAAAGTAACAAAACACAAAATCAAAATATCTATACCCAAAAAACAACTTTATAACTTAATTTCATAAAATTGTTTTCACAACCACATTTCAAAAAACATATCCAAACTGACCCTTAGGCATCATTGTGTTCTATGTACTATGTTACCTAATTTATCATTATCCGAATTTAGTTGAGTCATATATTCTTTGGAAGCATTATCAATCATTTTTCCCATCCAGTTAATAAACAATATGACACATTTTGCTTTGGCTCATAGAGATATTTGGGGTCTCTTTAAGTTTTTGAGTATGCATAGCTAAAAAAATGTCCCTTTTATTAATGATCTCTCACATATCACATGGTTATATCTTCTTCGCTCTAGGCTTGACCTTCTATATGTTTTTCAAATCTGTGGCTTTCTAATCAATTTTTACATCAATGTTCTTCGCTCTAATAATGCTAAGGAGTATGTGAGCAGGGAGTTTCAAACATTCTGTCAAACTCATTGTACACTTCATCAGACTTCTTGTCCGTAAACTCCTCAGTAGAATGGTATTGCGGAACGTAAGAATAGACACCTTCTTGAGGTAGTCCGCTCTCTCCTTATTCACATGAATGTTCACAAGAAATTATAGAATTTGTCGTCTTAGATGCTTGTTTTTATATAAATTGTATACCCTCTTATGTCCTTGAGAACCCATCACCATTTTTATCTTCTTTGAGAACAAATCACCTTTTATATCATCTTTAAGCAGGGTAAACCCTTCCGTGAGGCTCCAAAAGGTTTTGGTTGTCTTTGTTATACTCATAATATTGGACCTTGGATAGATAAACTTGATTCATGAGCTACTCGTATGATATTTGCTGGTTATTCTCAGACACAGAAAGATTATGTTTGTTTTGATCTCACTACTTCGAAGGTGGTTGTCTCTTGTGATGTTACTTTTATCGAGGATCAGGCTTATTTTGCTTTCGATAAACAATCTACATCTCTATTGTCCACTATTCTTGTTCCTCTTATTCCTTCCTATGAACTTCATACACATTTCTCCTCTCTCCTCTCCTAGGTTTAGATCTTTGGTTCTTTTTTCACAGGTGTATAGAAATCGGGAATAGGTCATTCTTCCATCTGCTACTATTTTTTCAGGTATCACTGATGATTCTTCTGCAAGTACTACAGTTCAACCTTCTGTTCATACTCCTCCACCTTCGTTGACTTCTGATGAAGATCTATCTCTTCCTATTGCTCTTCGCAAATGTAAGTGCTCTTGTACTACTACTTATCCTATTTTTAACTTTATTTCTTATCACTGTTTGATTCCATCTTGTCGTACATTTGTTTCTTATTTGGTTGCCATCACTCTTCCTTCCTTTGTTCAGGCAGCACTTAAGCATCCAGGCTGGCATGTCGCTTTGGTTGAGGAACTTGATGTACTGCACTCTAATTAGACTTGGACTTTGGTATCCTTGTCCTCAGATAAAAATGTGGTCGAATGTAAAGGGTATTTATTGCTAAACAAAATTCAGATGGCCGATTGATCGGTTCAAAGTCTATTTAGTGGCTAAGGACTTTATCCAACAATATGACTTGGATTATGTTGAGACTTTTTCACATGTTTCTAAGTCGACTTGTGTTCGATTTCTTCTATCTTTAGTAGTTTTCAAGAATTTGCTTATTCATTAGTTGAACATGCCTCAATGGCGATTTTCGAAGACTAATTTTATATAGCAGCCTCTAGGCTTTGAGTGAACGGGGGAGTCTATGGTCTCTCCTACTTATATGGTCCGAAGCAGTCACTACGTGCATGATTTGACAAATTCAACAGAGTAATACAACTTGGATTTGTCCATAACAGCTCGAATACGTCATTATTTATACATCAAAGGTCTCAGGACATAATCATCTTATCTGTTATGTGGATGACATAATCATCATCAGAGATGATTTCGTTGGCATTTCCAAGGTGAAAGAATACTTAACCTTTCATTTTCATAAAAAAGACCTTGGGCCATTAAAATACTTTCTTGGTATTGAGATATCGTAGAGTTTTGGACGATTGTAGCTTTTCATACGCAAATATATGTTGGATTTTCTATCCAAGACAAGATTCTTAGGTTACAAAACAGCAAACACACATATGTATTTCACAGATTAAGCTCTTTATCAGATCATTTTCTATCTGACCATGACATTATAAACGTCTACTTGGAAAGATAATTTATCTTACTATCACCCGTTCATATATTGCCTACTTTGTGAGTATTGTACTGTGAGCCAGTATACGCAAAATCCTTTAACCTATTATCTTCAGGCGGTTGAAAGGATTTTATGCTACACTCCTGGACATGGCCTTCTCCATAGATGTTCTACATTGTCGCTAACAACCTTTGCAAATGCTGACTTTGTCGGATCAATTAATGGTCGTCACTCTACTAACAGTTATCTTGTCTTTCTCGAAGATAATTTGGTTACATGGAGGATTAAGAAGCAGAATGTAGTTGCATGCTCTGTTGTTGAAGCCTAATATAGTCACAACACATGTTGTCTCTGAGTTTATTTGGCCAGATCTTGGAGTTAACCCGTTTTCTCGAGTTGCTCTCTACTATGACAACAAGGCTACGATCCATATTGTTAATAATACAGTCTTTCATGAATGAACTAATCACATCGAGATAGATTGTCACTTTATTCGAGAGAATATGACAAAAAAGAAAGTTTTCCTACAACACGTGTCTTCTTCAGCTCAGCTGAAAGATATCCTTACAAACCATTGCATCGACCTTTGTTTGCCCGATTGTTATCTAAGCTTGAAATGACTGATATTTGTGCTCCTGTTTGCTGGAGAGTCAGTTAACTACTATTGTATACCTCACTCTAGTCCTACATCATCTGGCTAAAAGAGAATGTCATGATTTTTTTTTAAATGTACCAAGGCTTCTCATGTTATATTCTCATTAATAAATTAAGAGCTCTCTTTGAATTTCATATCACAATAGGCCTGTTCTCACATAAATGTACCAAGGCTTCTCATGTTATTTTCACATTAATAAATTAAGAGCTCTCTTTGAATATCATATCACAATGGCCCGTTTGGTTACGAAAAGCAAGAATTTTAGGTGGGGCCATCCAAATTCCTACTTTTGTTGTTTGATTTGAAGGAAAAGGGGGGGGGGGGGGCAAAAAAATGTGGAACTCACTTCTCTGTCCCATGCCACATCATCAAAAACAATGGATTGAAATTCCTCAAAATTAATGAGAATTCAATGGAAAACTTAGAATTTAGATAGGGGTTCATGTAATTTATCTTTTCTCCTCTCACTAATTATTGGATCCCACATGCTTTCCCTCTCTACTTTGCGTACTCAAATTCTACCAAATAACAAAACTTAAAAATTTCTTAAAAGAACCCATAAACTCTATATGGGTGCCACATGACATTTTCCATTGATTCTTTAGGGGTTTTGTTTTCCTAGAAAGGCCTGTTTGGTTCATGGAAAACCAAAATTCTAAGAAATACCATGAAACATGGCCAATGTGGTGTTCCATGAGTTCCTTTGAGAAATTTACCATGATTGGTGTTTAGTATATATATATATGGGGTGTTCTACAATACACGCGTAAAAAATACGATATGTATACATACAGTGTTTTAACCATTGATTCATGATCCAATGGTTCTTATTGTAAGGGCATCCTTGTAATCTTACTAGGAGCAATCATTATGAGGGAACATCATTTAATGCTCTATCTTCTTTTTTACTCGTTGTTTACCTCCTATTGTAGGTCATGTTTTACTTTAATTTTTTTCAATGAATATCCTAGATTTACTCATATTTTAAAAAATTGCAAGCTGATAAAAAGATCACAAAACACCATATTTTAACCATATATTAACTGTAGCCGGATACAGATCTACGTAAGATCTGATTAATATTGCGGACCTACATTATTTTAAACCTTAGGTTGACATTAACATGCTATCGAATATTTAGCTATATGCGGATATATTAAAAAATTAACAATAATATTAACCTACTGTCAAATTTATATTTTAAATTTTGCTGACATTTAGAAAAACTTAAAGATAAAAACAATCAACTATCGAATAATTTAATGAATATCAGGACCGATAATATTAACCTTCCACGAGATATTGATGCAGTTGTTGACGTCGAGTTCCTCCAGCATAGGTAAGGACTTCACGTGCATATCCACCATTGCATCACTCTTTGGAATGCGCAAGACCTTTATAAATTTTCCACTGTATTATAGACATGAAAAAAAAATTAAAAATTTATTTACAAACGTAGATATTACAAATACATTGAAATTAAACCACATTTATAAGAAAAAAAAATTAAGAAAGTAAGACAACGAGAGAAGTCATTACTCGTTTTGAATTGAAATATCCCACAATTACCCGTATTGAAACTAAATAGAAAAAAAAATGCACTGGCCTGGAGCAGGCAAAGAACGAGGGGTAGCTGAGCTTGTACACAGAGAGGGACCGCAGAATCCCCTCGCTCTGTGTCAGGAGCATCATCACTGCCTCGTCGATCTTGTCCATGTCCTTGACCCTGCGGCACCACTGATCCAAGTCGACGTCGGACCAGCAGCAGGGAAGGCTGAGGGCCTTCCCCCCACGAACGGCACACGAAGGACAAGTTGCGCACGACCTCGTCCGCCGGCATGTTCGTCAGTACCAGTACCATCACGAGGATCTCCGTAGGGATGATGGCCCAACCCCTGTTGGCAGTCGGTATCCATTGTTGCTTTTGGGTTCTATTGACCGCTTTGTTATCGTAAGGCTTGGTTTTCAATTTTGAAATTTTGAACGCTTTGGGAACCTATGAATAGGTTTTGAAGAATTTGGAACGTGAACCTATGAACGCTTAGAACCAGTGAGCAGTTGGGTACCTTATGGATGAAAATTACATATAAAATTACTGTTTAAAATTACTTTGAGTCGTGGTCCCCCTTCGATTGGTTAAGTATTATTGTTTAAAATTACATATACATTAAAATTAAAATTAACATTAATACTAATATTAACATTTATATTTACAATAAAATTAATATTAAAATTAGGGATATTTTAAATAATGATGTTCCCTCATAATTTAATTTAAGGATATTTTAGCAAATGCCCCCATTGCAAACATACAAATTAGTATATACCCTCATGAAAAATTTAAACTAGCCAATGCCCCTATTATGTGTAAATTAATAAAAAATAGTAGGGGTATATCTTAAATTTATAAATGTTTCATACAAAGGAATGAGGGCATTTGCTAGTTTAAATTATTTGTAGGGGGTATATGCTAGTTTGTATGTTTGCAATATGGGCATTAATTTACTTGCCAATAACACTTGAGAAGCTTTTTTTTATGGGAATTGTTGTCAATATTGTGGCAATAACTGTTGGATCCCATCAATAATTTATCGCTTGCAGCATAAAACATTATGATGACGTCATAAAATATTCCAACATAATCCCATAAAGTCTTATAATTTTGCTATTCTTGCAAGAAGTGCAACAGTTTGGATACAAACAATTGTTGCAACCAGTAGCTCAGATATGGTCGGACTACTAACATGAATAACAATCATAGAAAAATATCGTTCTCACCCTCCCAAGGTTCCTGCCCAGGGGTCCTTGAATTCTTCTATTCTACGAAGCATGTACAAGAGGTCCTTGCCTAGACGCACGTTCCAGCACCCGCATACATGCGGAGATGCTTGCGGTGGCCTAGGATAGCTGACAGCCCGTCGTTGTCGAACAAGCCGAACGCGAGCTCGGGGTGCTCGAGAGGCGACATCGAAAAGGCCACGCACACACACTCCTCTTCGTCGGAGCTTTCTTTCCTTAATCCCGTCATGATCATTAACTCCGGAGGGGGCATGTTCCTCTTCAACTTGACCAGATTTTTTGCAACGCCTGCCAAGGAGATGGATGCCAATACCAGAGATATTGATGCATTCGTTGATGTCGAGTTCCTCCAGCACCGGTAAAGATAGCACGTGCTGATACACCATTGCATCACTCACCTTGCTCATTAGAATTCGCAGGACCTTTAGAAATTTTCCACTGTATTATTAACAGGGAAAAATTAAAAATTTACAACTTATTTACAAATGTAGATATTACAAATACATTCAACTTAAACCAAATTTATGAGAAAAAATTAAGAAAGTGAGACAACGGGAGAAGTCATTACTCGTTTCTAATTAATATCATGTAGTATATTCATAATATCTACAACAATTACTAATAAAAATAATGCACTGGCCTGGAGCAAGCAAAGGAGAAGCATGGGTTGTCGAGCTTGTACACAAAGAGTGACCGCAGAATCCCCTCGCTCCGCGTCAGGAGCTTCATTACTGCCTCGTCGATCTTGTCGGTGTCCTTGACCCTGCGGGATCACTGATCCAAGTCAACGTCGGACCACCAACAGGAAAGGTTGAGTGCGTTCCCCCACGAACGTAACACGAATGACGTTGCGCACGATCTCGCCCGCCGGCACGCCCACCAGTACCAGTACCATCGCGAGGATCTCCGTAGGGATGACGGCTCATCCGTTGTTGTTGCTCATGCTGCTCTCACTATTCATTGTTGCGCTTAGGTTCTATAGACCGCTGGGTTATCGTAAGACTTGGTTTTGAATTTGGAAGTTTTGAACGTCTTGGGAACCTATGAATAGGTTTTGAATAGTTTGAAATGAGAACCTATGAACGGTTGGGATGCTGCAAACCTATGAATGGATTTAAAATTACATTTACATTAAAATTAACATTAATACTAACTATGTATTGTACGTATTTCATATTACTTGGAAATAGCAAAATTCTTAACTTTTTACCACTTGAGAAAAGCAAACAGTAGCCCCTCTTAATTTTTCAATACGTAATTACCTAACTACTCATGTTAAATTTATTGAACAATTTTAATTAGTAAATATAGATAGGACAGTTTTGGAATAAAAACTTCAGCGGTGAAGTCTAACTTTTCCTATTATATAGTAGTATAGATATTAACATTAATATTAAAACTAATATTAACATTTACATTTACATTTACATTTACATTTACATTAAAATTAACATTAAAATTACATTTACATCAAAATTAATATTAAAATGAACATTAATACTAATATTACCATTAATATTAACATTAATATTTAAAATAATATTAACATTTACATTAAAATTAAAATTAAAATTAATATTAATATTAATATTAAAGTTTACATTAATACTAATATTAATATTAAAACTAATATTAATATTAATATTAACATTAAAAGCAATTTTAAAAGTAAAATTAATATTAACATGGAAGTTAACCTTAAAATTTGTCATGTCAACTATCATGTCATGAGATACCACATAATGCTATTTAGCATGACACGACAACCACCACTTACCATCCCCAACCCATCATTAAAAAAAATTCCTATAAAAACATCGTGTACCGCCGCTAATTTCACCATCTACTTCCTCATCCAAATATCCTTCATTATTTGTATACCATCCTTCTTCAATAATGAATTTTTGAGCCGGTCCATCTCAAGTACTATCTTCATCTAGCTCACCTGATGAAGATAAGGAGCTCGATTACATTGGAAATAAAATTGCAACTATCAAGCTGTACTTCACTTACTGCGCAGGATCTTTAGAAATTTTCCACTGTATTATAAACAGGAAAAAGATTACAAATTTACCACTTTTTTACAAACGTAGATATTACAAATACATTCAAAAATTTATTCGGTTTGTTCGGTTAAAATATTTCTATTGTCTAATAGCTCGAGTCCAAGATTGGGATCGTGGTTAAATTATATTATTATAATTTCTATACATACATTTGTTGTATTTCAAAGTTTGTCCAAAGTTGAACTAGTTAAATTGTCAAAATTAGACTTCAAATTATATACATATAATTTTTGTTTTCAAAATCGAAACCGAACAATTTTTTTTCCATAAAATCTATTCATGCACTCCTAAAAGTATGCCATTATTGACACTCCTAAAAGTATGTCATTATTGACACTCCTAAAAGTATGTCATTATTGACACTCCTAAAATCTATTCATGCATTCAACGTGGCGATTGTAAGCCCCTAAATTACACCTCAAACAACTTGCTTTACGAATTAAGTAGATATTTATTCCTATAATTAATTTCCATTCTAAATAATTCAAAATAGGATGATTACTACCGTAAGTAACAATTCAAAACATAATTAAGTAGATATTTCTTCCTATAATTAATTTCCAATAACTTGATTTAAGGACATATCTAATCAAAGTAACAAGTAGCGAAAATATCGTTACAATTTTATTAGAAAGATAGGATATATGTAATCAATCATTTTTTGTGTCCTTTAAAAGCATAGTCAAATTTATATTTATGATTAAATGAGTTCAATTTACAAACAAAATAAACAAGCATAGCTATAGAAGCAAGATTTGTCATCGAACACAAGATGAAAAATATTAACAAAAATAAAAACTAACAAAAGGAAAAAAAATGTTAGAATCTAAGTAGCATTATCAGTTCCAAGATCAGATAAATGAGGGTAAAAATAATCTTGGTATCTTTTATGCATTAGATTCAAAACAATTGTTGGATCCCATCAAGAACGTATCGCTGGCAACATACACCATTATGATGAAGTAATGAAATATTCGATTGCAGCATAATCCTATCAAGTCTCATATTTTTGCTAATCTTACAAGATGTGGAACAATATGGATACAAACAACTGTTACAACCAGTAGCTCAGATGTGATCGAACTAATAACATGAATAATAATCCTAGAAAAATATCGTTCTCACTCTTCCAAGGGTCCAGGACCTCCCAGGGGCCTTGAATTCTTCTATTCTACGAAGTCTGTACAAGAGGTCCTTGCCTAGACGTACGTTCCAACACCCGCGTATATCAAGCACGCAGAGATGCTTGCAGTAGCCGAGGATAGCTGACAGCTCGTGGTCGTCGAACCAGCCGACGCAAGCTCGAGGTGATCAAGATGCGGCATCAAAATGACCACGCTCACGGCCGCCGCTTCGTCGAAACTTCCTATCCTTAATCCTTTCTCGATCATGAACTCCGGAGGGGGCATGTTCCTCTTCAGCTTGACCAAATTTTTGCAGCTCCAATCTAGGAGATGGATGCCAATACCAGAGATATTGATGCAGACGCTGATGTCGAGTTCCTCCAGCACCGGTAAGGACAGTATGTGCTGGTTCACCATTGCATCACTCACCTTGCTCATTGAAATTCGCAGGACCTTTAGAAATTTTCCACTGTATTATAAACAGGATAAAAATTAAAATTTTACAACTTATTTACAAATGTAGATATTATAAATACATTAAACTTAAACCAAAATTATAACCAAAATTTAAGAAAGTGAGACAACGGGAGAAATCATTACTAGTTTCTAATTAATATCACGTAGTATATTCATAATATATCCAATAATTACTCATGTTGAAATTAATAAAAATCATGTACTGGCCTGGAGCAAACAAAGGAGAATACGGGGTAGCCGAGCTTGTACACAGAGAGACCGCAAAATCCTCTCGCTCCGTGTTAGGAGCTTCATCACTGCCTCGTCGATCTTATTGGTGTCCTTGACCCTGCGGGACCACTGATCCAAGTCTACGTCGGACCAGCAGCAGGAAATGCTGAGCGTCTTCCCCCACGAACGACATACGAAGGACACGTTGTGCACGACCTCGTCTGCCGGCATGCCCACCAGTACCAGTAACATCGTGAGGATCTATGTAGGGATGGCAGCACATACGTTGTTGTTGCTCGTGCTGCTCTCACTATCCATTGTTGCGCTTGGGTTATACAAACCGTTGGGTTATCGTAAGACTTGGTTTTGATTTTTGAAGTTTTGAACGCTTTGGGAACATATGAATATGTTTTGAACAGTTTGGAACAAGATCCTATGAGGGGCGGAGGATAAGCAGTGCTGGCCCGGGCTGTTCAAAACATTTACACAATATTAAGAAAGAAAGAAAAACTGACATTTTCCCTCTTTCTTTATCAATAGAACCTTCTTTAATTGCAGGTTAATATACTAAAAGGGAAAACAATAGCATTGCAAAATTTGATTTCTCGACGATATCTTATTTTTTACCATTTATGAATGGTAAGAAAGAAAAAAAGGGAAAACAATATCATTGCAAAATTTGATTTCTCGACGATATCTTATTTTTTTACCGTTTATGAATGGTAAGAAAGAAAAAAAAGGGAAAACAATATAATTGCAAAATTTGATTCCTCGACGATATCTTATTTCTTACCGTTTATGAATGAAAAGGTTACATGGAATATTCTATGAATGAAATACTAAATGTAACACTACCAACATCTACACACACAAAAAAGAATTCGTCAAAAGTTCACATGTTCAAGTTACTTGTATAATGAAATGAAAACCATATAACTAATGTTAGATGTTATCCTATATATTTAAATCATGAATCCGACCTAAAATTCATTCCACACTACAACCATATACACACACGGAGTAAATAGCATAAATTAGATATAGGTTGCATGACTATTGATAAGGAATTGAAATTGCTACTACAAACATACACACACAGTGTTCATTTTACACAATGACTACTATCACAATAAGTGCCAATACTAAAAAAAACCCAAAAAAGTTGGGGTGGGCTCCATCCCACCCTAGCCAACTAACAGCTCCTCTCATGACCCCCAGGTCCCACTGTGGCTGTTGGTTGTCACAACGGAGAGATTTGTGATGGACATCCTATTGTCAATGTCAATCACCATTAATTAGGGAGCATGGCTTCCCTCCACTAGATAAAGATGTCAATCACCATTATCCCCTTTGCCCCCCGCACACGTGGCAAGCCCTCCAAATCCCAACCGTCAAACCGAGTATCAGCAATCGAGTCCATTTTTGTTCACCCACCAATACGAGGAGAAATTAATGTATGGTCCCGGCCCACCACGTGACAATGGTGAGCAGTGAGCACGGCCAATAATTTGTTGACACTTCTCTTCTTTCACCATATCACTACACTTCTCCTAATTTATATATAAATTCTTTATAATAATTTTCAAGGAAAAAAATCATAATTTTTTTTTATTTTATGCAAAGTGGATTTCTATATTTTTTTAATATTTGTTTGATATTTAAAAAAAAATGCTAAATGTTTATGCCAAGTGCCAAAAAAATATTGGCCGGGCTCACCACTCGCCATTGCCACGTGGTGAGTCGGGACTATACAATAATTTCTCTCCAATACTATATAGAAAAATGCCATGTATGCATTTTCTATTGTAGGGTGAACATCCCACCTAGTATTGATGGGTGAACAAAAATGGACTCATCAACAATCCATTAGGTTTCACAACCGTTCATAGGAAGAATGAAATTACAATCAATTAGGTTTCCCAACCGTCGTCAAACCATCCAAAATGTATTTATACGGACACGAAGGGAACCCAGCCGAGTATTCGCAAGAGAAAACAAAAGAGAATCCAACCGACATAGAGATAGGAGAGGAAGAGTCGCAATGGATAGTGAGAGCAGCACGAGCAACAGCAACGGATGGGCTATCATCCCCACGCAGATCCTGGCGATGGTACTAGTATTGGCGGGGATGCCAACGGACGAGGTCGTTCGCAGTGTCATTCGTGTGTCGTTCGTGGGGGAAAGCGCTCAGCGGTCCCTGCTGCTAGTCCAACGTGGACTTGGATCAGTGGTGTCGCAGTGTCAACAAAACCGACAAGATCGACAAAGCAGTGATGAAGCTCCTGACACTGAGCGAAGGGATTCTACGGTCCCTTTCTGTGTACAAGCTCGGAAACCCCGCCTTCTCCTTTGCTTGCTCCACGCTAGTGCATTTTTTTTGTTAGTTTATACTTTTTTTGAAAATGCTACATGATTTTTTTTTGGTTTCTAATACTTTATTCTTTTGTTACAAAAATTTATGTTTACTTTGTTCATTTTTATGGAGCCTATGCATAAGTCATGAATTTAGATTTTTTTTTTTTTTGTTGTTTACAAAACAGTGACAAATATCTAAGGATCCTGCGCATTCAGATGAGCTTTGTGAGTGATGAAATGGTGGAGAAGCACGGGGAGTCCCTCCCGGTGCTGGAAGTACTCGACATAAGCCACTGTATCAATATCTCGTGTAAGGGCATCGTACTCCTCGGCAAGCACTACGAGCGTCTTGTCCACCTGGGCAGGAACATGTCCCCACCAGAGTTCATGGTCATGAACGGATTAAGAAATGCTTCGACGAGTCCGAGGCCATTGCCGTGGCAACTTCGATGACGAGTCTCGAGCACCTCGAGCTCAAGTTCGACATGTTCGACGACCACGGGCTACGAGCTGTCATCAACAACTGCCAGGCTCTCCGCGTGTTCGACATACGCGAGTGCGTGAACGTCAATCTCAAAGAGGACCTCAAGTCCGCGTGCTCGACATACGCGGTTTGTTCGAGTTGTTTAAGGATTCCTGGAAGGATCATGATTCACCTGTAGTCGAGAAACCCTGGTTGATCTATACGGTGATTCTCCTTTTGCACATCTTCCAAAAAAAGAAAAAATATGATTTGAATTATGATGTCATCAAAATGTTCTTCGTTGCATCATAAATTTTTTTGCTATAATCGTGAATTTCTTGGTTGGATCAGACTAATAAAATGGTAATAATATTTCCCCTACTTGTTACTTTGATGAGATATATCCTTAAGATCAAATTATTGAAAATTAATTATAGGAAGAAATATCTACTTAATTCTATTTGAAATTATTACTTAGGGTAGTAATCATCCTATTTTGAATTATTTAGAATGGAAATTAATTATAGGAATAAATATCTACTTAATTCGTAAAATAAGTTGTTTTAGAAGGTGTAATTTAGTTTTGGTGTAATTTAGGGGCTTACAATCGCCACGTGAAGTGCATGAATAGATTTTAGGAGTGTCAATAATGACATACTTTTAGGAGTGCATGCATAGATTTGATGGAAAAAAATTCGTTCGGTTTCGATTTTGAAAACAAAAATTATATGTATATAATTTAAAGTCCAGCTTTGACAATTTAACAACTAGTCCAACTTTGGACAAATTTTGAAATACAACAAATCTATGTATAGAAATTATAATAATATAATTTAACCACGATCTCAATCTTGGACCCGAGCTATTAGACAATACAAATATTCCAACTGAACAAACCGAATAAATTTTTAACGCATTTGTAATATCTACGTTTGTAAAAAAAATTAGTAAATTTTCAATCTTTTCCATGTATATAATAAAGTGAGAAATTTCTAAAGGTCCTTCGCAGCTATGTGAAATACAGCTTGATAGTTGCAATTTCGTTTCCAATGTAATTGAGCTCATTATCTTCATCAGATGAGCTAGATGAAGATAGTACTTAGAGATGGACCGGCTCAAAATTTTATTTTTGAAGGATGGTATGAAAATAAAGAAAGAAATTTGGATAATGAAGTAGATGGTAAAATTAGCGATGGTACACAACCTTTTTATAGGGAAAAAAGTTAGTGGGATGGACTGAATTTTTAAGGATGGGTTGGAGATGGTAAGTGGTTGTTGTCGTGTCATGCTAAATAGCATTATGTGGTATCTCATGACATGATAGCTGACATAACAAATTTTAAGGTTAACTTCCATATTAATATTAACTAGTATAAAATGCACATGCATTTGTACGTATTTCACATCTATCTATTTTAGGAAGACTAAAAAAAAATTAATTATTATAAATTTTTATCATAGTAGTTCAGACATATTATTATTTAGAAATACCAAAAGATATATCTTGTAAGTATCTACCTACCCCTAATAGAATAGACTTTTTTTGTATTAGAATAGATATGAAAGGGTATTTTTGGAAGAAAAAAATTTCACGGTGAAGCCTAACTTTTGGCACTATATAGTAGAATACATTTTACTTTTAATAATGATTTTAATGTTAATATTAATTTTATTGTTAATATTAATATTAGTTTTAATATTAATGTTAATATTAGTATTAATGTAAACTTTAATATTAATTTTAATGTTAATGTAAATGTTAATATTATTTTAAATATTAATGTTAATATTAGTATGAATGTTCATTTTAATATTAATTTTGATGTAAATATAATTTTAATGTAAATGTTAATATTAGTTTTAATATTAATGTTAATATCTATACTACTATATAATAGGAAAAGTGATGCTTCACTATTGAAGTTTTTATTCCAAAAAGCCTTATATATATTTACTAATTAAAATTGTTCAGTAAATTTAACATGGGTAGTTAGATAATTACGTATTGAAAAAATAAGAGGGATTATTGTTTTGCTTTTATAAAAAGTTGAGAATTTTGTTATTTCCAACTAGTATGAAATACGTGCAATGCACGTGCATATATACTAGTTAGTATTATTGTTAATTTTAATGTAAATATAATTTTAAACCCATTCATAGGTTTTCAACCGTTCACAGCTACCTAATCGTTCATAGGTTCTGTTTCAAATGTTCAAAACATATTCATAGATTCCCAAGACGTTCTAAACTTCCAAACTCAAAACCAAGCCTTACGATAACCCAGCGGTCTATAGAATCCAAGCGCAAAAATGGATAGTGAGAGCAGCACGAGCAACAACAGCGAATGGGCCGTCATCCCTACGGAGATCCTCGCGATGGTACTGGTATTGGCGGACATGTTGGCGGACGAGATCGTGCGCAAAGTGTTCTTCGTGTGCCGTTCGTGGAGGAATGAGCTCAGCCTTTCCTGTTGCTGGTCCGACGTCGACTTGGATCAGTGGTCCCGCAGGGTCAATGACACCGACAACGAGACAGTGATGAAACTCTTGACGCGGAGCGAGGGAATTCTGCAGTCCCTCTCTGTGTACAAGCTCGGCAACCCCACCTTCTCCTTTGCTTGCTCCAGGCCAGTGCATGATTTTTATTACTTTAAACACGAGTAATTGTTGGATATATTATGAATATACTACATGATATTAATTAGAAACGAGTAATGACTTCTCCCGTTGTCTCACTTTCTTAAATTTTTCTTATAAATTTGGTTTAAGTTGAATGTATTAGTAATATATTTGTAAATAAGTTATAAATTTTTAATTTTTACCCTGTTTATAATACAATGAAAAATTTCTAAAAGTCCTGCAAATTCCAATGAGCTGCAATGGTGAACCAGCACAGTGTAGTCAAAGGCGCGCCTTGCTCCTAGGCGCAGGGGTAGCGCCTCAGGACATTCCAGGCGAGGCGCAATTCTTAAGGCGCGCCTAGGTGCGTCTTTTCCGAGCGCCTTGGAATAGCTAAGGCGCGCCTAGGCACGCCTTGAAAATCTTGTGAAAAAATAACATGTTTAGATTATTTTTTTAACTGTTGTACTGTTTTTAGACTGTTTTTTGAACTGATGTACTTTTTTTTACTATTTTCTCTCTCACTCAATTCAAAGTTATTGCAACCTAGACATGGGAAAATTTGAAGCACACATGTTTATCAATGTAGAAATCTGATGTGAATATATATATATATATATATATATATATATATATATAATTTTTGCGCCTCGCGTCGCTCGGACGCGCGCCTTAAGTACGCCTTGCGCCTCGGACGATTTGAACCCTTTGCGCCTCGAGTGCGCCTTACGCCTTTGACTACCTTGAACCAGCATGTGTTTTCCTTACTGGTGCTGGAGGAACTCGACATCAGCGACTGCATCAATATATCTGGTATTGACAACTATAAAAATCTGGTCAAGCTGAAGAGGAACATGTCCCCTCCGGAGTTAATGATCATTAAGGGATTAAGGAAAGAAAGCTCTGACGAAAAGGAGGCCGTGTGTGTGGCCTTTTCGATGTCGCGTCTCGAGCACCTCTAGCTCGTGTTCGGCTTGTTAGACGACGACGAGCTGTCATCTATCCTGGGCCACTGCAAGCATCTCCGCGCACTTGATATACGCGGGTGCTGGAATGTGCATCTAGGCAAGGACCTCTTGTAGAGGCTTCGTAGAATAGAAGAATTCAAAGACCCCTGGGAGGTTCGGGAACCTTGGGAGGGTGAGAACGATATTTTTCTATGATTGTTATTCATGTTAGTAGTCCGACTACATCTGAGCTACTGGTTGCAACAATTGTTTGTATCCATACTTTTGCACTTCTTGCAAGAATAGCAAAATTATGAGGCTTTATGGGATTATGCTAGAATATTTTATGACGTCATCATAATGTTTTATGCTGCAAGCAATAAATTCTTTATGGGATTCAACAGTTATTGTCACAGTATTCACAGCAATTCCTATAAGAAAACTTCTCAAATGTTATTGGCAAGTTAATTAAACGGATATTTTAACAAATGCCCATATTGCAAATATACAAACTAGTATATACCCCCACAAATAATTTAAACTAGCAAATGCCCCAATTCCTTTGTATGGAACATTTATAAATTTAAGATAGACCACCACTATTTTTTATTATTTTACACATAATGGGGACATTGGCTAATTTAAATTTTTCGTAGGGATATATGCTAGTTTGTATGTTTGCAATGGAAACATTTGCTAAAATATCCATAAATTAAATTAAACTATCCCTAATTTTAATTTTAATCTTAATGTTAATGTTAATATTAGTTTTAATAGTAATGTTAATATTAGTATTAATGTTAATTTTAATATTAATTTAACGTAAATTTAATTATAATTTTAATTTTAATTTTAATGTACATGTAATTTTAAATAATAATACTTAACTAACCGAATGGGGGACCGCGGCTCAAAGTAATTTTAAACAGTAATTTTATAAGTAATTTCCATTCATTCACAAGTACCCAATAGTAATGTTAATATTAGTATTAATGTTAATTTTAATATTAATCTAACGTAATTTTAATATTAATTTTAATTTTAATTTTAATGTACATGTAATTTTAAACAATAATACTTAACTAACCAAATGGGGGACCGCGGCTCAAAGTAATTTTAAACAGTAATTTTATAAGTAATTTCCATTCATTCACAGGTACCCAACCGTTCACAGGTTCTAAGCATTCATAGATTCCCATTCCAAATTCTTTAAAACCTATTCATAGGTTTCCAAGGCGTTCAAAACTTCAAAATTGAAAACCAAGCCTTATGATAACCAAGCGGTCAATAGAACCCAAAAGCAACAATGGATACTGACAGCGGCAACAGCAACAACAGTAGATGGGCCATCATCCCTACGAAGATCCTCATGATGGTACTTGTACTGACGGACATGTCGACGGACGAGGTCGTGCACAACTTGTCCTTCGTGTGCCATTCGTGTGAGAAGGCCCTCAGCCTTCTCTGCTGTTGGTCCGACGTCGACTTGGATTAGTGGTGCCGCAGAGTCAAGGACACGGACAAGATCGATGAGGTAGTGATGATGCTCCTGACGCGGAGCGAGGGCATTTTGCGGTCCCTCTCTGTGTACAAGCTCAGCTATCCCGCATTCTCCTTTGCTTGCTCCAGGCCAGTGCATATTTTTCTATTTTAGTTTCAACACGAGTAATGGTTGGATAAATCAATTCAAAACGAGTAATGACTTCTCTCGTTGTCTCACTTTCTTAATTTTTTCTTATAAATGTGGTTTAATTTGAATTTATTTGTAATATCTACGTTTGTAAATAACTTATAAATTTTTAATTTTTACAGTAAAATTTTTTAATTTTTACAGTAAAATTTTTTTAAAGGTCCTGTGCATTCCAATGAGTTTGGTAAGTGATGCAATGATAGATATGCACGTGAAGTCCTTACCGGTGCTGGAGGAACTCGACGTCAGCAACTGCATCAATATCTCGTGGAAGGGCCTCCATCACCTAGGCTAGCGCTGCAAAAATCTGGTGAAACTGAAGAGGAACATCTCCCATACGAAGTTGAAGCAAGGTGGGAGATTGGATGAGTACCACGAAAAGGAGATTTTGTCCATGGCCTATACGATGCGGCGTCTCGACCACCTCGAGCTCAAGTTCGGTTTGTTCAGCGACTTCGAGCTGCAACGTATCCTTGACTGCTGCAAGGGTCTCTGCGTGCTTGACATACACGGGTGCTGAAAAGTGCGTCTCAGGTGCCCGTCTCCGTCTCCTAAAATACGTGAACTAGAAGAATTTAAGGGCCCCATGGAGGATCCGTACCCTTGGGAGCGTGATTTTCTTAGTGAAGAAGAATTGAAGGACCACAAGGATCAGGACTCTTGGAAGGATGATTTTTTTTTTGTGAAGTAGAAAAAATTGAAGAAGAAACCGAAGAAGTGCAGAATAATAATCTTTTGAAAAAGAATGTGAAAAATTAAACTTTATATCACTTTGGATTGTATATTTTAACTATTATTATGTCTTCTTTAAACTTGATTTAGCACAGCTGGGGTACATGGTTCAAGACCCTTGGTAGGGTGAAAACGATGATATTTCTATGATTGTTATCATTTTTTTATATGTTCTATGATTGTTATTCATGTTAATAGTCTGCGCACATTTTTCATGTGACTTGATGGGATTATGCTTGAACCGAATATTTCTTTGCAACGTCATAAATGTTTATGTTGCAAGCAAAACAGTTTATAGATGGGAAGTTGGGAACGAAAGTTGTTGCCACATTTTGACAGTGCACTAGACAATGTCCCCCATTTTGCGATAGGAGCGAAACAGTTTTTGATGGGAGCGAAGTAGTTGCCGCATTGAAGATATTTTCCTATGTCTCAGTTGAAGCTACATAGGAATTGAAACACGTTAGAAGACAATAGGGTTGGAGATGCTAATAATCAAAACAAAATTTATATTTATATATATTAACTACAATATATATTTAATTATTTTTAAAAGTTAAATTATTTTTAAACTAATTGTATTATTGAGATGTTTAACACATATTCAAAACAATTTTTAAACTAATTGTATTATTATCTAGATTAACACATTCAAAAATTAAAAATTTAACACATTTTCGAACATATCTTGAAAGAATCCAAACGTTTCAAAATGAACAAAGTATTAGATAATTTGACAATGACGGGAAGGTAGAGAAGATTAACAGTGTTGGACTATTAAATTGACGGACGGAGAGAGAATTTTTATAGTGATTGCATCAAAAAAAATTAATCTGACTAATTTATTTATCTATTGGTATTCTGCTATATAACGTTTAGATATCCTATAATAATAAAAACAATTACGCGGAATAAAATGTTTAGAATGAGTTTACTGGGATTTTTTTTCAAAATTAGGCTTGCGTACATTAGATAGTATAAAAAAGTAGTACCCCCTAAAATTTTGGGGGTGAGGCAACCGCCTTATATCAAGTCCGTAGCAAAGTTTCATTATTATTCATGGGGAGGAGAGTACAATGAGAAAATTGAAACAAATGATAAATTCCAGGATCTAAACTCAAGTTAGACCTTTAAACAATATCATTAAAATTGAAAATCAAAAAATTAATTTTTATGCCATCAAAAAAATTTATGCTGCAATTGAACATATCTTGATGGAATCCAGAAATTTCAAAAGAATAGAGGGGGTTCCAGAAATTTCAAACGTATAAAAGGAGGGGGTGTTTGGGGTTGGACGGGGATGGAATTTCAATCATCAACCCAAAATTAAACCGCATGTCTTTTTATATATTACCAAACCGACTGCCAAAATTTCTCAGCAGTGTATCTTACCTTCTTTTCCCAAACCCTCCCTAAATCGTCCCCCAAACAACTGCTAAAATTTACCAAAAATGTCGATCAAACGAAAAGCAGAGAAAAGACTGTTTCCAAAGGAGAAGTATATACGAGGAAAAAGGGATGTGATAATGGCTGCAATGGCAGAGGCCAACAGGATAGAGGCCGCAAGGACAGAGGCGGCAGCGGCGGCAGAGACGACAGCGGCAAAGGCGTCAACGACAGAGACTTCGGATTCTCATGTACCGGCAGAGACACAGAGAATGCAAAATCTCAATCTGAGACAGAGTATGAAGAGACATCGGACTCAGAAGGATCAGAGTCAAATGAATCTGAATCTGAATCAGAGGAAGATTTAGAGGCAGACACAGAGACGGAGCCATCTGCAAAAAAGGGCAAAAAGGCAAGGGGAAGGTACAAAATTTCATAAACTCTAAATGTAAAAAAAGTTTTAAAAACTATTTCAAAACAAGAGCTGTGAAACCTGAAAGAACAATTAACATGACAGATGGCGAACACCAAGGTTTCCTAAAAGTATTAAATTTTTATTAGTTTGAGAAACTCAACAAATCATGCCTTAAGAAAGTTTCTAAAACAATAGTAAGGGAATTTTACTCAAATCTCATACAAGAAATTGAAAAAAAAAGAAAAAGAGGACCAACAACTGGTATTTCTAAAAGGGAAAATGATAAATTTAAATGTTGTTGTCATCAATAAATTTTATAGATTTGATCCTGTTGGAGATTTTGATGTCAATGATATAGATAATGTGTCTATGGTGGATGCAATAGCTGATGTTACCAGTACATCTGTTGGTGGTGGAAAGATCCCACAATAAGTATATATGTTGGTGGTGGGAAGATCCCACAATAGCTGAGGTTACCAGTATATCTGTTGGTGGTGGAAAGATCCCACAATATGTATACAAGATCAATTGAGTACTTTGTATAAATTGTTATATACCTATATTTCTCAAACACTCAACCGTACTGGACATGAAAATTCCATCCATCTTGATAAAGTCAACTTTCTGTATTATATGGGGCAGAAAAAAAATGGATATAGGTGGTTACATGTTCAGTAGAATGATGCACTTTGTGGCAAGACCAACTTCAAGGACAGCCCTTCCTTATAGAGGAATTATATGTTCAATGGCTAGTAAACATCGTGTCCCAAGTTTAGAAGGAGATGTTTCTATTATTAATAAATGACCCATGAGAAAACTAACTTTAACTAGATTATTGCCACAACAAGAAAAATCTTTTGTTCCTCATTCTAGCCACCCACCGAGGCAGCTAGCAGCAAGCAAGCCATCAATATCAGGGATCTCAACCACCAAGGACAAGGTGGATGATCTGTACAACTCTGTGGTTACAAACTTTGAGAAAATCTTCAACGAGATGAAGACTATATATCAAATAAACAGGACATGATTTTGATAGGCTGCAACAGTTAGGAGTGAAATTAGTAGACGAAGAAGAAGAAGAAACAAGGTGAACATGGACGGATGCACAGCCCCCACTGCTGGATTTTTGAAGGTCTTAAGTAAGAATTTTATTAGTGCCACTTTACAATAAATCATACTTATCGTTAACTATTCTTGAGGTCTGCGCGCTGAAGAATGTAAATCACAGTTTACGCCAATCAAGGGGTCCAGGTTAATTAAATAGAAGTTAATCTAGGGTATTGAATGAAAAAAAATGAATACTAGGAAAAAAGTAAATTATGGTAATCTATGGGACTTTTGTGAAAAACGTGAACAGGTAAATATGACCTGCTATAGCAGGTAAATTCAAAGTCAAAGAGAACTTTCACAATTTACAATACATTTGTTCCCTACGTATGCATACCGAAATTTTCACGCGTATTGTAGAACGCCCTATATATATATATATATATATATATATATATATATATATATTGGCAACATGGAAGTACCCAAGCTTCTAGGCGAGTTGGGAGACCCGTCAACTCACCTAGTGCCGAGAACAATATATATATATATATATATATATATATATATATATATATACGTTGTTCTCACGAAATGAATAGGGTTCTCAAGTTTTGGAATTGTCTAATGTATGCTTGCCAACATTGACCACTCAGTTCACATCTTTGGTTGGCATCATACAAAAACCTAGTTTGTCCAACACGTATTCAATGTGTCTTAAGTACTTTGTGCTAGTCAATATCGTGTTGAGATGAAAACATGGAAGATATCCTCATGAAGAGAATATTCTCGCTCATAATCAACATGCAGAAAACCTTATCTCAACTATAAGTGCATGATCGATAATAAACAAGAATAAAAGAGAAGATGAGATGAGGTTTTCTATCTGTTTACTATAAGCAAGGATACTCTCTTCACGAGGATGTCTTTCCTATTTTCATTTCGTCACAATATTGACTAGCACAAATTACTTAAGACACATTGAATATGTGTTGGACAAGCTGGGTTGTGTTATGGTTCCAACCAAATATTTGAACTGAGATGTGGTCGATGTTGGCAAGCATACATTAAACAATTCCAAAACTTGAGAAACCATATTCAGTCCATGGAGGACCCCATAATGTTCAAGTTCAACACCTATTAAGTTTGAGTACACAAACAAGTATTCCATATCCGTGTCACATGCACCTTAGATTTGTGAAATTTTGTCGTAACTTCGTTATGACATATCCGAAGCATATCTCATATGTGATACTTATTTGTTGAAAACCATGTAGGATCCTCCTTTCTCTTATACACATTTGTGTCGCAATAAGGAGATTTTGTATTACCAGGCATTTAAATGACCAGATTTCTCATTGAACATGTCTTTAAGTCATTCGAAGCATAAGTTTTATGGTGTACTTTTGGAATTCATAAAGTCTAGAATTGTATTTGCATTAATTTTAAGTGGAATTCACAAGTCTAGCATTGTCCTCGCAATAACTTTTAAGAGGATGATCCTAGTCAAGTCTCTAAATATTAGTATATACTTTTTTATGTCCGGGATGATCCTAGTCAAGTCTGTACGTACTGAGATATAATATGCATAAAGAGCCATCATACACAAACGTATTTCTCAAAAGTACATACAACAATAAAGCCTTACCCCAAACTTTTTGCTTTTATGTTTAAATCATTTTCCTCCATTAAGGCCCCTGTCCTATATATATAACACTAAACCATGTTTGGCAACTAGAAAATAACATGAACACTACGAAACTAGCGGAAAGTTTTTCTAGTTTCTATTATGTGTCGTTTGGTTCTTGGAAAGTAAGTTTAGATATTTAGTCTCGTCAGCAAAATCGGGAAGTAGTGGCTCATTTAGTTTACAACCAAAATGGTGGAAAATCAGGAATTGGAGGGACCATATTTATTACTTTTTCATTTATACAAATAATCTAATTAATAGGGGTGTCGCCTAGCGCAACGGTAAGACTTATTGCTTGCATCATGGAGGATGCAGATTCAACTTTTGAGTTTCCTACTCTAGTCTCTAGCACAACAAACTTTTGAGTTTGGAAACTTACTTTCTCTAGTTTCTAGAAGTTCAAAAGAAAACAGTGTCTAACTTTCTAATGGTTTCTCATTGCTAAACAAGCCCTAAGGTGTTGCTTGGTTGCTTCAAAGTGACCATTTAGAGTCCACTTTCAACGTTCTGTAAAAACTGAAAGTTGAAATCCAACCGAAACATTCAATGTCTTAAAACCTTTCTCTTCTCCATAAAACAGGGTATGGATTTTCATTTGGTTTCCCACAAATGGAAATCTCATGCAACATATGTTGCATGTATCATTTATTGCTGTGAGTGGTGTAGCATATCTATTGTTTGCTTGCATGTAAATGAAGTTGTGAGCTTTAAAAATCTTTTGTTTGGAACGATGTAATTAGCATTTATGGATGCAGTTTTGTTGCGGTAAATAAAAATTCATTGTTTGGTTGTCACTTTATGACATTGAATGAAAAGAGAATTGTTGAAAATAATGTAAACGGTGTTGCAAATGTTGTCGAAAATGGTGTTACGGCATTTGTTGTGGTAGTTGAGGAAATAATGCACATTTGTTATACCAATTTCATCATTTACATTAAAAAAAATGGAATTGATAAAAATGGTTCAACAAATGAACATGTATTTTCATTTACAACCAACGAAAAACCTTCATGAACCACTTTCAATATTTACCAAACGTTTTTTTTAGTTGCAGTTTCCAAAAGTGCCAACTTATTCCATGCTAGATTTGCACTTTTCCCTATCACCATCCACTTTCAACTTTCAATCAACCAAACATGTGCTAACAAAAACATTATCCTTCTCTACAACTTCAATCCATTTTCGCTAACCGGTGATTTTGCACGTAAAGATGCTTTTCCCATCATCATGTCCTCAAAAGATGCCTTTTCTCTTTGACTTCCAACTAATACACTCATTTCCTCTCCATTCTATCAACATATTATCACTCATCCATCTTAGCATTCTCGTTTCAAGAGTGCATTCTTCAATGATAAATGAAAAAAAAAAAGTAAATAATTAATCGCTTTGCTCGGCAAGCATATATATATATATATATATATATATATATATATATATATATAGAGAGAGAGAGAGAGAGAGAGAGAGAGAGAGAGTACGTTGAGAAGGTCGGTCATGGCCGAGAAGTCGAAAGGGTTAGCAGGAAGCCCAGGCGGCGACATCACGGCGGCAGCAGCAGCGAAATCCGGTAGAGTCCCTGCCTGCGGTTGCGGCTGGGGAGACGACGACGTGGTCTCGTTCTTGGGGACCTTGTCCTCTGCTGGTTTTTCCGACCTGTCTGAAAGATTAAACAAACAAACAAAAAAGTATTTACGGAAATATTAGGGTTTATGACCCAAAAAAATAATCCCCCAAAAAAATCATTATTTGATTCTTGTTCATGGAATGTGAATTTGATTGATCAATAATTTCAATCAGATCCATGAGAGAGAGAGAGACCTTGATTTCCTGGAGAGAAAAAAAGGTTTACAGAAATATTAGGTTTTATGGAAATATTAGGGTTTATGACCCCAAAAAAATAATCCCCCAAAAAATCATGATTTGATTCTTGTTCATGGAATGTGAATTTGATTGATCAATAATTTCAATCAGATCCATTATAGAGAGAGCGAGACCTTGATTTCCTGACGACATGGAGAGGAGCAGAGCAAGCGAGCGCAACAGCAGTCAGCTACGGGAGACGATGGGATTTCGAGTGGGGGTCTCTCCTCTCTATTCTACTTTATTTACAGTTGGTATTTTCCTGAATATTATGTTTTTATATAATTCTCTTAAATCTACTCATATTTTTACAAAAGTCACTTAAATCTTAGGTTATTTCTAAAGGCACATCGTTCCTTACTCAGGATTAGGACTGTCAAAAATTTGACAGTTCTAACAATGTAGGACTGTCAAATATTTTGACAGTCTTACTTATTGAAAGAACTGTCAAAGATTTTAACAGTACTAAAGATTTAGAACTGTAAAAAAAATTGATAGTCCTACCTATTAGAAGGACTGTCATACATATTGGAAGGACTGTCAAAAAAATTTAACAGTTCTTAAATTTGGATTGTCCTGAGCAAGTATGGACGTGCCTTTAAAAATAACCAAATTGTATTAGTTTTTTGTCTCCTAAATCTTGTTAATTGTTTAGTAGTCCCCTAAATCACCTATAAGAAAATAGAGGAGAAAAAGCTAAAACTTGGATTAAACGTCTACAAATTCAATCTTTTATCTGCTTCCATTTTCTTTTTTTTAATCCTACCGAAATTAAAACTCTTCGGTACCAACCTCCTCCTCTCTCCCTTTCTTCCCTAAATATGTCTATATATATGTCGATGAAGTCATGGAAAAATGATAACACAAAATTGCCTTTAGGGTCTGCTTGGAAATTGTAGGAATAGTGATTATGAGATATTTTTAGACTACCGGATATGAGCGGTTATGAAGTGTCGGATTTTGGATAATTTTAAGTAGCGACAGTACAACACATGCTTGATAATTCATTAACGAACAATTTGAAAAACATTACATGTATAAAATTACATATATGACCATATATAAATAAAATAATAGAAACATACGAAATAATAGAAACATCTTGTATTAGAGAAGTTTGGATCTTTGATCAAAATAATAAAAACTCATGAAATAATAGAAACGTCAAGATGAAAGTATGAGAGAAATTTTAAGAAGTAACCGGAGAAAGTAGTCGTAGTTTGGAAGAAGTAGAAGAGAAACACAGATGAAAGGGAAAAAATAGTGTAAGGTATTAGTAGTTATAATTATATATATTTTTTGATGATATAAATGTAATAAAATAATAAAATTGCTCAAAATTCGTCGATTTTAGGTGTTTATAAAGACACCCAAATTTATATTACACCAGTTTATTTTTAATTTTTATTTTATTTTATTTTTTCTTGGGGAGGGGGGGTTGGGTCGATCAAAACCAGTGCCTCAAATAAATTAACAAGCATGGATTTTTAAAACACTTAATAAACGGTCGGTTCAAAAATACCAAAAGATCGGTGAAAACACTGTTACCAAGCAGACCCTTAAGCCTTAAATAAATTAACAAGCATGGATATTTAAAACACTTAATAAACGGTATGTTCAAAAATATCCAAAAATCAGTGAAAACACTGTTACTAAGCAGACCCATAAGGTGGCGATGCTCCTTAATAAAGGTATAATTTATTGAATATATTTTACAGAAAATAAGACTTCATATACTAGATGAATCCAGGTCCGGACTTGATATGAGGCACATGAGATGATAGCCTCATGCCCAAAATTTTAGAGGGCACAAAATTAAATTTTTGTATACTATTTAATGTATGTAAAACCAATTCTAAAAAAAAGTCCAGCATACTCATTCTAATCCTTTTATTCGATTTATTTTATTTTATTTTTTATAAAATATATAAACGTCATATACTATAAGAGACAAGTCGGCTAGTCAGAATAAAGGGAAAAAAATGGCGTAATAGTTGTCAAAATTCTTTTCCATTATGTTGCTATAATAGTCTAGCACTCTCTATCTCCTCTACCCTTTCATCGTTGTCAATCTCTTCTGTCTTAATCTCCTTTACTCTTCTGTCGTTGTCAATCTCTTCTCTCTATTTGTCTATCTGTTTCTTGGTCCTCTTGGAGGTAATTGAACAACATAACAAGTTTAAAAAAATTCATTTTATTATTATTATATGAACTACCCCAAACATTGTTACTTTTTATTTATTTATTTGTTTAGAATAATTTTTTTATTTGGAACATCTTAAGTTTTATTAGTATTTTATTATAACATATATTATTTTGGATATTTGTTTTATTTCTTGAATTTTGTGTTAATAACACTAGTGTATCGTTGTCCATGGAAAAAAATTATATGAAAATTAAGCTTTGAGGGCACCACTTTTAGAGTTCGTCTCAGGTCTCAAAATCTAAAATTTCGCTCTGGATGAATCAATTTTACGCTAAAATCTTATTATGTTTCATGTATAGTGCAGCGGTTCAGTAAAATTGTATCAATGACACAACAAGCCAAGGGTGACCTATGTATGGAATGGGGTGGGCTCCAGTCCAACAATTTTTTTTTAAATCCACGATAATAGCCCAAATCCCAGCTTGACCCAAACATATCTCAGCCTAGCCCAACTACCTAACCCACATACAACAACCCATTGCTCCAAGAATCAAAAAGAAATCTTTTGTTCAGTCCAAAGCAGCTCAAATTTCTAGTTCCGCCCTTACAACAAGCTAATATATTTTGCTAAAGTTCACCCATAAAAGCAAATTGCATTAAATCATTAGTGTTTGAAGAATCTTTATGACCCAATTTTTTTTTGTAGGGTGACATTTAAGAAAATAGGTTGTATGGAGATAAGTTTACAAATATTACTTATATAGAGAGAAATCACCACTCGGTCAAGCACATTTTGAATTGCTTAAAATGTGCAAGTCCGCTTAGCACATTTGTGTAGGTATTTAAAAAAATTACAATGTTCGTATAGGTTTTTATTATGTGTTGTTAGCTTTTAGAAGTTAGGATTTTAGGGTTTTAAGATGATACATACATTAGGGTTAGGGTTTTAAGATGATACATACATTAGGGTTTTAGGAATTAGGGTTGTAAGATTTTAGTTATGGTGTTTGAAGATTTTATTGCTAGGGTTTTATATTTTAGGATTAGGGTTTTATGAATATATGGCTAGAGTTTTAAGCCTTTGTGTTAATTTTGGAGTTTTATGAAAATTACAATATCAAAATGACAACAAACGTAAAAAAAAAAATTATTCAATTTTTAGTGTAGTTATAACTTCAAAGATAATCTCACTTTCTTACTTCCAATTTACAAGAATACTTATGACATGAACAATATTTAAGTTAATAAAGTATGACATGATCAAAAAATTTACATCAAGGATAAAAATTTATTGTTTTTGTTGGTTAGTACATTTTCTTTTCTTATGTCATAGTCTGCCACAATTACTGCAATGAAGATCTTTTATCGATAAATTATTCGTTATGATGCGGTTCTTTTTTAGTCTACCATCTTTGCATGTCCAACGATGGGTACTCCAATCTGGCCTCTAACCAATGAACCTTTGAAAAGTGTAAGGGACAATTATCATACGTAGTTCATATACATTTTTCAATTTTTCAGTACAAAATTTAGAAGTATAACAACTTTCAATTGCTACATTACAAGACTTACACGCAAAAAAAAATATGTACTAATAGTAGAAAAGTATGATACCACCTACAACATAACAATATTTATCGTTCAAGTGAACCACATATGTTCTACTTGTTTCATGGTCTAATATTTTAGATTGTCAATACGCAATATTTGAAATTGGTGTACTTCTCTTTTGATGCGGATCACAGTTTTTATCATTTTCAAACAATACTTCATTTTAAACAATTTAGCGATATATCTATTTTTCTCATGAAGTGATATCATATTGGCTCTAATGCCATCAGTAATGTCGTTATTAGTTTACTACACACAATGCGCCAAACGGACTAGCACATTTTAAGTGGTTCAAAATACGACCGACCGACTGGTGACTTGTCTCTGTATAGTTAATATTTGTAAACTTCTCTCCTTACAACCTATTTTCTATAAATATGTCAAATCCACTCTACACACCCCAACCCACCCCCACAATTTTTTTTTTGTCTATTAACACCCAAGTGAACTCATCCAATTAGAGCATCAATAGTAAGACTCATCCCAATGTCTAGATTCTATATTCATAATGTAGCAGCTCATTTTGTAGAATAATAAGGTACAATTAGAGCTCCATGATTGTCCTATCCCAACCACTAGAGATGTAGTCTGGACCTCATAATTTATACATTCAGAATGTAGGAAATTATTTTGTAGCATAGTAAAGCTCAATTTGGAGCCAAAATTTCTAAATTCTAGTTTATATATTTTATTTTGAAAAAGAAAGAAGAATTGCATATGGGTCTCTGTCACGCCCCGGTCCCGAAGGTCTCCCGACCAACGCCCCCGCCGGGCGCGAATCATCGCGCCTCGGTGCTCCTGCAGGGCGTATAGTCGTTTGCCACCGGGACGTGATGACGTACGAGCCTAGGGTTGCGCCCGCACAAGGCAACATCGTTAAAGTTTGGCTATCATCGCATCTATCGAGTAAGCAGCGGAGGGACATTGTTGCAAGCATTTATCCATCTGAGTATTCGAGGCAAATCGAGGCACAGGGTTCTCTGAATACAATGGCATCGTTCCATACATTATGCCCCTCTATACGAAAGCAGCTCAAGGCAAACGAAACCAGATTTCCAGGTCTTGGGGACGAGGCACACCTATCGCTTCCTCGGACGATCCAGCACCTGCAAGCAAGTAAACTGTTGGTGGGTCAGCACTTTTATAAGTACTGGCGAGTATAAACAACTGAACAGAAGCAACATTCACTAAAACCAACACTAAGTAATCATGTTATAAAATATTACATTACTAGTGATCTTTCTAGTTTTACCTATGTTCATTACATGCAGCACAAGAACGAAATCATATTACTTTCTTTTGGAAACATCTTTAAAAACAGAGTTCATATATGATTCATTCAAGCACATAAGGCAAGCCGATTGTTCTATTATCAGGGTGTGCATAGCGTGTCTCGTGAGCTATACTCAAAGACCCTAGGGACAATGCACCATCTAGGAACTATCTTTTAACAAGCCAACACATTGAACTAGCTATATGCTTTTCAGTCCCCGAGAAACTCAGGATCGGTAGCGGTAATCCAGCTAACCAATGACTCCTTTATCTGATGCTATTAGCAGCTATGACTCATGGTTGCTTTCCACTATCTCTGTAGCAGCCATGACCAAGGTTCAGCTCTTCATCAATAGCCATTGTCCGACCAATGCGAATTCATGAAACACTATCAGATAAACTCTAGGATACAGATGAGATGAACCATCATACCATCTATCTCTGTGCGGACTAGCCGCCCTCTCTGAACAAGTTCAAGCATGATATGGTTCTCTCAAAACACAAGCGATAGTGAAATATGTTCAAGCAATCTCTTACTCTTAGACAAGTATTTCAGGTTCTCTAGTTAAGCAGGCAAGTTCGTTTCAATGACAAGCTATGTGAGTTCTCTTATTAGCATGCAGAGGCAGGTTCTATCATTCTTCTTATGAAACTATCTTTAAGCAAACAAGCATGCAAAAACTTAGATTTATTATTAAGCCGTACAATAATCAGAGAACGAAGTTCTGTCCACTTACCTTGATCAGGCATCTCCTGCTTCAATAAGGAGCTCTTAAGGAAGATATCCTTTTCGAGTCAGCAAATCGATATCACTTGTACATATTGCTGAAGCGGAGCGGGGCACTACATACTTACCCACCAACAAAAAGTTTCGTCCTCAAAACTTCAAGGAGAAACTTTTTGATATCCCGAGCAGTGATAGTCCTCATCCCTCGCCATCCTCAATCGAAAACTCTAGCAAAACACAAGCATGAAAGCAAAACTCTCAAGCAACAAATCAAATCCAGAAAACTTTTGCACAATTTTGAGAATATCTATGGACTTATTGTATGGAACGCTCTATTGTATTATAATATCGAGCACATCTCAGAGTCGTAGCAACGAAATAGGCAAAGGATCGAGTCGCTCTGATACCATTATGTCACGTCCTGATCCTGAAGGTCTCTCGACCACCGCCCCCGTCGGGCGCGAATCACGGTGCCTCGCCCCTCCCGTAAGGCGTATAGTCGTTTGCCACCGGGATGTGATGTCGTACGAGCCTGGGGTTACGCCCGCACAAGGCAACATCGTTAAAGTTTGGCTATCATCGCATCTATCGACTAAGCAGCGGAGGGACATTGTTGCAAGCATTTATCCATCTGAGTATTCGGGACAAATCGAGGCACAGGGTTCTCTGAATACAATGGCATCGTTCCATACATTATGCCCCTCTATACGAAAGCATCTCAAGGCAAATAAAACCAAATTTTTGGGTCTTGGGGATGAGACACGCCTATTGCTTCCTCGGACGATCCAGCACCTGCAAGCAAGTAAACTGTTGGTGGGTCAGCACTTTTATAAGTACTGGCGAGTATAAACAACTGAAAAGAAGCAACATTCACTAAAACCAACACTAAGTAATCATGTTATAAAATATTACATTACTAGTGATCTTTCTAGTTTTACCTATGTTCGTTATATGTAGCACAAGAACGAAGTCATATTACTTTCTTTTGGAAACATCTTTAAAAATAGAGTTCATATATGATTTATTCAAGCACACAAGGCAAGCCGATTATTCTATTACTAGGGTGTGCGCAGAGTGTCTCGTGAGCTATACTCAAATACTCTAGAGACAATGCACCATATAGGAACTATCCTCTATCAATCCAACACAATGAACTAGATATATGCTTTTCGGTCCCCGAGAAACTCAGGATCGGTAGCGATAATCCAGCTAACCAATGACTTCTTTATCTGATGATATTAGCAGCTGTGACTCATGGTTGCTTTCCATTATCTCTGTAGCAGCCGTAACCAATGTTTAGCTCTTCACCAATAGCCATTGTTTGACCGATGCAAATGCCTGAAATACTATCAGATAAACTCTAGGATGCAGACGAGATAAACCATCAGACCATCTCTCTCTGTGCGGACTAGCTGCCCTCTCTGAACAAGTTCAAGCACGATATGGTTCTCTCGAAATACAAACAATAGTGAAACATGTTTAAGCAATCTCTTACTCTTAGACAAGCACTTCAGGTTCTCTAGTTAAGTAGGCAAGTTTATTTCAATGACAAGCTATGTGAGTTCTTTTATTAGCATGCAGAGGCAGGTTCTATCATTCTTCTTATGAAACTATCTTTAAGCAAACAAGCATTCAAAAACTCAGATTTATTATTAAGGCGTGCAAGAATCAGAGAACGAAGTTCTGCCAACTTACCTTGATCAGTCATCTCCTGCTTCAACAAGGAGCTCTTAAGGAAGATATCATTTTTGAGTCAGCAAATCGATATCACTTGTACATAGTGCCGACGCAGAGCAGGATACTACAGTCTCTATACACTAATCTCATTTGGACGTCAACATTTAATTCTTTACTATTCTCGTACAAACCCAACTCGTTCTACATATAACATTTTTATTATAAATTTGGGACTCAAGATGTATTTTTGAGTTCCATCTAGTATTGATGCTCTTAAGACAATTGAATTCTTATGTAGGAATAAGGTAGATCAAGGGGCTTATATACAAAATATCCAATAGGACCAGATACTATAATTGTCAGCGTCCGCTACTCTGCCTTCGCCTTTGCCTGCCTGTAACTGCTGTTGTTTTGTGACATTTTTTTCTTTTGCTCTGTACTTATCTATTTGTTATCACTAGCCACAGAAAAGAAAAGAGTGGCCTAATGTCCACCGTACTCTTGTTTTCATCTTCTTGCACCAATTTTATCCTCATGTTCATTTATTTTTCTTGTTTATCTAATTGTATTCCTTTTTATTTTACTGTTATTGGGCCCAGGGTTCTATCTATGTCGATCTATGTTGCAAGAATACTTATCGGAAGAACTATATCTGTATTCGTATTTGTATCTTGTTGGACGCACAACGGAAATAAATTTAAGAAAATCAGATAACACCTCAGAGAAAGTTCACAATCATAAAGACAAGGATTTACGTGGTTCGGTTAAGATGCCTACTTCCATGGACAAGGGTGATTCAATTCCACTATGAAAAAGAAAAATAATTACAATTGCCCTCAACACTTCTCTCCTTGCTCTCAAGAACTCTCTAGAAAAAACTCTCTCAAAACTTTTGTGTTGAACTTATTCAATAATTTTTGATCTCTTACGTCAAACTTATTCAACAATCATTAAGCACAATTTAAGATATCTCAAGGAGAAATCTTTGGCCTCTTTATATAGCATACCATATATCTATACATAGAAATCCAACATAATATAGGAATAGAAATCCAATCTTATTCTTCAAAGATATGGTCAAATCCAACATTATGTAGGAATATGAATCAAATCTTATTCTTTAAAGAGATGGTTAAAGTCAATATTCTTCAAAGATATGGTCAAATGGTCAAAACCAATCTTCTTCAAAGATATGGTCAAATCTTCTTCAAAGATATGGTCAAATATATTAGTCAATCTCCTTCAAAGATATGACAAATATATTTTCCTTCATATCTCCACCTCGGCAAGATTTTTCCATAAAATCGAGCCGACATACTTCTCCACCGCACAGCTTCACCAAATCAACCACTCGTCAATCCCGCCTCGAAGGGCTCTCAAGCAATTAGAAGGACTTGGAGCAAGTCCAAGCAATGTTGGAACTTGGCTCCAGGGACAACCTTAGTCAACATATCAGTGGGGTTGTCCTTTGTATGCACCTTTTCGAGTGGAATGTCTCCATCTTCTATGACATCCCGTGTGAAGTGGTAGCAAACATTAATATGCTTGGTCCTTGCATGATAGACTTGATTCTTTGCCAAGTGGATAGCACTCATGCTATCACAATGCACATCAACTACATCATGCTTCACCCCCGAGTCATTAATCAAGCCGCAAAGCATAGGCCATCTTTCACTACCTCTGTCAATGCCATATACTCTGGTTCCGTAGTCGACAAGGCAACAGTATCCTGCAACATAGACCTCCAACTGACTGGCGTACCATGTAGAACAAACACATATCCAGTAGTTGATATATGCCTATCCAGATCGCCAGCATAGCTCGAATCTACATATCCACTAACCTGACTAAAGCCTCCACCAAAGTGTAATCCTACGTCAATGGTGCCCTTCAAGTACATGAATATCCACTTCACAGCCTCCCAGTGCTTCTTCCTTAACCACACTTACGGCCTGTGCAATATCTGGTCGAGTGCATACCATAGCATACTTCAAGCTGCCAACCGCACTCGTATAAGAAACTCGAGCCATGTGCTCCTTCTCCTTATCTATAATAGGGGATAACTTGGCAGAAAGCCTAAAATGACTAGCCAATGGAGTAGAAACAGACTTTGCATCTTCCATACCAAAACGATCAATGATCTTCCCAATATAGGACTTCTAAGACAAAGACAATCTTCATTTCTCTCTCTCCCTTTTAATTTCTATCCCTAAAATTTTCTTTGCTCCACCTAAGTCCTTTATCTCAAACTCCGAGCTAAGTTGAGACTTCAGTTTATCTATCTCTACCATATTTTTTGAAGCAATAAGCATATCATCCACATAAAGCAATAAATAGATATAACCTACACCACAAAGTTTATGAAAGTAAACGCAACAATTATACTTACTTCGAGTAAAATCATGGCATATCACGAAGGTGTTGAAACGCTTATACCACTGTCGAGGAGATTGCTTCAACTCATACAATATTTTTTCAACAAACACACATGATTTTCTTTGCCAACCATCTTGAAGCCTTCCGGTTGATGCATATAAATCTCTTCGTCAAGGTTGACATACAAGAACGCCATCTTCACATCGAGTTTCTCCAACTTGAGATTATGATGAGCTACCAAGCTCAACAATACGCGAATAGAAGTGTGCTTGACCACCGGAGAAAATATCTCATTGTAGTCCACCCCCTCCTTTTGTGCGAAGCTCTTTGCTACTAATCTTGCCTTAAATCGAGTGCCACCTGACACTGGAGAAGCTTTCTTTTTCTTGTACACCCACTTGCAGCCTATAGCTCGCTTGCCCTTGGGCAATGGAACCAAATCCCATGAACAGTCCTTGTGGAGAGACTCAATCTCTTCCTACATAGCTACCATCCATCTCTCGCTGCTAATATTTTTGACAGTCTGTTGTGTAGTACCCCGTTCCCTATGTTCTGGGAGCGCGGCTAATAAATACTTGGTATCGTTCGATCGGGACATATTGAATCAAGATTCTTTCCTCGTTATGGATTAGTTTTTTCAGAATCGTCCAATATTCAGTGGATCGTGCCTCGAGGAAGGACTCGGCAGCAGAGCCATGAGGGGCCTTTCTGTTGCACTGGTTTCTTTTGTTTATTTTCGATATCGCTTGGTTGCTTTCTTGTTGGTTTTGTGACTTGTGTTTTCTTGAACAGTTTTGATGGATTTTATTGTCTTCTTTCTTTGAACTTCATATTTCGTATCGAACTCTGGGAGACCAAGGCAGGAGATATTGATCATATGTTGTTATGTGCAGGTGATCGTGTAGGCGACGCGCGAGCGGAGTCCCTTTCTCTCTCCTAATTCACCAACTTATGAGTGGCCTTACTTTCGATTAGCTCCCTTCTTCCAAGCCTTAACTCTTAACAATCTGACTCGTTTGTGCGTTTCGATCAGCGATACCATATTAATAATAACTGAGTCAAAATAGAAAGAAGCAAACTTGGAACACTTATGCTTGTCACCCCACTTCACCGTATGATCTTATTGTTGCATGCTTATCCGATGTGCATATATTTATTTTATCATTTCAGTTATAGTTAGAACTTATTCATCTATAACTATTTTAATGTGTAGTACATAAATTGTAATATGATGGCTTGGGCAGGTAGACTATTCCATCGTACTGTGCCTAAGTATTTATGTTCCATCCTGATGTCTTGAAATGCTTGGTATGATAACTTAGTATAGAGACGTTTATCTAAGTTATGTACAAGATGTTCAGATGGGCAGGTAAAGTCACCGAAATGTGGCATATTTATTTCGGTTATTTCATATATATTGCATGTTGTAACTTTTGCTAAGGCAAGATAGAAAGACCACAACAATAAATTATATGCTTCACATGAATGCTGTATCAATTTGGTTAGTTGGGTAAGCTCGCCCTCACTAGAACTTTTCAAGGTACTGACCCTCGCTGCCGCAGGTTCCCTAAGCCAAGGCAACATGGCGAGAAGCTGAAGCTTCTTCCCCTAACCAATCCATTATTCGGCGCACTCCGTTCTTGTCTTTTGAAGATTGTACAAATTATCCCGGAGCTCGTGCACACTCTTTATGCAGCTCCGAGGCAAGGCGATAGCTTCACCCGCAGGTCTATTATATTTTGAAGTTCTAGTATGGGATATAATGTATGGAACGGATCTTATTTTGTATCCATTTTGGAAGCTCGTGCAGTATCCCTTTACCTTTGAGTCAAAAGTTTATAACAAAGATGTACATTATCAATAAAGATGACTTTTCTTCAATGTGTGTTCTTTAGCTTTCGCACTCTGTTGTTGTGTTTCTATATATATATCATTATGCTAGGTCTTGTGCGGGCACACCTTACACTCGCATGATAGCACGCCCAGGAACATATAACGATTCTACGGAATCGGAATATGACATATTGGTATCAAAGCACGACTTCAGATCCTTTGGCCTCATGTCAGAAAGGTTTTCATAAAATGATCATGTCCCTCACAGTTGAACTCTTGAAATCGTTTGGCCAAAATAATATACGTTCCATACAGTAAGTTTGAAATACTCTATGAGACTGATGCAAGTTCTTTATTTTTGAAGGAATGGCTCAAACGCAAGGAATAACGCAAGTAGAAGCGCAAGTGCAAGCAAGTACTTTAGGCACTTCGGCAAGTTCCGAGAGCCAAGTGCCCCTCGTCGATCCATTTGAGCGGATGATGCAAATGCTTGAGGCACAACAACGAAGGGACGAGACTCGACAGGATAAATTCGAAAAGAATCTAGAAGCTCGGTTCGCGGTATAACAGAAGCAAGTGGATGCCCTGCAACAGATTGTTCAGACCCTTGCCTCCAACCATTCTGCAACGACAGCGGCACAGGTGGAGCAACCAGCAAATAAAGTAGAGACGTCTCAAACCCCAAAGAAGAAGGATGTGACTATCTTCGACTTTGTCGACTTTAAGAAGGTCTGCAACACATCTTTCTATGGGACGGAGGACCCCCGTCGTGGCTCTAAATTGGCTAGCTGAAATAGAAGACCACTTTAAACTACTAGAAGTACCTGAGACCAAGAGAGTCGCCTGTGCCTAACTCCAACTCCGAATGAACGCACACGATTAGTGGGACGTGCATCGAAGATCTCTCCCCGGAGACGGTGAAGACCAAACGATCGCATGGTCTACCTTTAGATATGCATTAGAGGAGGAGTTTATACCTCCACTCGTCGCTGACAAAAGGAGAACGAGTTCGTGCATCTGCAACAAGGAAGCATGTTAGTGAAGCAGTATGTCGCAAAATTCAACCTGCTTACCAAGTTTTCCAGCTCTTACCTACCCGACGCGACGAGTCAAGCCAGATGATTCGAAGGTGGCCTGCGACCTTCCATTCACGTGTACGTAGTCTCTCCGTAGTATGAGACGATGCAAAAAATCCTAAACCATGCCCTCATCCTAGAACTGCAATATCCTTCAACTACTGTCGGCGTTGTGCAGCATTCTTATCACAAGCGTCCTAGTAATACGGGAGGACATAACGCTCAAAAGTGTCCAAATAACAGCGGTTCTTAGGGCTACAATCTGGGACGTGGTCAAAGGCTACACTGTACCTATTGCAATAACCCAGGGCATACTTACAATTACTGTCGTCGAAGGACCCGAGCATGCTTGATATGTGGTCAACGAAGCCATCAAGTTAAAGACTGTCCTGAACATCCCAACATGCGCCATCCACAGCAGTAAAATCTAGCTCAAGCGTCCCAAGCAAATCGACCTACTGAACAACAAGAGCATCATCCAAATGCCGTGGGCGGGGTTTATGAATTGATGCGGGACTAGGCGTTCACCTCGGACACTGTAGTGACAGGTATATTAATTTTCAATAATGTTCCTGTATGAGTACTATTTGATTCTGGTGCCACACATAGTTTTGTATCGGCAAACTTTGCTAGGGAACACGTGTCACGTCCCGATATTTTGGATGCGATGTCGCATGAGCACAAGTTGCGCTCTAGCAAGGCCATGATTCAAACAGGCAGTAAAATATCTAAGACACAGAGTCGCACAGATAGTTCGAATACAGCGGAATAAGAAATGAACATGCTTGGTAACAAGTTCACAGAGTCATCAATAGTGGAAGCATTGAATAACACAAGTATGAAAGTAAAAAAGATTACAAGTCGCTCAAGTCTCTCTCTCTCAAAACAATAAAAGCGTGCCAAGTGGCTATATTTGTGGAATGATACATAGGCGATGTTCCAACATTATGTCTTATATATGTGCTTCAGTTCCGGACGCAATGCTCCAAGGCTCCAGAACGAGGTTCTTCCGCACCCTGCAAGCAATCTGGTGGGTTATCAGTACTAGAATGCACTGATGGGGAGGCTTCTCGCCCGCTCGATAAATCCAAACACGTTATATAGGTTTTGTGCACCATCTATTAAGTTATATTTCTAGTCTTACCTTAGAATCAGTTTTATGGCATAATGTACAAGTCTAACTCGTGTGGCAGTGCGCCGTGCGATATAAAAAAAATACGGCGAGACTTACCAACTTACCATTCTTTTTTCCCTATCCAAGGTAAACCAAGTTAAACTAAGCATGAATGTATATACATATGAAATCCAAGTCAAATTGCATAAGCAAACACGAGTGTCATGAGCGGGGTTCTGATTTAGGTACACAAGTTACACGGATTACCCAGGTGTATTACAATAGATTCTCAGATGTTCAATATGAACATATGCCTTATACTCATAATCATTCAGGTGTTTCAGATTACTGGATGTGATGTAATAACTCGCACGCGGATTGCCGCTAAGCGAGGATGACTTATCTATATAAACATGAGGTCACTAGCTTAGCCATAAAGGATGATGCATAGTCTCGGACAGAGATGAGGCATAGCACAAGAGTCATGGGCGTTACCCACCATCCCGACCAAACATGGAGAGACTACCATAGATCTTGGAGTCAGACGGGTTATCCAAGTGTAGGATGCACTACCAAGGGCCCGACCACAAAATATATTGCGTTGCCCTAAACCGGGGAGCATCCTACCAATTTGGTCACACAATACCCATATTCCTCCTAGGACGGTACAATCTCAGTGCCCCAATGATCGTCCAATAAATCCATGTTATTACCTCGTGCACAAGTTATCCGTGACCATACAAGTCTAGGGTCTCAGATTCACGAGATTCATGATATGCCATGTTAATTCTTGATTCTTGTTCAGAACGAGTATACTCCACGAGCTGTGATTCTTGCTTTACTTGACATGATTCTCATTTAGATTTAAACTTGACATGGTGCAATCCCCTAGTTCAGAGATGCCTTGGTGATCCAACGGTCCCGATTACTTTCAGGTTCATACTTGCACGGAACGACTATTAGATAGTCTTCCAGGAAGAACTAGATGAATGCAAGACATGGATAATACTACTTGATTGTGGCATAAATTATGTGACAAGCATTAAAATGAGGCAAACCAGTACAAGTTACAATGTAAGCAGGCAAGCATGCATTTATATGAAACATAAGCATTTATATTAGTGCGGTTCTAAGAGGTAGTACGAGTAGTGAAACCGTACATGAACATATCGAGCGACATAATTCATAAGACGAGCAGTGTAAACAAGTGAAGTAGTGCACTACGAAGATAATATAATGATCTACTCGAGGTATTGTGGGGTCTACTTGCACGAAGCAAAGGTAGCATGCGAGGGTCCATATTATAAGCCAAATTTTATTTTCATGTTCTAATACAAGCAATACTAGATAGAATTATTCCCTTAGATACGTGCGTTGTATTCTTTATTTGCATGTAAGGGATGATTCACCTAGCGACTAGCATGTATCATCCATATTTTAAGTGTGCAAGCTAAGCAAAGGCAGGTTTATCGTAGCCACCCACCTTAGCGATGGTTCGTCTCGGTCGAGTGATACTCCGAGCGAACCTTTGAAAGTCTAAATCTGAACTCCTGAAGGGCCAAGTCTAAAATCCTTTGCCTCAAGCAAGTCTTCTCGCTGAGCAAAGCGGGTCAGGTCGTTGCACTTGCGCCGTTTGAATCGGCTATTCGCCTGAACGGAATGAGTTGTTACAACACGAATTTATTCAGACACCATTAGGCCAAAAGCTTAGCATCAGTATCCCTTCGGGCATGGACTTGCCTGCTAACTCAATTTGTCGCAACGACTATATTTCCATCGGAGAAAGAAAATGGTCACTCGATGCGATAGTTCTAGACAACAGGGGCTACGACATCATCTTAGGGATAGATTGGCTCAACGCTTGCTTGTCCATTATTGATTGTATAGAAAAGAAAGTCGTGTTTTGTCTACCTGGTGAGACCGAATTTTGCTATGCGTGCAGTCCAACGTCGAGAGCATCAAATGCCTGCATGGCAATTTCTGCAATATATGCTCGATGAATGATATATTCCGGCTGTGAAGGGTCCTTGGCGTCCATTTGAGATACTTAGTGAGATTGTGCAAACATAGACTCTACTTCTGTTGTGGCATAATTTCCTAATGTTTTTCGAAAGAGTTGCCCGGCATGCCGTCCGACTGAGAGATAAAGTTCACTATAGATACATTTTCAGATACTCGACCGATTTTCAAAGCTCTATATCAAATGGCCCCTACCAAACAGAAGGAGCTAAAGGTCCAACTATAAGAACTGCTCAATCATGGGTACATTCATCCAAGTGTATCTCTATGGGGCACACCTGTGCTATTTGTGAAAAAGAAGGATGGTTCAATGCGGCTCTGCATAGACTTCCAAGAGTTCAATAAATCTACCATCTGAAACAAGTACCCTCTTCCCAGAATCAATGACCTCTTCGATCAATTGTAAGGTGCATCGGTATTCTCTAAAATTGATCTTCGTTCGGGTTACCACTAACTGAAGATCAAGCCAAACGATGTACCGAAGTTAGCCTTCCGTACTCGCTATGGCCACTATTAATTCTTAGCTATGCAGTTTGGATTGACCAATGCCCCTACCGCCTTCATGGATTTGATGAATCGAGTATCCCGGTCGTACCTTGACAAGTTTGTAGTAGTGTTCATTGATGATATCTTGGTGTATTCAAAGACCAAGGAGGAATATGAGGAGCACTTGCGGACCGTATTTCAGACTCTTCGGGACAACAAGCTATACGCAAAAATGAGTAAGTGCGAGTTTTGGCTAAGCAGTGTATCTTTTCTCGGGCATATTATTTCTGCGGAAGACATCTTAGTCGATCCAAAGAAAGTTGAAGCAATCGTCGAGTGGAAGCAACATGCATAAGTCAGTGAAATTTGAAGCTTTCTCGGGTTAGTGGGCAACTACAGATGGTTCGTGAAAGACTTTTCTAAAATTGCTTCGTCCTTGACTCGCCTCACTCAGAAAGAAGTCACAGTTGAGTGGTCTGCCGACTGTGAGGCTTCATTTCAGGAATTAAAGCAGCGTCTCATCTCTGCTCTGATACTTGCACTACCGAACGAGAATATGGGATTCCAAATATTTAGCGATGTCTCAGGCGAGGGCTTGGGAGTTGTGCTCATACAACAAAACAAGGTGATAGCTTTTGCTTTGAGATAATTGAAGCTGCATAAGCGTAACTATCCGACACATGATCTAGAACTTGCGGCGATCGTGTTCGTACTGAAGTTGTGGCGACACTACCTTTATGGAGTGGCTTGCCAAATTTTTACCGATCACCAAAGCCTCAAGTATCTTTTTACTTAGTCAGACCTAAACCTACGACAAAGACGTTGGCTAGAACTGATCAAAGACTATGACTTATCGATCAACTATACTCCAGGTAAAGGGAATGTTGTTGCGGAAGCACTGAGTTGAGTATTTGCGGGATCTCTATCCATCAACCACAGGCTATAAAAAGAATTGGAGGGTATGGATATTGAGCTGCAAGATATCGAGGTAGACCAATTGGGGGATCACTTATGGTGCCCCGTTCCCCCTATTCGGGGAGCGCGGCTAAGAAACACAAGTCAGTATCGTTCGATCGGGATAGATTGAAACAAGATATTATCCTCGTTATAGATTTGCTTCTTCGGAATCGATTCCCATATTCAGTGGACCGTGCCCCTAGGATGGACTTAGCAACAGAATTAAGAGGGACATCTCCGCTGTATTATTTTCTTGCCTAATTTTCGCTGTTGCCTTGTTGCTTTCGTACTTTGAGTTGGTTTTCGGATTTGTTGCATTTTCTTGAACGGTTTTGATGGATTTTATTATTTTCGTTCGTTGAACTGCACTTCAATTCTGAGATTGGAAAGAGTGGAAGAGGTATTGATCAGCTGTTCGTGGCAATACAGGTGAACGAGCAGTAGGCGACGCACGAGCGGAGTCTTGAAGCACCTCTTTCCTCTCCTTCTCCAACCAACTTGTGAGTGGCTTATATTCGATTCAGTTGACCCTTCTTCCAAGTCTTCACATCTAAAATCTTGTATTCTTGCTTGTCCCGATCAAATGATACCAAAGTAATAACTAAACGATGTCAAGATAAAAAGAGAGTAGACTTGGACTACTTTATGCTTGTCAATCAAACTTGTGAACGGTTGCCTCATAAATGCTAGTTTGTTCAGAATGTTCTTCATATGCATAAATTTTAAGTTAGAATATATACTTCTTCTATAAATTGTGCTATGTATAGAACTCATCCTGCCATGCAATAAACTGAACAGGAAGACTATGCAAAAATAGATCTTGTCCTGTTACTTGTCATGTGCCTGATATTGCCCTGAATTGCCTAAATTGCTAATTTAGTGTACTATATTTGATCAAGGACAACTTGTGCACAAGGTCTTAGTTCCTGTAGACGGTCGCTGGGGCACTGGCACCGATTCGATCCGGACGGAACTCCTGATAGTCGCCTGTTATAAGACGGAATGGCCTGTGACGCCCTGAACTATGCGTTGTATGACATTCCGTACTGAGACTAGAACCGTCCATTATGGCAACGTGCCAATGATCCCCATGTTTATTTAAAACCTGTGTAAGCTAACTTGTATCTTCGTGACAGGGAAGGACATGGTAAGTATTATGCACCGAACGGTGGCGAGTTCATTTTAGTAGTTTTTATATATATACTGCTTGCTTGTAAAATAAACTAAGGCAAGATAGAAAGACCACAAAATAATATGCATGCTTCATATAAACAACGTGTTGATTGGTATAGTTGGGTTAGCTCACCTTCACCAGTACATTTCGATGTACTAACCCACGTTGAAATAGGCTTCCCGTACCAAGGCGATCCTGCGAGGAGCTGAAGTCACTACCCAATCCAGTCCAGCTGTTGGCACATCATGATCATGCCATCTTTTGAAGCATTTTGAAGACCAAGGAGCAAGCAAATATAACTCATGCATCTCCGGGGAAAATCCATCATCCCGCCTGGAGGTCCCTTATTTTAAAGTTTTAGTAAAGGATGTAATGTACAGGACATCTATCTCATTTTGTGTCAACTTTTGTAAGCCCGTACGGCAACCATCTGACTCATTCAAGAGTTTGTAAAAGATGTTCATTAATCAATAAAGAGAACTTTTCCATGTTTCAACTTTGTGTTTCAATTTATCTGCGTACTCTGAATATGTGCTCGCTATGCAAAATATCTTAGCCTTGTGTGGTGTGCAACCTAGGCCCGCACGGTGTCACGCCTGGGAGACGACTATCGATTCTACGGAATTGGGGCATGACATATTGGTATCAGAGCTCAGCTTCAAGTTCCTTTGACCCTCGTTGAAACAGGCTCCCCGCACCAAGGCGATCCTGCGAGGAGCTGAAGTCACTACCCAATCTAGTCCAGCTGTCGACACGTCCTGATCGTGCCATCTTTTGAAGCATTTTAAAGACCAAGGAGCAAGCAAATATAACTCATGCAGCTCCGAAGAAAAGCCATCATCCTGCTTGGAGGTCCCTTATTTTGAAGTTTTAGTAAATGATGTAATGTACATGACATCTATCTCATTTTGTGTCAACTTTTGTAAGCCCGTGCGACAACCTTTTGACTCGTTCAAGAGTTTGTAAAATATGTTCATTAATCAATAAAAAGAACTTTTCCATGTTACAACTTTGTGTTTCAATTTATCTGCGTACTCTGAATATGTGCTCGCTATGCAAAATACCTTAGCCTTGTGCGGTGCGTAACCTAGGCCCGCATGGCGTCACACCTGGGGGACGACTATCGATTCCACAGAATCGGGGCTTGACATCACTAGCTCAGTTACTCCTTGAACCGAACCTGATAGAAAAGATCAAGTTCGCTCAGACGAATGACCTATTCTTGTTAAAGATGCGTGAGCAGATTTCAGCAGGAAAGGCGATCGATTTTGTAGTGAATAAAAGCGGAACATTGTGGGTAATAGGAAGACTATACGTGTCCAATAATGCAAAACTCAGAAAGGAGATCCTCACGAAAGCTCATTATGCGGCCTATGTATCACATCTAGGAAGTACGAAGATATATCAGGACCTCCACACGATCTTCTCGTGGCATGACATGAAGAAAGATATGGCGCTCTTCGTATCACAATACGTGTCTTATCAGAGATTAAAGGCTGAGCACCAGAGTCCAGGTGGAGAGATACAAAACCTTGCTATCCCGGAGTGGAAATGGACCATATCACGATGGACTTTATTGTTGGCTTACCAAAGACGCAACGGGGAAACGACGTTGTCTGGGTCATCGTCGACCGATTAACCAAGTCAGCGCACTTTATTGCCATCAAAGTTACTTGGAGCATCAATCTCTTGGCTCAGATATACCTTGATGAGATAGTTTGACTACACGGCATGCCAGTGTCTATTATTTCAGATTGGAATGGACGGTTCTTATCATGTTTTTGGAAAAGCCTTCAGTCAGCTTTGGGGACCAAGTTGAAGTTCGGTTCAGCGTACCATCCTCAGACCGACAGCCAAATGGAGCGGGTAAACCAGATCCTTGAAGATATGTTATGCCTATGTTCGATCGACTCAAAATCAAGTTGGGACATCTATCTACCATTGGCAGAATTTGCATACAATAATAGTTACCAGTACAACATTCAAATGATTTCGTACGAGGCTTTTTATGGGTGTAAGTGCATATCGCTTATCTGTTGGGATAAAGTTGGCGAACGACAGATCCTCGGCCCAGAGCTAGTAGAGCAGACCGTTCAGAAGGTTCAGCTGATCCATGAGCTATTAAAGGTGATGCAAAGCAGACAAAAGAGTTATGCGGACATCCACAGATGACCCCTTGAATTTATATCTGGTGATCACGTATTTCTTAAGGTCACACCGATGCGAGGAGTTACGAGATTTGGAGTAAAGGGGAAGCTAAGTCATCGATTTATTGGTCCGTTTAAGATTCTCAAGTGAGTTGCCCCGGTTGCATATCAAATTGCCCTACCACCGAGCCTATCAGACGTGCATAATATCTTTCACGTGTCATAGCTATGGAAGTACGTACATGATCCGAGTCACGTGGTATATTTTGGTTAGTTAGGTTTGTAAGAAGACTTGTCCTATATAGTAGAACCTATGCAGATCATCAATCAAAAGGATAAGCATCTCCAAAATCGTTCAGTCCTGCTCGTGCGCATACTCTGACGGAAACACGCGGTCGAGGAGTCGACCTGGGAACTCGAATCAAACATGAAAGAAAAGTTTCCCTCATTATTTTTTTAGGGGTAGGTTCCATTCCTAACTTTCGAGCACGAAACTTTTTATTAGTTGGTTAAGATGTAGTGCCCCGTTCCCCCTGTTCGGGGAGCGCGACTAAGAAATACTTGGTATTGTTCGATCAAGATAGATTGAATCAAGATTATTTTTTCGTTATGGATTGATTTCTTCAAAATCAAGTCCCACATTCAGCGAATCGTGCCTCGAGGAGGGACTCGGCGGCAGAGTCATGAGGGGCCTTTCCGTTGCGCTGGTTTCTTTTGTCCGTTTTTAATGCCGCTTGGTTGCTTTCTTGTTGGTTTTGTGAATTGCGTTTTTTTGAACAATTTTGATAGATTTTATTTTTTTCGTTCTTTGAACTTCGTATTTCGTATCAAAATTTGGGAGACCGAGACAGAAGATATTGATCATATGTTGGTGCATACAGGTGATCGTATAGACGACGTACGAGTGGAGTCTTAAAGATCTCCCATTTCTCTTTCCTGATTCACCAACTTGTGAGTGGCCTTACTTTCGATCAGCTCCCTTCTTTCAAGCCTTCACTCTTAATAATTTGACTAATTTGTGCATTCTGATCAGAGATAACATATTAATAAGAACTGAGTCAAGATAGAAAAAAGTAAACTTGGAACACTTATGCTTGTCATGCCACTTCACCGTATGATCTTATTGTTTTGTGCTTTTTCGCTGCGCATATATCTATTTTATCATTTCATTTGTAGTTAGAACTTATTTATCTATAACTGTTTTAATGTGTAGTACATAAATTGTAATGTGATCGCTTGAGCTGGTAGACTATGCCATCGTTCTGTGCCTAAGTATTTATGTTGCATCCTGATGTCTTGAAATACTTGGTATGATAACTTAGTACAGATACATCTTATGGTCATGGACAACTTATGCACAAGGCATATGAGTTCCTGCGAAAGGTCACCGGGGCACCAAAACCGCTTCGTCCTAGGCGAAACATCAAGTTAGCTGCGCTAGCATCTCGCAGGGGTAAGACAGGGTAGCTCTTAGCGGTGCTAGCTACCGGTGCTACTACCATCGTCGTCTACTCAGACTACAGTCCAAAGTGGCTCACAAAGTTAGTGATCCCATATGTATATTTAAACTCTGTAAGCTAACTATGTCTTCATGGTAAGAAAGATTATGGTAAGTTATGTACATGATGTTCAGACGGACAGGTAATTCACCAAACGGTGGCATATTTATTTCAGTTATTTCATATCTATTGCATGTTGTAACTTGTACTAAGGCAAGATAGAAAGACTACAATAATAAACTATATGCTTCACATGAATGTTGTGTCAATTTGGTTAGTTGGGTTAGCTCGCCCTCACCAGTACCTTTTAAAGTACTGACCCTCGTTGCAGAAGATTCCTCGAGCCAAGGAGACGCGACGAGGTGCTGAAACTTCTTCCCCTAACCAGTCCATTATTCGGCGCACTCCGTTCGTATCTTTCGAAGCTTGTACTAATCATCCCGAAGCTCGTGCACACTCTTTATGCAGCTCCGAGGCAAGGCATTAGCTTCGCCCGCAGGTCTATTATATTTTGAAGTTATAGTATGGGATGTAATGTATGGAAGAACTATCTCATTGTACTTTCATCTTATAAGCCCGCGCGACATCCATTTACCTTTGAGTCAAGAGTTTGTAACAAAGATGTACATTATCAATAAAGAGAACTTTTCTTAGTTATAATGTGTGTTTTTTAGCTTCCGCACTCTGCTGATGTGTTTCTATATATACATATCACTATGCTAGGCCTTGTATGGGAGGGCCTTATGCTTGTACGACATAACGCCCAGGGGACGTATAGCGATTTTGCGAAATTGGGGCATGACAGTTTGACGGTGATAGGCTCATCATCCTCTACTGGCAGTGCATATGCCACCATATTTAACTGTACATAGTGCTTGACCGATTCATCAAATCCATACTTGTGCACTGGCTTGACCTGTCTCCTTGGCCTAGTAGTAGCAAAAGAATCTTGTTGCTGGTGTTGCTCTTTCTATTATTGTTGTTCTTGTGAGGCTTGATGAATATCTTCAGAAACCTCTATCTCATCTGATGCATCCTCAGATGACTCAATCTCTATAGTTTGAGATTTGCTAGATTCACCACTATCCTTATCGGACTCACTCTTCTTGCTTGAAGTCAACACTGAAGACTCATCGAATGTGACATCCCTGCTGATTAAGAACTTATTATCCTCCAGATAGTACAAATGGTATCCTTTCACTCCTTGTGCATATTCCAAGAAAATGTTATTCTTGGCTCTCGGATCTAACTTACCATCATTGACATGATAGTAAGCTTTGTATCCAAACACGCACAAAGTGTTGTAATCTGCTGGTTTGTCGGTCATCTTCTCATATGGAGTCTTACAGTCTATAGCCGAAGTTGGTGATCTATTAATCAAGTACCGCGCCATGTGTATAGCATCCACCCACTATTCCTTGACTAAACCGGCATTGGAGAGCATACATCTTACTTTCTCAAGCAAGGTTCGGTTTATCCTCTCTGCTAACCCATTCTACTATGGCGTGTTCCTGACAAACCATTGGCCCCTTTATATATCATACCATATGACTATACATGGAAATCCAATATTATGTAGGAATAGAAATCCAATCTTATTCTTCAACTATATGGTCAAATCCAACATTATGTAGGAATGTGTATCCAGTCTTATTCTTTAAAGATATGGTCAAAGGTCAAAGTCAATCTTCTTCAAAGATATGGTCAAATGGTCAAAGCTAATATTCTTCAAAGATATGGTCAAATTTATTAGTCAATCTCCTTCAAAGATATGACAAATATATTTTCCTTCGTATCCATTACGTATTGGACACGATATTTCTTTAACATTCATGTGGAATATATATAATCCATGTCATACACCCAAACATAAGCTAAAAGTAGTTTTGATAGATAACAAACATAATTGGAATATAAAAAATAATATATATTTTGTACTGAATTCTTTCTATAACATTTGAAGCCTAATTACTATCCAAAATATGCTTAAATATAGATATTATTAAGATATAATATATAAAATATGTAGAAAAATATATTTTTATGTGTATCAAAAATATTGTACACCATATATATATTTTATCCATTTTCAAATTCGAATGTGTATATGCAAACTAGATGTCACCATTTTGTTGCCATTTGATAAATTTTGGATGGATATTCAAACATTGCAAGATATTTACATATTTGAGTATCACGTAGAAATAATTTATACCTGGACACTTTAGAAACTTTAGAACTAATAAATTTCGTCATGGCAAGACAGTTTGAGTTGTCCTATTCGAAACTAAATTTGGTTGTCCCTTAACCCTTATTGTGTCTGTGTGTGTGTGGGGGGGGGGGGGGGGTGGGCTGGAGGGTGATGGGGACCGTGACCTCGATCTTTTGTGGGGTCATGGGCCAAGCCTCGAGGGTTTCCCTAACAGAGGGGGTTGTCCAAGTCTGTAGTCTTGTCAGACATACCCTAGACCGGTCCTATTTAAAGTATTATACAAGTATCAATTTTAAGCTCTAAATTTCAGCATGTGTATAACAACAAAATGCACACCACCATCCCCAACCACAACGTTGGTTTTCAGGGAGTGCGATGGGTGCGACCATACTAGGCATCCTGAATTCACATGTCTCTAATTTTTTTTTATATGTATATGTTATATATTTTACGTTTATTTATATATAACTACATATAGAAAAACCTAGGTAAATTAAACTTTTGATCCATATTTAGTTAAGTCTTTGTTACATTCACTACTATGCATGTCAAACTATTCTAGGAAACTTAAAAATATAATTATAGGATAAATGATAATTCCTATATCAATTGAAAGATATTGTAGTTGAATAATTTTTCTTAATTGATTTTAATTTTGGATAATTTAATTTTTGATTTTTTTCCTAGATTTTTTTTTATAGAAGACCTCTATTTGTTTTTCGCACTGAGTCTAATTGTCCTTGATGAATCTCAGCTCTCTGGATCTGCCCAACCAAATACTGCACTCGTACCTACACAACAACTAATGCATGCCAGTTCTATTAACATGCAATTAAGCAATCTTTAATAAACCTAGCTTCCATCATTGCAAATAGATTTTCAAGTTATATGAAGGCCATGTCTACATTATCTGAAATATATCTTCATCAATTGTCTGGCAATACAAGACCCAGGAGTAATATTTCTGAACCCCATCAGTAAAATAAATAAATAAATAATCTTAGATTATATTTGGTCATCTTGCCCATCCTAGTTTGATGCTCTTATCAGCATGCAAGAATGCCCATCACTAATCATTACTCAGGACAAAATGTATTCTCAAAGAATAAGCATTCGATGTCTTAAGAAGCTAACAAATTAGTTCATGAATAAGTACATCCATCTCATGCCAGTAGAAAGTCAATAAAAAAGTCAATTTTGACCAATCCCAGGGGCCCGTGCTGGCCAGCGCCTGCGTGGCCGCCAGCCATTGTCCCCTGCTAGCTCGGGCCTACCCATTGGTTCCTGTACCACTGTCTTGGAGCCTACTTTAGATCATACAAGTTCTTTCTCAACTGGCAGACCAAGTGTGACTTGTCATTCTCACAGAATCCCTCTGGCTGCTCCATGTATAACTCCTCAAGATTACCGTAGAGGAATATCGTCTTCACATCCATCTACTCGACCTCCAAGTCAAAAATGGCTGCCAATGGCAGCACCACCCGAATAGATGACTGCTTGGCGACTGACAAAAAGATCTCATCATAAAATATGCCATTCCGCTTACCGTAGCCTTTAACTAACAGCCTCCCTTTGTATCGAGGGCGAGTAGCATCATCTGTCTGTTTCACTCTGAGTACCCATCGATTTTTTAAAGCTTTCTTGCCCTTTGGCAACCGTACCAGCTCATAAGTAGAATTGGCATATAAGAAACTTATCTTCTCCTACATAGCCTCTATCCACTCATGTATGTATTCATCTTCCATGGCCTATACAAAATATTCGGGCTCTCCCCCGTTAGTCAGTAGCACATACTCACCCGGTGAGTATCTCGTAGATGGTCGACGCTCTCTATCGCTCCTCCTCAATGGAACTACTGGTTCTGGCTGTATATCAATAGCCTCCTGCCCTTCAGGAACTGTCTTCTCGGCATGCTTATCCTCCTGAGGGTCACCCTGACCACCATCAGCAAGTTGATGATCAAGGTTGGGAGCAACTCCATGTACATGCACCCCCATAACTGGATCCTCTGTAATGTCCTCTGGAAACTGCTCAAAGTGAAATGACTCTAACTCAGGCAATTCCTCATCCTCAGAAGGAATATCAAAATTTTGAGTGTTGGTCATGGTTCGATCCTCGACGAATACCACGTCCCTGCTTCTGTAGAGCTTTCTTTCCACTGGGTCGTAGAGTCTATGGCCAAAATCATCTCGACCGTAGTCGACAAAGAAGTACCGCATTGTCTTCTGCTCAAGTTTGGATCTCTCGTCCTTCGGTACATGCACGAAGGCCTTACAAACAAATACTCGCAAGTGATTGTACGATGGCTCTTTGTCGTACCATATTTTGTCCGGCACATCACCCTGCAAAAGAGCACTAGGAGATAAATTAATAACATAAGCAGCTGTGTAAAGTACCTCACCCCAATAGTTCCCCGAAAAGTATGTTTCTGACATCAAACACCGCACCCTCTCCATCAGTATCCTGTTCATGCGCTCCACTACATCGATAAGCTATGGTGTCTTTGGTGGAGTCTTCTGGTATCGTATCCCTTGCTCTCTACAATAAGCATCAAAGGGACCGATATACTTGTCACTTCCCGTTTCCAATATATGTATTTGGAGCGTAATTATTTTTCTTGCTAGCGTATTATATGTTGTAGAGAGACTAGACATATTCTTTGGTTCACTTGGCTCTTGGTTTATTTATTTGGTTTGGTTTTGTCACGAGTTGAACCCATGGTCCAAACCTCAAACCCTCCATATATAACCCAACTTCACTCTCTCTCCCCTTATTTTTTCTCCCCCCCTCCATAGGCAAGTACATATTGTAAGAAATGGAGAAACCCTTTATATTTTGTTTCATTATGTTCCTTATATGATTCTCCATGCATTTAGAACTTAATATTTTTGGATTTGGTGGATGAATTAGTGTAGATCTAAGTTTTAAGTTTTAGGGTTTTCTTTGTATTCTTGAGTGTTCTTAGGTTTTGATATATTAAAACATAATATTTTCAAAAAATCATGTTGATGAGCACTTGATTTGGAGTAGTTTAGAACTTGACTTTGCTGGATTTGGGCATCATTTGAGGTTTCTATGGAAGAAACAAAATCTTATTTTTGAGATTTTGGCCATGGCCAAAAAGCTGATGTTGGTAGAGATGAAGGAGTGCTATGTGGCACGAAGTGCTATGTGTTATGGACTTCTCGTCTCGAATCAGTATGCGGCCAACCTTGTTGGACGCTTGACTGAATTTGCCATCCATACTTGGCCAAGTGCATGGAACTTGAACGAATGAAATTTTACTAAGTCTAAAAAGATTTCATGCGGCCAAGTGTACATGCGCCCCATAGGAGCATGCGGCCTAGTCGACCATGTGGCCAGGAGCTATGCGTCCAACTCCTTCTGAATGCATAACGTCTGACTGACTCGACACGACTTTTTATAATTTATCTTTTCTTCTGACATACTTTTATTATTTGCTACATCAGTCACTTTTCTGACTTGAGTTGCATTTATTGTTTGTCACATCATATATTTTTCGAAGAGTGGACTTTGCTCTATTTATGCGGCCTTGATCTTATGCGGCCTTGATCTTATGCGGCCTTGACCCTATGTGGCCTTGACGATTATACGGCACCTTGCTATGCGCCTTTCCTCCTATGCGCCTATTGTTTCTTACTCACTTTGGACACTTTCTTGGTTTAATGTAGATATTGTTTGAATGATTGTAATGTTATGTGTTAACTTAGAAATGACTCGTATGACCCAGATGTGACCATGTGCTAAATAACCAAGCACCTGGCCTGAGCCTGTAGATATGGCCCTACTTGTACTTACTTGCTGATTAGGCTACTTTTTGTAGATCACCTTATTATACGTTGGACAAAGTAAGGAGCGTAGTTCAACTCGAGAGAGGGTCTACAATCCCGGTCCTTGTTTGGTTTAAGGATTGTGGATCTAATCTCGAGGGGTTCTCGCACTACTCTTATTTTGTCTATCAATAAAATAAAGTATCAAATTATTGTGATCATTATTTGGTTGTCCATAACCTTGATATTGGAACTTGTTCCTGCCCTGACTATTGTATATGTGCTGATATACTTGATCGCACCAAGAGTGCTACTCGATATATACTGAGCCGTCGTGCCACATACACTTGCTACATGCTATATGTAATTATTTTTTTGCACGGATATGGTAGTTGGACAGTGACTTAGTCGTGGCTAGATAGTATTGATTGTTGCATCACACTTGGATGAATCTAGATTTATTTTTAAGAGATAATGTGGATTCGTATCAAGAGTGCCCGTACTTAAAGTACGACATTTAGGAAGGAATGTTTATGTGACCACGACATGAGATTATAAACCATCTGGGGTTAACTAGGCAACTTAATTTGTAGAGAATTGGGAGGGAACAATATCTCGAGATCGTGCATGTCGAACCACCCAAAGTCAGCTGGGAGTAAAGGCTGGCCACCACGGATACTGTATATCATCCGCACTAGTGGAGTGCAATATCTGACTTACTTATAAGCCGAGACAGTGTATTTTTTATAAAAAGCCTGGAACTGCTACTGATCATTAAATTATCTCAGGGCCCTTGTAAGGGACTGGTGCATCATATATTCTTGCTTGTATATCATTGGTTCAGCTAGCCCTGCTCGATTATGGCACGATCTGAGGATACTTATATATTATATTACTAGGATAACTCATATATCATATATCAAGCCGTAACACATGTGTAAACCCCTTGATTTTTCAGGAATTTTTTTAAAAATAGATTTTTACAATTTTTCTAGATTTTTCTGGAATTAAAACTAAGGTATTTTGTCATTAAATAATTTTTAAATGATGTTAATTAATATTAAAATATTATGAAATAATATTTTTAGGTGTAAAATGAAAAACTAGACATAGGGTAATTTTTCGAGAATTTATTGGACCCCGAAAACATTTTTAAAGACCTAGAAACTAAGTTATAATTAACCCTAAATAAACCCTAGAATTAAATCCGGTTTATTTTGAAATAAACTAAACCAACCCGAACCGAACCAAGGAGAACCGAACCGAACCCAGCTCTTAACGGGTCGGATTCGAATTGAACCTGACCCAGACCCGTTTACCCGGTCGAAACCCTAATCCTAATCCCTTCCCCTTTACTGTTCCGGCGCCCTATATAACCCCCTCGATAACCTCGCTCCGCCGGCCGAAACCCTATCCTCCTCCGCCCAGAACCCGCAGCGCCCCGCTCCGATCACCCTCAGCCGCCCTATCCTGCTGACACCATCTTCCTCCTCCAGATCCTTCTCCTCTCGACGAGCCCCAAAATCCCCTGCCCTAGCTTCGCCTGAACCCTAAATTCCAACCACCGAAACCCCCTTCTCCGCCCTACTCCGCCGACCTCCTCACCGTATCTCCCCTCCGCTCTCAGCCCAGCCACCCCTCGACGAACCCGTCGTCTCCGGCCACCCTCTCCGCCCGAGACCCCCTCCTCTGCCACTACCACCCTCCGCCTGACCCTCTCCTCGAACCCCCCAGCGCCACCCTCTCCTCGACCACCCCCAGCGCCACTGCCCGAGTCTCCAGCCACCCCTATTTAATCCTCTTCCGCCACCTGAACCCTAGCCTCCACTCCCTCAGAGCTCCGCCGTCTCTGCCTCGCCGTCCTCCGCCTCATTCCCAGACCCCTAGCTGTCGTGCCCCGCCCTAACAACCCTCGAACCAGACCCTCGAACTAGAGCTCCGCCTGAGCCGCTGTGCCCGCCACCGGCGCCGGACAGCCTCGCCTCCGCCTGAACCAACGAGCCGAGCACCTCCGCCTCGATAAGCTCTCCTCCGATGAAGCTCCGGCCAGCACCGGCGAGTCGACAAAGCCCTAAAACCGGACACAACACAGTGTCCCCTTGTGTCGTATTGCCTCGCGGACACGAAAAAAACCCCGTTCTGCGTAGCCCTATTCAGGTAACCCTTTTTCTCTCCTCATGGCCCCATTTTTTGTTCCGTCTGTTGTGATGCGTAGGATGCATAACCCTCTCAATGCCCATGCAACCCACTCGGTGTGTCGCGTCCTGTGGCGATCACAAACCGCGATCCAAAAATAGGAAAACCAACACCCTATTTCCCCCCAGAACTGAGTGTGCCCCTCCAAACGGGATGACTTGGTCTCGTGCGGTCTTCACCAAAAGGTGCGCGTCGTTGATACGGACGTGCGAGATTTCGCAGAAGTTGATTTGGATGTGCGTGCACACCGGAATCAACGCGTATCCGCCGACAACGCCCCGTATCCGTCTATTTTGGAACTCGTTATAACTTTGTATACACACGTCGAATCGAAACGAAACTTGCGGCATCGGACTCGTAGCAATATGCTGGTCCTGTAACCCAAGTTTGGTTCAATTCTGAGAACATTGACAAAATCGCGTATCGTGGGCCCCACGGTTCCACTTGACGGGCGATTTTGTGATCGGCTCATCGGAATCCAATTCTGGAAGTTCCGTTGGGTTCGTATCATCGTTCTGGACTTGTTGACACTAAGTTTGATGAATTTGGAGACCTTTGCTTCTGACATATTTTTCGGTGCAAAGCGGGCCACATGTGGACCCCGCTTTGACCAGAAACTGTCATTTTTGCCCCTGTGTCCAAATTGGACTCAAGGATAGGCGTTTCTAGCTATTTGATATTTTCTGAATCTGATGGTAATATTTATTTCAGCAACCGGAGGACTACCTGCAAATTTCGCTGCTACCAGAGCTATAGTTGGAGTCAGAACCCCAAACAAGTGTACCTTGCCAAATCTTGCAGTTCTTGTTACATATTTCCTTGACTTATTTATACATGCTTAACCTAGGACCGTGTGACTTTACTTAGCGTCCGATTAACAGTCGGGTGCCAACACCGTACGCGGAGTTGCGTAAACGTCACATAGACATGGATGCCGAGACCCTATACTTCTCGTACTTGCATTATCAAGTACATCATAACCCAGGACACTTGGCACTAATCATGAGACAGAATCTTCTTGAGATATTCATGGTGATTCTGTATAGGATACATGTTTCATGACATATTCTTTATATGCTTAGATCTTATTATGACTTGCTGCATTAGTTTTGATCTTGCGTGTCATGGACATGAGACGTGTGATTACATTGGGTAGGGAGAGACACACAGGCTACAGGCTGATTTCATATATATATACTACATAGTAAATTACATAGTAAAATACATAGTAACTCTGCTACAGGCTCCCAGACACAGAGCTTGTAGTGGTCTCAGCCTGAGTTTTAGTGATGCTCTCAACTTGTATATCACTTAGCTGGTTATATAATTTACCCTATTATTTTATTTATTTCTGCACTGCATTTATTTTGGCTTGTATTATCTGTACCTTGCTATGTCCCCTGAGGACATGGATCCGGATTATGTCCCCAGGATTAGTAGACGAGATCTACCCCGAGATATACAGGACAGGAGCATTAGCAGGAGCAGGAACAGGAGCAGGCACTGGAGCAGTACCAGATCCAGTAGACGAGTGATCACCGAGGATATCTTCTGAGTATATGCTTTATCCATACTCAGTATTTGCTGTTGTTATCTTTATTTTTGTATCTTGACTATTGTATCAGACTCATTATCGGGTTATTTTCCGAGTTTATGTTTTATTGAGATTGATCTTGTTTTATGATTATGATATTGTTGTATTCATTTCTGTGGATGAGATTAGTATTTTGTACCCTTATTGTTGTTTTACAGCTTAAGTACGTCCCGATGGACCCATTAAATTGAGTTTGTCCATCGGTGTGTGCTGTTGGCCATTGCCATGTATCTAGTCCCTCGATATTTTGGGACTGGGGCGTGATAACATGTTTGGATGTTAAATCTGTTTTAGTTAGAGAAGTGGACCGTTATAGTATGAAAGTTTAACTCATGTCCTTATTTGGTTGTTGAGTTACGCTGTTGTGTTACAACGGAATACGGATCGAAGCTACTTATTATCACTATGTTATTTTACTTAATATTGTATCCATGCTTGTGTATTGTGCCTTCTGTTGAGTAGAATTAGGGACATAGATTGTCGTGGTATGATAGTTCAACTCATGTCCTTGTTTGGTTGTTGGGTTGCGCTATTATGTTACAATAGCCTGTGGACTGAAACTACGATGCAGAGTTATTCTAGCTTGACCATAATCAAGGAACATATTCTATCTTGATGTGATGTGGCACTTCCTGTCCTTGTTTGGTGAACGGGTGTCGTGTCATATCATGGATGGGACATATGCCATTGATTGTTGGTTTAAGCATCCTATGCTATAGAACTGGTTTTATTTCTTTATTTTGTGCTACCTTGTGATACTCGCTATTTGGGGTCTGACCCTACTGGTTTTGCATGGCCAGATTTTGATCCAGAACCCATGATCAAGCTTATCTCTCCCTAGTTGATGGCACGCACCAGAAGGATGGCTGCTGAGGGTCACGAGTGGGTTCCTTTATTCACTACTCATTTTTTGTATACTATAATCTTTTGGGCATTTAGCCAACCGACACCTGTTGGTCGGATAATCTGGACACTGGTTCCTTACATGACTATAATATATTTAGACTATAGTTAACTCACTATCATGTATAATTTTTAGTGTTAGATTCGCATGGACGAGTATAACAATTTGGATAAGTTTGCCTCAGCCCTAGATTATCATTCAAGATGGATTGTAACGTACCCTGCATTAAGTGATATATGTTCTGTGTTAAGGCATAGTTGAGACCGAGTCAGAGCTTGGATTAAATGATAGAGTGATTCAATAAGACAGACCCAATATACTCGCGACATGGTATAAGGAACGAGTAGAAAATTGTGTTCGAACGGATCTAGTGGTACCGATTGCTATGCCTGAGATAGAATCTATAGTTTACGATAGAATAATTTGCGCTCGGGAAGTCTCGAGGATGAGACTTTTCTGAGTGATGTATAATGTAGCACCCCTTTCCGTTCAAGCAAACAACTGATTCAAACAGCGCATGTGCAATGACCCGACCCGCTTTGCTCAGCGGAAAGACTCATTTGAGGCAAAGGATTCCAGACTTGGCCCTTCAGGAGTTTAGACTTAGACTTTCAAAGGCTCGCTCGGAGTATCGCTCAACCGAGGCAAAACATCGCTAAAGTGGGAGGCTACGATAAACTTGTCTTTGCTTAGCCAGCACACTTAAAATATAGATGATACATGCTAGTCGCTAGGTGAATCACCCCTTTCATGCTAATAAAGAATATAATGCACCTAGATAAGGGAATAATCCCATCTTGTATTTCTTGTGTTAGAACATAGAAATAAAACTTGGCTTATAATCGGACCCTCGCATGCTACCTTTGCTTTGTGCAAGTAGACCCTACTATGCCTCGAGTAGATCATTATATATGCTTCATAATGCACTATTTCACTTATTTATATTGCTCGTCCCTAGATTATGTCGCTCAATATATCCCTACACGGCTTCACTCCTCGCACTACACCATAGACCATGCTAACGTAAATGCTTATGTTTCTAAATGCATGCTTGCCTGCTTACATTATAACTTGTACTCGTTGCCTTGTTTCAATGCTTGTCACATAATTTTATGCCACAATAAAGTAAACACTATCTTGCCTTGCATTCATTCAAATTTATTGGAAGACTATCTAATAGTCCTTCCGTACAAGTATGAACTTGAAAGTATTCGGGACCGTTAGGTCGCCAAGGCATCTCCGAACCAGGGGATTGCACCATGTCAAGTTTAGCTCTGAACGAGAATCTAGTCAAGTAAAGCAAGAATCACAGCTCGTGGAGCATACTCGTTCTGAACAAGAATCAAGAATTTACATGTCATGTCATGAGTCTCGTGAATCTGAGACCCAAGACTTGTATGTCGTGGACAACTTGTGCATAAGGTATTCAATATGTTCATACGGACGGTCTCCAAGGCACTGGAGCCGATCCGATCTGGACGAAACATCTGTTAGTCTGCCTATTTTGGGCAGGATGGTGTGTAGCACCTTGTAAACCTTCCTTCACGCCATTCTCGCTCTTAGACTAAGTAGTTGCCTGTTTCGGACATGATGGATGTGATGTCTCGTTCCTTAAGTCGCATACCATTCTCGCTCTTGACTACACCCGTCCTTTATGGCTATGCCAGCGACTCCTGTTCATATAGATAAGTCATCCTCTCTTAGCGGCAATTTGCGTGCTAGTCACCACATTGTATAATAGAATCTGAATCACCCGAACGAATATGAGTATAACACACTTATACATAATTAAATACTTGAACATCTTCTGTAACACTTCTGGATAATCTGTGTAACTCGTGCACCTGAAGTAGAACCCCGCTCATGACACTTGTGCTTGATTATGCATTCTCTTTGTATTTTATTTTATATACTCGTGGTTGGTTTAACTTGGTTGCCTTGGACAGGGAAGAAAGAATGGTAAGTTGGTAAGTCTCTTCGTGTTACTCTTATATCGCACGGTGCACCGCCACATGAGTTAGGCTTTTCATTATGCCATGAAACTGATCCTAAGGCAAGATTAGAAAGATAACGTAATAGATGGTGAACGGAACCTATATAACATGTTTGGATTTATCGAGTGGGCGAGAAGCCTCCCCACTAGTGCATTCATGTACTGATAACCCACCAGATTTCTTGCAGGGTGCGGGAGAACCTCATTCGGTACGGAGTGTCCCCTTCGTGCGTGCTAAGACATGAAGTTCGCTCTGGAGCCTTGGAGCATTGTGTCCGAAACTGAAACACATATACAAGACATAATGTTGGAATATTGCCTATGTATCATTCCACAAATATAGCCACTTGGCACGCTTTTATCGTTTTGGAAGAGAGGGCTTGAGCGACTTGTAATCTCGGCCTAGCACCGCTTGTAATACTTGTTCAATATCAATAAAGTACTTATTTTACTTCTTTACTTGTGTTACGACTCTGTAAACTTGTTACCAATCGTATGTTCTTTCTTATTTCGATGTATTCGGACTATCTGTGCGACTCTATGGCTTAGATATTTTACCGCCTGTTTGGACCATGGCCTTGCACGGGCGCAGCCAGTGCTCGTGCGATATCACGTCCAGATGGGAAAGATCGTCTCGCGGGAGCACTGACGCGATGATTCGTGCCTAGCGAAGATGGTCGATTACCTGCGAAAGATCGGGGAGTGACATGGACTGGTTGAGAGACAGTTATGCGACGATAGATTGTCGTAGGGGTAGAATATTGTTTAACCTCCCGGGCAAGAAAGAGTTTATCTTCAACATAACGGTGAGGGACCAACATAAAGATGGCATAGCAGCAGTAGTGGGAATTAGGGCAGCTTCCTAGAATAATTGAAGAATTTCTTGATGTATTTACGGAAGATCTTCCAAGATTACCCCCTGTAAGAGAAGTGGAGTTCTGCATAGAATTGAGGCCAGGGGCCGAACCAATTTCCAATAAAATCTATCAGATATCACCGATGAAACTCAACCAACTATTTTAACATGTGGAAGAACTGAAGGCGAAGAAGTTTATTTGGACTAGTAGATCACCATGGGGAGCACCAACGCTTATAGTAAAGAAGAAAGATGGGAAGATACAATTATATGTCGACTAAAGGCAGCTGAATGCAGTAACAGTGAAGAACAAGTATCTGTTTCCTAGGATTGATGACTTGTTTGACCAATTGAGCGAAGCAAAAGTATTTTCCAAGATAGACCTTCGATCAGGATATTATCAAGTAAGGGTCCGGGAGCAAGATATACCGAAGACAGCATTTCGATCTCGATATGGGCATTACGAATTTTTAGTTATGCCATTCGGATTAACTAATGTGCCAGCAATATTCATGGATTTGATGAATCGTATCTTCATGCCATACCTAGATCAATTTGTAGGGGTATTCATAGACACCATTCTTGTCTACTTTAACAGTGAAGAAGAGCATGAGGAACATCTTCGAAGAGTGTTGCAAGTTTTAAGGGAGCATCAGTTGTATGCCAAGCTCAGTAAGTGTGAATTCTGATTAGGTCATGTGTCATTCTTGGGGCACATCTGTAATGCCCCAGTCCCAAAATATGTAGGACTTGAAATACATAACATGCCAACTACACATTCGACCAGACTCTGGTCCGACTCGAATACATATAAGCTATATTATAATGGTCACTATCTAGATAATCCAATAAATATAAATATCTATGCCTTAATCCACAATGAACAGAATACAACTAGAATGAGCTATATGTGCTAAAGTCGGCCGCCCAGTAACACAAAATCTCGAATAGACCCGAGAAAGAAATACGAGTCTATAAAAACTAGGCTACATCAGCAGATAAATTAATAATATAAATAAATAGCATAACTCTGGTAGAAATGATATAAATACTTGGTTTCAATGCCCACATAGCAAAGCAACCAAAATTAGCAACTCCAGGCAGGCTTCACAACGATCTATGATACAAAACTGGCAAGGGACCAAGTCCTCAGAGAGACGTAACAAGGTATAAGAAACAACATGTCAAAGTAAAATAGTATAATGCCACATACTCAAGGGTAAACTGCTATAACCATCTAAGTAATATGCACATGAGAACATCACTCGTACTCAGGCTGAAACCACCACAGGCTCTTTGTCGGGGAGCCTATAGCAGCAAGTAATATCTCGTAGGGCCAGTAAATATACCAAAGATCTGGGAGAGAGTCTAAGACACCTCTAGTAACATAGTGTATATATATATATATATATATATATATATATAAACATAATCATCTTGTAATATGGTGTGTCTCTCCCCACCTAATGTAACCTCACGTCTCATATCCACGATGTTTCATGTCCATAACACGCAAGATCAGGACCTCTAGCTAGTACAACGAGTCATAATGATATATGTATATAATATGCAAGTCTCATATCACGAGTCCTGTAATCCTATACAGAATCACCATGAATACCTCAAGAAGGATTCTGTCACATGAACTAGTGTCAAGTGTCCTACGTTTTGACGTGCAAGGATACAAGTACGTAAAATATGATTGTGGTATTAACTCTCTAAGTGATATTACTCGACTCTACGTACGGCGTCGACACCCGGATCTTATTCGGACGTTAATTAACATCTCACGGCTCTAGGGTAAACACACACATAAACCATATTAAATAACTATAATAACTAAATAAGATAATTAAGGCAAGAAACTGTGATACATCATGCCAAGTATCCTACAATATTTTCTAGGAAGGGTATTTTCATCATTTCATAATTAGTTATATGTGTGCTTGTTGAATAATTATTTATTTATTGTTAGATGTTATATTTGATTTTGGACTTGTGTTAGTGGACCTAACTAGTTTAGATTAGACTCATGGACCAACATTAATTCTAGTTAGATTGAGCCCAATAAACAAGCCCATTCATTAGGAGGATGACTTAATTAGTTAAACCAATTGGATTAGAACCTATATTCCTTAATTAATTCCTTCATGACAACCCCCAAGGGGTATTATGGACTTTTTATAGTAACTTGGATAGGGGCAAGGTCAGCCATAGGAGGGGGAGGAGATAGACTCTCTCTCTTCATCCATTCATTTAATTCTAGATCTAGAATTTTTCTCTTCCAAATTATTTTATTCTTAGACTAATCCCTACCTAAATTTCTTCCCAATTCCTTTTTTACCCACCATTGGAGGCATTGAAACAAAGAGGAGGCAAGGATCTACAAGAAGGAGGAAGGAGCACAATTTGGAGGCTCTTGACACTCAATTGGAGACTTGCATTGGAAATCCATCTTCCAATAGGTACAATTCAGTTTTTTTCTCTCTAATTAGACTATAAATTTGTATTTTTATTATTAGAAACCCTATCATGTACTAGGCTACCCATATGAAGTAGAATTAGGTTCATAGGAGGCCTATGGAGGAAGTTATGTGGTATATTGTGTCAATTTTGGGGGAATTCAGAGATTGGCACATCATGTGTTTGTCAATAGATCAATTAGACCAAATTGACATGTGTTTGATTGTATGAGACTAGTGTCGTGTCCACAATTAGATACATGTAAGCCGTATCACGATAATTTGGCGATACGGGTTGATTTGGGCATTTTCTTCCGACACGGGGGTTTGAGCATGTCATATTTTGACACTGGCACGTAGTTGAGTAGCTAGCTCTTCGTGTTGCTTCTAATTGTGATTATAGACTTGCTTGTGTCCTTCGGGATACGTTTGGTGGTGAGGTAGAGCCGTATCGCAAGCGAATCATAGATTAAGTGTGATACGGATGCGGTACACTCCACATGTTTAATACTTTGCATTCTAATTCAATTTACCTTGGTTATAGCTATTAGAGTATTATATTTGTATTTGTAGTTATTATATGATATATATATATATATATATATATATATATATATATATATATATATATATATATATATATATATATATATATATATATACACTATTGCATTTGAGTGTGTTGGTTGCCATATGGAGAGTATTGCATTTGAGTGTATTTTTGTGCACTAATCATATGGAGAGTATTGCATTTGAGTGTATTTTTGTGCACTAATCATATGGAGAGTATTGCATTTGAGTGTGTTTTTGTGCACTATTAGTGTTGATATATATATATATATATATATATATATATATATATATATATATATATATATATATATATATATATATATATATATAGGAAGTTATAGTGTGTGTGTGATTGTGTTAGTGAGGCAAGGTAGAGGAGGGACTCGGGCCTGTGCACTTGGTGCACAGGTAGTGTAAAGTAGCAGCAGCAGCAAGGTGGTGTAGAGCACAGCAAGGTAGTGTAGAGCAGCAACATCAAGGTAGTGTAGAGCAGCAGCAGAAGCAAGGTAGTGTAGAATAGTAGCAGCAGCAGCAAATGCTTGAGTAGTAAGAGTAGCAGCAACAATAACATGCTACTAGGAGGAGGAGCAGCAGCAGAGTGTGCCATGGTTGCTGTGTCAGTTATGAGGTTGAGGGCTCGGGTTTGCCCAGTTGCAGGCTCAGCAACAGTAGCAATAGGTTGGGATTGTTTGATAGGTTGTCAGATAGTTTGAGGTTGGAGTCAACTGTTAGTTGATTAGCTCATGTGTTGGTTAAGGTTAGTATGCTAGTAGTAAATATAAGTTATGTTATTAATTATCAGTTAACAAGATTAAAGTTAGATAGTTAGTTAGAAGAGCTTGATGGATAGATTAGTGTCTAGTTAGATATTAGTAACTGCCGTCATTAGTTAGTTGATTTTCTTAGTTAGTTAGAGGATATCTGTTAGTTATTTAATTAGCTAGTGAGTTAGCAACTGTTAATTAATTAGAGTAGTATATGTAACACCCTATTTTTTTAAATAAAATTTCTGGATTTTTGGTAATTTTTAATTAATTATTAAAAATGTCCCTCATGGATTAATATTTTTAATATATTAAATTAATTATTAAAATATTATAAAATTATATAATATGCGACTCAAGTGTTCGCATTGTTTTGCGAGATCCTGGAGTCTCAGAAGGCCTAGTCAGAGGCTCACCAGAGGCAGACCGACGTGTTATGGCAGGGTATTGAGAGTGCTCATCAACTTGCCCTTGCTATCGTAGAGAGAGGAGCTCCGGTCCAGCAGCAGGTTGCTCCGCAGGTTTCCCAGCTTCGGCCGGGTAATATCCAAGACTTCAAGAAGCTGGAACCTCGGGTCTTCAAGGGGACTGAGGGCATTGTCTACGATGATGATTGGCTCGAGGATATCGAGCGTCTCATGAGGGTGTCCCGTCTTGCTGAGGATCTGAAGGTTGAGGCAGTAGGACTTCAGCTGTTCGATATCGCCCGCACTTGGTTCAGGAATGAGCCACTTCTTGCCGATGCGGGACAGTCTTGGGAGATGTTCAAGGACCTCTTTAAGAGGAAGTTCTTTGTTCGGGAGGACAGATTGGACTTGGGAAGGCAGTTTGAGGGCCTCACTCAGGGGAGCATGTCCGTGGAGGAGTACGCCGTAGAGTTTGGTAGGCTGAGCCGATTTACGGAGTATTTGGTGAGGGAGCTAGAGGTTTGGGCTGTCCGCTTCGGTGAGGGTTTGAACTGGGAAGTAAAGATCCGCATTCCGTCTTTCTATGAGACGTATTCAGAGATACTTGTAGAGACACCCAAGGTTGAGAGGGGGTTGGGCTTGAAACCCAAGAGAGACCGCGATTCTTTTCTGGGGGCTAGTGGCAGTGCAGGGGCTGCTAAGCGTCCTCATTTCCAGTCAAGGCCTTTTCAGCAGCCACAACAACACCAGACTCTAACTAGGGCGCCGGTTCACCAGGCACCACAACAGCAACATAGACAGTCACAGCAAGCTTTCTGCCATTACTGCAAGAAGCCCGGCCATATCTGGAAAGTTTGTAGGAAGTGGTTAGGAGTTTGTCTGTATTATGGTGCCGAGGGCCATCAGCTGAAGGATTATCTTTCCAACCCTCGTCATGCAGTTCAGGAAGCAGCTCCATCTCAGAGAACACAAGCGAGGCCACTTATAGTACAGTCGAGGAGACCGCCGCTTCCGACCTAGCAGCAGCGTTATACCGAGCACCAACATCAGGGAGGGTGCACCTCAGGGACGAGCGTTTTCTATGACGATCAAAGAGGCCGAGCCCACTAGAGATGTCATCTAAGGTTCTGTTCTTCTTGATTCTATTCCAGCTTTAGTTTGCTAGAGGAACTGCAGAGCAGAGAGAAGGCATTATCTGTGGAGCTATGGTGGAAGACAAGGAGTTGCCGCATCCTTTGATCACAAAGTTCTTGGATGTATTTCCTGAGGAATTGTCAGGATTGCCGCTAGATCGAGATGTTGAGTTCTCTATAGACTTGGTGCCAGGTGTAGAATCAATTTTATAGCATATCTATAGAGTAAACAACAGCGAGCTGGTCGACATGAAGAAGCAAGTAGATGAATTGCAGGATAAAGGATTTATCAGATCCAGTTCTTCACCGTGGGGAGCCCCGGTATTGTTTGTACCAAAGAAGAATAGATCTGTGCACATGTGCATCGATTACAGGGCATTAAATAATCTCACTATCAAGAATAAATATCCATTTCCATGAATTGATGACATGTTCGATCAATTGAGTGGCGCCAAGATATTTTCCAAGATAGACTTTAGATCAGGCTGCCACCAGGTGAAAGTGAAGCCGGAGGACATTCAGAAGACTGCTTTTAGGACTCGGTATGGCCAGTATGAGTTCATGGTGATGCCGTTTGGGTTGACTAATGCCCCGACGGTATTTGTAAATTTGATGAACAAGGTGTTCCACTAGTACCTTGATAAGTGGTGGTGTTCATCGATGACATACTCATATACTCGAAGACACCAGAGGAGCACGAGGAGCATATGCTGATTGTGTTGGATGTGCTGAGGAATGAGAAGCTGTATGGGAAGCTGTCCAAGTATGAGTTCTTCGTGGACAAGGTAGAGTTCTTGGGATATATTGTGACTGGTGATAGAATTTCAGTAGATCCAAAGAAGATCGCAGCAGTGGAATCTTGGAAGACCCCGAGTTCAGTGGCAGAGATCAGAAGTTTTTTGGGTCTGGCAGGCTACTATATAAAGTTTATACAAGATTTTTCAAGGATTGCTGAGCCGATGACTAGACTCACCAGGAAGGAAATGGAGTTTGTTTGGACAGAGGAGTGCCAGATTGCTTTTGAGGAATTGAAGACGAGGTTGACGTATGCTTCTATTTTGACGTTGCCATGAGGGTCTGGAGGTTTCACTATTTATAATGATGCATCGGGGAAAGGGTTGGGTTGTGTTCTTCAGCAGAATGGGAAAGTGATTGCCTATGCATCTAGGCAATTGTGTCCTCATGAGAAGAACTATCCTACCCATGATTTAGAGTTGGTAGCAGTCATCTTTGCTTTGAAATTATGGAAACACCATTTGTACGAAGAGCGTGTGGAGATCTTTACAGACCACATGAGCTTAAAGTAGATTTTTACTCAAAAGGAGTTGAACATGAGGCAGCGTGGGTGGCTGGAAATGATAAAAGATTTTGACATATCTTTATAGTATCATCTGGGAAAATCTAATATAGTTGCCAATGCCTTGAGCAAGATCCGGTAGCTATGTTTTTGACACAGGACCGGTATTTATTGGAGGATCTGGAAAGCTTGGGCATTGAGGTGATAGTCCCTAGTTTGGCCATATAAATGTAGGGGTTGTAGATACACTCATAGTTGATGGACAAGATCAAGGCAGCCCAGTATGTGGATGTATCTCTGAGGAGTATCAGAGCTCAGGTAAGAGCAGGATTGGCGGCGGTAGCCTGCATGACCCCCTCGGGGCCCGTGCAACCCGCTCCCGGATATTCGGGCACGAGAAATCGGTACCCTGATTTTAATTACAGAAAATTTCCAAAAAATTCCAGAAAATTGTGAAAAATCCAAGTTTAATATTTTTTGAAAATTCAGGAGGTTTACAATCTACCCAACTTATAAAAATTTCGTCCTCGAAATTAAAATATGGTAGGGTTCTCTCTATCCAATCTCACTTGATTACAGTCTAAAGGATTCCTCTCAAGTGAACATTGCGGTCTCTACCCAACTTAGAATTTACCCATCTATCCTCTAAGGCTATACAACTAGTAAAGCTATTAATCATGGTATTAAATCCTTAAGTCTTTAACACCAAACACATCACCTATGGTATTTCCCTAATCATAAAGGGTCATCATCAATGCGACCGGTCTGTGGGGTATATCTAGTACTATCTATATATCAAACTTATACCAAGCACGAGATTTCATCTTTCCGAAATAAGGGAAGACGAAGATCAATAATAAAGGGTTCAAGGGTGAGGTGATAGAACAGAAGTATCGGGATCAAGGTGTTTAAAGGATTCAAATAGGAATTGTCAAGCAGTTGTGGACTGAATTTCTATTCTGATAATCATTTATTCGCATGCTCGTATTAGTACAGTTATGTAACTGATACGATATGCTCGGACATATCTAGAGGGCAAGTATATTTGTCTACTAATCACTACATATCTCAATCCACATAAAGTATTATTTCGAAGGGCGAACCAAGCGCACTATGGTTGATCAGACCGTAATACACTGATTCTGAAATGTATTATTGTGGGCCTCCCCAATAATACACTTGTCATGAACAAGCTCGATAAAGAGTAAGCTTGCAAAACTAGGCTATAAAATAGCACCATAAGTTAAGTACAACAAAATTAAGTGCGCTAGATGATGATGAAAGGAGGTACAAATTATTTAAGTTCACAAAACAAAGCACAATAAGCACAATAACAAAAGACTCTACAATCTCTACAGTTATCAAATATAAAGCATACCAGGTTATTAGCAAGTTCAAAATTACTAGGTTGGGGTTGAGGTCACGGACCAATAGGCACGAGCTAAACAATACTAGAAACGGTATCTATAAATCACTTACGCGCATTAGCTGCTCCAAGAGTCTGCGTGTTCTCCACGGTCATTGCGTAAGCTTGTCCGTGTCCTTGAGGTGGTGCCCTCTGCTGCGCTGCTGGGGGCCTGGCCTGAACTGGAACTTTTTGTGCAGCTGTGCGTCCTTGAGTAGCAGGACAGTCCCTCATTTGATGTGCTGCTGAGCCACAATATAGACAGGCACCTAGCCTCTTTCTACAAACTTGCCAAGTGTGACCTGGTTTATGACAAAAGTTACAAGTGGGAGCTTGTTGGTTCTGTCCTTGAGTTTGGTGTTGGGGTGTTGTGGCTTGAGGTAGAGGACGCTGGGTTTGCTGCGGGGCCCTCTGCTGTGGTTGGAATGGGCGTTTGTGGGGTCCCGTACTTCCAGTATCTCTTTCCCGCTTTAGTCTATGTCCCATGTCTCTTTCAACACCTTGTGCCACGCTCAAGATTTCTTCGTATGTACGAGCTCGGTTAGTGGTGACAGCAAGGCAAATATCAGGAGATAACCCCTTCTTAAATCTACGGGCTCTATCTTCAGGGGTACGAACCATATATTCTGCAAAGTGGCTCAGTCTGCTAAATTCAACAGTGTACTCATCAACAGAAAGATTTCCTTATTCCAGCCTCTCGAATTGACTTTCGAGAGCTTTTCGAGCCACTTCGGGATAGAACTTCTCCTTGAACAGCCTCTTGAAATCCTCACAACTGAGCTCAGGAGCAGACAATTGAGGTTCATCTCTAAACCAAGTCCGAGCTATGTCGAAAAGTTGCAGGCTTGCAGATTCCACCTTAAGATCATCAGGGACCCGAGCAGTCTTCAGGAGTCGCTCCACATTCTCTATCCATTCATCGGCATAGAGAATGCCTTCAGTCCCATAGAATTCCAGGGGTTTAAGGTTCTTGAAGTTCTTGGCACTTCCTGGCCTCTTGTGTGGTGCCTCCTGGAGAGCATTTGAAAGGCTAGTTCGTAGCAGGGCAGTCTGTTCCTTCTGGGATTCTATAAGTCCCTGGAACACTCCGAGTAGCTGTGCTCCATTCATAGTAACTGTCGGAGTAGTTGGAGGCGGAGGGAGCGCAAAAGTTTCAGGCACAGTCTGCTCGGCGGGTTCGGATGTGCCTCCTACGGTATTCCTTGTCTGAACCATTCTGAAAGGTTAAGGGATAGGAGGATTAGAATAGATTACTGGGAAATCAAGGGCGATAGGAAAATTTACTAGGAATGATATCAAGATTTAAAATAAAAGATCCTATTCTGTGAATGAGCTTTTCCTAAAATCCTCAATCATATTTCATACTCTGTCCTAGGATATTACACTATTTAAGGATTCTAGACCTGCATGGGCCACCATAAAAATGTGTCACGACCTGCACCCGGATATTCGGGTACCGGTTCGCGAGTACGTCCAGCCTACGCCGCAGTGTCGGCGGTAGTACGCTGTCTAGACCATATTCAAAGGTAATTTAAAATCTAGCTCATTCACAATATAAATAGGCAAGGATAATAACAGGAAATAGGAATGCTAAGATTTCATAAGCAAATTGTGACAAACAAATCCACAGTTTTACAGAACCAGAAGATAAATCGGGGACAAACCCGATTACTAATGCTGAAAGAAAATACTAGCTAACTGGCTACTACTCCTCAAAAGTAGCCTCCTGAGTAGGAACCGACTCCTCAAATGTATCACCTGCTACCTCATAGGGACCATAATAGGTGGGGGCATAGTCCTCATCATCGCCTAATATCAACGGATCTAGTCAGGAAAGGAGCAAAGTACCAAATGCACAACAAAACTTTAAACTAAATATTTATGACAAGTAGGAAAAAAAACTGACTAAACAACACGATAAGAATATGCACAATAAATAGTGAAATTAACTAAGAGTTAAGCACTAAAAATCAGGAATATATGTAAAACATGATTAATTGCTATAAACCAGGGACATGAGTAAAACAGGAATATAATGAGACAAGAAAATATAACTGTAATAAGACAAGAAACTATGTGTGTGTAATTATGTATTTAGAATACATAGTTGGCATGTAGGGGTTTATAAGGCTAATCCGGCACGTCATAGACGGTTATTAGTCCGGAATAATCAAGATCCGGCTGATGGTACAGTCGTGTACCAACAGCTATTAGTCAGGACAGGGGGAAAGGTAAACTACATGCCTCCTAGTATTCTCCCACCCGACATGAAAAAAACAAGACATGAAATCCAAATCCTAACACTAAGTGTAATCATCAATGGTACTAGTAGAGCAAGGAATTAATTATCACAATATAAAGATTAAACTTGAAATGCAGGTACTTGCCTGATGTTTTGGATCCCAACTACAGTTCTATCCTCGAGAAATTTCCAAAAATGTGTCCGGATGCTGAAATAAATATTACCATCATGCTCAGAAGATATCAAATAGCTAGAAACGCTTGTCCTTGAGTCCAATTTGGAGACAAGGGCAAAAACGGCAATTTCGGGTCAAAACGGGGTCCGCATGTGGGCCCGCTTTGCACCGAAAAACGTATCAGGGTCAAAGGTCTCCAAATTCATCAAACTTAGTGTCAACAGGTCAGGAACGATGATACGAACCCAACAGAACTTCCAGAATTGGATTCCGATGAGCCGATCACAAAATCGCTCGTCGACGGGGCCTATGGGGCCCACGACACGCGATTTCGTCAACGTTCTCAGAATCGAACCAAACTTGGGTCACAGGACCAGCGTATCGCTACGAATCCGATGGCGCAAGTTTCGATCCTACGTGTACACAGAAAGTTAGGGCTTGATTCAAAAAAGGCGGATACAGGGCGGTGTCCGCGGATACGCGTTGATCCCGGTGTGCACGCACACCCGAATCGATTTTTGCAAAATCCCACACGTCCGTATCGACGGTGCGCACATATCTGTGAAGACCGCGCGTGACCAAGTCGTCCCGTTTGGTGGGGCGTACCCAGTTCCGGGGTGAATCGGGTCATTGTTTTTCTTATTTTTGGATCGCGGTGTGCGATCACCACAGGACGCGATGCCCCGAGCGGTTTATCCGGGCACCGAGAGGGTCATACAGGCTTCGCAACGCAATTTACGGAATTGAAAACGGGACAACGAGGAGAAAATTATACGTACCTGAACAGGGCTCGAGAAATTAGGATTTCTCGTGTCCGTGTCATGTCCGACACGTGTCGACACAGGGGAAGAATTTGGGCTAGGGTTCTGGAAGCTGCCGGCGGCCGTAGGATCGCCGGAGAGGCTGGGGGCGGGCCAAGCTTCGCCGGTGGTGGCTCGCGGAGGCGGTCGGCTACGCGGGGCTGAGGCGGTCGGAGCGGTCGGGCTAGCTGCCGTTCGTGGAGGAGGAGGAAGGAGAAGGGGGAGGCCGGGCTGCGGTGGAGTGGGGCTGGGCATGGCGAGGCTGGGCGAGGGTCGACGGCGAGGAGGGGAACGGCGGCGGTGGAGCTAGGGTTCAGGCGGGGGAGCTGGGGATGGCCGGAGTCGAGGGGGTCTGGGGTTTATATAGGAGGAGGGAACAGCCGGGAGAGGCGGAGGGGAGAGGGGAACGTGGGGCGTGGGCCGGGAGAGGCGGAGGGGACGTCGTGGGGGGGGTGCTGGCCGGGCGGAGCGGGGTGTCCGACGGAGGAATCGGGCGCCGGAGCGGTTCAGGCGGGGACGTGGGTCAGGGGAGGAGACGGGGGGCTGGGCCCGGTTCGGCTGGGCTGGGCCCAATGGGCCGAGGGCTTGGGCCGGCTGGGTTGATTTAGGGTTTAGGTTTTATTTAAAAAAAATAATTAATTAAATAAATAATTAATTAATTAGTTAATAGTTTTTAGGTATTTTAAAATAGGTCCGGGGCCCAATAAATTCCAGAAAAATTATCCTAAGTCTAAGTTTCCATTTTACACCCAAAAATATTATTTCTATAATATTTTAATATTATTTATTAACAATTAAAAATTATTTAATAATTAAAGCCCTGATTTTAATTACAGAAAATTCCCAGAAAATTCCAGAAAATTGTGAAAAATCCAAGTTTAATATTTTTTAAAAATTCAGGGGGTTTACAGAGGATGATTTAACCATTGCCGAGGATAGTTCTTTGCGGCATGGTACTAGATTATGTGTGCCTAGTGGGGAGCTGTGTGAGGAGGTATTGCAGGAAGTGCATCGCTCTCAGTATTTAATGTATCTAGGTGCCAACAAGATGTATCGGAATATGCGAGAGAGTGTGTGGTGGTATGGCATAAAGAGGGAGGTGGCACAGTTTGTATCCAGATGCTTAGTATGCCAGTAGGTGAAAGACGAGAGGCAGAGGCCAGGTGGATTACTTCAGCTATTACCCATTTCAGAGTGGAAGTGGGAGCATATTACTATGTATTTTGTGTCCAGACTTCCACGATCTCCGGGAGGAAAAGACGCAATTTGGGTCATCGTTGACAGGTTGACCAAATCGGCCCACTTTTTGTCTTTCAATGTAGGTTTGTCTACGGAGAAGCTGACAGAGATGTATGTGAGGCAGATCGTCAGGATACATGAAGTTTTCGTAAGCCTAATCTCGGATCAGGATAGTCGTTTCACTTCTTATTTCTGGAGGAGTTTGCAGGCGAGTTTGGGCGCCCAGCTCAAGTTCAGTACTGCATATCACCCCTAGACGGATGGGCAGTAAAAAAGGACCATTCAGACTCTCGAGGATATGTTGCACACCTGTGTACTAGATTTTGGGGGATCTTGGGAGGACCATCTATATTTGGTAGAGTTTGCTTACAACCACAGCTACCGGGCTAGTATAGAGATGTCACCATTTGAGGCTCTGTACGGTCGAAGATGTCGTACTCCCTTGTCATGGGATGCTGTTGGAGAGAGAGCTTTGCTAGGGCCAAAGATGGTTGTGGATGCAGCAGAGAAGGTTAATTTCATCAGAGACAAACTTCGAGTGATGCAGGACAGACATCGGCATTGGGCCGATAGCCACTGGAGACCTTTGGAGTTTGAGTTATAGTTTTAGATTTTGTTTTGTATTGATATTGGTTGTTTGTTATAGATTAAGTTCTTAAGGTTGTGTTTTGTTCTAGGTTGGAGGTTTGGTGTTTCTGAGAATTTTTCCGACACGAAACACGATTCGTTTCGGTGGAGGCGGAAAGCTTAGTCCGCGAGACTTTTCAGTATTCTCGAGAGGGTCGGTATATTTGCTTACAAACTAGACTTGCCACCTGCATTGGAGGAAGTGCATAACGTGTTTTATGTATCACAGTTGAGACGGTACATGGCGGATCCTAGTCACGTGTTGGATCACTCGGAGATAGAGGTAGGCCCTACTCTTTCCTATCCAGAGTAGCCAGTTGAGATTCTGGATCGAAGAGAGAAGGTGCTGGGGAACCATACCATTTCTTTGGTATGCGTCGCATGGAGGCATCACTCTTCGGGTGAGTCTACCTGGAAGAGGGAGGATGAAATACGAGAGAATTACTCATATTTGTTTGTACCTTGAGATATGTTCTTTCTTGATTCTGTTTTATTTTTTGGGGGTAGATTCGTCTTTGAATTTCGAGGATAAAATTATTTTAAGGTGGGTAGACTTGTCACTACCACATTTTCTAGGAAGGGTATTTTGGTCATTTCATAATTAGTTATATATGTGCTTGTTGAATATTTATTTATTTATTATATTATTTATTTATTGTTAGATGTTATATTTGATTTTGGACCTGTGTTAGTGGGCCTAACTAGTTTAGATTAGACTCATGGACCAACATTAATTCTAGTTAGATTGAGCCCAACAAATAAGCCCATTCATTAGGAGGATGACTTAATTAGTTAAACCAATTGGATTAGAACCTACATTTCTTAATTAATTCCTTCATGACAAGCCCCAAGAGGTATTATGGACTTTTTATAGTAATTTGGAGTAAGGGCAAGGCCGGCCATAAGAGGGGGAGGAGAGAGACTCTCTCTCTCTTCATCCATTCATTTCAATTATAGATCTAGAATTTTTTTCTTCCAAATTATTTTATCCCTACACCAATCCTTACCCAAATTCCTTCCCAATTCTTTCTCTACTCATTATTGGAGGCTATTGGAATAAGGAGGAGGCAAGGATCTATAAGGAGGAGGAATGAGCACAATTTGGAGGCTCTTAACACTCAATTGGAGACTTACATTAGGAATTCATCTCCCAATAGGTATAATTCAGTTTTTCCTCTCTAATTAGACTCTAAATCTATATTTTAATTATTAGGAACCCTCCTATGTACTAAGGCTACCCATAGGAAGTGGAATTAGGTTCATAGGAGGCCTATAGAGGAAGTTATGTAGTATTTTATGTCAATTTTGGAGGAATTCCGAGATTGGCACATTATGTGTTTGTCAATAGGTCAATTATACCAAATTAACATGTGTTTGATTGTATGAGACTAGTGTCGTGTCCAAAATTTTGCAGCATAGACGATTACAGAGTCTTTGGAGTTGCTGATGGAGTTGCTTGTCTTGCAGGCATTGGTAGCAGGTACTTATATCATTTCTACCGGAGTTATGGTTACTTTATTCATATTATTTTTCCATCTGCTGTTGAAGCCTAGTTTTTATAGACTCATATTTTTCTCGAGTCTATTCGAGTTTGTGTGTTATTAGACGGCCGACTGTAGCACATGTAGCTCATTCTTGTGTATTTCTGCTCATTGTGGATTGAGACATAGATATTTTTAAATTACTGGATTATTTAAATAGTGACCTTTATTATTACAGCTTATACGTATTCGAGTCGGACCAGAGTCTGGTCGAATGCATTGCTGGCATATTGCGTATTCCTGGTCCTACGTATTTTGGGACTGGGGCGTGACAATACGTGTAGGCCGTATCATAACAATTTGGCGATACAGATTGATTTGGGGGTTTTCTTCCGACACGGGGGTTTGAGCATGTCATATTTTGACACGGGCACGTAGTTGAGTAGCTAGCTCTTCGTATTGCTTCTAATTGTGATTCTAGACTTGCTCATATCCTTCAGGATATGTTTGGTGGTGTGGTGGAGCCGTATCGCAAGCGTATCATAGATTGAGTGTGATACGGGTGCAGTGCACTCCACGTGTTTGATACTTTGCATTCTAATTCAATTTACCTTGGTTATAGCTATTAGAGTATTGTATTTATAGTTGTTATATATATATATATATATATATATATATATATATAGGAAGTTATAGTGTGTGTGTGTTTGTGTGATTGTGTTAGTGAGGCAAGGTAGAGGAGGGACTTAGGCTTGTGCACTTGGTGCACAAGTAGTTAGAGCAGCAACAACAACAAGGTAGTGTAGAGCAGCAGCAACAACAAGGTAGTGTAGAGCAGCATCAGCAACAAGGTAGTGTAGAACAGTAGCAGCAGCAAATGCTAGAGCAGTGAGGGCTGCAGCAGCATGCAATTAGGAGCATCAGCAGCAGTGGAGTATGCCATGGTTGCTATGTCAGTTGGGAGGCTGAGGGCTCGGGTTCTGCCCAGTTGCAGGCTCAGAAACAGTAGCAGTAGGTTGGGATTGTTTGATAGGTTGTCAGTTAGTTTTAGGTTGGAGTCAAATGTTAGTTGATTAGCTCATGTGTTGGTTAAGGTTAGTATGCTAGTAGTAAATATAAGTTATGTTATTAGTTATCAGTTAACAAGATTAAAGTTAGATAGTTAGTTAGAAGAGGTTGATGGTTAGATTAGTGTTTAGTTAGATATTAGTAACTACAGTCATTAGTTAGTTGATTTTCTTAGTTAATTAGAGGATATCTGTTAGTTATTTAATTAGCTAGTGAGTTAGCAACTGTTAATTAATTAGAGTAGTATATGTTAGTAGTTATTTAGTTTATGGTATAGTTAGATGTATATGTATGTGCTAGTGTGTATATATATATATATATATATATATATATATATATATATTGTTATACATTAGCTAGTTAGTTAAGTATTTAGTTAGTTTAGTATTACTTGAGATACACCAAGGTAATTGTAGGTATTGGTATCTCATACCAATTGGATAACTTATCGTCATGTTTGGCTCAAAGCCAAGTAGTGTTATGATACTAATATAGTATTAGTATTACTATTAGATAGTTATATTAGTGTATCTTGAGTGTCTTGAGATACGTAATAGTATTACTACTCGGGTATCCTAATATAGCTAGTATAGTCTAAATACATAGTGTATGGCCCAATATCATAAAAATAGACTCATACAACCTAGAAATAGCTAGTTTGACCAAGTTTGACTAGTTTGACCTAGAGTTGACCTAGTTTGACTATTTTGACTTAGAAATGGCTTAATGACCTAGAATTAGACTAGTTTAACTTATTTTTATTCCAAAACCTTGTATTGATGTAATATTTCATATTTAGGTCTCTGAGGCACCATTCCGGACATCTTTGATACTGTTCACCGGATTCCAGACAAGTACATTCTCTGATAGTTTTTCGTTTATGATATCCTCTATGTTTCTTGTATTTAGTATAGATATCCTTGATTTCTTGATACGATCATTACACGGATTGGTATATCCGGATCTCGTCATGAGATGTTATTCTTTGGTATTTATGGTGTATCTTGTGAAAGCCTTGTTCCTCGTTATTCTTGTACATATACAAACATCGATTCTTGGGGAGACTAGTTACCTACCCAGTGAATCCCGTATCATAATGTACCATGGTTGGATCCACTATACCAGTCAGGGCGGAGTGTGTTAGTGTAGATATATGATCATACCCTCCTTGTGCATGTCATTATGAGTGTTGATCATACACCACATGTATGATTAACCAGGCCCTAATCTTTGTGCAAGTTCCCAAGCCGATTACATGTTTAAGCTGGTACTCACTCACATAGTAATAGTATTCTTGCTCAATTCCATGATGCACATTTCTTGTATTTAATTCCAGTTTTCCTATTTTGTATATCTCTTGTACTTGTATCTTACATCTTGTATATTTTACTATATTTACTGTTATATAGTTTTTATCATTCATTGGAACTGCTGTTAGAGGTGTACTTTGCTCCTTTCCTGACTAGATATTTTTTTTCCAGATGACACTGAGGAGTGGTATCCCACTCACTATGGGCCTCAATACGTAGTTGGCTTAGAGCCAGAGACATTGGTTCAGGAGGGTCTCATCCCGGTTGAGACAAACGACCCAATACCTGTAGCTCAATAGATAGATTTATTTGTACTGTATTTGTCTCCAGCATTTTGTTATTAGTATTCTTATTATATTAGATGACTCATTGGATATTATTTTGTCTTATGAGTTGTATCTGACTCTTCAGTTCTTTAGATCATATTCGTATGATTGTTACATCTTATAGATCTGTGATTGATATTTATACTTCATTGGTGGCATTATATATCTTGATGATCATTATTGCTAGATTGATAGTTTACCCAGACAACATTCTACCACCAATTCTGTGGCATAGGCTGGACGTTGTTCACTACTCGCGTCCCTACACCGGGTGCGGGTCGTGACAATAAGGTACACTTACATGCTGTCTGTGGCTGCGATGCTGTCTGTCCGACGTCCTCTGCTGAAAGAGTAGCAGATCCAAGATGCCATGTTAAATATATTCTAATCAATAACCATACATGCTAACTACTCTAGGACAACACGAAAGATCGTTGCACAACCTCAACTTTCAGTTGACGTTCTTGTCCAACAATCCAATAGTTACGTAGCATTGAACAATGTGCCAAGATACATGTGCCATGCCATTCTCAAAATATATTGTGAGGGTGTCTTATATTGAAATACCACACGTACTTATAGGAACTTACATGTGTTTGGCTACACGTAGTCCTATATGTACGTAGGAACGTATCGACGTCGTAAAACTTGCACCATTGCTATTCTATTCATCTAACATGTATGGAACCTCTTAATCATGTATTTTAACATCATTTATTACTGAATTAATTATAATTAATATTCTAAAATTATTATTAAATAATAAAAACTAGCCAAACATCGGCATTGCATGCCATTATTTGCTTCAGACGACAACTAGTCATTCTAACCAACTTTGGCACGTTGCCTTGACATACAACCTCCATGTTGGCATCCAAATATAATTAAATAAGAAATTAATATATTAAATATTCCATATTTAATATAAATTAATTTTTAGAATTTATTTACTTAAGTAAAATATAACAACTATCAAAGAACTATAACTGGTCTTAATGCGACGTGTCCGTGTCAAGGTTGTTCATTGGTTTGGGGTAGTTTTTGTATGTAAAAATATAGATCTAATAGATGAAACTAATTCTAAACATCATCTATCATTAATATAAATTTACACAAGGTTTTATTCATGAAAAAATAGGGAAAGAAACAAAGTTGGAAAAATTATGCGATTGCGATTACGGCGGAACCTTTTTCGCGACTACGGCCAAACGGAGTACCAAACAAACTCCAAACCTCACAAAACTTAACGAGACTCTTGGAAACATCAAGTATGATGTAAATATAGGATTTTTAGGATTTTTGATGCTATGGAGGGGTCTGAACTGCTGGTGTAATCAGCAGCCAATATTTAGGCAAAAAGGGGTTCGGTTGGGATTTTTGTGGAGATGTGGCATGTGGGAAGGAGAGAGGAAGAGGTAAAGAAGTGGGAGATAGCGTGAGGAAGGAGTTTTTTTCCTGAGGGAAAGAAAAAGGGGACCGAACCTAATAATTAGGTTTAAGTGTTGGGGAGTTGATTAATATATGTAGTTTATATAGGTGGGTGGTTAGGATTTGATTTAATATTTAAAAATATGTGGGTATAATTTTCTGGAGTCTTAATATGGTAAAGGGATAAGATTTAAATTAGAGAATTGTCACAAAAAGATTCACTTAGGATTTGGTTTGATCCAAAGATAGGAATATGCAACAAACTAGGGGTTTCCTAATTTGGAAAAGTGGGATTTAAATCTTTAATTGATTGTTCAAATTTTATGGATATATTTTATATGTAAGATTTATTGTGGAATAGAAAAAAGGTGTGGGGGTTGTTTGTTGGATTGTGATTTGGTTGGTTAGGATCTTGGATAGTTAGGTAGTTAGACAAACTATGATGACACCTATGGCACTTTCTATAAACAGAAACAAATTAATTTAAATATATATATATATATATATATATATATATATATATATATATATATATATATATATATATATATATATATACATGGGGGTATTTGGGTGCACTACATGCTTACATGTGTTTGGGTTTGGTTTGGGTCAAGTTCTAGTCAAAAGTAAGCAGTTTTACGGTAATCGTGGTTCTAGATGTTTGTCAATATTTTTGGAGTATGGAGAGATGAAACAAATGCAACATCCATGTACCAAATATATTAGGTATAATCAAGATTAGTGATATAAATTTTTTTTGAAGAAAAAATATTGTGCATTGATCCAAATATCCAAGCCATGGCAAAATATCATATATAAAAAAAGAATTTTATAAATTAATACTTTAAATATTAAATTAAATAAAATAAATTGAAAAGTATCAAATTACCCATATTCCAAAATAAGGGGGCTTACAATCTACCCACCTTAAAAGAATTGCGTCCTCGTAATTTAAGATTTTCAATAATACACTTTTTTTTTCCAATGGGGTCAAATCCTTTATTGTGATTTTGCAAAGCCCTCAACATTAACTTCATTTTCCATACTTAAAATAAAATTTTAAGTCCTCAAAATTTAACCTCTTTAAGAATTAAACTCCTCAAATTTAAACTAAATTAAATTCTCACTTTTAAAATAATCATTCTTCTACTCGATTAAATTTCTTTATCTCTTCAACAATTAATCCATGAGATTCTAAGTCCTCAACATTTTCAAAACTTGAGTTTAATTCCAATCTTCAAAATAAATTTTTTAAATATATTTTACATCGACACCTTGTAGTCCAAGGACTATAATGTAAATTTTCTTAAATTTTTTAAAATTATAAATTAATAACCCAATACTCAAAATTTTAAATCCAATCCTTAAAATTCTATATTCCAAATTTAAATTCCAAAGATTTACTCTACTAGAGTTAGATCCTTCAAATCCAAAGAAAATTTAAATCTAGAATATCATGATCTTTTCAAAAATTAATATTTTACTATTACCACATAATACCTTTTAAATTTTATTCTCAAAGTTGTCAAACTTCAAAATTTTAAATTCAATTCTTAAGATAGTCTTCTCCTTAATCCCTCCAATTATTCAATTTTTTTTCTTTCGAATCCATAATATCCATACTTAATCAATTTACCCTCTATCATTAAACCTAGCAATCATAAATCTACCCAAAAAAAAATTGGTATATGGCATATCTAATCCTAGTCAATCTCTTAAGATCAAATCAAATCATCAAAAATTTTAATTTTTAATACATCTTTATCTCCTCAAAATCTCAAAATTTAATTTATTTCCATCTATTCTTAAAATTTGAATCCAATTACAGACTTTAAAATATTCTCATTTAAAATTTTAATTCCAAAATTTGTTCTATCAAACTTACTCCTCCATTTTTTTTTAATTACTAAGACAATAATAATTAACTTTACAAAATTATCAAATTTGAATTCACCAACTATTATGTCCCAAATTCTCCAATTTAAAGTCCACGTTTAGTCTTATCTTGATCTCTTCATCCTTCTTCAAAAATTTAAATTTTAATTAACACAATAATCAATTCTCTTTATTAGCAACTAACAAAAATCTTTCGAGGGCTGCTAGCTATCTTCAATCCAACCAATCTATCTTTTATTTAACCTTAAAATCTAAAAATTTGAATTCAATCTTCAAACAATTTTAAAAATTTAAATTCGCATCTAGTTAAATTTCTCTAATATTGATAAATTGATTATCCTCAACAAATTTAACATTATCATAGTCCGATATTCATTTTTTTTTTCAAATCACATAGAAGTTTAAGCCTTAAAGCACCATAATTTGACAATTCTCATATTCATCAATTGTATAACCTCTAAACCAAATTTTCTAGTCGAGAAGTCTACCCACCTTAGATCAAACCATCTCATCAAAACACAATATTATACCCCCACATAAAATGACTCACATTCGTCCAAAAGGTTTATCTAATTGTAACCCATTACTTCTAATCTATGGCAATTGATAGAGTCATTCTTATTTTAGGTTCTCAACTCCTAATGTTAATTCTTATGTCTTTAATCTATTCTAACTCTAATATCTATAAATTATCTACCATAATCTTTTCTACTCAAGTACCTCTTCTTACAAATATTCTACCAAATATGACTTCTTCGTCTTGACGAGAATATTCTGAAAAAATTACCGCGCACGAGTGTTCATTTCTCCGAGATAGGAAAAGACAAAAATCAATGAATAAGAGTTCAAAGAAAGTATGAATGAATATAATTTTGAGGTTCAAGGAAGAAATTAGAATTAAAAGAAAGTTTCAATAGCAATTGTTGATTGAGATCCTAACAAACTTATCCTAACGCAGGCTCACTCGGTACAGTAACGCAACAAAAATAATTTAATCAGGACCTGCATGAGCCACCACAAAAATATGCAATGCCCTAGTCCCAAAATACGTAGGACTAGGAATACGTAACATGCTAGCTACACATTCGACCAGACTCTGGTCCGACTCGAATACGTATAAGCTATATTATAATGGTCACTATCTAGATAATCCAGTAAATATAAATATCTATGTCTTATTCCACAATGAACAAAATACAACTATAATGAGCTACATATGCTAAAGTCGGTCGTCCAGTAACACACAAGCTTGAATAGACTCGAGAAAGAAATATGAGTCTATAAAAACTAGGCTACATCAGCAGATGAATCAATAGTATAAATGAATAGCATAATTGTGGTAGAAATGATATAAGTACCTAGTACCAATGCCCACATAAAAAAGCAACCCAAATCAGCAACTCCAGGCAGGCTCCACTATGATCTATGCTGCAAAACTGGCAAGAAACCAGGTCCTCAGAGGGACGTAACAAGGTACAAGAAACAACATGCCAAAGTAAAATAGTATAATGCCACATACTCAAGGGTAAACTACTGTAACCATCTAAGTTATATGCACATGAAAATATCACTCGTACTCAGGCTGAAACCACTACATGCTCTGTGTCAGGGAGCCCATAGTAGCAAGTAATATCTCGTAGGGCTAGTAAATATGCCAAAGATCTGGGACAGAGTCTAAGGCACCTCCAATAACATAGTGTATATATATATATATATATATATATAAATAACCAGCATGTAGTATGGTGTGTCTCTTCCCACCCAATGTAATCTCACGTCTCATGTCCATAACACACAAGATCAGGACCTCTAGCTAGTACAAAGAGTCCTAATGATATATGTATATAATATGCAAGTCTCATATCATGAGTCCTGTAATCCTATATAGAATCACCATGAATACCTCAAGAAGGATTATGTCATATGAAATAGTGTCAAGTGTCCTACGGTCTGATGTGCAAGGATACAAGCATATAAAATAGGATTATGGTATTAACTCTCTAAGTGACGTTACTCGACTCCGCGTATGATGTCGACACCCAAATCTTATTCGAACGCTAAGCAACATCTCATGACCCTTGGGTAAATACACACATAAATTATATCAAATAACTATAATAACTAAATAAGATAATTAAGGCAAGAAACTGTGATACATCATGACAAGGTACACTTGCCTGCTGTCTGTGGCTACAATGCTGTCTGTCCGACGTCCTCTGCTGAAAGAGTAGCAGATCCAAGATGCCCTGTTAAATATATTATAATCAATAACCATACACGCTAACTGCTCTAGGACAACATGAAAGATCGTTGCACAACCTCAACTTTCAGTTGACGTTCTTGTCCAACAATCCAAAAGTTGCGTAGCATTGAACAACGTGCCAATATACACGTGCCATGCCACTCTCAAAATACATTATGAGGGTGTCTTACATCGATATACCACACGTACTTATAGGAACTTACATGTGTTTGGCTACACGTAGTCCTATATGTACGTAGAAACATATCGATGTCTCAAAACTTGTACTATTGCTATCATATTCATCTAACATGCATGAAACCTCTTAATCATATATTTTAACATAATTTATTACTGAATTAATCATAATTAATATTCTAAAATTATTTATAAATAATCAAAACTAACCAAACATTGGCATTGCATGCCATTATTTGCTTCGGACAACAACTAGTCATTCTAACCAACTTTGGCACGTAGCCTTGACACACAATCTCCATGTTGGAATCCAAATATGTTTAAATAAAAAATTAATACATTAAATATTCTAGAATTAATATACATTAATTTTTGAAATTTATTTACTTCAGTAAAATATAACAACAAAGAACTATAACTAGTCTTGATACGACGTGTCCGTGTCAAGGTTGTTCATTGGTTTGGGATAATTTTTGTACATAAAAATATAGATATAATATATGAAAATAATTCTAAACATCATATATCATTAATATAAATTTACACAAGGTTTTATTCATAAAAAAATAGGGAAAGAAATAAAGATGGAAAACTTACGCGATTGCGATTACGGCGGGGACATTTTTCGCGACTACAGCCAAACGGAGTACCAAACGAACTCCAAACCTCACAAAACTTGACGATGATATTGGGGACTTCAAGTATGATGTAAATTTAGGATTTTTTCTACTATAGAGGAGTCTAAACTGCTGCTGCAATCAGCAACCAATATTTGGCCAAAAAGGGGTTCGGTTGGGATTTTTGTGGAGTTGCGGCATGTGGGGAAGGATATAGGAAGAGAGAAATAAGTAAACAAGGGAGAGAATGTAAGGAAGGAGTATTTTTTATGAGGGAGAGAAAAAGGGGGTCGAACCTAATAATTAGGTTTAAGTGTTGGGGAGTTGATAAATATATGTAGTTTAAATATGTGGGTGGTTAGGATTTGAAGTAATATTTAAAAATATGTGGGTATGATTTTGTGGAGTCTTAATATGGTAAGGGTCTAAAATTTAAATTAGGAGATTGTCACAAAAATATTTACTTAGGATTTGGTTTGATCCAAAGAAAGGAACATGCAACAAACTAGGGGTTTCCTAATTTGAAAATATGGGATTTAAATATTTAATTGATTTATTCAGATTTTACGGATATATTTTATATGTGTGATGTATTATGGAATAAGAAAAAGTTATGGGGTTTATTTGTTAGGATTGAGATTTGGTTGGTTAGGATCTTGGGTAGTTAGGTATTTAGGCCAACTTTGATGACACCTATGGCACTTTTTATAAATAGATACACATTAATTTATATATATATATATATATATATATATATATATATATATATGGGGGGTATTTGGGTGCACTACATGCCTACATGTGTTTGGGTTTGGTTTGTGTCAAGTTTTAGTCAAAAGTAAGCAGTTTTACGGTAACCGTGGTTCTAGATATTTGTCAATATTTTTGGAGTATGGGGGACATCAAACAAATTCAACATCCACGTCCCAAATATATTAGGTACAATCAAGATTAGTAATATTAATTTTTTTGGAAGAAAAAATTTTGTGCATTGCTCCAAATATCCAAGCCATGGCAAACTATCATATATAAAAAAGATTTTATAAATTAATACTTTAAAATATTAAATTAAATAAATAAAATAAAATAAATTAAAAAGTAACAAATTACCCCTATTCCAAAATGAGGAGGCTTACAATATCATCTCAGGAGTAGGAGTATCAGCGGACCCCAAGAAGGTCGAAGCAGTAGAGAATTGGCCAGTCCCGAAGACAGTAGCAGAGGTGCAAAGTTTTTTGGGGTTAGCGGAGGTTCGTGGCAGACTTTACACGAATTTCAGCACTAATGACTCGTCTAACCCGCAAGGAGGTAAAGTTTGTTTGGACGGCAGAGTGCCAAGCAGCATTCGAGAAGTTGAAAGAGAAACTGATATCAACACCGATCCTTACACTTCTAGTAGGATTAGGAGGGTTCACAGTTTATTGCGACACGTCTGGGAAAGGACTCGGGTATGTGTTGATGCAACACGGGAAAGTGATAGCTTATGCGTCTCGGCAGCTTCGAGATTATGAGAAAAATTATCCAACACATGATTTGGAGTAATAGCAGTAGTATTTGTACTCAAGCTATGGAGACACTACCTATATGGCGACCGGGTGAAGTTATTCACAGATCATAAGAGATTAATGCACATATTCACCCAGAAGGACCTGAGCATGAGGGAGAGGAGGTGGCTAGAATTGTTTGGTGATTATGATATAACACTTCAATATCATCCATGCGAGGCAAATGTGGTGGCAGATGCTATAAGTAGGAGAGGCAGCACATTTGTCTTGACAACTCAGAAGCACATATTAGAATATCTTCGAGAGATGGGCATCAAGGTAGTGTTACCTCAAGGAGTGAAAATACTAGCCAGTCTTCAGATTCAGTCAACTTTGGCGGAGAGGATCAAAACGGCTCAAGTAGAAGATTATCAGATTTAGAAGCTCAGGAAAGAATGTGAGTCAGGTCTTAGGAAGGAATTAAGGATTTACTGTCATGCCCCGATCTCCCGCAGGCTAATCGGCCGTTCCCGCTAGGCGGGAATCACCCTTGCCAGCGCTCCCGCGGAACAATCGCTTGACCCATCCGGGCGTGATTCCGCACGAGCGTGAACCGCGCCCGTGCAAGGCCGTGATTCATTGGCTGGAGGTAAGAGTTCTAAGCCACATAGTCGCACAGATTGTCCGAGTGCAGCGGAGTTATGAACGCATAGGCGATCGGTAACAGGTTCACTGAGTCGACAAATATAGCAGAAGTATTGAAACACAAGTTTAAAGTAAAACAACTCTTTTATTGATATGAACAAGTGTTACAGGCGACGTATAGCCGAGATTACAAGTCGCTCAAGCCTCTCTCTCTGAAACAGTAAAAGTGTGCCAAGTGGCTACAACTGTGGAATGATTGTACATGCGATGTTCAGGCGAGATCGGGCTATGTTCACAATATTATGTCTTGTATATGTGCTTCTGTTTCGGACGCACCGTTACTTCGGAGTGATGTCCACGCCTTAGCACGCACGTTGGAGGCATCCGCACCGAACGAGGTTCTCCCGCACCCTGCACACAAACTGGTGGATTATCAGTACATTGAATGCACTGGTGGGGAAGCTACTCGCCCGCTCGACAAATCTAAACACGTAATACAGGTTCCGTGCACAACTATTAAGTTTTCTTTCTAGTTGCCTTAGGATCAGTTCATGCAAGATTTGAATAGCTTATCATGTCAGGCAGTGCGCCGTGCGATGTTTGAGAAAACACGGCGAGACTTACCAACTTACCATTTCTCCTTCCCTGTCAAAGGCAAATATTGTTAATTTAAGCAGGAGCATGTATAAGCATTCAGGAGGCATAACATATGCAAACACGAGTACTTATTTCAAGATCGTTCAGGTATTCAGTTAATTGTTTCATGCGATACAGTATCTCGCACGCGGATAGTCGCTAAGCGAGGATGAATTGTTTATCCTTCGTTTACAAGTTTTTCTTTCGTTTACAAGCAAGCATGAAACAAGTTAAATACAAGGCGATCACTTGCGTATGCCATAATGGACGGTATAGTCTTTGACGAGAATGGTATGCAACGAAATACAAGGGGTGCTACAAACTATTCCGCCGAACAAGAGACTATATAGTCTTTGACGAGAATGGTGTGCAACGAAAGTACAAGAGGCGCTGCATGCCATTCCGCCAAGAACAAGAGACTAAAATAATTGGTCTCGCCCGGACCGGGACGATGCCAGTGCCCCAGCATCGCCCGCTAGACCATCCCTGTGCACAAGTTGTCCGTGATCGAACGGCATCTCGGGTAAGTTATCCATTTAAATGATTGGGGCAACAAGCGTACAAGACAAGAGTATAAGACAAGAGTACAAGACAAGAGGCAAGCTGTTGAGGCAACAATAGTACAAGACAAGATGCATTGCCTGTTTCGTTGTTCAGTGAATGACTTTTGCCTTGATGCAATTCTCCTTGGGCGGAGATTGCCTTAGTGACCTAGCGGTCCCGAATACTTGCAGGTTTATTCAGGCACGGAACGACTACGTAGTAGTCTCCCGGGGTTTGGATGAAAACACGGCATCATTACAAGCAGACAAGCATGCGTTTCTAAGGAACGTAAGCTGTACGTTGGCTCGGGCCCGAAGGTAAGCCGAGAGATGAAACCGTTAGGGACTTAGCATGCGAGGGTCTGAATACAAGCAGTATTTCAATTTCCATGTTCTAGCATAAGCAATACGAGTTGGGATTATTCCCTTAGCTAGGTGCGTTAGATTTATTAGCATGCAGGGGGTGAATCACCTAGCGACTAGCATAAATATTTCAGATTTTATGTGTGCTGGCTAAGCAAAGACAAGTTCACCATAGCCACCCACCTTAGCGATGATTCACCTCGGTAGAGCGATACGTCAAGCGAGCCTCTGAAAGTCCAAGCCGGATTCCTGTAGGGACAAGTCTGGATATCTTTAGCTTCTCTTTTGAGGCAAGGCGGGTCGGGACAGTTGCACTATTGCCATTTGACACGGCAGTCCGCTAGAGCGGAACGGGGTGTTACATCCTACCCAACTCAGAAAAAGTCTCGTCCTCGAGACTTACTGAGGACAAGCAGTAATCTAGGGTTAAGGCAATCCTAGACAAGTTGTTGTACTTGTTCATTTGGATATTCACTTGCACAAGCGTCAAAATCAGCATATCGCTTAGACTGGATCGTGCGCACTTTCGAAGTGCACTTCTTGCGTGAACACGTCAACCAGCTTAGTGATAGCGAAGTCTTAGCACTCGAGTTTCACCTTTTTCTTAAGTCTTGGATGGTGCACTAGTTCAAGGCGTCCCTCGAATAGATGCATTCAACCAAACTTAGAGTTAGTAAAAATCGGACAAGCTACTAGCAATACTCTCAAGGGTTCGTACAGGTTGGCACAAAGACCACTCGCAGCACAGCATACACAAGCAAGCATATCATATCATTCAAAACGCATTTTGAAAGTATTTAGACTTATTGTTGGAATATCCCATCAAGGCATTTAGAGAAAGCGTGCACATAACCCACGAACGAGCTTTCGAAACAGAGATATCGAATCGAAGTCCAAAGGCGTAGAAGCCAGGCTCTGATACCACTATGTCACGCTCCGATCTCCTGCAGGCTAATCGGCCGTTCCCGCTAGGCAGGAATCACCCTCGCCAGCGCTCCCGTGGAATAATCGCTTGACCCATCCGGGCGTGATGCCGCACGAGCGTGAACCGCACCCGTGCAAGGCCATGATTCATTGGCTGGCGGTAAGAGTTCTAAGCCACAGAGTCGCACAGATTGTCCGAGTGCAGCGGAGTTATGAACGCATAGGCAATCGGTAACAGGTTCACTGAGTCGACAAATATAGCGGAAGCATTGAAACACAAGTTTGAAGTAAAGTAACTCTTTTATTGATATGAACAAGTGTTACATGCGACGTATAGCCGAGATTACAAGTCGCTCAAGCCTCTCTCTCTGAAACAGTAAAAGCGTGCCAAGTGGCTATAACTGTGGAGTGATTGTACAGGCGATGTTCAGGCGAGATCGGGCTATGTTCACAACATTATGTCTTGTATATGTGCTTCTGTTTCGGACGCACCGTTGCTTCGGAGTGATGTCTACGCCTTAGCACGCACGTTGGAGGCATCCGCACCGAACGAGGTTCTCCCGCACCCTGCACACAAACTGGTGAATTATCAGTACATTGAATGCACTGGTGGGGAAGCTACTCGCCCGCTCGACAAATCCAAACACGTAATACAGGTTCCGTGCACAACTATTAAGTTGTCTTTCTAGTTGCCTTAGGATCAGTTCATGCAAGATTTGAATAGCTTATCGTGTCGGGCAGTGCGCCGTGCGATATTTGAGGAAACACGACGAGACTTACCAACTTACCATTTCTCCTTCCCTGTCCAAGGCAAACATTGTTAATTTAAGCAGGAGCATGTATAAGCATTCAGGAGGCATAACATATGCAAACACGAGTACTTATTTCAAGATCGTTCAGGTATTCAGTTAATTGTTTCATGCGATACAGTATCTCGCACGCGGATAGCCGCTAAGCGAGGATGAATTATTTATTCTTCGTTTACAAGTTTTTCTTTCGTTTACAAGCAAGCATGCAACAAGTTAAATACAAGGCGATCACTGGCGTATACCATAATGGACGGTATAGTCTTTGACGAGAATGGTATGCAACAAAATACAAGGGGCGCTACAAACCATTCCGCTGAACAAGAGACTATATAGTCTTTGACGAGAATGGTGTGCAATGAAAGTACAAGAGGTGCTGCATGCCATTCCGCCAAGAACAAGAGACTAAAACAATTGGTCTTGCCCGGACCGGGACGATGCCAGTGCCCCAACATCGCCCGCTAGACCATCCCTGTGCACAAGTTGTCCGTGATCGAACGGCGTCTCGGGTAAGTTATCCATTTAAATGATTGGGGCAACAAGCGTACAAGACAAGAGTACAAGATAAGAGTACAAGACAAGAGGCAAGCTATTGAGGCAACAATAGTACAAGACAAGATGCATTGCCTGTTTCGTTGTTCAGTGAATGACTTTTGCCTTGATGCAATTCTCCTTGGGCGGAGATTGCCTTAGTGACCTAGCGGTCCTGAATACTTGCAGGTTTATTCAGGCACGGAACGACTACGTAGTAGTCTCCCGGGGTTTGGATGAAAACACGGCATCATTACAAGCAGACAAGCATGCGTTTCTAAAGAACGTAAGCAGCACGTTGGCTCGGGCCCAAAGGTAAGCCGAGAGATGAAACCGTTAGGGACTTAGCATGCGAGGGTCTGAATACAAGCAGTATTTCAATTTCCATGTTCTAGCATAAGCAATACGAGTTGGGATTATTCTCTTAGCTAGGTGCGTTGGATTTATTAGCATGCAGGGGGTGAATCACCTAGCGACTAGCATAAATATTCCAGATTTTATGTGTGCTGGCTAAGCAAAGACAAGTTCACCGTAGCCACCCACCTTAGCGATGATTCGCCTCGGTACAGCGATACGTCAAGCGAGCCTCTGAAAGTCCAAGCCAGATTCCTGTAGGGACAAGTCTGGATATCTTTAGCTTCTCTTTTGAGGCAAGGCGGGTCGGGACAGTTGCACTATTGCCGTTTGAGACGGCAGTCCGCTAGAGCGGAACGGTATGTTACATTTACGAAGACGGAATACTTAGATTTGGAAATCGTTTTTGTGTGCCAAGTGGAGATATCAGACATGAAGTAATGACCGAGGCACACAGTTCTCAATATTCTATTCATCCATGAGGCACGAAGATGTACCGTGATATCAAGCAACATTTCTGGTAAAACAGAATAAAAAAAGAGATAACTCGGTTTGTTTTACGATGTCTCATATGTCAACAGGTGAAGGCAGAGCAGCAGAGACCAGCAGGATTATTGCAACCCCTTCCTATTCCAGAGTGGAAGTGGAAACACATTACGATGGACTTTGTGACCAGCATACCTAGATCCCCTACTGGACGTGATGCAGTTTGGATAATAGTAGATCGACTCACGAAGGTGGCACATTTTCTTCCTTTTCGAGTAGGACAGTCTATAGAGCAGTTAGCAGAGATGTATATACGACATATAGTGAGTTAACACGAAGTTCCAGCAAGTATAGTGTCAGACCATGATACCCGCTTTATGTCTCATTTTTGGAGAGGTTTACACGAGCGTTTGGGTACTAAGTTGAGATTCAGTACCGCGTACCATTCTTAGACAAATGGCCAGTCAGAGAGGACAATACAAATATTGGAAGATATGCTGCGGGCTTGTACTTTAGACCTTGGTGGGTCATGGGAAGATCACCTTCACTTAGTAGAATTTTTGTACAACAACAATTATCAGGCCAGCATACAAATGACTCCATTTGAGGCATTGTACGAAAGGAAGTGCATGTCATCTTTAGCATGGGATGACATTGGTGAACGAAAGATGTTGGGGCCTGAGATGATCACACAGACCATTGAAGTGGTTAAACAGATTGGAGAGCGGCTTTGAGTTGCACAAGATCGTTATCATCATTGGATATATCAACATCGTAGGCCGTTAGAATTTTCTGTCGGCGATAATATATTTTTACAAATTTTGCCTACCCGTGGAGTCATTAGGTTCGGGGTTCGCGGGAAGCTTAGTCCGCGGTACGTTGGACCGTTCAATATTCTTGAAAGGGTAGGGGATGTTGCTTATTGTCTTGCCCTTCTGCCTTCACTATGTGAGGTGCACGATGTCTTTCATGTGTCTCAGTTGCGTAGGTATATCCTGGATCTGAGTCATGTCCTCGATCACTCTGAGTTAGTCGTTGGTACCGACTTGACTTACGAGGAATGGCCCGTGTCCATCATGGATCAGAGAGATAAAGTACTCAAGAATCGAACTATCCATCTTGTTTATGTTGCTTGGGGATATCACACTTTGGGAGAGTCAACGTGGGAGCGCGAGGGCGATATTTGATCTCGGTACCCGCACATATTCGACTCGTAAGGTATATTTTCTTCGTATGCCTTCGCATCTTTCATTCCGTGATCGGCAAGCACTCATAAGGGATGTTATTATTATACTTATTTATTTGTATGTGTAGATTGCTTATAGATAGTTATTGCTTGCTTTGACATTTCTAGCTAGCCTTGAGTTTGAATTCCAAGGACAAAATTTTTCTAAGGTGGGTAGAGATGTCACTCCCCGTTCCCAATATACGTATTTGGAGCGTAATTATTTTTCTTGCTAGCGTATTATATATTGTAGAGAGACTAGACCCATTCTTTGGTTTACTTGGCTCTTGGTTTATGTAAAACCCCTGATCCTAAAATCCGTATTTACTTTATTATTATTAATTATTAATTTAATAATAGTAATTAGGAGCTAAATAAAGGAAATTTTTATTTAATTTTTATTTTGGGTGTTTGTGCATTTAGAGAACTTATGGAGCCATTAGGAATTTTTTCTAATTTATTTCATGTAAGGGACCCTTTGGGCAGTACTAGCTTAATGGTATGCATTAATATAATTCTAGATTTTTCTATGCGTATATATATATATATATATATATATATATATATATATATATATATATATATATATATATAAAAGAAAAGAAAAGAAAAATAAAAACAAATAGGTTAATTCCTAATGGGTATTAAACCCGCTACCCCTTAACTGCACCCGCTAGTATATATGAAACAACAGCAGCGACAGCATACGGAAAACCCCCGCGTGAGCAACCGGTTCCCCCTCTCCTTTCTTCACCTATATATATATATACATATATTTATTAACCAAACCCTAACCCTAACCCTAATCCTCCCTCTCCACCTCGACGCTGCTGCCGCGCCACCGGAGCCCGCCGTCGACCGCCCCAGGCCCGCCGCCATGCGCCGGAGCCGCTGGCCGCACATCGCGACGCCGCGCGCGCGAGACAAAAACTGATAAACAGCGTACCGGTATTTCCGCCTGGATTCCCGCGCCCTCGCTGGACCAAACTCGACCCCGTCTTCACCGGTATGATCCTCATCTATCCCCCTTCCCATCCTATAGATTAGTTTATCTCGAAAAATGCACAAACTTAGGTAAAAATCGACGCCAAGTCGAAGAAAAATGACCACTTTCTAAATTACAGAAATTCTGTTGCAACCACCCCTGTTCTCGGATTCGTATCTCACACCACAGAGATCCGAATCCAGTTTTTCTTTTTGGTATATGAAGACCACTTAACCTAGTTTATTTTCTGTCAAATAACTTAATTTATTAGCTGCTGTATGTTAAAATAAATTAGGTACAAAACCCCAAAAACATACTTTTTCCAGATTTCTAAAAGTTATGAAACGGAGTACGCCCCGCCAAACGGGACCGCTCCACTGTGTACCAAGTGTACCAAATGATGTGCGCAGCATACTCGGACATGTGAGAGTTCACAAAAACTGATTCGGACACGTGTGCGCGTCGAAATCAGCCTATATCCGCGGACAATCCCCGTGTCGTAACTTTTGCAAAAGCCGTGCGCATTTTGTGCACGCTCGTCAGATTGCGATAAAACTTATGCCATTGGACTCGTGGTATCGCGCTGGTCCTATGACTCAATTTTCACGCGATTCTGGGACAGTTGACCAAGTCGCCTATTGGCGGGCCCCATACTTGACTTTTTGGGCGAATTTGTGTTCGACTCACCGGAATCCACATCTGGATATACCGTTGAGTTCGTATTGACATTTAGAGTTTGTTTGACCTATAACTTGTCCCATTTAGAGACCTTTACCTTTGGCACGCTTTTCGGTACAAAGTGGCCCACATGTGGAGCCTACTTTGACCCAAAATTACCGTTTTGCCCCTGTGTCCAAATTGGACGAAAGGGAAGTGCTTTCTAGCTATTTTGCTTATTCCGGGAAGGTTGGTGATGTTTGTTTTAGCCTCCGAAGGCGTTCATTCTGAGGCCGTAGTTTCTGACTCTTGGTGTTTGATATCTAGATATTACACTCTACAGCTCTCTTGCCAGGCAAGTATACCTTGCCTTTTTTGTACTGTTTAAATTCAGTTATATTGTTAGTTGCATGTTTATTGTTTTAGATTATATAACTGTGAGCGTCCGAGAGAGACTCGGGTGCAGTCAACGAAGGCGTTGACGTTAGGACTTATGTCTGACCTAGTGTCTAGTAGACCCACCTAAAGTTGTGGAGTTATTGGTATGACTCTCAGGCCTTGACACATTTCTTACACGTGTTATGAGTCACATGTAGGGCACGGTCCTGCGTATGTGGTTGGCCACCTGTACGTGTAGGCGTGCGACGGATAGGGTATAACTGCTAATAGTGATGCATGTTAGAAGACTTAGCAGTTATTTATAGGCAAAGCATAGACTATCGTGGTACGATGGTCCCATCCTTGTCCTTGTTTGGTTGAAGGTTGGACTATTGTTCTAACGATAGACTATGAGCCAGAGTTATGACGTTGCGGCGTAGTAGCTAAGGCGTGTTATGGATACAACATGCTTAGATCATTGGGCGGGAAGGACTACTAGTAGGCGTATGGGACACCCACTTCCTTTACACTGCTGCCACACTCGACGGAGTGATATGGACGATATATACTATACTGCTGCCACGTTATTTGGAGCGATATGGACGATATATACTACACTGCTGCCACGTTCTCCGGAGCGATATGGCCGATATACTGTACTGCTGCCATGCTCTTCGGAGATGGATGTTATTACTGAGCGCCCTCCTATGGGGGCATATATGGCATATACTAGCCAGTTGTCACGATTGTTGAATTACGTCAACATATGTCTAGCCTACACTTTCTCATACTCTCAAAGTTGTCCTCAAGTTGCATTTCACTTAGATGGTTAGGTCACCCTGGAGTTTTTACAGTATTTACTTTATGGCATGCTTTTATGTATCTTGTTATGTCCCTCTGAGGACCTGGTCCCTTTCCAGGTGTATTATTCATGAGTATTTGCAGGAGCGCAGATCCGGACTGGCTACTTATATTGCGAGAGGTCTTCTCTTCGAACTTCATGATGGTTGGAGGTTGTATTTATATTGTATTTGTCTTGTCTATTCTTCATTCTAGTTCGGCAGTGGATTTGTTTCCATCTGACTGTAATCTTTTGATACTTCATTTTGGGATCTAGTTATAGATATAGGTGATTCATTATATTTGATTTTTGTGGATGAGAGTAGATTATACACTGTGACTTGTGATAGTTTATACCACTTGTGGAAATTGATATTCATATTACAGCGTACGTATGGGTTTTGGTTTCCATATATTGGAGTTGCCATATCCATGCGGCTGGCATGCTTACGTGTCCTAGTCCTACGTATTTTGGGACTGGGGCGTGACATGTTTTTAGTGGTGGTCCATGCAGGTCAAGTGCATATTGTCTCGGTTACGTTACTGTACCGAGCAAGCCTGCACCTAGGATTAGAGTATAGGATCTCATCCATAATTGACTATGATTCACACTCCTTTCAATCTGTTCTATTTAAATAATTGCATCCTGCTTGATTCATGTGCCTCCCTATTAGTCCTTGAGCATAGCCTTCTCCTAGAATATAGAAGTCCCTGCTGTTAGATAATAAGTAGGGTAACCATCATATTAAGAGTAACTAGAACATTGACACCTCACTAAGTTTAGGATATTTAGAAAACCCTAGCATCCCCTTACCTATAGACTGGTTACCAGTATCCCTTGATATAATTATGAATGACTTGAGAGTAGCATGGACACTACTAGAGTTAGTTAAAAAGTTGACCATACTGTTTTACCCTAACATTGAGGAACCAATAGAAATCCAAGGTGGAATATTAGAACCAACCCTAATTTTATAGTGAGATAGTATTATAGAACTATATATTTTTGATATTAGCAGACAGTACCCTAGGAAGCCTAGAGGAATGAATCTAATATTTTCCTTGATCATACCTCGAACAAATATATTAGCTACCACCTTTCCCTAGAAAACTATGATGTCATCTAGAGTCTTTCTATTTAGTTTATACCTTGTTCTCCTGAAAACTTAGCACTCACGAATTGTGCAATGACTAATTATGCTTCTTTTCACCTTTCAACTCATGCCACCTGACACTTCTGATTGTAGACCAGATGAATTCTCTTATGTTAAGGATATGTAGTTTGCTAGGATTATAGTTGTCAATGTTAAACTTTGAAAAGTTGTGCCCGATAGATAGAATTTGATAGTTTTGAGTTGTTCTTGTAGCTTGTAGCTTGATGATTACCCTTAGTTTTAAATCGTGAAATTCGTATCCATATCCTAATATAGATATATCCTATTTTTACTTAAGAACCAGTAGCTCTTCTATTCTTACTATTGACACTCGTTCTATGAGCACTATGATTAAAACTTAAGGTGACCATTACCGATATAATGCAATAGGCTGATTTTATCGTAAACTCCAATAAGAGTTTATGCTTTATTTACAAGGACACTATTGTTTTGTAGAATCCCCTTAAGACTATCACAGTATTAGATAATTATTTTAAGTTGGGTAGTATGCCTCACAACCTATTGACACATAGTCCACTTGACATATTATTGTAGTATAATTGAATGACATTAATTATATGCTTGCATAAGACAATAATGTTTATTCTGATGGTAGAACTTAAAGGCCCATACCCCTATTTTTGTCGACTAGCAGCTTAGACAAGGTGTTAGTACTACAACTGTAGAGACTGTAGAGTCTTATTTTTGTTTTATTTTGTGAACTTGAATTATTTGTACCCTATTTCATCATGATCTAGCGCATTCATATTTATTATACTACCTTGACTTATGCTGCTATTTTATAGCCTAGTTTTGCAAGCTTATTCTTTTATCGAGCTTGTTCACGATATATGTATTAGTGGATGCATATATTAATACATTTCAGAATCTGTGTATTAAGGTCTAGCTAACCTTGGTGCGCTTGGTTCGCCCTTCGCATAACTATATTACGTGAATTGAGATATATAGTGTCCAGTAGACGAATGTACTTGCCCTCTAGACATGCCTGAGCATATCGTATCAGTTACATAACTGTACTGATACGAGCATGTGAATAAGAAATTACCAAATAGGATTTCAATCCACAACTGCCTTGACAATTCCTTTTGAACTCCTTAAATGCCTTGATCCCCATACTTCTATTCTCTTACCTCCCCCTTGAACTCTTTATTATTGTTATCCATCTTCCTTTATTTCAGAAAGACGAAACCTCGTGCTTGGTATAAGTTGATATACAGAGAGTAATAGATATACCCCATAGTCCGATCACATACTTGAGGATTATTTTTTTGTAAACAAGGGCATATCACATGTGATATATTTGGTGTTAAAGTTTTGAGGATTGAGTAACATGATTAAGTAAAATTAAGGACATATCAAAGGTAAAATGATTGGTGTTCAAAATTTTGAGGATCAAATAGCATGATTAAATAAGTGGAGGAATACTTTCCTTAAGTGTATAGCCTTATATGATAGATGGGTGAATTCTAAGTTGGGTAGAAGTTGCATTATTAAACTTAAAGAGAATTTCTTTTAGATTGTGATCAAACAAGACTAGATTGGGAGGTTCAAGTCACTTTAATTTTGAGAAGTTTTAAAAGAAGGATTACGATGATGAAGATTTAATGAATCTTGAAATCTTGAAAGTGAGGACCAAATAATTATACCTTGAGCGCATGATTTAAAGTCTGAATGTTAAAGATTGAATCATCGATTTAAACCTTGAGGATGAAAATAATTCTAGGCATGAACAATTGGGGAAGTAGATATAAAATTTTACAATTTGATGATTTGAATTAAAAGTTAAATTTTGATTGCTGGATTACCTATTGAAATATTGAGGATGTGAATTGAATTTAAAAATTTGAAGGATACAAAATTCATGGGGAAAAATAGGAATAATATTAGAGTAGAATTGTTTTCTTTTAAAGGAGATCATGATAGTTGGAGATCGTAATGTGAAAATTTATGTGGGATATTTAAGACTTGAAGATATCATATAGATCTAGCTTAAAATTGGATGTGATTATCGAGAAAAGGTTACAATATTTTAATTTAAACAGAGGTTACCTTAATTTCGAAAGTGATCGCGAAGGATTAGAATATATTTTTTATTTTGGAAGAGAATGTGATTGACTTGCCTTATATGCGAACGTGAAGGAATTAACAAATTATGCCTTATTTAACTTCGAGGATGAAATTGTTTTAAGTTGGCTGGATTGTAAAACTCCCTCACCCAAGACTAGACCTACTTGGCTTAGATAGTGAGACTGAGGCTAGCTCGAATCCAATTAGAAATATAACACGATATTTTATTTTTATTCCAATATTTGTACCACTTAGTGCACCTTAAAATTGCACCAACAATTGGAGCACTTCATTAGTCATTGCCTTCCTACCTATTCCACACCCTTGTCCTAGACATGTCCGCCGTCTATTCTGACCTTTGTGTAACTTATAATTGAGCCCCCTTGTGCTACATTTTAGTCGTGCAATACTCGTCGCAGACGTTTGCATGTAATTCTAAATTAATTCTAACTTGTATCCTTGTGCGTTCCAAATCGAAATTGGAGACACAATCTTGACCCATTTCGTGCAACCCAATATTGATAATATTCTATCATGAGCCCTCTATGCCCATGCCACTTGTGCCCCACCTGATGTTATCCCATGTACTTCTAATTAACTCAAGAATACATTGCGAATTAATTTTGATTAATTTAGTCCAATTTTTATCCTTGTGCAACTTTTCAATTGTCGGGCGCTTTTATGCAAAAGAGCATTTATGTGTCCACACTATTGGATATGATACATGAAGAAACCTATTTTTTGTTCATGTGGATTTCCTCCATGATCCTTGGAATGTGTGTCACGCCCCAGTCCCAAAATACATAGGACTATGACACGTAAGCATGCCAGCCGCATGGGTATGGCAACTCCAATATATGGAAACCATGACCCACACGTACGCTGTAATATGAATATCAAATCCACAAGTGGTATAAAATATATCACAAGTAATAGGGTATAATCTAAATCTCATCCACAGAAAATCAAATATGAATAAATAACCAGCATCTATATAACTAGATCTCAACATAAGTATCTAAGGATGATAGTTGGATGGAAACAAATCCACTACCAACTCGAATATAAGAGCAAATACAATATAAGTACAACACAACAACACCATATAAGAATACTAGCTAACAATCATGGGCTCGAAGAGAGGACATCCACGAAACATATATAACCATCCAAATCTGCGCTCCTGCAAATACTCAAGAACTGATACACCTGACAGAGGACCAGGTCCTCAGAGGGACGTAACAAGATACAGAAAAGCGAGCTAATTTGAATACAGTAAACATGCATATTATTTGAAAATAAATAAGTATGCTGTACAAGACCATCTATATGAATGTAAATGAGGACAACTTTTCGACGTATGGGCAAGGGTAGGCTACTCGATCTAAGCCTCACAACTCACACACCCGTCAATGGACATCAGAAATCGACATACCTCTGGGGTAGCAACCAGCGCGACTCTACAGAAATCGACATACCTCTGGGGTAGCGACCAGCGCGACACACGCCCGTAGTGCGAACTATATACTACGGTTTACCAGAGTGGTTAAAAGCCCATACGCCTAATGATTGTCCTCTCATGATACTAAGTGCCATGTGTGTGTCAACATATCTAATACATAGTAATGACTGAAAGAAAACTACACAAGAAATATACAGAATGCAATAAATATACAGAAATATAAATAGCATGCAGAAGTACTGTAACAATTTGGCAAGGTATCTTGCCTGGCAAGAAAGCTACAAAGTGTAACGTCCCGAAGTCCAAGACACAAGATCAGAAGCTATGGCCGCAGAACAAATATCTTCGAATGCTGAAATAAACATCATCAACGTTCCCAGAATAAGCAAAATAGCTAAAAAGTACTTTCCTTTCTTCCAATTTGGACACAGGGGCAAAACGATAATTTCGGATAAAAGTGGGGTCCACATGTGGCCCACTTTACACTGAAAAGCGTGCCAAGAGTAACAGTCTCTAAATGGGACAAATTATAGGTTAAACAACTCTAAATGTCAATACGAACCCAATGGTATGTCCAAATGTGGATTCCGATAAGCCGGACACAATTTCGCCCAAAAAGTCAACAGTGGGGCCCACCAATCGGCGACTTGGTCAACTATCTCAGAATTGCGTAAAAATTGGGTCACAGGACCAGCGCGTTACCACGAGTCAAGTGGTACAAGTTTCGTCGCAATCTAACAAGCGTGCACAAAATGCGCACGACTTCCACCAAAGTTGCGATACAGGGTGTGTCCGCAGATACAGGCTAATTTTGGCGCGCACACGCGTCCGAATCAGTTTTCACAAATTTTTATATGTCCGGTTACGCTGCATGCACCGTTTGGTACACTTGATACACGACGGGACGGTCCCGTTTGGCGGGGCGCGCTCTGTTTCATCACTTTTGAAAATCTGGGAAAAATGGGTTCACGGGGTTTTGTGACGAATTTAGTTCTGTCTACAACAGTTAATAATCTAGGGTTATTTAACAGAAATTAAACTAGGTCAAGTGGTCTACGCATACCAAAAAGAATCATCGAATTCGGATCTCTGTGGTGGGAGATACGAACTCGGCAACATAGGTGGTCACCGCAGTTTTCTATGATCCCAGAATTCGGTCTGTTTGTGCCAACTTTGGCGCTATTTTCGCCTAGGGTTTCATGTTGTTCGAGGTCTACTAGCACACAGATATGGAAGAGGGTTAAGGGGTGAGCATACCGGTGAAGACGGAGCGGCGTTTGGTTGAGCGAGTCGACGAAAAACAACTCCGGAACACAGGTACCTCCTGTGGGAATCTGCAGTGCGCGGGGTCGCGGTCGTTGGGATTTGTTTGGACGGTCTGGCAGGGTTCTCCGGCTGCGGTGGCAGCGCTCTCTAGGTCTAGATGAGAAGAGGAGGGTCTGGATGATTAGGTTTAGGGTTTAGAGAGATAAATAAATAAATAAATATATATATATATATATATATATATATATATATATATATATATATATATATAGGGAGAGAGAAGAGAGAGGGTTCGGTTTAATTAATATGTCGCGGGTTGCTGGACTTTGGATTTGCTGTCGCTTTACAAAGCAAGGCAGCGGGTGCTTGCTGCAAAAGGGAATTGGATGGTTGGCTTAAGTTATTAGTAAGTTTTGCTTTAATGGTTTGCTTGCTAAGTGCTATTGTCGGAATTGGATGCTAACGTTTGCTTATAGTTGCTTAAGGTTAGTTATTATTATTATTATTATTATTAGTTTATTATTAATTTAATTTAATTTAATTTATTTTATTTTCCTTTTTCTTATATATATATATATATATATATATATATATATTATATATATATGTATATATATATATATACATACTCATAAGAAAATTTATAGATTATATTAATGCACACCGTTAAGCTAGCAACTGCTCAAGGGGTCTCCTACATGAAATAAATTTTGAAAAATTCCTGAAGGTCCCATAAATCCTCTAAGTGCACCAACACCTAAAATAAAAATTATTAAAAATCTATTTCTCCTATTTAGCCACTAATTACTACAATTAAATCAATAATTAGTAAATAAAAGGGGTATATACGATTTTTAGGAAGGGGGTTTACATTCTACCCAACTTATAAAAATTTTGTCCTCGAAATTAAAATTAAGCCACGGTAGAAAGCAAGGATGGTATAAGATTTGCATTGCTTAAAATGCAAGGCCAGGTTTAAAGGGGTGAACGATGTTGTGCATTGTACATCCCGAAAAAAAATTATGAAGAAATCCACATGAGCGAAAAATAGGTTTCTTCATGTGCCATGTCCAATGGTGTGGACACCTAAATGCTCTTTTGCATAAAAGAGCCCAACAATTGGAAAATTGCACAAAGATGAGAATTTAATGATGGGCACGTCTACGATAAGGGTGTGGAATTTGTAGGAAGGCAGTGACTAGTGAAGTGCTCCAATTATCGGAGCACGATAAGGTACGCTAAGTGATACAATTATTGCAAAATTAAATAAAAATACCGTGTTCTATTTCTAACTGGATTCAATCTAGTCTTAATCTCACTACCTAAGCCAAGTAGGTCCAATTTTGGGTGAGGCGTTCACAATCTACCGAACTTAAATTATCCATCTATCCCCTAATGCTATACATCTAGGAAAACTATTACTCAAATTATTTAATCATGTTATTCAATCCTCAAAGTTTTAACACCAAACATATCACCTATGATATGCCCTTAATCAATTATAAAAGAGGGTCACTAAGTCATGTGATTAGCCTTATGGGGTATATCTAGTACGATCGGTGTCAACTTATACCAGCACGAGGTTTCACCTTTCCGAAATAAGGGAAGACAGAGAGCAGTAATAAAGAATTCAAGGTGAAGGTGACAGAATGCAAGTACGAGGTTCAACGAGATTAAGGAATTCGAAAAGAGAGTTGTCAGGACAGTTGTGGATTAAAATCCTATTTTTGGTAATTTCCTATTTATATGCTCGTATCAGTACAGTTATGTAACCGATACGATGTGTCAGACATGTCTAGGGGCAAGTATATCCGTCTACTACAATATATCTCAATCCACGTAAAGTAGTCATGCGAAGAGCGAACCAAGCGCACTAAGGTTAGCTAGACCTTAATACACCGATTCTGATTAGGCAATTGTATCATTGTGTGCACCCAATAATACATATGCCATGAGCAAGCTCGATAAAAGAATAAGCTTGTAAAAACTAGGCTATAATAGCAGCATAAGCCAAGGTAGTACAGCAAACATAAATACGCCAGATTATGATGAAAGAAGGTACATAACAATTCAGGTTCACAAAACATAAGACTCCATAATCTCTACAGTGGTCATACTGAATCATTGTCTAAGTCGATAGTCGACCAAATAGGGGTATGGGCTTCTAAGCTCTACAGTCTGATGAAACATTATCTTCTTATGCTAGCACACGGTTAATGTCATTCAGCTACACTTCAATAATAGGACAAAAGACTATGTGATACTAGGTTGTGAGGTATACTACCCAACTTATAACAATAAACTAATACTGTAATTGCCTTAAGGATATTGTAAAAACTCCTGTTAAGGTCTACAGGAAGGGGTCTTGGTACTTATTAGTGTATCCTCTTACATTACATAGGTCATGGTCGTACTAAGTCTTAGTCTTAGTGCAAGTGTCAATAGTAAGAACGGAACAGTTACTGGCCTTCCAGGGGGAAAGGGGATATAACTCGTATCGAGGTGGGGGGTACATGTTACGCAATTTATACTAAGGGATAAGCGCCATGTCTCAATCTTCAAGAATAGCTTAACCATCAAGTCCTAACTACTAAGCACACACTTTCAAAATTTAACATTAACCACTATAATCCCAGCAACTATATGTCCTTAACACAGAATAAATCACCTGGCCTACAATCAGAAGTGTAGATGGCACGAGTTGAAAAATGAAGAATAGAAGAACAAAATTTAGTCGTCGCGCAATTAGCGACCGCTAAGGGTTCAGGGAAACAAGTCATAAAATTAGAATGGAAAGGCTTTGGATAATGTCATGGTTTCCTAAGGGAAGATGCTATGCTAATATCTGTGTTTGAGGTATGTTCAAGGAAAATATTATATTAGTTTCCTTTGGCCTCCTAGGTGCTGTCTACTAATAATAAGACAATGATCTAAGTTTATAGTTCTAATATTATCTCACCATAAGAGTTAGGTCCAGCACTAATATTTAACCTTGGATTTCTATTGGTTCCTCAATACTAGGGTCAAACAATATGGTCAAACTTCTAACTAACTCTAGTAGTATCTATACTACTCCCAAGTCCTCATAATACATCAAGGGGTAATGGTAAACCAATTTTAGAGATAAGGAATTCTAGGGTTCACTAGATATTCTAAACTTAGTGGTGTGTCTATATTCTGTTGTATTCTTAATATGTGTGCTACCATAATTATCATCCTAATAATAGGGGTTCCTATATTCTAGCAGAAGGCTATTCTCAAAGAAATATTAGGGAAGTACAGGAATCAAGCATGATGCAAATTATTCAAATGGAATGGATTGGAAGGAGGATGAGTCGTAACCAATGTGGATGAGATCCTATACTCTAGTCCTAGGTGCAGGCTTGTTCGGTACAGTAACGTAACTGAGACAATATGCTCTTGACCTGCATGGGCCACCACTAAAAATATGTCACGCCCCAGTCCCAAAATACATAGGACTAGGACACGTAAGCATGCCAGCCGCATGGGTATGGCAACTCCAATATATGGAAACCATGACCCATACGTACGCTGTAATATGAATATCAAATCCACAAGTGGTATAAAATGTATCACAAGTCACAGGGTACAATCTAAATCTCATCCATAGAAAATCAAATATGAATAAATAACCAATATCTATATAACTAGATCTCAACATAAGTATCTAAGGATGATAGTTGGATGGAAACAAATCCACTACCAACTCGAATATAAGAGCAAATACAATATAAGTACAACACAACAACACCATATAAGAATACCAGCTAACAATTACGGGCTCGAAGAGAGGACATCCACGAAACATATATAACCATCCAAATCTGCACTCCTGTAAATACTCAAGAACAGATACACCTGGCAGAGGACCAGGTCCTCAGAGGGACGTAACAAGATACAGAAAAGCGAGCCAATTTGAATACAGTAAACATGCATATTATTTGAAAATAAATAAGTATGCTGTACAAGACCATCTATATGAATGCAAATGAGGATAACTTTTCGACGTATGGGCAAGGGTAGGCTACTCGATCTAAGCCTCACAACTCACACACCCGTCAATGGATATCAGAAATCGACATACCTCTAGGGTAGCGACCAGCGCGACTCTACAGAAATCGACATACCTCTGGGGTAGCGACCAGCGCGACACACGCCCGTAGTGCGAACTATATACTACGGTTTACCAGAGTGGTTAAAAGCCCATACGCCTAATGATTGTCCTCTCATGATACTAAGTGCCATGTGTGTATCAACATATCTAATACATAGTAATGACTGAAAGAAAACTACACATGCAAAAAATATACAGAATGTAATAAATATACAGAAATATAAATAGCATGCAAAAGTACTGTAACAATTTGGAAAGGTATCTTGCCTGGCAAGAAAGCTGCAAAGTGTAACGTCCCGAAGTCCAACACACAAGATCAGAAGCTATGGCCGCAGAACAAATGTTTTTGAATGCTGAAATAAACATCACCAACGTTCCTAGAATAAGCAAAATAGCTAAAAAGCACTTTCCTTTCGTCCAATTTGGACACAGGGGCAATGTCACGACCCGCACCCGGATATTCGGGCACGAGTACGTGGGTACGTCCAGCCTACGCCGCAGTGTCGGCGGTAGTACGCTGTCTAGATCATATTCACAGGTAATTTAACATCTAGCTCATCCACAGAATAAATAGACAAGGATAATGACAGGAGAAAATAGAAATGTTAAGATTTTATAAACAAAATATGACAACCAGATCCATGGTTTATTACAGAACCAGAATTTAAATCGGGGACAAACCCGATTACTATGCTGAAAGAAAAATACTAGCTGACTGGCTACTACTCCTCAAAAGTAGTCTCCTGGGTGGGAACCGGCTCCTCAAAAGTATCACCTGCTACCTCATAGGGACCATAAAAGGGTGGGGGCATAGTCCTCATCATCGCCTAAATCAACGGATCCAGTCAGGAAAGGAGCAAAGTACATAATGCACAACAAGATTAAACTAAATATTTATGACAAGTAGAAAAGAACTGACAAGTATCATGTTGAGGATATGCATAAATAAGAGGTAACAATAACTAAGGGTTAATTGCTGTAAATCAGGAATATGAGTAAACAGGAAATAAATGAGACAAGTAAATGAAACCGCAACAAGACAACAGGAACTGCAACAAGACAAGAAACTATGTGTGTGAACTTGTGTATTTAGAATACATAGTTGGCATGTAGGGGTTTATAAGGCTAATAAGGCCGTCCTAGGCGGCTATCACACAATGAATAATCGAGTATAAGGCTGATGGTACAGTCGCGTACCAACAGCTAGCACACAATGACAGGGGGAAGGGTAAACCACATGCCTCCTAGTATTCTCCCGCCCGACACGAAAAGCAAGACATGAAATCCAGTATTCAAGACATAAAATCCAAATTCTAACACTACGTGTAAACATCCAATGGTACTAGTAGAGCAAGGAATTAATTATCACAATATAAAGAATAAACTTGAAGTGCAGGTACTTGCCTGTTGTTTGGATCCAATTATAGTTTTATCCTCGAGAAATTTCTAGAAATGTCTCCAGATGCTGAAATAAACATTACCATCATGCTCAGAAGGTATCAAATAGCTAGAAATGCCTGTCCTTGAGTCCAATTTGGAGACAAGGGCAAAAACAGCAATTTCGGGTCGAAACGGGGTCCGCATGTGGGCCCGCTTTGCACCGAAAAACGTGTCAGGGTCAAAGGTCTCCAAATTCACTCAACTTAGTGTCAACAGGTCAGGAACGATGATACGAAGCCAACGGAACTTCCAGAATTGGATTCCGATGAGCCGATCACAAAATCGTCCATCGAGCGGGGCCTGTGGGGCCCACGACACGCGATTTCGTCAACGTTCTCAGAATCGAACCAAACTTGGGTCACAGGACCAGCATATCGCTACGAGTCCAATGGCGCAAGTTTTATTTCGATCCGACGTGTGTACAGGAAGTTAGGGCAAAATACAGAAAAGTCGAATACGGGGCGATGTCCGCGGATACGCGTTGTTTTCGGTGTGCACGCACACCCGAATCAGCTTTCGCAAAATCCCATACGTCCGTATCAACGCTGCGCACGTATCTGTGAAGACCGCGCGCGACCAAGTCGTCCCGTTTGGCGGGGCGCACTCAGTTCCGGGGTGAAACAGGGTCTGGTTTTTTCTGTTTTTGGATCGCGGTGTGCGATCACCACAGGACGCGATGCCCCGAGCGGTTTGTCCGGGCACCGAGAGGGTCATACAGGCTTCGCAACGCAATTTACAGAATCAAAATCGGAGATACAGGGTGCAAGATACGAGTACCTGAACCGGGCTCTTCGAAACAGGGTTTTCCGTGTCCGATACGTATCCCGTGTCCTGGGCGTGTCCACGTGTCCGCGTGTCCGGCCTAGGGCTTCGGCCTGTGCTGAACTGCGGTGGCCGGAGGGAGGCCGGGTGGTGTCGCCAGGCTCGGGTGCGGGTGGTGCCGGCAGTGGGGGGTCGATCGGGTCACCGGAAGCGGCCGGACGGAGGATCTCAGGGGAGGCCGAAAAGGAGGAGGAGAGGTGGAGCTCTGGAGAGGGGGAGGCGGAGCTACGCGCTGGAGGCGGAGGGATCCGGCGGCGAGGGGTGATGCTGGCGGCTGAGGGAGGAGGACGGCGGGTCGCCGGAGCTAGGGAAACCGGCGGAGGGTTAGGGTTAGGGAAAAAAGTGTGGGAGGAGGAAGAAGAAGAGGGGGAAATTTATAGGGCTCCGGGCGGGTGTCGTGGCCGGGTTAGGCGGCGCTGGAGAGGCGTGGGGGCGTGCGGGCGGAGGCGGAGGAAGATCCGGGCGGCGGCCGGAGGAAGCGGTCGTGCACAGACGTGGGGGAAGGGATGAGGGAATCAGGTCGGGTCGGGCGCGGGTTCCGGGTTGGGCGGACCCGCCCGACACGCTAACGGTGGCTGGCTGGGCTGGGCTGGGCTTCGGCCCACTGGGCCGGGCCGGGCCCAAAAAACAATAATAATAGTAATTAATAAATAATAATAATAATAATAATAATAATAATAATAATAATAGTAATTAATAAATAAATAGTTTTTTAGGCATTTAAAAAATAGGTCTGAGGCCCAATAAATTTCAAAAAAATTACCCTAAGGCCAATTTTTTATTTTACACCTAAAAATATTCTTTCCATGATATTTTAATATTATTTATTAACAATTAAAAATCATTTAATAATTAGAATCCTGATTTTAATTACAGAAAAAATTCCCAGAAAATTTCAGAAAATTGCGAAAAAAATCCAAGTTTAATATTTTTGAAAATTCAGGGGGTTTACAGGCAAAACGGTAATTTTGGATAAAAGTGGGGTCCACATGTGGCCCACTTTACACCGAAAAGCGTGTCAAGGGTAACAGTCTCTAAATGGGATAAATTATAGGTCAAACAACTCTAAATGTCAATACGAACCCAACGGTATGTCCAAATGTGGATTCCGATGAGCCGAACACAATTTTGCCCAAAAAGTCAACCGTAGGGCCCGCCAATTGGCGACTTGGTCAACTATCTCAGAATTGCGTAAAAATTGGGTCACAGGACCATCGTGTTACCACGAGTCCAGTGACGCAAGTTTCGTCGCAATCTGACAAGCGTGCACAAAATGCGCACAACTTCCACCAAAGTTGTGACACGGGGTGTATCCGCGGATACGGGCTGATTTCGGCGCGCACATGCGTCCGAATCAGTTTTCACAAATTTTTATATGTCCGGTTACGCTGCGTGTACCGTTCGGTACACTTGGTACACGACGGGGCGGTCCCGTTTGGCGGGGCGCGCTCCGTTTCATCACTTTTGAAAATCTGGAAAAAGTGGGTTCGCGGGATTTTATGACGAATTTAGTTCTGTCTACAGCAGTTAATAATCTAGGGTTATTTAACAGAAATTAAACTAGGTCAAGTGGTCTACGCATACCAAAAAGAATCATCGAATTCGGATATCTGTGGTGGGAGATACGAACTCAGCAACATGGGTGGTCACCGCAGTTTTCTGCGATTCCAGAATTCTGTCTGTTTGTGCCAACTTTGGCGCTATTTTTGCCTATGGTTTCGTGTTGTTTGAGGTCTACTAGCACACAGATATGGATGAGGGTTAAGGGATGAGCATACCGGTGAAGATGGGGCGGCGTTTGGTTGAGCGAGTCGACGGAAAATAACCCCGGAACACAGGTACCTCCTGTGGGAATCTGCAGTGCGCGGGGTCGCGGTCGTCGGAATTTGTTTGGACGGCCTGGCGGGGTTCTCCGGCTGCGGTGGCGGCGCTCTCTAGATCTAGATGAGAAGAGGAGGGTCTGGATGATTAGGTTTAGGGTTTAGAGAGATAAATATATATATATATATATATATATATATATATATATATATATATATATAGGGAGAGAGAAGAGAGAGTGGGTTCGGTTTAATTAATATGTCGCGGGTTGCTGGGCTTTGGATTTGCTGCCGCTTTACAAAGCAAGGCAGCGGGTGCTTGCTGCAAAAGGGAATTGGATGGTTGGCTTAAGTTATTAGTAAGTTTTGCTTTAATGGTTTGCTTGCTAAGTGCTATTGTTGGAATTGGATGCTAACGTTTGCTTATAGTTGCTTAAGGTTAGTTATTATTATTATTATTATTAGTATTAGTATTAGTTTATTATTAATTTTTTTTCTTTTTCTTTTCCTTTTTCTTTATATATATATATATATATATATATATATATATATATATATATATATATATACTCATAAGAAAATTTATAGATTATATTAATGCACACCGTTAAGCTAGCAACTGCTCAAGGGGTCTCCTACATGAAATAAATTCTAAAAAATTCCTGAAGGTCCCATAAATCCTCTAAGTGCACCAACACCTAAAATAAAAATGATTAAAAATCTATTTCTCCTATTTAGCCACTAATTACTACAATTAAATTAATAATTAGTAAATAAAAAGGGTATATACGATTTTTAGGAAGGGGTTTTACAATGTGCAACACGCAACATCGCCCCTCATTTAAACCTAACCTTGTATTTTAAACAATGCAAATTTTATACCATCCTTGACTTTCTACCACGGCTTAATTTTAATTTCGAGGATAAAATTTTTATAAGTTGGGTAGGATGTAAAACCCCTGATCCTAAAATCCTTATTTACTTTTTTTATTATTAATTATTAATTTAATAATAGTAATTAGGAGCTAAATAAAGGAAATAGATTTTTATTTAATTTTTACTTTTGGTGTTTGTGTATTTAGAGAACTTATGGAGCCATTAGAAATTTTTCCTAATTTATTTTATGTAAGGGACCCTTTGGGCAGTGCTAGCTTAATGGTATGCATTAATATAATTCTAGATTTTTCTATGCATATATATATATATATATATATATATATATATATATATATATATATATATATATATATATATATATATATATATATATATTTATAAAAGAAAAGAAAAGAAAAAGAAAAACAAATGGGTTAATTCCTAATGGGTATTAAACCCGCTACCCCTTAATCGCACCCGCTAGTATATATGAAACAGCAGCAGTGACAGCATGCGGAAAACCCCCGCGTGTGCAGCCGGTTCCCCCCCTCCTTTCTTCACACACATATATATATATATATATATATATATATATATATATATATATATATATATATATATATATATATATATATATATATATGCATATATTTATTAACCAAACCCTAATCCTAACCCTAATCCTCCCTCTCCACCTCGACGTCGCCGCCGCGCCACCGGAGCCCGCCGCCGACCGCCCCAGGCCCTCCGTCATGCGCCGGAGCCGCTGGCAGCACATCGCGGCGCCGCACGCGCGAGACAGAAACTGATAAACAACGTACATGTATTTCTGCCTCGATTCTCGCACCCTCGCTGGACCAAACTCGACACCGTCTTTACCGGTATGATCCTCATCTATCCCCCTTCCCATCCTATAGATTAGTTTATCTCGAACAGCGTGCAAACCTAGGTAAAAATCGACGCCAAGTCGAAGAAAAATGACTACTTTTCAAATTCCAGAAATTCTGTTGCAACCACCCCTGTTCTCGGATTCGTATCTCCCACCACAGAGATCTGAATCCGATTTTTCTTGTTGGTATGAGAAGACCACTTGACCTAGTTTATTTCTGTCAAATACCTTAATTTATTAGCTGTTGTATGTTAAAATAAATTAGGTACAAAACTCCGAAAACACACTTTTTCTAGATTTCCAAAAGTTGTGAAACAGAGCGCGTCCTACCAAACGGGACCGTCCCACTGTGTACCAAGTATACCAAACGGTGCGCGCAGCGTACTCGAACACGTGAGAGTTCACGAAAACTGATTCGGACACGTGTGCGCGTCGGAATCAGCCCGTATCCGCGGACAATCCCCGTATCGCAACTTTTGCGAAAGTCGTGCACATTTTGTGCACACTCGTCAGATTACCACAAAACTTGTGTCATTGGACTCGTGGTATTGCACTGGTCATGTGACCCAATTTTTATGCGATTCTGAGACAGTTGACCAAGTCACCTATTGGCGGGCCCCACTGTTGACTTTTTGGACAAATTTGTGTTCGGCTCACCAAAATCCATATCTGGACATACCGTTGAGTTCGTATTGACATTTAGAGTTTGTTTGACCTATAACTTGTCCTATTTAGAGACCTTTACCCTTGGCACACTTTTCGGTACAAAGTGGCCCACTTGTGGAGCCCGCTTTGACCCAAAATTATTGTTTTGCCCCTGTGTCCAAATTGGACGAAAGAGAAGTGCTTTCTAGCTATTTTTCTTATTTTAGGAACGTTGGTGATGTTTGTTTCAGCCTCCGGAGACGTTCATTCTGAGGCCGTAGTTTCTGACTCTTGGTGTTTGATATCGGGATATTACACTCTGTAGCTCTCTTGCCAGGCAAGTATACCTTGCCATTGTTGTACTGTTTAAATTCAGTTATATTGTTAGTTGCATGTTTATTGTTTTAGATTATATAACTGTGCGTGTCCGAGAGAGATTCGGGTGCAGTCAACGAAGGCGTTGACATTAGGACTTATGTCTGACCTAGTGTCTAGTAGACCCACCTAAAGTTGTGGAATTATTGGTATGACTCCCAGGCCTTGACACATTTCTTACACGTGTTGTGAGTCTCATGTAGGGCATGGTCCTGCGTATGTGGTTGGCCACCTGTACGTGTAGGCGTACGACGGATAGAATATAACTGCTAATAGTGATACATGTTAGAAGACTTAGCAGTTATTTGTAGGCAGAGCATAGACTATCGTGGTACGATGGTCCCATCCTTGTCCTTGTTTGGTTGAAGGTTGGACTACTGTTCTAAAGATAGGCACTCGACGGAGTGATATGGACGATATATACTATACTGCTGCCACGTTCTTCAGAGCGATATGGACGATATATACTACACTGCTACCACGTTCTCCGGAGTGATATGGCCGATATACTGTACTGCTACCATGCTCTTTGGAGATGGACGTTATTACTGAGCGCCCTCCTATAGGGGCATATGTGGCATGTACTAGCCAGTTGTCATGATTGGTGAATTACGTCAGCATATGTCTAGCCTACACTTTTCCATACTCTCAAAGTTGTCCTCAAGTTGCATTTCACTTAGATGGTTAGGTCACCCTGGAGTTTTTACAGTATTTACTTTATGGCATGCTTTTATGTATCTTGTTATGTCCCTCTGAGGACCTGGTCCCTTTTTATGTATATTGTTCATGAGTATTTGCAGGAGCGCAGATTCGGACTGGCTACTTATATTGTGAGAGGTCTTCTCTTCGAACTTCGTGATGGTTAGAGGTTGTATTTATATTGTATTTGTCTTGTCTATTCTTCATTCTAGTTCGGCAATGGATTTGTTTCCATCCGACTGTCATCTTTTGATACTTCATTTTGGGATCTAGTTATAGATATTGGTGATTCATTATATTTAATTTTTGTGGATGAGATTAGATTATACACTGTGACTTGTGATACTTTATACCACTTGTGGATTTTAATATTCATATTACAGCGTACGTATGGGTTTTGGTTTCCATATATTGGAGTTGACATATCCATGTGGCTGGCATGCTTACGTGTCCTAGTCCTACGTATTTTGGGACTGGGGCATGACAATTTATTTATTTGGTTTGGTTTTATCATGAGTTAAACCCATGGTCCAAACCTCAAACCCTCCATATATAACCCAACTTCACTCTGTCTCCCCTCATTTTTTTCTCTTTTATTCTCTTTCTTAGGTTTTTCTCTCCCCCTCCGTAGGCAAGTACATATTGCAAAAAATGGAGAAACCCTTTATATTTTGTACCATTATGTTCCTTATATGATTCTCCATGTATTTAGAACTTAGTATTTTTGGATTTAGTGGATGGATTAGTGTAGATCTATTTTAAGTTTTAGGGTTTTCATTGTATTCTTGAGTGTTCTTGGGTTTCGATCTATTAAAACATAATATTTTCGAAAACTCTTTGTTCTATATTGATGAACACTTGATTTGGAGTAGTTTAAAACTTTACTTTGCTGGATTTGGACATCATTTGAGGTTTCTATGGAAGAAACAAAATCTCATTTTTGATCTTTTGGCCATGGGCGAAAAGCTGTTGTTGGTGGAGACGAATGAGTGCTATGCGACCTGGACTTCTCATCTCGAGTCAGCATGCGGCCAACCTTGTTGGACGCATGACTGAATTTGCCATGCGGCCTTGGCCAAGTGCATGAAGTTGAACGAATAAAATTTTACTAAGTCCAAAAATATTTTATGTGGCCAAATGTGCATAGGCCCAGAGGAGCATGCGGCCTAGTCGACGATGCGTCCAGGAGCTATACGTCCCACTTCTTCTGAACTCATAACGTCTGACTGACTCGGCACGACTTTCCATAATTTGTCTTTTCTTCTGACACACTTTTATTGTTTATCACATTAGTCACTTTTCTGAATTGACTTGCATTATTGTTTGTCATATCACATGTTTTTCGAAGAGTGGTCTTTTCTCTATTTATGCGGCCTTGATCTTATGCGGCCTTGAACCTATGCAGCCTCGACGATTATGCGGCACCTTGCTATGCTCCTTTCCTCCTATGCGCCTATTGTTTCTTACTCACTTTGGACAGTTGCTTGGTTTAATGTAGATATTGATTGAATGATTGTGATGCTATGTGTTAACTTAGAAATAACTTGTATGACCCAGATGTGACCATGTGCTAAATAACCAAACACCTAGCCTAAGCTTGTAGATATGGCCTTACATGTACTTACTTGCTGATTAGGCTACTTTTCCTGGATCACCTTATTATACGTTGGACATAATAAAAGGCGTAGTTCAACTCGAGTGAGGGTCTACAATCTCGGTCCTTGTTTAGTTTAAGGATTGTGGATCTGATCTCGAGGGGTTCTCGCACTACTCTTATTTTGTCTATCGATAAAATAAAGTGACAAATTATTATGATCATCATTTGCTTGTCCATAACCTTGATATTAGAATTTGTTCCTGCCCTGACTATTATATCCGTGCTGATACACTTGATCACACAAAGAGTGCTACTCAATATATAGTGAGCCATCATGCCACATACACTTGCTACATGATATATGTAATTATTTTTTTGTATGGATCTGGTAGTTGGACAGTGACTTGGTCGTGGCTAGATAGTATTGATTATTGTGTCACACTTGGGTGAATCCATATTTAACTTTAAGAGAGAATGTGGATTCTATAAACACCATATTTTTAGAATTTAATTTTAAAATTTTAATTATGAATTTTTGAGTTTTTGGAGATTTTTTTGTAATTTTTAATTAATTATAATAAATGTTCTTCAGGGACTTATATTTTTATATATTAAATTAATTATTAAAATATTGTAAAAATTATATTTGTGAGTGTATAATTAATAATAGGATATTATGTAATTTTTTTTGAATTTATTGTGCTCAAAAATTATTTTTAAATAGCTAAAATGTATTATTTTTAAATAAACCAACTTAAACCAACCCGAACCAAACCAAACCAAACCAAACAAAACCAACCCAAACCAAATGAACCGGATCCTACCCGACCCGCTAACCCGTGACCCGAACCCGACCCACAAACCCATCAACTTCAGTAACTTCCCAGACTCTCCCCCTTCCTCTTTCGAAACCGACCGGCCGACCCCCCCGTTCTCCTCCCCGTAACCGCCCGCACCTCGCCCCTATAAAACCCCCAGTGAGCTGAACCCCACCACCATCACATCCTCTCTCATTTTTGATGAGCCGCCGCAGACGACGACGCCGGACCGCCGCACACCACCGCCGCGAAGTAGCCACTGTACAGCCACCTAAATTCGAGCAGCAAGGTACCCTTCTTTCCACTCTCGTATCTCTATGCACAGTTATCCAAATGTCGATCTGTCAAATCCTATGCGAAGACCAAATGACCCTCTCAAACCCTGTATAATTAGTTCGGGGTATCGTGTCATGTGTCGATCATAAATCGCGACGCAAAACACAAAAAAATGACCCAAATTGGAGTTCAGAAAACTGTCCCAAACTCCCATGTTCATGGTCATTTTTCTTCTAACCTATTTAATATTTTTAAATTCTACTTGAACAGTAATTTAGATAACATAACCGAGATTTAATCTCTTAAATTAGTTTATTTTAATTTATTGTATGCTGTATTTTATTCGTGGTTGAAGTTGACCAAAAACTTAATTTTTAAAAACCAAAATTTCTCAAAACGGGTGTGTCCCACTAAACGAGGCAATTTCATCGTGTGAAAATTACATCAAAGGCGTGTATCGTCAACACGAACATATGAAATTTTATGAAAGTTGATTTGGATGCGCGTGCACACCGAAATCAACGCGTATCCGTCAAAAAGTCCCGTATAGATCTGTTCTGACACTCATCATAATTTTGTGTGTGCTTATCGTTTCACAACGAAACTTGTACTATCGGATTCATAGCATTATGCTGGTCCTGTAACCCAAGTTTTTTGTGTATTTAAAAATTAATTATAATAAATATTCTTAAGAGATTTATATTTTTGTGTATTAAATTAATTTAAAATATTAAAAATTTTTTTTTTTAAGTGTATAATTAATAATAGGATTTTATGTAATTTTTCTGAAATTTATTGGGCTCAAAAACTATTTTTAAATAGCTAAAATGTATTATTTTTAAATAAACCAACTTAAACCAACCCGAACCAAACCAAACTAAACCAAACCGAACTAGACCAAACCAACCCAGACCAAATGAACCGGATCCTACCGGACCCGCTAACCCGCGACCCGAACCCGACGCATAAACCCATCAACTTCAGTAACTTCCCAGACTCTCCCCCTTCCTCTTCCGAAGCCGACCGGCCGACCCCCCTTTCTCCTTCCCGTAATCACCCGTACCTCGCCCCTATAAAACCTCCAGTGAGTCGAACCCCACCACCATAACACCCTCTCTCATTTCTGATGATCCACCGCCGCCGACGACACCGGACCGCCGCGAAGTAGCCACCGCACAGCCGCCCGAATTAGAGCAGCAAGGTACCCTTCTTCCCACTCTCGTATCTCTGTGCACAGTTATCCAAATGTCGATCTGTCAAATTCTATGCAAAGATCACATGACCCTCTCAAGCCTTGTATAATTAGTTTGGGGTATCGTGTCCTGTGTCGGTCGTAAATCGTAACGCAAAACAGGAAAAAATAACCCAAATTGGAGTTCAGGAAACTATTCCAAACCCCCATGTTCATGGCTATTTTTCATTCAACCTAGTTAATATTTTTAAATTCCACTCAAACAGTAATTTAAACAATATAACCAATATTTAATTCCTTAAATTAGTTTATTTTAATTTTTTGTATGTTGTGTTTTATTCGTGGTTGAAGTTGACCAAAAATTTGATTTTCAAAATCTAAAATTTTCTGAAATGGGGTGCGTCCCACTAAATGAGGCAACTTTGTAGTATGAAATTGCATCGAAAGGCACGTATCGTCAATACAGACGTGTGGGATTTCGAGGAAGTTGATTTGGATGCACATGCACACCGGAATCAACGCATATCCGTCGAAAAGTCCCGTATCGGCCTATTCTGACACTCTTCATAATTTTTTGTGTGCTTGTTGTTTCGCAACAAAACTTGTGCCATCGGATTCATAGCGTTACGCTGGTCCTGTGACCCAAGTTTGGTTCAATTCTGAGAACGTTGACGAAATCCCTTTTTCGTGGGCCCCACGACTCCACTTGACGGACGATTTTGTGATCGGCTCATCAAAATTTAGTTTGGGATATTCCGTTGGGTTTGTATCATCGTTCTGGACTTGTAGACACTAAGTTTGACGAATTTGGAGAACTTTGTCTCTGGCATATTTTTTGGTGCGAAGTGGGCCACATGTGGACCCCGCTTTGACTAGAAATTGTTAATTCTGCTCCTGTGTCCAAATTGGACTTATGGGTAGTCAATCATAGCTATTTCATGTATTCTTAGAGTTATGGTAATGTTTATTTCAGCATCCAGAGGCGTACCTGGAGATTCCACTATTATCGGAGCAATTGAAGGAGTTCAGAACACAAGCAAGTGTACCTTGCAAAACTTGCAGTAGTTACTTTAATATTATTTGCTTGATTTATTTCTGTGATATACTGACTAAACCTAGGACCGTGATACGTGGCTTAGCATCCGAACAAGATTCGGGTGTCGACGCCGTACGCGGAGTCGTGTAACGTCAATTAGAGATTTGATATCACGATCCTATATATTTTTCGTGCTTGCTTTATCAAGTACGTCATACCATAGGACACTTGACACTATTCATGTGACAAAATCTTTCTTGAGTTATTCATGATGATTTTGTATAGGCTTACAGGATTCGTGATAGAAGACTTGCATATACATAGATATCATTATGACTCGCTGTACTAGCTAGAGGTCATGATCTTGCGTGTTATGGACATGAGACGTCGTGGACATGAGACGTGTGACTACATTGGGTGGGAAGAGATACACAGGCTATAGGCTGATTACATACATATATATTTATTTTTGTGGTACTTTAGTCTCTGTTCCAGAGCTTGGCCCATTACGTGATATTACTGCTACCGGCTCCCCGACACAGAGCTTGTAGTGGTTTCAGTCTGAGTACTAGTGATGCTCTCAACTTGTATTTCACATAGCTGGTTACATAGCTTGCCTGTAGATCTAAATTTTATATACTATATTTTATTTGTCTTGAGTTATTCTTGTACCTTGCTATGTCCCCTGAGGACCTGGATCCGGATTATGTCCCCAGGTACAGTAGAAGAGGAATACTCCGAGATATACGGGACAGGAGCTGACGCTGGAACGGTACTGGTGTAATGCCCCGCTCTGCGTCGGCATTATGTATTAAGGTGAGTAGGCAGAACTTTGTTCTCTGATTCTTGCACGCCTTAATAATAATCTGATATTTTTGCTTGCATATTTTCATAAGAGAATAATAGAACCTGCCTTGCAAGTTAATGAACGAACTCACCTAGCTTGTCTTTGAAACAATCATATCTGCTTAACTAAGAATCCTGAAATATTTGTCTAAGAGTGCATGAACATGTTCACTATCGTCTATGCTCCGAGAGAACCATATCGTGTGCCTGAATGTGTTCAAGATAAGGCGGCTTGCCCCGCAACAAAATTGTAGTCTGATGGTTCGTCTCGTCTGTAGTGTTCCATGCATTCGCATCGGTCGAACAATGGCTATTGGTGGAGAGTTGAACTGCATGTGTCACGGCTGCTACCATGATAATGAAAAGCAACCATGAGTCACAGCTGCCATTAGCATCAGATAAAGAGTCATCGGTATGTTGGACCAACAGCTGCCGATCCTGAGATACTCGGGGACCGCCCTACATATAGCTAGTTCATTGTGTTGGCTTGGATAGATGGACTGCCCCTAAGATGTGCATGTGTGTCTAGCTATGCATTTGTCTCCAGAGTCTCACAAGACACGCTGCGCACACCCTGAAATAGAACAAACAGCTTGTCTTGTTTGCTTATTCAATATGAAACTCTATTTTAAAAGATGTTTCCAAAATAATATAATATAACTCTGTTATCGAACTGCATAAAATGAACATAGGTAAAACTAGAAAGATCACTAGTAATGTAATATTTTACAACATGATTACTTAGTGTTGGTTTTAGTGAATGCTTGCTTCTGTTCAGTTGTTTTATCTCACCAGTACTTATAAAAGTGCTGACCCACCAACAGTTTACTTGCTTGCAGGTACTAGATCGTCTGAGGGAGTGATAGGCGTGCCTCAATCCCCAAGACCCAGAATCCTGGTTTCGATTGCCCCGAGATGCTATCGTATAAAGGGGCATAATGTATGGAATGATGTCGTTGCTAAAGGAAACCCAAGTCCCTCGATTTGTCCCGAATACTCAGTTGGCTAAATGCCTTGCATTGCAACAATGTCCCTCCGCTGCTTACTCGATTGATGTGATGATAGCCAAACAAACTCTAATGATATGGCCTTGTGCGGGCGCAACCCCAGGCTCGCACGGCATCACGTCCCGGTATCAAACAGGCCATATTCCTTGCCCCGTCGGGAAGGCGCCGAGGCGCGGTGGTTCACGTCCGGTCCCGTCGGAGGAGAAGCGGTGGTCCGGGCGGCCCTCGGCGGCCGAGGTGTAACATAATGATAACAGAGCGGAAACAATTTCTTGGCCCAATCCGTTGCTATGACTCTGAGATTTGCTCGATATGGTATTGCAATAGAGCGTTCCATACAATAAGTCCATAGATATTCTCAAAGTAGTGCAAATGTTTTCTAGACTTGAATTGCTTGATTATTTCGATTGAGTACGGTGAGGGATGGGGACTATCGCTGCTCGGAATATCGAGAAGTTTATCCTTGAAGTTTCGAGGACAAAACTTTTTGTTGGTGGGTAAGTATGTAATGCCCCACTCCGCGTCGGCATTATGTATTAAGGTGAGTGGGCAAAACTTCGTTCTCTGATTCTTGTACGCCTTAATAATAATCTGATATTTTTGCTTACATGTTTTTATAAGAGAATGATAGAACCTGCCTTGCATGTTAATGAACGAACTGACCTAGCTTGTCTTTGAAACGATCATATCTGCTTAACTAAGAATACTGAAACGCTTGTCTAAGAGTGCATGAACATGTTCACTATCGCCTATGCTCCGAGAGAACCATATCGTGTGCCTGAATGTGTTCAAGATAAGGCGGCTTGCCCCGCAACAAGATTATAGTCTGATAGTTCATCTCATCTGTATACTAGAGTTTATTTGATAGTGTTCCATGCATTCACATCTGCCGGACAATGGCTATTGGTGGAGAGTTAAACTGCATGTGTCACGGCTGCTACCATGATAGTAAAAAGCAACCATGAGTCACAACTGCCATTAGCATCAGATAAAGGGTCATTGGTATGCTGGACCAACAGCTGCCGATCCTGAGATACTCGGGGACCGCCCTGCATATAGCTAGTTCATTGTGTTGGCTTGGATAGATGGATTGCCCCTAAGATGTGCATGTGTGTCTAGCTATGCATTTATCCCTAGAGTCTCACAAGACATGTTGCACACACCCTGAAATAGAACGAACGACTTGTCTTGTTTGCTTATTCAATATGAAACTCTGTTTTAAAAGATGTTTCCAAAATAATGTAATATGACTCTGCTATCGAACTGCATGAAATGAACATAGGCAAAACTAGAAAGATCACTAGTAATATAATATTTTACAACATGATTACTTAGTGTTGGTTTTAGTGAATGCTTGCTTCTGTTCAGTTGTTTTATCTCACCAGTACTTATAAAAGTGCTGACCCACCAACAGTTTACTTGCTTGCAGGTACTGGATCGTCCGAGGGAGCGATAGGCGTGCCTCAATCCCCAAGACCCGGAATCCTGGTTTCGATTGCCCCGAGATGCTATCGTATAAAGGGGCATAATGTATGGAACGATGCCTTTGCTAAAGGAAACCCAAGTCCCTCGATTTGTCTCGAATACTCAGTTGGCTAAATGCATTGCATTGCAACAATGTCCCTCCGCTGCTTACTCGATTGATGCGATGATAGCCAAACAAACTCTAACGATATGGCCTTGTGCGGGCGCAACCCCAGGCTCGTACGGCATCACGTCCCGATATCAAATGGGCCACATTCCTTGCCCCGTCGGGAAGGCGCCGAGGCACGGTGGTTCACGTTCGGTCCTAATGGGGGAGAAGCGGTGGTCCGGGCGGCCCTCGGGGGCCAGGGCGTGACATAATGGTATCAGAGCAGAAATGATTTCTTGGCCCAATCAGTTGCTATAACTCTGAGATTTGCTCGATATGGTATTGCAATAGAGCGTTCCATAAAATAAGTCCATAGATATTCTCAAAGTAGTGCAAATGTTTAAGAATCAAGAATCTGATGTAATACCCCATTTCGCTCAAGCGAACTGCATTCAAACGACAAAAGTGCAATGTTCCGACCCGCTTTGCTCAGGCGAGAATACTCGTTTGAGGCAAAGGATATCTAGACTTGTCCCTACAAGAGTTCGGCTTAGGCTTTCAGAGGCTCGCTCGACGTATCGCTCAACCGAGGCGAATCATCGCTAAGGTGGGTGGCTACGGTGAACTTGTCTTTGCTTAACCAGCACACTTAAAATATGGAACGATACATGCTAGTCGCTAGGTGAATCACCCCCTGCATGCTAATAAGAATACAACACACCTAGCTAAGGGAATAATCCCAACTTGTATTGCTTGTGTTAGAACATGGAATTGAAATATTGCTTATACTCAGACCCTCGCATGCTACTCTAGATCTTGTAGCTCAGAAAGGCCCTTACGGTTTCACTCATCGTCTTACCTTCGAGCCTGAGCTAACGTAATTACTTAAGTTCTAAATGTTGCTTTGCCCCAATATTTCCATACGAAATCATGCTACAATCAAGAACACTATCGTATATCGTGCATGCATTCGAGTCAACCAGGAGACTATCAAGTAGATCTTCTGTGCAATTGAACCTGCAAGTATCCGGGACCGTTAGGTCACCAAGGCAATCTCTGAACCAGGGGAACGCATCAAGGCAATTTGAATAATTGAATCAAGAATCCTGTCAAGTTATAACTGAATGATAATCACATCAAGTTTACCTCTGAACGAGAATCAATGTCAATGAATCCAAGAATCCCAGCTCGTGGAGGAAATGCTCGATTCAGAACAAGAATCATGGATTATCATATCAGGTTATAAATTTGGAATGACTCAGACTGCGTGTCGCGGACAACTTGGAAACAAGGTCATTAGGTTCCACGGACGATTTTTGGGGCACCGTGGCCGATCTTATCCGTATGGAACTTTACGTTAGTCTCCTGCATCTGGACATGATGGTCTGCAGCCACCACTGAATCTTTGTTGCTTTCCATCCTTGTTCAAGACTATAACTCATCTTTTATGGCTATGCCAGCGACAATTGTTCATATAGATAAGTCATCCTCGCTTAGCGACTATCCGCGTGCGAGTCATTGCATCGCATCAAAAGAACAACTGAACACCTGAACGATTATGATATAACAACACTCGTGTTTGCATATGCTATTGTCTTGGTTTTCATTATGAATGCTCATGCTTAAATTAACTTGGTTTGCCTTGGACAGGGAAGGAAAAATGGTAAATTGGTAAGTCTCGCCGTGTTTCCTCTTATATCGCACGGTGCACTACCATCACGAGTTAGGCTATTCAATCTTTACCATAAAACTGATCATAAGGTAACTAGAAAGACAACATAATAGTTGGTGCATGGAACCTATATTACGTGTTTGGATTTGTCGAGCGGACGAGTAGCCTCCCACGAGTGCATTCGTGTACTGATAATCCACCAGGTTGTTTGCAGGGTGCGGGAGAACCTCGTTCGGTGCGGATGCCTCCTTCGTGCGTGCTTAGGCGTAGAGTCAAATCCGAAGCTTTGGAGCGTTGCGTTCGGAACTGAAGCACATATACAAGACATAATGTTGAAGCATCGCCTGAATATCGTCTCTACATTATTCCATAAATATAACCACTTGGCACGCTTTTACTGCTTCAGAGAGAGATATATGAGCGACTTATAATCTCGGCCAAGAGCCGCCTGTAACACTTCTTTATATCAATAAAGAGTTTGCTTTACTTCTACTTATGTTATTCAATGCTTCTGCTATTGTCGACTCAGTGAACTTGTTACCAAATCGCCTATGCATTTATGATTCCGCTGCACTCGGATAATCTGTGCGACTCTGTGGCTTAGACTTTTTTTTACCGCCAGCCAATGAACCACGGCCTTGCACGGGCGTGGCTCTCGCTCGTGCGGCATCACGCCCGGATGGGTCAAAACGATCGTCTCGCGGGAGCGCCGGCGTGATGATTCTCGCCTAGCGGGGACGGTCGATTAGCCTGTGGGAGATCGGAGCGTGACAGATTGGTATCAGAGCCTGGCTTATACGCCTTTGGACTTTGTTTCAATTATCTCAGTTTCAAAAGCTCGTTCATGGGTTATGTGCACGCTCTCTCTCAATGTCCCAACGAAATGTTCTAATAATGTGTCTAAATACTTTCAAAAAGCGCATGTGAATAATGTGATTGCTTGTATAAAATCGTGATGCTAAGGCCTTTGTGCCGACCTGTGCAAACCCTTAAGTTTTTGCAAGTAGCTTGTCCGATTTTACTATCTCTAAGTTTGGTTGAATGTATATGTTCGAGGGACGCCTTGAACGTGTGCACGATCAAAGACTCAAGAAAATGTGAAACTCGAGTGCTAAGACTTCGCTATCGCTAAGTTGGTTGGCGTGCTCATGCTAGAGGTGCACTTCGAATATGCGCACGATCCAGACTCATGATAGACTGATCTCGATGCTAGTGCAAGTGAATATCCAAATAAACAAGTATAACGACTTGTGTAAGTTTGACTCAACCTTAGATCGTTAATCAAGATTGATTAAAACGTACTCCGCGTTAAGCAATATGTCCCGTACTAAGGCAAAAATAAGACTGACTCAATATACACATGACACAACGTAAGAACCTAATAGGAGATTATGTTCAATTGGATTTAGTAGTACTGATTGCTATGCATGGGATAGATTCTATAATGCGTTAGTACGGCTTGCCCTCAGTAAGTCTCGAGGATGAGACTTTTTCTAAGTTGGGTATGATGTAACAGCCCGTTCCGCTCAAGCGGACTGCCGATTCAAACGACAAAAGTGCAATGTCCCGACCCGCTTTGCTCAGGCGAGAATACTTGTTTGAGGCAAATGATATCCAGACTTGTCCCTACAGGAGTTCGGCTTAGGCTTTCAGAGGCTCGCTCGACGTATTGCTCAACCGAGGCAAATTATCGCTAAGGTGGGTGGCTACGGTGAACTTGTCTTTGCTTAACCAGTACACTTAAAATATGGAAAGATACATGCTAGTCGCTAGGTGAATCACCCCCTGCATGCTAATAAGAATACAACGCACCTAGCTAAGGGAATAATCCCAACTTGTATTGCTTGTGTTAAAACATGGAATTAAAATATTGCTTATACTCAGACCCTCGCATGCTACTCTAGATCTTGTAGCTCGGAAAGTCCCTTACGGTTTCACTCCTCGGCTTACCTTCGGGTGTAAATCCCCAAATTTTTCAGAATTTAAAAATCAATTTTCAAAATTTTTTCTTGAATTTTCTGTGAATTTTTAACTAATTAGAATCAAGGTATTTTGGAATTAAATAAATTTAAATGTATTTATTAAATATTAAAATATTATGAAAATAATATTTTTGGATGTAAAATAAAATATTAGACATAGGGTAATTTTCATGGAATTTATTGGACCCCAGAACCATTTTTTAAAGACCTAAAAACTAAGTTATTTATTAAACCAAAATAAATCCAGTTTAATTCTGAACCGAACTAACCCAGACCGGCCCAAATTCCTGAACCGGACCCAATCCTTACTGGGTCGGATCCGGATCCGTTAGCTGACCCGACCCACTGACCCGACCCGAACCCATTACCAATCGGATCGGGTCGGATCTAATTCTAAAACCCGACCCGACCCGACCCGCCTACCCACCTGCTACAGTAAAACCCTTATTCCCAAATCCCCCGACTTCCAGTCGTTTCCCTGCCTCTCTGACTTATGTAACCGTCGGCCGCCACGATCCCAGCGCCTCCCCTCGCCTCCCAAACGGTCACAGCCCACCGCTTCGCCTCCCCCAGCCGATCCCCCTCCCCTAACCGCCACCGTCTCCACCACTATAAAATCCCCCGGCAACCCGTTCCTCCACCACCACTCACCACCGCGTCTCCGCCTCCGTCAGCTCCACTTCAGCCGAGACCCTCCTCTCAGCTCCGACCCGCCATCGTAAGCCACTACCACCGTCTCCACGACGAGCCTCGATGACCCCACCCCGCTGAACCCCAGTCGTGCCTCGACGAACTCCACAGGGCTCCGCCGCATGTGACCCGTAGCAGCCCCGACCGTCACCAGCGCCGCCTCGACGACCCCAGCACCACCTTCCTACAATGACGTCGCCTCCTCCGCCGTGGATCGTTGATCTCCACTGTAACCCGCCACCACAGCAACCCCAGTAGCCGTCGACGATCGGCCGAGCGTCGCGTCGCCTCGTTTACGCGCATTTCAGTCTTCTTCGGAGCCCTGTTCATGTGACTATTTCTCTCTCCTCGCTATCCCATTTTCTGTTTCGTCTGCTGTGACGCATATACTGTGTGACCCTCTCGATACCCGTGCAATTTGTTCGGGGTATCGCGTCCTGTGGCGATCGCAAACGGCAACCAAAAATTAGGAAAACAGATACCATATTTTTCCCCGAAACTGGGTTTGCCCCGCTAAACGGGACGACTTGGTCGTGTGCAGACTTCACCGAAAGGTGCACGACGTTAATACGGACGTGTGGGATTTCACGGAAGTTAATTTGGAGGTGCGTGGACACCGGAATCAACGCGTATCCGTCGACAACACCCCGTATCGGTCCTATTCTGGAACTCGTTGTAACTTCGTGTACGCACGTTGTATCGAAACAAAACTTGTGCCATCGGATTTGTAGCAATACGCTAGTCCTGTTACCCAAGTTTGGTTCGATTCTGCGAACGTTGACAAAATTGCGTATCGTAGGTCCCACGGCTCCACTTGACGGATGATTTTGTGATCGGCTCATCGAATCCAGTTCTGGACGTTCCTTTGGGTTCGTATTGTCGTTCTAAACTTGTGGACACTAAGTTTGGCGAATTTAGAGAATATTATCTCTAGCACATTTTTCGGTACGAAGCGGGCCACATGTGGACCTCGCTTTGACCAAAAATTGTCACTTTTGCCCCTGTGTCCAAATTAGACTCAAGGACATGCAATTCTAGCTATTTGATATCTTCTGAACCTGATGGTAACATTCATTTCAGCATTCGAAGGAGTATCTGTAGATCCCACTGATACCAGAGCAGCAATTGGAGCCAGAACCCCAGGCAAGTGTACCTTGGCATACTTGCAGTAATTGTTTATACTATTCTTGTCACGACCCGCACCCGGTGTAAGGGTACAAGTCAGAAACAACGCCCAGCCTACGCCGCAGAATCGGCGATAGAACGCTGTCTAGATAATCTATCTAACAATATACTGAACCACCAAGATGATAATATACTCAATCACAGATCTAAGATGGAAAGCACGAATCAGATAAAGAATAGAATAGTCATAATACAACTCATGAGTCTAAAATAATACATCAATGAGTCTGAAGGAAGTAACAAAATAAGCTAGAGACAAATCCAGTACAAAGAATACTACGAAGCTACAACTCCTAGGTCAACTGTCTCACTTGGGATAAGTCCCTCCTGAGCCAGGGTCTCAGAATCTAAACCCACAACATCCTGAGGTCCATAATAGGTAGGGTACTACTCCTCAGTGTCATCTGGAAAAATATATCCAGTCAGGAAAGGAGCAGAGTACATCTCTAACAGCAATTCTAATCAATGATAAAAACTATATAACAGTAAATAGCTGTGGATAATCAAGATGCACAATAGATACAAGAGATATATATACAATAAGGAAATACTGGAAATAAATACAATAATGAACAGTATACCAATGAAACAAGATACTAATGACTAAGTGTGTGAGTACTATCTTAACATATGATCGGCTTGGGCAAGATGCAATGTGGCTTGGCTAATCATATGTGCGGTGTATGATCAACACTATTCAGTAATCAGTACTTGATACAATAGGGATATTGATCACATATCTATACTAATACTCCTCCACCCTCGACTGGTATAATAGATCCAACCACAGTATGCTATGGCACGAGATTCCCCAAGAAGATAGCTAGTCTTCCCGAGAATCAGTGTCTGTACATGTACAAGATAACCAATAAAATAATACTTGTACCATATACACCATATACCAAGAAATAACATCTCATGATGATATCCGGATATACCAATCCATGTAACCATAGTGTCAAAAGAACATGGATATCTACACTAGATACAATGAACATAGAGGATATCATAAATGAAAAACTATCAGAGAATGTACTCGCTTGAAGTCCAAAGAATAGTCTCACAGATGTCTGACTCGGTACCTCGAAGACCTAGATATGGAATACAACATCAATACAAGGTTTCGAAAAGTGAATAAGTTAAACTAGTCAACTTCTAGGTCAATAAGTCAATTTTAAGTCAAAAGTCAACTATGGTCAACTCTAAGTCAAGTATGGTCAACTATGGTCAAACCAAGGTCAACTATCTATTTCTAGGTTGCACAAGTCTAACACAAAAATCTTGAGTCAAGATACTAAAATCTAAGTCATAAGAACCTCATCTTAAAATATTAGGATATCGTATCTCCGGATACGTGGATCCAAGGTAAAACATCAATAATATAAATCGAACAATATTTATAATCAATATAAAATCATAATTTACACATAAATTAGGTACCGTGGTTTTGAACCAACTTGGTATCCCAACAAAATCATAATCTTGATACCAAAACCCCGTATCTTGAGTATCCCACTAACCTTGGTAACATAATTACCTATATATATAACATATAAATATATACTAATATATACATACAAGGAATATAGCAATAATAATATATTATCTCAATATATATATATATATATATATATATATATATATATATATATATATATATATAAGTATTAAACACACATATATATATATAATTCTGCCAAACTGTCGCTGAAAACTGTGTTGAAAAACACTGATACTCTGTTACCAGGCTTTTAGTGACAGTTCTGGCGTCACTGAAGCCGCCGTCGCTGCTGCTGTTGGAATTCTGCACTGCTGCTGCTATTTTGGTGACGGTTTGCAACCATCACCTTCCCACTGTCGTGGTTGCTGCTCTTCCCGCCTGCTGCTGCTTCTATTAATGACAGCAAGCTGCTGTCATTAAATGCCGCCGCCACTGCTACAGCGGCTGCTGCTATTTCCTGCTGCTATTAATGACAGCAGTTTGTCATTAATCCCTGTCGCTAAAAACTATAATGTATATATATATATAACATATATATATATATATATATATATATATATATATATATATATATATATATATATCAATATATATATATATATAAATCCAATAAATATATATATATATATATATATATATATATATATATATATATATATATATATATATATATATATATATATATATATATATATATATATATAACCCAAATACATATCTATATATATATCTATATATATAAATACTAAATAACTATAAATACACCCCCTCTATAATAATATACATATTATGACATAGCCACATGCACACACAAACATAAATACATATACTTATACATCTATACATATATATAATTAATCCTATAAAAAATATAAATAATATAATTACCCAATTAACATACATATATATTTATAAAAATATATACATACATACATATATATATACATATATATATATATATATATATATATATATATATATATATATATATATATATATATATATATATATATATATATATATATATATATATATATATATATATATATATATTCATACAATATATTATAACATATATATTAATGCATGTAGAAGAAAGCTACATATATATATATATATATATATATATATATATATATATATATATATATATATATATATATATATATATATATATATTCTATTAGTACATATATAATACATAGATCTATGTTACAATAATCACTATAATAAATACACTATAATACATATATAATATCTATATATATATATACACAATTATAACTCAAGAATTAAAAGCACAAATAATTTGATCTACACAAAATACACAACAAATGGAGAGTATCACACCGTACCCCACTAGATCTAGGATACGTATGTGACACGAGTCCACCACACATCCAATTGCACCCCGAAGGACACAAGCAAGTCACATATATTATTTATGAACAATACGAAGTGTCAAATATAGATCTACGTGTCCGTGTCAAAATACGACATGTACAAAGTCCCGTGTCGGAGGAAAAACCCCCAAAATAACACATATCGCCAAATTGTTGGGATACGACCTACACGTACCCAATTGTGGACACGACACTAGCCCCAAACACATAAACACATGCCAAATTGATCTATAGGATCAATTGACACATACAACAAATGTCATTCTCGAAATTCCCCCAAAATTGACACAAAAAGTATCATAACTTTCTCAATAAGCCTCCTATGAACACAAAATCAAATTCTATGGGTAGTACATGCATATGGGTTGATTTTTCATGATTAATTCTCATATTTAGAAGCTATTTTAAGGGGGAAAACTGAATTATAGCTATTGGGAGATGGATTCCAAATGAAACCTCCAATTGAGATGAAATTGCCTCCAACTTGTAGATCCTTGCTCCTCTTTGTAGATCCTTGCTTCCTTCTTCTAGATCCTTGCTTCACAAGTCTCTAATGGTGATTTGGGAAGGAATTAGAATGAATTTTGGTAGGGAAATAAAGTGGGAAAGAAGAAATTTGGTAGTGAGAAATTCTAGATCTAGATTTGGAATGAAAAAGAGGAGAGAAAATTTTCCCCCTCTACTTATATAGGCCGTCCCCTATTCCTCTCCCTCAAGTAATCATGTAATGTCCATTATACCCCTTGGGGCCTCTCATGAAGAAATAATTAAGGAAGGAAGCTTTTAGTCTAATAATTTAATTAATTTAATCCATCTCCTTAACAATGGACTTTCTAAAAGGGCTAAGTTTAACTAATTAATTTATGTTGGTCCATGGGTCCAAACTAAACTAGTTAGGTCCACTAATACAAGTCCAAATTAAATAACTAACATCTAACAATAATTAAATAATACAATAATTAATTATTTATCAAGCACAATAATTAACTAAATAGGAAATTACTAAAATACCCTTTCCTAGAAAATATGGTAGTGACAATTCTCTTGATTATTTACTGTAATATCTCTGTTCAACCTAGGACCGTGTGACATTACTTAGCGTCCGAATAATATTCGGGTACCAACGCCGTACACGGAGTTGTGTAACGTCACCTAGACATGGATATCGAGACCCTACATTCTCGTGCTTGTCTTATCAAGTACGTCATATCCCAGGACACCTGACACTATTCATGAGACCGAATCTTCCTGAGATATTCATGGCGATTCTATATAGGATACAGATTTCATGACATATACTTTATTCATATGCTTAGCTATCTTTATGACTTGTTGTATCAGTTAGAGGTCATGATCTTGCGTGTCATGGACATGAGACATGTGATTACATTGGGTAGGGAGAGACACACAGGCTATAGGCTAATTTATATATATATTTATTATTGTGAGGCCTTAGACTCTACATCAGAGCTAGGCACTCTACTAGTGATATCACTGTTACCGGCTCCCCGATACCGAGCTTGTAGTGGTCTCAGCCTGAGTTCTAGTAATGCTCTCATCTTGTATATCACTTAGCTGGTTATATAATTTACCCTATTGTTTCATTTATTATTGCACTGTATTTATTATGGATTGAGTTATTCTTGTACCATGCTATGTCCCCTGAGGACCTTGATCCGGATTATGTCCCCAGGAATAGCAGAGGAGATCTATCCCGAGGTATACGGTATAGGAGCATTAGCAGAAGTAGGAACATGAGCAAGTGCATACATTAGAGCAGTACCAAAAATCGAGGATGAGGTGATTGCTGAGGATTTCTCCTGAGTATATGCTTTATCCATACTCAGTATTTGTTGTTGTTATCTTTATTCTTATATCTTGACTATTGTATCAGACTCATTATCGGGTTGTTCCCCGAGTTATGTTTATTGAGACTTGATATTGCATTATGATTCTGATATTGATGTATTCATTTCTGTGGATGAGATTAGTATATTAGACCCTTATTGTTGTATTACAGCTTAAGTACACCCTGATGGGTCCATTAAATTGGGTTTGTCCATCGGTGTATGCTGCTGGCCATTGCCACGTATCTAGTCCCTCGATATTTTGGGACTGGGGCGTGACATAGTTTTTGTGGTGGCCCATGCAGGTCAATGACTAAATTGCTTCGGTTTCAAATTAGGGACCGAGCAAGCCTGCAATAAGAATAGTATAAGGATCTCATCCACTTGTTTTAATCGTTCTTGCTCTTAATCTCGGATTCGAATTAATTTCTTTACTTACATCCTATCTTGATTCTCCTGTGCGCCTCTTATCGTTTATTTTGGATGCAGAGTAATGGATCCACCAGCAAGCGATGAGATTCCTATAGGATTACCACGAGGAGTTGTGGTTACCCATGAAGAAGAAGTGACACCAGTAGGTGAAGGTCAATCAGCTCAATAATGCAGTTAAGCAAATCAGCATGCCTCAAGAATCCAGCAAGATAATATCCCACATCCGTCGCAGTTTACTCCACCAATGCCCGTATTTCCACAAGGGCAGGCTATAGACGGACAGCAGATGTTTCAAATGATCTACGTAATGATGCAAGCTCAAGAAGAGGCTCTGAGTCACAGCCTAGCAATCGTACTGGAGCAGGCGAATCTACCAGCACGACGACCAACGACGGGATCTATCACCGATTTTCGCCAGCTGAAGCCCCGCACCTTTTCCGACAAGGAGTAGCCCACTGAAGTTCATGAGTGGCTCACCAACACTCAATATTAATTAGAAGCAGCTGAGCTTCCACGGGAACGTTGGATGACTGCCGTCAGAATGCAGTTAACGGGCAATGCACATCACTGGTGGCTATCTGAGGAGACACGGCTCGGACCAGACCGAGTCACTTGGGAAGAGTTCTCTAGACTCTTTCAGGAGATGTACATTCTAGCCATCGCTCGATCAGAACTTCAGGACAAGTTCAATCGCCTCACTCAAGACAATATGACAGTGGAAGAGTACAACACGGAGTTCATTCGTCTGAGTAGCTTCGCCCCTACCCTGATCCCGACAGAAGAAGAGAAGGCTGAGAAGTTCTTCGACGGACTAAACTTTGAGCTATAGAGACTGATTGGTTCCTTTGCACCTACTTCTTACTCAGACATCCTTGCTGCAGCCCGACGTATGGAGCGCGTCACCAGGAGAGAGACCAGCCTGAAGCGGCCTTCCACATCAGCACCAACCAGAGCATCACAAGAGGAGTCTGCAAAGCATCAACAGATAAATCCACCACTGAGAGCAGCACCAAGAGCCTCAATCCTTCCTACTTGTCACTACTGTGGCAAGGTAGGCCATATTGAGAGAGAGTGCAGACGCAAGTTGGGAATGTGCTTGATTTGCGGATCCAGACAACACTTAGCCAGAGATTGCACAACACATCAAGGAGAAACACCGATGATTCATCAATAAGCTTTATCAGTACCGAGGCCAGCCTATCCAGCATTGGGAGCACCACAAACGGGAGTTGAAGGAGTCATACCACCACCTCCAGGAGGGTATCAGCCGAGGCCACCTTTGATACACCAGGCACTACTCTTCCAGCAGGCTCAGCAGCAGTAGAGGAATCCACCACAAGGACACGGACAAGCTTTTGCGATGACCTTGGAGGACGCGCAGACTCGTGGAGTAGTAAATGCGCGTAAGTTATTCATAGATGCATTGCTTTAGCTCGTGCCTGTTAGTTCGTGACCTTAGCCTTAAACCTGGTATTTTTGAACTTGTTAATAATAACCTAGTATGTTTTTATAATTTATAACCTAGTTTTTCTAAGCTGTAGTTTTCTTGCTTTAACCAGATTTTCTTCACTCTTGAATTTGCATAATTTTTATTGCTTAGGAAAATGATATTTTTCATTCCCTATGTGTTTTGCTTAAACCCTCATCCTTTGATTCTCCTTGATCATGATTCTTTGATGGTGTCGTGCTTCGAACCTGTTTTACAAACCGTGTCATCTCTGCTGACCGATTATTTCTTTGATTGCGAGGACGCAATCCTCTTAAGGGGGTAGATTGTAAACCCCCAGATTTTTTAGAATTTAAAAATCAATTTTCAGAATTTTTTCTGGAATTTTCTGTAATTTTTTAACTAATTAAAATCAAGGTATTTTGGAATTAAATAAATTTAAATGTTTTTATTAAATATTAAAATATTATGAAAATAATATTTTTTGGTGTAAAATAAAATATTAGACATAGGGTAATTTTCCTGGAATTTATTGGACCCCAGAACCATTTTTTAAAGACCTAAAAACTAAGTTATTTATTAAACCAAAATAAACCCGGTTTATTTCTGAACCGAACCAACCCAGACCGGCCAAAATTCCTGAACCAGACCCAATCCTTATTGGGTCGGATCCGGATCAGTTAGCTGACCCGAACCACTGACCCGACCCGAACCCATTACCTTTCGGATCGGGTCGGATCCGATTCTAAAACCCGACCCGACTCGCCTACCCACCTGCTACAGTAAAACCCTAATTCCCAAATCCCTCGACTTCCAGCCGTTTCCCCGCCGCTCCGTGTTTGATGATAAACAAAAGAATAAAACTAGGTTTATACGAAACCCTTTCTTTGTTTACAAACAAGAAAAAAGAGTACAATTAATCCTATACGAGGATGTTAAGTACAATAAAAATAATTCTGGAGAAAAATTGCTATAGGAGTCTGATCTGCGGTCGATCACTTTGTCCCTTGGACCACACGATGATGAAGAAGTGATGTAGAAAAAGAAGCTTCAAAGGTTGCAAGTAGGATTGAATTGTCAACCAACACTCTCTGTCTTTGCTCTCTCTCTCTGATCTCTGATAATGCCCTGTGGTTGTGCACTTGTGCGCCCCTTATTTTTTGATCTCCTGTTTATTTTCTGATCCCTTGTCCCTATGATTAGGGGTCTCTATTTATAGAGATCAGTCACAATAACTGTCCAGTCGGCGTAAAAGCCAAGCTGTGAAGAGAGTTGCACTTTTTACGCGGAGGTTATAATAACTGCTACCCACGTCTGAATGATCTTCTAAATCTGCGTATGACACGTGTTCCATTATAAGGTAACGCGTAAAACTGCTTCTCGAAGATCACGACATGCAAGCCACGTAGGTAACTGCCCCTCGCGTAAAGATGGTTGGCGTAAAAGCCAAATAGTTGTCTCCTTAGCGTAAAAGCCAAATAGCTGTCTTGTTGGCATAAAAGTCAAACTCTGTCTTGTTGGCGTAAAAGTCAAACTCTGCGTAAAACTTGATAGTTCATGAATAATAGATAACCAGGGTAAAATAGCCAATTATCCATCACGACTGAGGTTTTGAGCGTATTCTGGGCTAAATAGCCTTATCACATACCTTGGCAAATATGGCCGAGTTGGCGTATTTTGAGGAGATAGCATACGACGTACTCCTATAGTTGAAAATAGCCTGGTTGGCGTAAAATGCAAGGATGGTGATGTGAGCGTATTAGTCACAGTTTTAACTTTTCCAGTCATGACAAAATCTGAAGAATAGAACCAAATCTCGTGTATTAAATGAAGAGATATGCCCCCATCTCGTGTATTAAATACAGAGATATGCCTCGAGCTCTGTGCAGAAAACAGCTTTTGACGTGGCGTCTGATTTTGTCTTTTATCTTGAGCGTAAAACTCCTTTCAGCCCATATAGAATAGGCAGCGTATTCTTTGAATGCATAAAAATGACTTATATCAAGAATATGTCGCTAAATGACAACCTGGATCTTTGTGCAAAATCATCATCACAACCATCCTCTCGATCATCGTACAGTACTTTTGTCAGGAGTCAGGTTCACTGATCTGTCTGACAAATTCATCCGAGGAATACAAAGAGTTCATTGTACAACTTTACGCTGTATTAAAAACAAACGTATTTTGAACTTTACGCGGGAGGATAAAGCAACCTTTTACGCGGAACAGCCTTGGAGCGCTGCTTTACGCGGGTAGCTCTGAAGCCATATTTTATGCCAAACAGCTTTGAAGTTCTGTTTTACGCGTACTGCTCTGAAGCTCTACTATACGCCAGACAGCTTTGATGCTCTGCTTTACGCTGACTTCATGTATGTTGGGGAGTTTGACTGTATAATACGCGTACAATTTCCCAGCATATTTCATGCTTCTACACTCCGACTTACGTAACTGCCGGCCACCGCGATCCCAGCGCCTCCCCTCGCCTCCCCAACTGTCGCAGCCCGCCGCTTCGCCTCCCCTAGTCGATCCCCCTCCCCTAACCGCCACCGTCTCCACCACTATAAAATCCTCCGACAACCCGTTCCTCCACCACCACTCACCACCGCGTCTCCGTCTCCGTCAGCTCCGCCTCAGCCGAGACCCTCCGCACAGCTCTGACCCGCCACTGTAAGCCACTACCACTGTCTCCATGACGAGCCTCGACGACCCCACCCCGCTGAACCCCAACAGTGCCTCGACGAACTCCACAGGGCTCCGCCGCATGCGACCCGTAGCAGCTCCGGCCATTACCAACGCTGCCTCGACGACCCCAGCACCGCCTTCCTCCGACCCCGCCGCCTCCTCTACCGTGGATCGACGATCTCTACCGTAACCCGCCACTACAGCAACCCCAGTAGCCGTCGACGATCAACCGAGCGTCGCGCCGCCTCGTTTACGCGCATTTCAGTCTTCTTCGGAGCCCTGTTCAGGTGACTGTTTCTCTCTCCTCGCTGCCCCATTTTCTGTTTTGTCTGCTGTGATGCGTAGATTGTGTGACCCTCTCGATACCCGTATAATTTGTTTGGGGTATCGCGTCCTGTGGCGATCGCAAACTGCGACCTAAAATCAGGAAAACAGATACCATGTTTTTTTTCGGAACTGGGTGCGCTCCGCTAAACGGGATGACTTGGTCGTGCGCGGACTTCACCGAAAGGTGCGCGCCATTAATACAAACGTATGGGATTTCATGAAAGTTGATTTGGAGGTACGTGTACACCGGAATCGACGCGTATCCGTCGACAACACCCCGTATCGGCCCTATTTTTGAACTCGTTGTAACTTCGTGAATGCAAGTCATATCGAAACGAAACTTGCACCATAAGACTCGTAGCAATACGCTGGTCCTGTGACCCAAGTTTGGTTTGATTCTGAGAACGTTGACAAAATCGCGTATCGTGGGCCCCACGACTCCACTTGACGGGTGATTTTGTGATCGGCTCATCGAAAACCAATTTTGGATGTTCTGTTGGGTTCGTATTGTCGTTCTGGACTTATGGACACTAAGTTTGGTGAATTTTGAGAATATTGTCTCTGGCACATTTTTCGGTATGAAGCGGGCCACGTGTGGACCCCGCTTTGACCAGAAACTGTCACTTTTGCCCCTGTGTCCAAATTGGACTCAAGGATAGGCAATTCTAGCTATTTGATATCTTTTGAACCTGATGGTAACGTTCATTTTAGCATTCGGAGGAGTATCTGTAGATCCCGCTGATACCAGAGCAGCAATTGGAGCCAGAACCCCAGGCAAGTGTACCTTGCCATACTTGCAGCAATTATTTATACTATTCTCTTGATTATTTACTGTAATATCTCTGTTCAACCTAGTACCGTGTGACATTACTTAGCGTCCGAATAATATTCGGGTCCCAACGCCATACGCAGAGTTGTGTAACGTCACCTAGACATGGATATCGAGACCCTATACATTCTCGTGCTTGCCTTATCAAGTACGTCATACCCCAGGACACCTGACAGTATTCATGAGACAGAATCTTCTTGAGATATTCATGGTGATTCTGTATAGGATACAGGTTTTATGACATATACTTTATTCATATGCTTAGCTATCTTTATGACTTGCTGCATCAGTTAGAGGTCATGATCTTGCGTGTCATGGACATGAGACGTGTGATTACATTGGGTAGGGAGAGACACATAGGCTACAGGCTGATTTATATATATATTTATTATTGTGAGGCCTTAGACTCTACATCAGAGCTAGGCACTCTACTAGTGATATCACTGCTACCGGCTCTCCGACACCGAGCTTGTAGTAGTCTCAGCCTGAGTTCTAGTGATGCTCTCATCTTGCATATCACTTAGCTGGTTATATAGTTTACCCTATTGTTTCTTTTATTATTGTACTGCATTTATTATGGCTTGAGTTATTCTTGTACCTTGCTATGTCCCCTGAGGACCTGGATTTGGATTGTGTCCCCAGGAATAGCAGAGGAGATCTATCCCGAGGTATACGGCACAGGAGCATTAGCAGAAGCAGGAACAGGAGCAGGTGCATACATTGGAGCAGTATCAGAAATCGAGGATGAGGTGATTGTTGAGGATTTCTCCTGAGTATATGCTTTATCCATACTCAGTATTTGCTGTTGTTATCTTTATTCTTGTAAACTCCCTCAACCAATTTAGGGATTACTTATAATTTTAAAAACTGAGACTAGGGACAAACCAAGATAATTAAAATTTTGGTAGACGATTTTAGGTACCCTCTGACCATATTACAACCATAGCTACGCGATGTGAATTAACGTCGCCTCGCGCAGTTAATTATTAAATTAGTTAATTGATTTATGGCTAATTTTACCTCAACTGGACCTGACCGAACCAGATCCTTGGACCCTGGCCGGCTCAAACCCCGAGACCAAGCCCGAAGCCTATCCCCTATATAAATACTTAACTTCCTCCATGTAAAACCCTAAACCAACAAAGCCCTCACAAACCCTAACCCTAGCCAAATACTCCCCCTCTCCCTTGCACCCAACCCATCACCACCACCACCGCCGCTTGACAGCGCCGGCGTCCCCTTACACCCGCTGCCCCCTTACATCCACCCCGACCGCCGCCTTACAGCCGACCAGCTGCCCCTTCAGCCACCCTTCAGCCGCCCTACAGCCGACCCGCTGCCCCTTCAGTGGACCGACCCAGCCGCCCGGCGCACGACGAGCTGCCGGCGCCAACCCGACCCCCCGTGCATTGTTGCCACTGCCGCGCCTGCTGCTATGCCGCCCTCGCTGCTGCTGCCACCTCGTCGGAGCCGCTGCCACCTCGCCGGAGTATGCCTCGACGAGAGCAAACCCTGTTCGAGCAAGTCACGTAGAGGTAACCACATCAAACCCCGCTTCTTCATGTGAATATCGTAGCGTCGTATCGACGTGTCAATAAATGTTGATATCGGACACAACCCTAATCATGTGCATAGTGGATTAATGACTAATAAGATTTAGAATCTGTATATTTACTAGCAAACCCTAAATCGTGAGGCATAACACCAAGGACTAGCATCTCCACCCTATAACCTGTCCATAAACCTCGTATAATGAACATAGAAACCAAGGAACATGTGTTCGCGTAGAACATAGATCGTGGTCAAACCGTAACTTGAAATTATTGTCACAAGGCTCAGATGTTCGAGCACAGAATACGTGTGCACCTTAGCTACGCGCACACGTGACGCTGTATTTGAATATACGTGAACTTGCGATAATATTCAATGTGTCGCATTTAGTCGTGTACAATTAATGTTTAGCGTCTGATATGAGACTGTTATATTATATTTGTGTTTAGGACCTTTGGATCAGCCAGGAGACACTGCAGGAACCGGCTTCTGGCATTCACAGCTTCAGGACCCAGGCAAGATACCTTGCCATATTTACTGTCTAATTTAAATATTGCATATGTTGTATTGTATTCTTGTTGCTTTTACTTTATACAACTGTGCGCATCCGAGATTGTTCGGGTGCATTCGACGGATACGTCGATGATTTATATACTGGCCTAGTCATTAGTAGACTCACCCATTAGATGATATCCTATTATCGTCTGAGACCTGACACCTTACACGTTCACCGAGACATATTCATATTGGGATGCGGGTTTGCGTACTCGACTAGCTATCGTTACGTGTAACCTACATCACGGTTAGTACGTAGTTCAGTTTATATTTTATTGATAGAGACTTGGCATATAGATACGGGGTATGCACGTCGAGTAGTCGACTTGCGTATCTACATTGGGCGAGGAGGGCATTAGTAGGCGTATGGGATACACCCATTGGATTTTGTAGTATCCAGAGGAGCCACAGATCCAATGACTCCCTTTACACTGCTGCCACGTTCTTCGGAGCGATATGGACGATATACTGTACTGCTGCCATGTTCTTCAGAGCGATATGGACGATATACTGCACTGCTGCTACGCTCTTCGGGGTGTTGGACGTTATGCCTACGCCTACCCATACGTACCAAAGTTGTCATGCCCCGATTCCGTGGAATCGATAGTCGTCCCCCGGACGTAACCGCCGTGCGGGCCTAGGTTGCGCCACGCACAAGGCTAGTATTTTATTTTTGCATAGCGAGCACATATTCAGAGTACGCAGATTAAATGAACACAGATTTGAAGCATGGAAAAGTTTTATTTTTATTGATAATATGAACATCTATTACAAACTCCTTGAACTGAGTCATAAGGATTGCCTCTATGGGCTTACAAAAGTGTTGACACAAAATAAGATAGCAGTCCTGTACATTACATCCCTTACTAAACTCAAAATATAAGACCTTGTGTCGGAACGACTGCTTTGCCACGAAGCTGCATGGTTGCTTGGTGGCTAGCTTCTTCTTCAAAATGCTTCTTCTTCAATATGCTACAAAAGGTGGCACGGTCGAGGCGTGCCTACAGCTGGACTGGATTGGGGGTTTGTCTCCTGCTCCTCGCTTGGTTCTCCTAGTACGGGGAACCTGTTTCAACGAGGGTCAGTACATCGAAACGTACTGGTGAAGGCAAGCTAACCCAACTATACCAATCAACACGTTGTTTTAATGAAGCATGCATATTTATTGTGGGTTTTTATCTTGCCTTAGTTCATTTTACAGCAAGAATTAGATATAGAAATCATTGAAATAACCCGCCACCGTTCGGTGACATTTACCTGCCCGTCTGAACCACCTGCACAATACTTACCTTGCCTTCCCTGCCAAGAAGACACAAGTTAGTAGCAACAGGATTAAATATACGAGGGGATCACTGGCTTGATGCCATAATGGACGGGTTTAGTCTCAGGCTAAGATGACGGAGGCACTTGTATCGCTGCACGCCATCCCGCCTATGGGAGAGACTATTCTTGAAGTTTCGTCCGGATCGGACCGGTGCCAGTGCCCCAGCAACCGTCCACAGGAACCTATAGTCCTTGTGCACAAGTTGTCCGTGATCAACGGCGTTTGTGTTAAGTTTACCATTTATGTAGCTGAGGCAATGAAATCAGGGGATATGTAGCATTGTGTGATTTATTTTGCATAGTCTCCCTGAACAATTGATGCATGGCAAAGGGTGTTCTACATATAGCATATTTATAGAAGAAGAAGTAAGCATTCTAACTTGTATATATGCATATGGTAAACATTTCGAATAAGCAAGCATGTAGTAAGTAACCGTTCACAAGTTTCAATGACAAGCATACAGATCCAAGTCTATTCCCTTATTATCTTGATATCTTTTAGTTATTACTTGGTATCGTTTGATCGGGGCAAGCACGAATACAAGATTTAGATGTGAAGACTAGCAAGAAGGGCTAGCTAATCGGGTTGGTAGCCACTCACTGTAGTAGTTGGAAGGAAGAAGGAAAGAAGTGCTTTAGGAGTCCGCTCGAGCGACGCCTACAGTTGGATCACCTGTATTGACACGAACAGCTGATCAGTACTTCTTCCTCTCTTTCCGTTATCGGAATTGAAGTGCAGTCCTACGAACGAAAGCAATGAAATCTATCGAAACCGTTTAAGAAAACCCAAGCAAATCTGAAAACCAACTCAAGGCACGAAAGCAACAAGCGACAGCAAAAACTAGGGAACAAAAGAATGCAGCGGAGAGGTCCCTCCTGACTCTGCCGCTAAGTTGATCCCGGGGGCACGGTCAACTGAATATGGGAATCGATTCCGAAGAGACAAATCCATAACAAGGATGAGTTCTTGATTCAATCTATCCCGATCGAACGATACCGTCTTGTATTTCTTAGCCGCGCTCCCCGAACAGGGGAACGGGGCACCACATCCTACCCATCTAATTGGAAGTTTTGTCCCAAAACTTAAGGAATAGAACCTACCACTAGGAAATAATGAGGGGAACCTTTCCCTTATTTCTGATTCGAGCTCCCAAGTAGACTCTTCGACAGAGTGATTCCGCCAAAGCATGCGCACTAGAGGAACCGAACGGGTCCGAAGCAGTTTTTCTTTTCTATCCAAGATTTGTACTGGTTGTTCTACATACGTCAAGTCAGCCTGGAGACTCAGTTGTTCGAGGTCTACCACGTGGCTTGGATCGTACACATATTTCCTGAGTTGGGAAACGTGGAATATATCATGTACGCCGGATAGGGATGGTGGTAGAGCAATCTGATACGCAACTGAGGTAACCCGCTTTAGTATTTCGAACAGGCCAACAAATCTTGGACTTATCTTTCCTCTTGCCCCGAACCTGCTGACTTCTTGCATGGGCGAGACCTTGAGGAATATCCGGTCGCCTACTTGGAACTCTAGCGGTCTCCGATGTATGTCAGCGTAGCTCTTTTGACGACTTTGAACTACTTTTAATCTTTCCCGAATCAGCCGAACTTTCTGGACGGTCTGCTCCACGAGCTCGGGGCCAAGTATCTGCCGTTCACCAACTTCGTCCCAGCAGATCAGAGATCGACACTTTCGCCCGTATAATGCCTCATACGGCGCCATTTGAATGCTTGATTGATAACTATTGTTGTAAGCAAATTCGGCTAAAGGTAGATGAAGGTCCCAACTAGTCTTTAGATCCAAGGCGCAGAGTCGCAGCATGTCTTCGAGGATCTGGTTGACACGTTTGGTTTGGTCGTCGGTCTGTGGATGGTAGGCAGAGCTGAACTTCAACTTCGTCCCCATTGCTGACTGCGGGCTTCCCCCAGAAACGTGATATGAATCGACCATCTCGATCGGAGACTATGGTTACGGGCACGCCATGGAGTCGAACGATTTCGTTGAGATATATCTGAGCCAGGCGGTCGGTACTCCAAGTAGATTTGATAGGCAGAAAGTGAGCTGACTTGGTGAGTCGATCGACGATAACCCAGACTGCATCATATCCCCGTTGCGTCCTTGGCAAGCCAACAATAAAATCCATCGTTATATCATCCCATTTCTACTCCGAAATAGCAAGGCTCTGCAGCTCTCCGCCTGGTTTCTGGTGTTCGGCCTTTACTCGTTGACAAGCCATGCAATGCGACACAAACTGTGCCACATCTCGTTTCAAGCCGTGCCACCAAAATGTCGTGCGAAGATCTCGATACATCTTTGTGCTACCCGGATGAGAAGTATAACTAGCATAATGGGCCTCAGTGAGGATCTCTTTTCTGAGGGCCGCGTCATTCGGAACGCACAGTCTTCCCTTCACTCGAAGCATCCCATCCGTGCTTACCGCAAAGTCGGACGCCTTCCCTGCTGAGATAAGGGCATAAATCTTTTGCAGGAATAGGTCGTCCTTCTGAGCGGCCTTCACTTTATGTAACAAGTCTGGTTCAAGGCGCAGTTGTGCTACTTGCGCCCACTTCTTATATCTTATTTTCAGTATAATGCCCAGTGATTCAAGATCTCGGCGCAGCCTATTATCAATTGCTAAACTCCCTATAAATACTTGACTCAGTGCATCAGCTACCATGTTTCCCTTTGCAGGCGTGTATCTGATCATGAGATCGAAGTCGCTAAGGAGTTCAAGCCATCGCCGCTGCCGAAGATTCAAATCCTTCTGAGTGTACAAGTATTTCAAGCTCTTATGGTCCGTGTAGATTTCACACGGTACACCATAGAGGTAGTGGCGCCATAGCTTCAGCACAAACACTACTGCAGCTAATTCTAAGTCATGCGTCGGATAGTTCTTCTCGTGAGGCTTTAACTGTCTCGACGCATAGGCTATGACTTTATCGCGCTGCATCAGGACACATCCTAGTCCTTTACCCGATGCATCACTGAAAATTTTGAAATCATCTGGTCCGTTCGGCAGAGTGAGAATTGGGGCAGAGACGAGGTGCTGCTTTAACTCCGTAAATAAAGCTTCACAGTCGTCCGTCCAAGTAAACTTTGCACCCTTTCGTGTGAGTAGAGTCAAGGGCGAAGAAATTCTAGCAAAATTCTGTATAAACCTACGGTAGTACCCTGTCAGTCCAAGAAAACTTCGGATATCGCTAGCTGACTCCGGACGTTTCCACTGCGTAATGGCTTCCACCTTCTTCGGATCAACTGAGATGCCTTCCGAGGAGATGATATGCCCCAAAAACGAGATACTGTCCAACCAGAATTCACATTTACTTAGTTTGGCATACAACTTGTTGTCTCGAAGGGTCTGCAGCACCATCCGCAGGTGTCCTGCGTGCTCATCCCTAGTCTTCGAGTACACCAAGATGTCATCGATAAAAACCACCACAAATTTATCGATGAAAGGCCTGAATACACGATTCATTACATCCATGAATGCAGCAGGTGCATTCATCAGTCCAAACGGCATTACTGAAAACTCGTAATGTCCGTATCGGGTTCGGAAAGCAGTCTTTGGCACATCTTCTGGCTTAATCTTCAGCTGGTGATAACCTGAGCGAAGATCCACTTTTGAAAACACTGTAGCCCCTTGTAGTTGATCAAACAAGTTATTTATCCGTGGCAGAGGATATTTGTTTCTGATTGTGACCTTGTTCAATTCCCTGTAGTCAATGCAGAGGCGTAGAGTTCCGTCCTTCTTCTTCACGAAGAGCACGGGCGCACCCCAAGGAGACACGCTCGGACGGATGAACCCGTGATCAAGTAATTCTTGTAGTTGGTATTTTAATTCATTCAGCTCTGTAGGGGCCATCCTGTACGGAGGTTTTGAGATAGGCTGTGTATTTGGAAATGTGTCGATAGTGAATTCAATCTCTTGGTCTGGCGGCATGCCGGGTAGTTCGCTCGGAAACACATCGGGGAACTCCGCCTCAACGGAAGTAGACTCGACGTTTGTATAGTCCTGCCGTGTATTCCGAACTGACGCTAGAAATCCCTCGCAGCCTGTGTAGAGCATTCACCGAGCAGATTTTGCCAAAATCACCTGTTTGTAGTGGGAAACGAAAAGAATGAAAGATGTATTCAAGACGGGGTTTATACAAGACCTGTGTTCTTTTGTTTACAAACAAACTTGTACAATATAATCCTATACGAGGATGTGGGAGTACAATTTATTTAATCTGGGTATAAATTGCTATAGGTGTCTGATCTGCAGTCGATCACTTTAGCCCTTGGACCACACGATGGTAAAGAAGTGCCGTAGAAGACAGGAGATAGCTTCGAAGGTTGCAAAAGAGGGTGGATGCACGATGCCAAGGTCGTCGATCCCTACCCCTTGCCTGAGCTCCGGGTTCCTCTCTCTCTCTCTCTCTCTCTCTCTTCTCTCTCCTTGTTTTTCTTGACCTTGTCCGATCTCCTTTTCAGAAGTCTGATCGTTGATCAATTTCTTCGACCTGTTCCTCTGTAGATAGAGGTCTCTATTTATAGAGTTTTAGTGACAGTGACCACTCAGTTGGTATAAAAACCGAGGAGTGGAATCACAGCACCCTTTTACACGATGGTTAAAATAACCAATGCCTACGTATAGATGATCCTTTGAATGAGCATATAACGCGGGTCCAACTAAGGGACACAATGCGTATTGTTGCTACGAAGATCATGGCGTAAAAGCCACGTAGGTAGGTATCCTCCGTATTGAAGAGGTGGGCGTAAAAGCCAATGTCTGTCACCATGGCATAAAAGCCAAAATAGGCATAGAAGCCAGGTAGGCATAGAAGCCTGATGGCATAGAAGCCGAGTGAGCATAGAAGCTGAGGAGGCATAGAAGCCGAGAGAGCATAACAGCTAAGGAGGCGTAGAAGCCCTGAGAGCATAACAGCTGAGGAGGCGTAGAAGACCTGAGAGCATAAGAGCTGAGGAGGCGTAGAAGCCGAGAGAGCATAGAAGGTGAGGAGGCGTAGAAGCCCTGAGAACATAACCGCTGAGGAGACGTAGAAGCCACTGCGCAAATGCTGAGTGCTGACGTGGACGTCTTTAGCCGAAATTACGGCTTTTGAAGATATAATCAAATCTCTCGCATTAAATGCGGAGATCTGCCACCATCCTGTGCATTAATTGCGAAGGCGTGTTCTGAAGGCCTGCCCCCGTTCTGAGCATCAGGCGAAGAGACGTGCCTCGAGCCTTGTACAAAGCGCAGCTTTTGACATGGCAGTCTGTTTGTCTTTTGCGGTGTGTAGACGGTTCACGTTTGCCTGTGTAGAACAAGGCAGCGTATCCCTTTGTATGCGAAAAAGCCGTTTACGCAAGGGGGGTGTCACCACACGATGGTTCGGTGATTCTTAATCAAATCCCCTGCATTAAATGCAGAGATCCGCTATCATTCTGCGCATTAAATGCGGAGGCGTGTTTTTAAAGGTCTGTAGCTCTTCTGTGCATTCGTCGCAGAGACGTGCCTCGAGAAGACTGTCACCGTCTTGTGCACCAATCGCAGAGACGTGCCTCGAGCCCTGTACAAAGCGTCGCTTTTGACGTGGCAGGCGGTTTGTCTACTGCGGAGTGTAAACATCTCATGTCTGCCTGTGTAAAATAAGGTAGCATATCCCCTCATTCATGTAAAAGCAGTTTACGCGAGGGAGATGGCGGTAACTGACAGCCTGGGTCGCAGTGCCGTGCTATCATTATAGCCATCGTCTGGGTAGCCGAGCCGTATCCTTTTGTCATAAGTCCAGACGTCAGGTTCATTGCAGGGTCTGACAGGTTCATCTCGGGGAGCACGAAGCGTTCCTCGTACGCTTTTAATACCGCATTTGAAAGCGGATGTGTTTTACGCCATATAGGCGACGAAGCCCTCTACTTTACGCTCTGAGGCGGCCTGGACATACTGCACTTATGCGGATGGTCCTGAGAAGCTCTTGTCTTGCCTGCTTGATGGCTCTGAGGTCATCTCTTTACGCTGCCCCGCACCAATAGGTTGCGTATAGTCATCCGACGTATTTTTTATGCTTCTACAAGACCCCCTTCAAAGCTTTTAAATTCTTTAGAATTTGAAATGCTTTGAATGAAGCATGGACCGTCCCTCGTAACTCGAAACGCCTTCTGAATGGAGCCCGAAACGGTCAAGTTTGACACGTTCTTTCAGGCCGGTCTTTATGGCAGATTTATTGGGGGTAGGTGTGACCTCGCTTGCCTATAAAAGGGCTGAGGAGTTAACCTGTTTCTTCCCACATTTCCTTTTACCATGCTGAGATGATCGCCGGTGTTCGTCGGGTCGACCTGAGGAAGAAGAAGACCATGTTCTTCCAGCATATAAGGAGCCAAAAAAGACGGCATCTTCGAGCAAGTGTCATCTGTAACGATGAATCATGGAAGGATATCTTAGCCTCCCTTGCTCGGGATAATCAGCAACTTCATACGGCATCGTACTCGGAGAGTGGGGAGGGGTCACATTTGACCAGGCCGCTTGCAAGTGGCGCCTTCTCTCGTTACACTCTCAGGGATGAGAGAGAAGACAAGCTGTAATAGTCGTCCTTTCGTATTGAGTTGGGTGAAAAACCTTAACTCAATGGCGCGCGGAGCATGGGGTCTGCACAGCTTATGCAAGCCCCAACTCTGTCGCCTCTGCCGGTGATCATTGCCATGTCAGCCAGTTTGCAGGAACTGACTGGCTGCTGGAGAAGATGGATGAAGAATTGACGCCCAGGCGAGAACCTGTCAGAACAGCTTCTGGGCGATCTTCAGACGACGATGAGGAAATCCTTTATAGAAGGGATCTCCCTCATATGTAATCACGAAAAATGAAGAAAAATCCCTTGTAGACAGGATTTCCCTCATATGTAATTGTGATTTTAACTTTTAATAAAGTCATCTTTCTTCTCTGCATATGATCGTCTTTGCCATACGTTGCTGTGAAGTCTGAATATGTGCAGCTTCGATGCGTCTGATTCTTTACGCCGACTCTGATAGAAAGAGTATTAGGTCCCGTCCTGTCTTTTACGCATAACTAGTGATGCGCAGCTGCTTTAGGAATGTAGGAACCGCGTAGAGTTTCTGAACTGTCTTCTGATGAACAGAAATTTTGTTCAGACTTCGTCTTCAAGAATGACCTCTCGAAACTCCCTTGGAACAGGGTCGAGGTTTCGGCTGTCAAACCGAGTTGCCATAGACGAGATGTTTACACTGGAGTCTGGATGAACCTCCAATTTTTTTAACCCGAGAAGAGTAATTTCTGAATGTTTGAACTCTGTATGCTCCGGGCACTTGGGATATTTCGAGGTCAAGAAGTATCTTCTGGGTGAACTCCTGTAATCGACCGCCCTTAGAACTGTTTCGGACATGCAAAAAGTCAGAGATCCGTAGTGTAGATGGGCTGGAAATCCTGAGTTCGTAGCCTATTGAGCGTAGAAAGCCACCGAGCGTGAGATCATAGGTTTGGTATCTGCTGAGCGTGAAGTCATAGGTTTGTAGCCTCTCGAGCGTAAAAGCTACCGAGCACAAAAGGCATTCGGGCATAAAACCATAGACTTATAGCTTACGAGCGTAAAACCGTAGATCTGTAGCTGTCGAGCATAAAAAGCTCATTAGCGTAGAACTGTAGATTTGTAGCCTGTGAAAAAGAAATCTTTCGAGCGTGAAATTGTGGATCTGTTGCCTCCGAGCGTGAACTAAACACCACCGAGTGTGAGACCATAGGTTTGTATCTGTTAAGCGTGAAGTCATAGGTTTGTAGCCTCTCAAGCGTAAAAGCTACCGAGCACAAAAGGCATCCGGGCATAAAACCATAGACTTATAGCTTGCAAGCGTAAAACCGTAGATCTGTAGCTGTCGAGCGTAGAAAGCTCCTTAGCGTAGAACCACGAATCTGCTTTGCACGAAAAACTTTTTGAATTTGCTGACTGTACGTCTTTCGAGAGTAGTGGGCTTCCCAGTCGTTGGCAGGTCTAGATGTAGCGACTGTTCGATTGAGCGCAGCGCGACGGGATCTGGATCGTGCAGAAGCCGCCCGTACGGGTGTTCGTCGGGCAAGGGCCGAATTGTCCCTCATGGGAGACAATGAGGCACGGCTGAAGCAGGCCCGCGCCGATGCCTTGGTTTCCAGGGATGAGAGGATAGCTGCACTGACGAAGCTGACTCGCGATCTGACTGCTCCCCCACAATGATGTACCCTTCCTTCTTTTGTTTGCTTCCCGGTGTAATTTTGCTCTTTCTTGGGAATAAATAAAGCGAACTCTTTTCTGACTTTGTAGACCTATCATTTCGGAATGTAAATGACAGGTTTTGGGCGAGGGTGATATCAGAGGTGATATGGACATGATAGGCTCTCAAGAAACTTTAGCAGGACATACTTATTCAGAGGTCATACGGACATGATAGAATATGCTTTGACTAAGGCTTGTAGGCAAGATACTATCAGAGGTGATATGGACATGATAGGCTCTCAAGAAACTTTAGCAGGATATACTTATTCAGAGGTCATACGGACATGATAGAATATGCTTTGACTAAGGCTTGTAGGCAAGATACTATCAGAGGTGATATGGACATGATAGGCTCTCAAGAAACTTTAACAGAACATACTTATTCAGAGGTCATACGGACATGATAGAATATGCTTTGACTAAGGCTTGTAGGCAAGATACTATCAGAGGTGATATGGACATGATAGGCTCTCAACAAACTTTAGCAGGACATACTTATTCAGAGGTCATACGGACATGATAGAATATGCTTTGACTAAGGCTTGTAGGCAAGATACTATCAGAGGTGATATGGACATGATAGGCTCTCAAAAAACTTTAGCAGGACATACTTATTCAGAGGTCATACGGACATGATAGAATATGCTTTGACTAAGGCTTGTAGGCAAGATACTATCAGAGGTGATATGGACATGATAGGCTCTCAAGAAACTTTAGCAGGACATACTTATTCAGAGGTCATACGGACATGATAGAATATGCTTTGACTAAGGCTTGTAGGCAAGATACTATCAGAGGTGATATGGACATGATAGGTATTGCATTTCCAAATTAGTCGAACGTATCTATTCAGAGGTTATATGGACATGATAGAATACGACCCAACTAGTTTTGTTTTGGAAGTAGTTTTGTCAGAATTGAGGTTTTTGCTATATTCCAATTGAGCAGAGGAGGTTAAGCATAGTACCTTTTCAGGAATTTGCCGTTGATAGGAGCCATTAACAGGTCTCCATTAGGCTGGGCTAACCTGAAAGCGCCATTTGAGAACGTTGTCTCGATCACATAAGGACCCTCCCATTTGGGCTGGAATTTGCCTTTACTCCTGTGAGTAAGAATCATCGGCCTTCTTACGGCTAGAACTAGCTCGCCGACTTTGAACACTCTTTTCTTTACTTTATGATTGAAAGCTCTGGAAATGCGTGCTTGGTAGAGCGCGATGCGCTGTTGAGCTTGGAGGCGTTTCTCGTCTAATCCTTCTAGCTCCTGAAGCCTTAAAAGGTTATTCTTTTCTTGAGTCAGTTCGTTAGCCACGGCTATCATGAGTGACGGGATCTGGATTTCAATGGGGAGAACTGCTTCGCTCCCGTAGACCAGTGAGAATGGAGTACAACCTGTCGGTGTTCATACTGTTGTACGGTATGCCCAGAGACATTCGCCCAGTCTCTCATTCCAATCTCTTTTGTTCGAAGAGACGAACTTCTTCAAGAGTTTGATAATGGTTTTGTTGAAAGCTTTCGCCAAACCATTAGCAGCTGGATAATACGCCGTAGAGGCAATATTATGTATCTGATTTTTATCGCAAAATCGATAAAATGCTTGACTGGTGAACTGAGGCCCATTGTCGTGAATTATCCTCTGAGGTACCCCGAAGCGATAGATGACGTGATGCTTGATGAAGCTGATCACATTAGACGCCTTTACCTCAGCAAGAGCGATCGCCTCTGCCCATTTGGAGAAGTAATCCGTGATGGCCAGTATGAACTGGTAACCCCTGGAAGAAGACGGGTGAATAGGACCGACGACATCCATACCCCATGCTTCGAAAGGCCAGGATGCAACCGTAGGATGTAGATATTCAGACGGTTGATGTATGAAGTCTGTATGGACCTGACAGGCTCTGCATTGTCTTGCATAGTTGATCGCGTCTGTGATCATAGTGGGCCAGTAATAGCCCATTCTCCTGATACGATCTTGTAGCTTAGGACCGGGTTGATGCGCCCCGCATACGCCGTCGTGAGCTTCACGGGTAATCTGCTGTGCTTCGTCGTCAGAGAGACATCTCAATAGCAGTCCGTCATAGGTCCGGCGATATAGGCATTGTGAAGATGCATCGAAGTAGAAGCGTAAAGATCGTCTTTTGACGGATACTGCTTCTTTAGGATCCTCTGGCAAGATTCCGTATGCCACGAAATCTATAAAGGGACTCTTCCAATCTCTTCTGGGAGGATCGGCGTGTGCAGCGTAGCTGCGTTCTATGTGAGAGTTGTTTTTCACACAGAATAAATCTCTGTTAAGAAGGATTATCGAATTCTGCCTTCTTATAGGAGTAGCTAAATCTGTGGCTAGATTGGCTAGGGCATCAGCTTCCAGATTCTGAGATCGGGGTACATGTTCTAGGAAGAACCCTTTGAATGTCATGACTATCTCGACCGTTGCTTGGTGATAGGGGATGAGGTCTGGATTCCGGACTTCATATATTCCTCTGACTTGATTGACGATAAGCAGAGAATCACCAAAAGCTTCCAGGGATTCGACCCCCAGCTCTTTAGCGATTTGGAGCCCGATTAACAGAGCGTTATACTCTGCCACGTTATTGGAGCAGGGCTCGTTGAGAGAGTATGCTCGTTAGATGAAGAGTTTGTCGGGAGTAACCAGGACGATTCCTACTCCTGAGACCACTTTTTCCTTGGGACCAGTCCTGGAGGCACCATCGAAGAATAGTTGCCATGCGTCACTTTCCATCGCAGAATTATATTCTGCAACTTCGTCAGGGATGTCCTCGTACAACTTGGAGGTCTCCGGGATCAGATGAGCAGCTAGAAAGTCGGCCAATGCTTGGCCTTTGATGGACTTCTGGGGGACGTACACCATGTCATATGGTGTTAACAGCATCGCCCAAGTTACGAGTCGGGAATTAAGAGCACTTGGCTTGCTCATTAGTACTTGAAGAGGGTTGATCCTGGAGATGATATGGATAGTCTGGCCGGTGACATAGTGCCGCATTTTTTGGATAGCGAACATCAGAGCCAAGCATTCTTTCTCCACTGGGTTGTACCGGTGTTCGGCTTCGATCATCATTCTACTTAGATAGTAGATAGCCTGTTCATGCCCTACATCGTTCTTCTGCACAAGAAGAGCTCCCAAGGCATGGTCCATTGCTCGGACGTATAGGAAGAATGGTCTTCCTATGACGGGAGGCACTAGAACTGGCGGATGAGTGAGGTAGCGTTTGATATCGTTAAACGCTTGTTGACAGGCTTCGTCCCATACGAAGGATACACCCTTCTTCATGAGGAAAGAAAAAGGCTGACATCTCCCAGAGAGGTTGGATATGAATCTCCGAATGTAAGCCAGGCGTCCCTGAAATCCTCTAAGTTCCCTCAGATTGTGGGGCGGTCGCATTCCTACGATGGCCTGGACTTTATCAGGGTCCACTTGTATGCCTTTGGCGGTAATGACAAATCCCAGGAATTTGCCGCTAGATACACCCAGAAAGGACTTCGTAGGATTCATCTTGAGTTGATGTTGGCGCATTAATTCGAATACCGTCCTTAAGTCTCGAACGTGATCATCTTTGAGACGGCTTTTGACAGCTATGTCGTCCACGTAACATTCCACTGTTTTGCGTAAGTGCTCATGGAATATGTTACTCATAGCTCGTTGGTATGTTGTCCCGGCGTTCTTCAACCCGAAGGGCATTACTGTATAGCAATATACCCCCAGTGGTGTTCAGAAGATGGTATGCTTCTCGTCCCCAGGATACATCTTGATCTGATTGTACCCTGAGAATCCGTCCATGAAAGACATACGTTCAAAACTGCAGGTGTTGTCGATCATGATGTCTGTGATGGGAAGAGGGAACTCATCCTTGGGGCAGGCTGCATTCAGATCTCGGTAATCGATGCAGATGCGTATTTTCCTATTTTTCTTCATGACTGGGACAATGTTGGCGACCCAGTCGGGATGTTGTTCTTCTCGGATGAAACTGCAGGCTATCAACTTCTTGACTTCGGCTTCAATGGCGTCCATCATATCCGGGCAGAACCGGCGCTGGTGCTGCTTTACAGGCTTTGAACCGGGCGATATGTTGAGCTTGTGGGTAGCCATCTTTGGATCAAGTCCTGGCATATCCTCGTAATTCCACGCAAAGACATCGATGTTAGGGGTACCAGGTCGTGATTTTGACCCCTAGCTGGAGGGAGATTGACGATGTTCATCGTGGTCCGAGAGATAGGTGCAACACCATTCGGGACCTCCTGGGGAGGCAGATTGCCAAACTGTAGAGAGATCATGTTGGTTGTGACCGTCTTCTCAGTGTTGTACAGAGTTATGGCTTTTGCATCGATCAAACCCTGGATCTTCCTTTTCAGTATGTAACACACCTTTGTCGGGTGGTGCACATATCTGTGGAAGATGTAGTATTTGGGGTCGTTAGTACTACCGACTTCTTGGGGCCGCTTCAACTCCGGAAGGGTGATCTTGCCACTTTTGATGAGACACTCGAATATACTTGGGATATCCTCGTCGTCAAAGGAGTAGACTTCTACGGACTTGGACGTCCCTGGTCTCGTCTGCGTGGTTGCCGCCATCTTTTGTCTGGACGTATTGACCGTCAGAGCTTCTTTCCCTTTTGGACCATGAGGATGGTCGCTGCTGGGAGATGACTTCTTGTCTCTGTCAGAGGCGGAGATCATGATGCCATTGTCGCGCGCCTTGCGACTGTTGTCTTCAGCGGCTACGGCCGAGAGGATGAACGAGGGCCAATCACGGAACTGATATGGTCCTGTGAACACCGAGACCACGGGAAGGAGGTTCTTCCTGCAAATGTCTACCAACGCAGAGTCTGGAACTCCTGGAGGCATCTGTAAGGTGGCCTGACAAAAATGCTCGATGAAGGTGCGAACGTCCTCTTTTTCTCTTTGCTTGACTTCGATGAGAGAGGACATGGACATGTCCATTCCTCCCTCGTAGAATCGCGTGAAGAATAAAGCTTTGAAGTCCTCAAAGGAAGTGATGCAGTTGTCCGCCAAGCTATGGTACCACTGATAGGCTACTCCCGAGAGACAACCTTTGAACACCCGAGTGAGGAGGGCGTCGTTCCCTTGCAGCAACACCGTCATCATACTAAAATAGTTCATGTATTGACTTGGTGATATTTTCCCCTCGAACAGGGCTATGGTCTGAGGTTTATACCTCGGAGGGAAAGGGACCTCTTCCCAGATAGCTGGGTAAGGCTGGTTGATTCCCAGTTTCTTGAGCTGATCTTTGTGCTTCAAGGCGTCAAACTGGGCTTTCAACTCCCGTACTGCCTGTATCGGATTTTCTATTGAAAGTGGGACTACGGAGTGGTGCGGAGTTGGTTGTATTGTGACTCCAACGGGAGGTAATATATTCTCCGAAAGCGGAGGAACCGTCGACTCTTGATCTAGAGCAGGTCCTTGGCTTGGATTGGGTGGCGGCAAGTCCACCCCCACACGTATCTGAGTTGGCGAGATCGATGCTTGAGCCATGGCAGTTGCGTGCTGAGTTAGCATCATCTGGTGCATATTTTCCATCATGGATTGTATTTGTTTTAGAGATGTCTCCAGCGTAGTGATGCGTTGCTCCGCGTTTCCTGATGGTGAAGCCTCCTCGCGTTCATCTTCAACGGCGTAAACTCCCATCTCCCTGGGTGTCATTGAAGGATTAGTATAGGTCGCTGTAGAAGTCGACTCTACACTTTCAGCATCTGATTCGGGGGCTTGGCGGTCCTCGGCGTCGGAATCAGAAGAGGACGAAGCTGGTTGTCGTGACCTTGCACGAGTGTTTTGGAACACCCCGGCTTCAGCGTTCCTGAGGAGCTCATTGAACCTCCTTCGGCTTGGAGGCCTGGAGGGATGACGTCTTGAGTTCGAACCTCGTCTAGGCATGTGTGAGGCCATGTTTACAGATGCATGCACGGGCTCCTTTTCCTAGAAAGACAGAGAGTAGCTTAACCGGTCGAAAACCGATCGTCTCATTTTAGAGCAGCATCAGTCAATCACAACCCTATGACTATTATAACAGTGCTCGCCAGGAGGCATAATAGACACATTGGAAGGTTCCCTCTCTTTACGCTTCTGGATTAGATATTTGCGCAGGTTAGGGGGAATTGCAGAAGAAGACGATTGTTTGTTTCTTCTGTTCCCGTCAGCGGGCATGCGGAAGTTGGGCACTATGGCTCTTGCTGTGCCACCTGTGTATAACAGGTTGGCCATCTGGGTGGTGGATAACCCTGGGGGAGGGTGCCTCTCCGCATTTTGAGCTTGCTTTATGCCAAGGGATTTTGCCTGGCGTAATTTGGAGTTTTGCTCAAACGGGCGTAAAGCTGAAGAGGTCCTCAGCCGGCCACGACTTCTCACGTAATCCGGAGGGTATGCAGATTGTCCCCTCGCTGGCGTAAAGGCCGAGGAGTTGAATATTCTGCCGCTTGCTTCCCTTCACGGAGACCACAGTGCTCATCTGGTTCCCCGTAGAGGTCAGATGTCGTCTTGCGTGCGGGGCATGACTTGTACTTCCAATTTGGCGCTAAGGCATCATCAGAAGTTTTGTCTGTACCGCGCATAACGGGAGACTGGTTTTTGCGCGTAGAGCGCAGTGGATACTCCTGGGTCAGCGCTGAGGCTTTGCCCGAGGTTTTGTCTGTACCGCGTGTAGCGGGAGACTGGTTTCTACGCGTAGAGCGCAGTGGATACTTCTGGGTTAGCGCTGAGGCTTTGCCCGAAGTTTTGTCTGTACCGCGCGTAGCGGGAGACTGAATTTTACGTGCGGGGCACGGAGGGAGCAATGCTACAACCTCATTGGTCGGAGAGATTGGAGAGATCGAAGAGTCCACAGGAATGGTAGAGGATGTCTTGGGCATCCAGACCTTGCGCAGCTTCCTGTTGTTTTGGACGGAGAGAGGGTGAGAGCTACCCCCGGTTCGAAGCATGTCTTCGTAGGCAGACTGGTCGAATTGGACGACCAGTGTCTTCTTCACGGTCCCTATAGGTACCGGATCGTGTTGAGCAATTACTTCCTCATCAGAAGAGAAAGATGTCCCCAGCAGAGTCGCCATCTTGTTTGTGGTAGAAAACGAAAAGAATGAAAGATGTATTCAAGACGGCGTTTATACAAGACCCTGTTCTTTTGTTTACAAACAAACTTGTACAATATAATCCTATACGAGGATGTGGGAGTACAATTTATTTAATCTGGGTATAAATTGCTATAGGTGTCTGATCTGCAGTCGATCACTTTAGGTGCTGAACAGACAGGTATTTTTGTACCAGAGGGGGTGCTAACACTTAAATCTAGGTGCAACGGAGTCATTTTTATATTGTTCTCCATGGCAAAATTTATGGAAATAAAACTATGCGTTGCACCTGAATCAAATAGAACACGAGCAGGTATATTATTGAAAAGCAAAGTACCTGACACGACGGTATCCGAAGCTAGAGCTTCTTCCCGTGTCATGGTATAGACCCGGCCTTGAGCTTGATTACGCCCTTGCTGAGGCACAACTCGGTTGGTCTGGGTTGCAGTATTCTGGTTTTGTTGTGGAGGACGACGCTCTGAATACTTTGGACAGTTGGGAATGGCATGATCAGCAGCTCCACATATGAGGCATAATCCATGCTTTCGACGACATTCACTTTCGACGTGCCCTGTCCTTCTACAGAAATCATATCGTTGCCCCAAGTTTCCCTTTTTCGAACCACCGTTGTTAGGGCACTTTGCAGCGGTGTTTCCTCTATCGTTGCCTTGGCGTTTGTGATTGGGGGTTTGCACAGCGCCGGTGGCAACGTGAGGATACTACGGTTCGAGGGAGAGGGCATGGTTTAAGACTTCCCTCATCGTCTGATACTGCAGAATGACTACGTGCCCATGGATGCCAGGACGTAGCCCTCCCTCGAATTGTCTGGCATGACTCGCTGCATCTGGTAGATAAGCGATAGGAAATTTGGCCAGTTTGTTGAATTCTGCCGAGTATTGCTTCACCGTCATGCTGCCCTGCCGGAGTTGAACAAACTCATTTTCCCGTTGACGGCGTACAGGTGGGGGTATAAACTCCTCCTCAAACGCGGCACGAAAAGTCGTCCACGCGATCGTCTTCTCTCCATGGCCAAGTTGAAGAGATCGTCGATGCACGTCCCACCAGTCGTGCGCATTGAGGCGAAGCAGTAGTTGGGCACAGGTGACGCGCTTGTCTTTCGGCACTTCTAGGAGAGAAAAATGATCTTCAAGCTCGGCGAGCCAATCTAGGGCCACGATCGGGTCCTCAGTCCCATTAAATGGCGTGTTACAGACCTTCTTGAAGTTGCCAAAGGTGAAGGCAGTCACTTCCCTCGTCCTTGGCGCTAGCGGTGTCTCGACTTCAAGTGCTGGCTGCTCCACTGGCGTAGCTGTTGTCACGGCAGAATGGTTGGAGGCCAGGGTCTGAACAAGCTGCTGCAGGGTATCTACCTGCTTTTGTTGGACTGAGAGTCAAGCCTCTAGATTGCTCTCGAACTTGGCTTGGCGGGCATCATCCCTCTGTCGTTGCGCTTCTAACATTTGCATCACCTGCTGAAGCGGGTCTGGTCGAGACATGCCCCGTTGGCTCCGAGAGCTTCCTGAAGTTTCGGAACTGCTCTCCTGGGCCTGTGTCTCGCTTGGTGCTAGCGCTAACGGTTGTGCTTGCGTCATTCCTTCAAAAGAGGTAAATTAGATCAGGATCATAATGTATTATGGACTTATTGCATGAACGTATCTCATTTTGGCCTTAACGAGTTCAGGAGTTCGCATAGGCAGTTATCGCTAAGGGAACTTTTCCAGTTCATGAATCAAAGGAACTTTGAAGCTGTGCTCTGATACCAACATGTCATGCCCCGATTCCGTGGAATCGATAGTCGTCCCCCGGGCGTGACCGCCGTGCGGACCTAGGTTGCGCCACGCACAAGGCTAAGTATTTTATTTTCGCATAGCGAGCACATATTCAGAGTACGCAGATTAAATGAACACATATTTGAAGCATGGAAAAGTTCTATTTTTATTGATAATATGAACATCTATTACAAACTCCTTGAACTGAGTCATAAGGATTGCCTCTATGGGCTTACAAAAGTGTTGACACAAAATGAGATAGCAGTCCTGTACATTACATCCCTTACTAAACTCAAAATATAAGACCTTGTGTCGGAACGACTGCTTTGCCACGAAGCTGCATGGTTGCTTGGTGGCTAGCTTCTTCTTCAAAATGCTTCTTCTTCAATATGCTACAAAAGGTGGCACGGTCGAGGCGTGCCTACAGCTGGACTGGATTAGGGGTTTGTCTCCTGTTCCTCGCTTGGTTCTCCTAGTGCGGGGAACCTGTTTCAACGAGGGTCAGTACATCAAAACGTACTGGTGAAGGCAAGCTAACCCAACTATACCAATCAACACGTTGTTTTAATGAAGCATGCATATTTATTGTGGGTTTCTATCTTGCCTTAGTTCATTTTACAGCAAGAATTAGATATAGAAATCATTGAAATAACCCACCACCGTTCGGTGACATTTACCTGCCCGTCTGAACCACCTGCACAATACTTACCTTGCCTTCCCTGCCAAGAAGACACAAGTTAGTAGCAACAGGATTAAATATACGAGGGGATCACTGGCTTGATGCCATAATGGACGGGTTTAGTCTCAGGCTAAGATGACGGAGGCACTTGTATCGCTGTACGCCATCCCGCCTATGGGAGAGACTATTCTTGAAGTTCCGTCCGGATCGGACCGGTGCCAGTGCCCCAGCAACCGTCTGCAGGAACCTATAGGCCTTGTGCACAAGTTGTCCGTGATCAACGGCGTTTGTGTTAAGTTTACCATTTATGTAGCTGAGGCAATAAAATCAGAGGATATGTAGCATTGTGTGATTTATTTTGCATAGTCTCCCTGAACAATTGATGCATGGCAAAGGGTGTTCTACATATAGCATATTTATAGAAGAAGAAGTAAGCATTCTAACTTGTATATATGCATATGGTAAATATTTCGAATAAGCAAGCATGTAGTAAGTAACCGTTCACAAGTTTCAATAACAAGCATACAGATCCAAGTCTATTCCCTTATTATCTTGATATCTTTTAGTTATTACTTGGTATCGTTTGATCGGGGCAAGCATGAATACAAGATTTAGATGTGAAGACTAGCAAGAAGGGATAGCTAATCGGGTTGGTAGCCACTCACTTTAGTAGTTGGAAGAAAGAAGGAAAGAAGTGCTTTAGGAGTCCGCTCGAGCGACGCCTATAGCTGGATCACCTGTATTGACACGAACAGCTGATCAGTACTTCTTTCTCTCTTTTCGTTATCGGAATTGAAGTGCAGTCCTACGAACGAAAGCAATGAAATCCATCGAAACCGTTCAAGAAAACCCAAGCAAATCCGAAAACCAACTCAAGGCACGAAAGCAACAAGCGACAGCAAAAACTAGGCAACAAAAGAATACAGCGGAGAGGTCCCTCCTGACTCTGCCGATAAGTCGATCCCGGGGGCACGGTCCACTGAATATGGGAATCGATTCCGAAGAGACAAATCCATAACAAGGATGAGTTCTTGATTCAATCTATTTCGATCGAACGATACCGTCTTGTATTTCTTAGCCCCGCTCCCCAAATAGGGGGAACGGGGCACCACAAAAGTTGTCCTCACATTGCATTCACTTAGATGGTTAACACACCCTTTATTGTATTTATTTTATACAGTATTTATATATGGCATGCTTCTATGTATCCTGTTACGTCCCTCTGAGGACCTGGTACCTTTCCAGATTTGGACGAGGCTTACTACCCTACAGTATACGGTCCAGGACATGAGACGAGATTTGCTACCGCAGAGGAGCTAGAGGTGTTACCGTCCGAGTTTCCGTGATCAGTTGGTAGGCCTTCAGCCTAGGATTGGGAGCATCATTATTTAGGCAGCTATGCCTTAGTCTTTATCTTTTATCATTCATTGCAGTACTTTCTTTCGTCATAGTAGTGGTTTTGTTCCACCAGACATTCTTGGTTGTACTATAATATTTGAGACTAGCGTTTATCTTCCAGCAGTTTATTATTATTCTTGTCGTTTACATTGTGGATGAGATTAGTTACCTGTGGATTCATTGTTATAGGACATGTTAGTATTTTATGACAGCGTAGCACTCTTCGTTAGGATCCATTAAATTGGGATATCCTCGGAGACGTGTCAGCTGGCTATTGCCACGTGGCCTAGTTCCATGTATTTTGGGACTGGGGCGTGATATGGTTTTAGTGGTGGCCCATGCAGGTCTTACTTTTTTGCTTGTGGTATGGTAACGTACCCAGCAAGCCTGCAATAGGATAGAAGTTACTAGGTCTCATCCACTTTTGATTCGCCTTTGAACTTCCTTCAGACCGCTTCTAAATAATCTGCATCCTGTTTGTCGTATTCGTACTCTTTTAATGAAGTCCTATCTCTTGCAGCAAGATAAATTTGCGTAGTAGACGAGGAGCACCCAATGCTGCGGTGCCAGATAACACCACTCAAGGAGAGGAGGTACCCCAAGGGCATCCCCCGCTACAGACCCCGCTGATACATGGCACGAGACATCGCAGGGCGTTCCTACCCCGCAGCCTGAGGGACAGACTTCCCAGACAATCCCCACGCAATATTGTGAGGGCCAGACTTCAGGAGCTACACTGATACTGCAGACTGAGAGGCCGACATCTGAGGAGACGCCTACTGCCCAGCCAGAGATTCTACTACCACCGCCTCCACCTTATCCACCCCAGATGCCACAGCTAGATGGCCAGCCATAAATGCTTCAGTTCTTCCAGGCAATGATGCAAGCACAGTGGCATCAGACAGAGACATTGAGACAGAGTCTGATGACGGTGCTAGAGAGGACACCTGTCCCAGTACCCGTACCAGCACCTCCACCAGCCCAGGCATGTGGCACTGTTAGATGGTTCTGACAGATGGGACCAGATACTTTCTCAGGAAGTGAGACTGCAGAATAGATCTCTGATTGGGTCGCCAACATGGAGATGTTACTAGAGGCTTCACAACTGCATCCAGACCTTTGGATAACCGCAGTGAGGGCCCAACTAAAAGGCAACGCCCATCACTGGTGGGATTCCATTGAGCGTAGTGTGGGCAAGAACCAAACTTGGGAACAATTTCTAGAATACTTTTATGCAAAGTATTTCCCAGCTACAGTTAGGAATACCCTGTACTCCTAGTTCCTACATCTAGAACAGGGAAATATGACTGTTGACGCCTATGACGCGGAGTTCGGCCGCCTTAGCAGATTTGGTGTTGTCCAGATACCCAATGATCTCGAGAAAGCTCAGAGATTTCATCACGGCCTCAATTTTAAGCTACAGAGGTATACCACTACACAGGCGAGGATTTCTTATGAAGAGGTTCTTGCGGAGGTGAGAATCCAGGAGGCCATCGTCAGAGGATCTAGACGTTCAAGCACGACTATACCAGCCAGAGCACAGCCTGGAGCAGGAGGACCGATCCGACGTCCCGGAGCACAGACACAACAGAGGACAACGCCATACCAGCAAAAGGAGCTTTCAACTTGTTACCACTGTGGTAAGAGAAGACATTACGAGAAGGACTGCAAAAAGAGACGTATGTGTAGAGACATGCACCTGCTGTATTTGTGGGTCAGATCAGCACCAAGTTCGAGACTGCCCACAATGCAGAGAGACAGCACCGTCGGCCGGACAGAGGCCAACAACACCAGTTCCGAGGATACTACCACCGCCAGGAGGTCAACGTCCACCAGCACCCGGAGGATTTCAGAGGGGACCACCCTTGGCCCCACAGGAGGTGCAGTTTGACCGAGCTCGACAGCAGACCGGAGGACAGAGGCACGGACAGGCCTTTGCATTAGCAGCTACCGAAGAGGAGACAGAAGGGGAAGCTATCACAGGTACCATCTTAGTTGCATCTTTACCTGCAACTGTATTATTTGATTCTGAAGCTACATTATCATTTATATCTAGTAGATTCGTAGCAATACATAGAGTAGCGACTTCCCCCTTACCTAAGAGTTGGAAGATTCTTATCGGAGGAGGTATCGTGCCAGTTACCAGCACTATCAGAATGTGCTCAGTAATTTTATGTGGTAGAGAGATGAGAGCACGATTCTTGGTAATGCCTATGCCGTACTTTGATGTTGTGCTAGGCATGGACTGGTTAAGCCAGTATAATGCTGTACTGAACTGCCGGAAGGGTAGCATCACTTTTAGACCACCAGATCAACCGGAGTTCGAGTACATGCGAGGGACCGTCGAACAAGGAATAGGATAGATAGCGGGAGCTTGCATGGCTATGGAGATTGCACCACCACTAATAGTTGCAGAATTTGAGGATGTTTTTCCTGAAGACTTGCCAGGCTTACCGCCAGATAGAGACGTGGAGTTCACCATCGAGCTAGTACCCGGAGCAGCACCGGTATCTTCTAATGTATACCGATTGGCAAAGAAGGAGCTAGATGAGCTGAAGCTACAATTGGAGGAGTTGCAGAGCAAGGGATTTATCCATCCTAGTGCATCACCATGGGGAGCACCAGTATTGTTTGTGCCTAAGAAGGATGGCACAGTACGTATGTGTATTGATTACAGAGCCCTTAATGCTTTGACTATCAAGAACAAGTACCCCCTGTCGCGGGTTGACGATTTATTTGACCAGTTGACAGAAGCAGTAGTGTTCACAAAGATCGATTTGAGATTGGGCTATCATCAAGATGCCTTTTGGACTAACGAATGCACCTGCTGTATTTATAAACTTGATGAACAGAGAATTCCACCAATACTTAGACCAGTTCATGGTAGTCTTCATCGACGACATCTTGGTGTATTCGAAGAGCCACGAGGAGCACGAAGAGCACTTGAGACTAGTATTAGAGACCCTAAGGAGAGAGAGGCTTTATGCTAAACTGAGCAAGTGTGAGTTTCTCCTAGATCGTGTCGCTTTCCTTGGACACGTCATCTCAGAAGATGGAATTTCAGTAGATTCGACAAAGATTTCATCTGTAGAGACATGGCCAACCCCTACCAATGTCTCGGAAGTGAGGAGCTTTCTAGGACTTGCCGGATATTATCAGAGGTTCGTAGAGAACTTCGCAAAGATTGTAGAGCCGATGACCCGCTTGACCCAAAAGGAGCAGGAGTTCACTTGGACAGAGGAGTGTCAGAAGGCATTCAATGAGTTGAAGAAGCGCTTGACTACAGCACCCATCTTGACTATACCATCTAGACCCGGAGGATTCGTGATCTATAGCGATGCATCCAGGAAAGGATTAGGATGTGTCTTGATGCAGCATGGAAAGTTTATAGCTTATGCTTCTAGACAGTTGGAGATCACATATTTCTAAAGATCTCACCTATTCGAGGGACTATCAGATTCGGAGGCAGAGAAAAGCTGAGTCCGAGGTACATCGAGCCATTCGATGTGTTAGAACGTGTCGGAGAGATTGCTTACAGATTAGCCTTGCCGCAGACTTTGGAAGGAGTCCATGACGTCTTCCACGTATCTCAGTTGAGGAGGTACATACCGGATCTGAGTCATGTACTTGACCATTCAGAGATCACAGTTGGGCCGAGCTTGTAGTACCAGGAGGAGCCTGTTGAGATTCTGAACAGAAGTGAGAAGGTACAGCGAGGGCAGACTATTCCCTTAGTCCGTGTCGCATGGAGACATCATGCACCAGGTGAATCAACTTGGGAACGCGAGGAGGATATTAGACAGCGCTATCCCCACATCTTCGAAGGACTAGGTACGTATTAGCACTTTATTTATTTAGTTAGGAATTCTTGTTATGCGTACGTTTAATTTCGAGGACGAAATGCTCTAAGTAGGGTAGATTGTAAACCCCCTCAACCAATTTAGGGATTATTTGTAATTTTAAAAACTGAGACTAGGGACAAACCGAGATAATTAAAATTTTGGGAGACAATTTTAGGTACCCTCTGACCATATTGCAACCATAGCTACGCGATGTGAATTAACGTCGCCTCGCGCAGTTAATTATTAAATTAGTTAATTGATTTATGGCTAATTTTACCTTAACTGGACCTGACCGAACCAGATCCTTGGACCCTGGCCGGCTCAAACCCCGAGACCAAGCCCGAAGCCCATCCCCTATATAAATACTTAACTTTCTCCATGTAAAACCCTAAACCAACAAAGCCCTCACAAACCCTAACCCTAGTCGAATACTCCCTCTCTTCCTTGCACCCAACCCATCACCACCACCACCGTCGCTTGACAGCGCCGGCGCCCCCTTATACCCGCTGCCCCCTTATATCCACCCCGACCGCCGCCTTACAGCCGACCTGCTGCCCCTTCAGCCGCCCTACAGTTGACCCACTGCCCCTTCAGTCGACCGACCCAGTCGCCCGGCGCACGACGAGCTGTTGTGCCGCCGCCGCTGCTACCACCTCGCCGGAGCTGCTGCCACCTCGTCGGAGTATGCCTCGACGAGAGCAGACCCTGTCCGAGCAAGCCACGTAGAGGTAACCACATCAAACCCCGCTTCTTCATGTAAATATTGTAGCATCGTATCGACGTGTCAATAAATGTTGATATCGGACACAACCCTAATCAAGTGCATAGTGGATTAATGACTAATAAGATTTAGAATCTGTATATTTACTAGCAAACCCTAAATCGTAAGGCATAACACCAAGGACTAGCATCTCCACCCTAAAACCTGTCCATAAACCTCGTGTAATGAACATAGAAACCAAGGAACATGTGTTCACGTAGAACAGAGATCGTGGTCAAACCGTAACTTGAAATTATTGTCACAAGGCTCAGGATGTTCGAGCACAGAATACGTGTGCACCTTAGCTACGCGCACACGTGACGCTGTATTCGAACAGACGTGAACTTGCGATAATATTCAATGCATCGTGTTGTAGTCGTGTACAATTAATGTTTAGCGTCTGATATGAGACTGTTATATTATATTTGTGTTTAGGACCTTTGGATCATCCAAGAGACACTGCAGGAACCAGCTTCTGGCATTCACAGCTTCAGGACCCAGGCAAGATACCTTGCCATATTTACTGTCTAATTTAAATATTGCATATGTTGTATTGTATTCTTGTTGCTTTTACTTTATACAACTGTGCACGTCCGAGATTGTTCGGGTGCATTCGACGGATACGTCGATGATTTGTATACTGGCCTAGTCATTAGCAGACTCACCCATTGGATGATACCCTGTTATCGTCTGAGACTTGACACCTTACACGTTCACAGAGACATATTCATATTGGGATGCGGGTTTGCGTACTCGACTAGCTATCGTTACGTGTAACCTACATCATGGTTAGTACGTAGTTCAGTTTATATTTTATTGATAGAGACTTGGCATATAGATACGGGGTATGCACGTCGAGTAGTCGACTTGCGTATCTATATTAGGCGGGGAGGACATTAGTAGGCGTATGGGATACACCCATTGGATTCCGTAGTATCCAGAGGAGCCACAGATCCAATGACTCCCTTTACACTGCTGCCACGTTCTTCGGAGCGATATAGACGATATATTGTACTGCTGCCACGTTCTTCGGAGTGATATGGACGATATACTGCACTGTTGCCATGTTCTTCGGGGTGTTGGACGTTATGCCTACGCCTACCTATACGTACCAAAGTTGTCCTCACATTGCATTCACTTAGATGGTTAGCACATCCCTTATTGTATTTATTTTATTCAGTATTTATATATAGCATGCTTCTATGTTTCTTGTTACGTCCCTCTGAGGACCTGGTACCTTTCCAGATTTGGACAATGCTTACTACCCCACAGTATACGGCCAAGGACATGAGACGAGATTCGCTACCGCAGAGGAGCTAGAGGTGTTACCGTCCGAGTTTCCGTGATCAGTTGGTAGGCCTTCTGCCTAGGATTGGGAGCATTATTATTTAGGCAGCTGATGCCTTAGTCTTTATCTTTTATCATTCATTGCAGTACTTTCTTTCGTCATAGTAGTGGTTTTGTTCCACCAGACATTCTTGGTTGTACTATGATATTTGAGACTAGCGTTTATCTTCTAGCAGTTTATTATTATTCTTGTCGTTTACATTGTGGATGAGATTATTACCTGTGGATTCATTGTTATGGGACATGTTAGTATTTTAGGACAGCGTAGCACTCTTCATTAGGATCCATTAAATTGGGATATCCTCGGAGACGTGTCAGCTGGCTATTGCCACGTGGCCTAGTTCTATGTATTTTAGGACTGGGGCGTGACAATTCTTGTATCTTGACTATTGTATCAGACTCATTATTGGGTTGTTCCCCGAGTTATGTTTATTGAGACTTGATATTGCATTATGATTCTGATATTGATGTATTCATTTCTGTGGATGAGATTAGTATATTAGACCCTTATTGTTGTATTACAGCTTAAGTACACCCTGATGGGTCCATTAAATTGGCTTTGCCCATCAGTGTGTGTTGCTGGCCATTGCCACATGTCTAGTCCCTCGATATTTTGGGACTGGGGCATGACATCGGGCCCGAGCTAACGCGATTAGTTAAGTTCTAAATGTTGCCTTGCCTTAATGTTTTCCACACGAAATTATGCCACAATCAAGAACACTATCGTGTATCGTGCATGCATTCGAGTCAACCAGGAGACTATCAAGTAGCTCTTCTGTGCAATTGAACCTGCAAGTATCTGGGACCGTTAGGTCACTAAGGCAATCTCTGAACTAGGGGAACGCATCAAGGCAATTTGAATCACTGAATCAAGAATCCCGTCAAGTTACAACTGAATGATAATCACATCAAGTTTACCTCTGAACGAGAATCAATGTCAATGAATCCAAGAATCCTAACTCGTGGAGCAAATGCTCGATTCAGAACAAGAATCATGGATTATCATATCAGGTTATTGATTTGGAATGACCCAGACTGCGTGTCGCGGATAACTTGGAAACAAGGTCATTAGGTTCCACGGACGGTTTTCGGGGCACCGGGGCCGATCCGATCCGGATGGAACTTCACGTTAGTCTTTTGCATCTGGACATGATGGTCTGCAGCCACCACTTAATCTTTATTGCTTTCCATCCTTTTTCAAGACTATAACTCGTCCTTTATGGCTATGCCAGCGACAATTTTTCATAAAGATAAGTCATCCTCGCTTAGCGGCTATCCGCGTGCGAGTTATTGCATCACATCAAAAGAATAACTGAACACCTGAATGATTATGATATAACAACACTCGTGTTTGCATATGCTATTGCCTTGGTTTTCATTATGAATGCTCGTGCTTAAATTAACTTGGTTTGCCTTGGACAGGGAAGGATAAATGGTAAGTTGGTAAGTCTTGCCATATTTTCTTTTATATTGCACGACGCACTGCCATCACGAGTTAGGCTATTCAATCTTTGCCATGAAACTGATCCTAAGGCAACTAAAAAGAAAATATAATAGTTGGTGCATGGAACCTATATTACGTGTTTAGATTTGTCGAGCGGGCGAGTAGCCTCCCCACCAGTGCATTCGTGTACTGATAATCTACCAGGTTGTTTGCAGGGTACGGGAGAACCTCGTTCGGTGCGGATGACTCCTTCGTGCGTGCTAAGGCGTGAAGTCAAATCCGAAGCCTTGGAGCGTTGCGTCCGGAACTAAAGCACATATACAAGACATAATGTTGGAGCATCACCGGAATATCGTCTCTATATTATTCCATAAATGTAGCCACTTGGCACACTTTTACTGCTTCAGAGAGAGAGAGATCTGAGCGACTTGTAATCTCGGTCAAGCGCCTCCTGTAATACTTCTTTATATCAATAAAGAGTTTGCTTTACTTCTACTTGTGTTATTCAATGCTTCCACTATTGTCGACTCGGTGAACTTGTTACCAAATCGCCTTTGTGTTTATGATTTCGCTGCACTAGGACAATATGTACAATTCTGTAGCTTAGACTTTTTTACCGCCAGCCAATGAACCACGGCCTTGTACGGGTACGGCTCACACTCGTGCGGCATCATGCCCGGATGGGTCAAAGCGATCGTCCCGCGGGAGTGCTGGCGTGGTGATTCTCGCCTAGCAGGGACGGCCGATTAGCCTGCGGGAGATCGGGGCGTGACAACTGGCACCATAGGATGAGGTTGTGCCAGAGGATTTCTCCTAAGTATTTTGTTATATATACTCAGTTATTTCTGCTTCCAGTTATTCTATATTTTGACTCTTAGATTATTGTATTGACTTATTATCGGGTTGTTCCCCGAGACACTTTTTATTGGGATTTGTTGATGGACTATATTTCTTTATATTGATTAGTCTATCATATTTAATTGTGTTTACTTTCTGTGGATGAGATTAGAATTAGACTGTGACATATATCTTAGACCATTGTATTTATTTTACAGCTTAAGTACACTCTAACGGGTCCATTAAATTGGGTTTGCCCATTGGAGTTGTGCTGCTGGCCATTGCCACGTGGCTAGTCTCTCGGTATTTTGGGACTGGAGCGTGATATGGTTTTTGTGGTGGCCAATGCAGGTCTACGACTATATTATTTTAGTTTCAACTAAGGAACCGAGCAAGCCTGCGATTGGGATAAATTATAGGATCTTATCCACTTGTTGATCTGTTCTTGACCTCTATATCGACTTTAAAATAATTTCTTGACTTGCATCCTGTCTTGATTCCTCTGTGTGATTCTCATAGTTTACTTTGTATGCATAATAATAGACCCACAAGCTGGAGACGGGACTCTTGTAGGTACACCACAAGGTGTTGTGGTCACCTACGATGATGGAGTGACACCAGTGGGAGGAGGTCCATCCACTCAACAAAGCAATTAAGCAGGTCAGCATGCCTCAATATTCCGGCGAGACGACATTCAACCACCGCCACAGTTTACTCCATCAATGCCCATTTTTCCACAAGGACATGCTATGGATGGACATCAGATGTTCCAAATATTCTATGCAATGATGCAAGTCCATCAACAGGTTCATCAAGAGGCTCAGTGTCACGAGGCAGAGAACTTGAGGAACAGCCTAGTAACCGCACTGGAGCAGGTAAACCCACCAGCTAGGCGACCATCAACGGGATCTATCACTAATTTTCGCCAGCTGAAGCCCCATATATTTTTTGACATGGAGGAGCCCACTGAAGTTCATGAGTGGCTCAAAAATACTCAACACCAGTTGGAAGCAGCTGAGCTTCCGAGGGAGCGGTGGATAACTGTCATCAGGATGCAGTTGACAGGCAATACACATCATTGGTGGCTATCTGAGGAGAGACGGCTCGGACCGGACAGAGTCACTTGGGAGGAGTTCTCTAGACTCTTCCAGAAGATGTATATTCCAGCCATTTCCAGAGCAAAACTTAGAGATAAGTTTAACCGCCTTATTCAAGGCAATATGACGGTAGAAGGGTACAATACAGAGTTCATCCATTTTGGTTGCTTCATTCCTACTCTGATTTCGACAGAAGAGGAGAAGGCGGAGAAGTTCTTCGACGGACTTAGCTTTGAGCTACAGAGATTGATCGGATCTATTGTACCTCCTTCATATACGGATGTCCTTGCTGCAGCACGACATATGGACTATGTCACCAGGAGAGAGTCCAGCCTGAAACGGCCGTTCACATCAGCACCTGTCAGAGCACCACAAGGGGAGCCTGCAAAGCGACCCTAGAGGAATCCACCATAGAGAATAGCATCAAGAGCCACATCTCTTCCTACTTGTCACTATTGTGGCAAGGTAGGCCATATTAAGAGGGAGTATAGATGCAAGTTGTGACTATGCTTGATTTTCGGATCTAACCAACATCCAGCTAAGGAATGCCCTGAGGATCGAGAGGCAGCACCGATGGTAGACCGACCAGCTTTACCAGCACCGAGACCAGCCCAGCAGCCACCTAGGCCAGTGTATCCAGTATTGGAAGCACCACAGACAGGAGTTGGAGGAGTCATACCACCAGCTCCATGAGGGTATCAGCCGAGGCCACCTTTGGCACCACAGACAGCACTATTCCAGCATGCTCGACAGCAGAGAGAACCAGCTTAGGGACGAGGACAGGCATTTGCATTGGCTATTGAAGAGGAAGCTACTACAGAAGAGGTCATAACAGGTACTATATTATTAGCTTCATTACCTGCTGTAGCTTTATTCGATTCTGGAGCATCACATTCATTTATAGCTGCTAGCTTCGTAGCCACACATAGAGTAGCTACCGCATCCCTTCCGAAGACTAAGAGAATTCTTACGGGAGGCAAAATTATCCCAATTAGTGATATTTGTAGATCTTGTTCGGTAGTAGTCTATGGGAGAGAGATACGAGCTCAATTTTTGATCTTTTTTATACCAGATTATGATATTGTACTTGGTATGAACTAGATGAGTCAGTACCATGCGACTCTAGATTGCCGGCTTGGACGGATTATATTTAGACCACCTGGATGTCCAGAGTTTGAGTTTATTCGGGGAGCCAAAGAGCAAGGTATTCAGCCTACACTTAGGTTACTCTCTGTAGAAGGGGAGTCTGAGTACCCAAAGGTTGTATTTTAGTTTGTGGATGTATTTCCCGATGATCTTTCAGGCTTACCACCTGATCGGGAAATAGAATTCACAATAGACTTGACTCCAGGAGCGGAGCCTACCACTTTATCAATATATCGGCTAGCACCTAAGGAGTTGGTAGAATTGATGGAGCAAGTTGATAATCTTTTGGAGAAGGATTTTATTCAGCCCAGTGTTTCACCATGGGAGCACCCATACTATTTGTGTCGAAGAAGGATGTGACGGTACGCCTGTGTATTGACTACAGGGCACTGAACATTGTAACCATCAAGAACCGGTATCCCTTGCCACGCATTGACGATCTATACGATCAGTTGAGTGGTACTAGTGTATTCTCAAAGATCGATCTTAGATCCGATTATCACCATATTAGAGTACGAAAAGAGGATATGTCATACCCTGATTCCATTGAATCGATAGTCATCCCCCAGGCATGACGTCGTGCGGGTCTAGGTTGCGCACCGCACAAGGCTAATGCATTTTTGCATAATGAGCACATATTCAGAGTATGCAGATAAATTGAAACACAAAGTTGAAACATGGAAAAATTCTCTTTATTGATAATGAACATATATTACAAACTCTTGAACGAGTCATAAGGGTTGTCGCACGAGCTTACAAAAGTTGACACAAAATGAGATAGTTGTCCTGTACATTACATCCCTTTACTAAAACTTCAAAAATATAAAGACCTCCAGGAGGGATGATGACTTTCCCTCTGAGCTGCATTATGCTTGGGTTGCTAGCTCCTTGCTTCAAAAGATGGCACGCTCAGGATGCGCCTACAGCTGGACTGGATCAGGGATTGACTTCTGCTCCTCGCACGGCTCTCCTTAGTGCGGGAAACATGTTTCAACGAGGGTCAGTACATCAAAAAGTACTGGTGAAGGCAAGCTAACCCAACTATACCAATTAATACGTTGTTTATATGAAGCATGCATATTATTTGTGGTCTTTCTATCTTGCCTTAGTTCTTTTTACAGCAAGCAATATACAGAAATTTACTGAAATAAACTTGCCACCGTTCGGTGACTTTTACCTGCCCGTCTGAACCACCTGTACAAGACTTACCATGTCCTTTCCTGCCACGAAGACACAAGTTAGCTTGCAACAGGTTTAAATATACGTGGCGATCACTGGCCAGAAGTCATAAGTGACGAGTTATAGTCTTGAACAAGGATGGTATGCAACGAAAGCACGTGAGGCGCTATACGCCATCATGTCCAGCACGTAAGACTATCGTGAAGTTTTGCCCGGATCGGATCGGTGCCAGTACCCCAGCGACCGTCCGCGGGAACCATTGACCTTATGCACAAGTTGTCCGTGATCAAACGACGTTCATACTAAGTTATCATTTGATGCAGTTGAGGCAATATGAGTACAAGACAAGCAGCATTACATGATTTATTTTGCATAGTCTCCCTAAATAATTTATAGCATAGCATGGCATGTTCTATACATAGCACAATTTATAGAAGAAATATGCATTCTAACTAAAATTGAAGCATATGATGAACATTTGAATAAACTAGCATGCAATACATAACCGTTCACAAGTTTGATTGACAAGCAATAATAATCCAAGTCTTTTTTTTTTATCTTGACATCTTTTAGTTATTACTTGGTATCGTTTGATCAGGGCAAGCAAGAATACTAGACTTGGAAGAAGGGCCAACTGAATCAAATATAAGCCACTCACTTAGTTGGTTGGAAGGGAAAAGGAAAGAGGTGCTTCAGGACTCCGCTCGTGCGTCGCCTACTGCTCGTTCACCTGCATTGCCATGAATAGTTGATCAATACCTCTTCCACTCTTTCCATATCTGAGAATTGAAGTGCAGTTCAATGAACAAAAATAATAAAATCCATCAAAACCATTCAAGAAAACTCAAGCAAATCTGAAAACCTACTCAAAGCACGAAAGCAACAAAGCGACAGCGAAAACTGAGGCAAGGAAAACTTGCAGCGGAGAGGTCCCTCCTGACTCTGCCGCTAAGTCGATCCTGGGGGCACGGTCCACTGAATATGGGAATCAATTCCGAAGAAGCAAATCCATAACGAGAATGAGTTCTTATTTCAATCTATCCCGATCGAACGATACCGTCTTGTATTTCTTAGTCGCGCTCCCCGAATAGGGGAAACGGGGCACCACATCCTACCCAACTAATTGGAAGTTTCATCCACGAAACTCAGGAATAGAACCTACCACTAGGAAATAATATGTTGAGGATGATGAACTGAGTAGCTTAGACAATCTCGAATCCTATGGGTTGAATCACCGCAAATGAGACATTGCCCGAGTTTCTTGCGACACTTCTCAACCGTGTGCCCCGGCTTCTTGCAAAAGTTACATAGTTGCCCTGGGTTTCCTCTTTGTGGACCATCATTGTTAAGGCACTTTGCAGCGGTGTTTCCTTTCTCGTTGCTATGGCGTTTGTGATTGAAGGTATGCACAGCGCCGGTAGGAACATAAGAATACTGCGGTTCAAGAGAGAGGGCATGATTCAGGACTCCCTGTATAGTCTCGTACTATGGAACGACCACGTGCGCATGGATAGCAGGACGTAAACCACCTTCAAACCTTCTAGCTCGACTCGCTGCATCAGGTAAATAGGAACTTGCGAATTTGGAGAGTCGGTTGAATTCGGCAGAATATTGCTTAACTGTCATGCTGCCTTATCGTAGTTGCACGAACTCGTTCTCTTTCTGATGACGTACGGTAGGGGGTATGAACTCCTCTTCAAACGTGCCACAAAAAGCAGTCCACGTGATCGCGTCCTCTCCATGGTCAACTTGAAGAGATCGTCGATGCATGTCCCACCAATCGTGCGCATTAAGACGAAGCTGCAGTTGAGCGCATGCGACGCGCTTCTCTTCGGGGACCTCTAGCAGGGAGAAATGGTCTTCAAGTTTGGCCAACCAATCTAGAGCCACGATTGGGTCCTCAGTCCCTTTAAATGGAGTGTTGAATACTTTCTTGAAGTCGCCAAAGTCGAAGGCAGTCACATCCCTCTTTCTTGGAGTTTGAGGCATCTCGACTTCAAGCGCGGGTTACTCCACCGGTGTTGCTACTGTTGCCGTGGACTGGTTGGAGGCCAAAGTCTGCACGATAAGTTGTAGGGTATCTACCTGTTTTTGTTGGACTGAGAATCGGGCTTCTATATTGTCTTGAAACTTGAGTTGCCTCTCCTCCGCTCGCTTCTCGGCCCGTTCATAGTGAGCCTCATCCCTTTGTTGGTTTGCCTCCAACATCCGCATTATTTGCTGGATGGGATCGATGCGAGACATGGCTTGTTGGCCCCGTGAACTTCTCGAAGTGCCTGAACTACATTCTTGGGCTTGTGTCTCTCCCGGTGCTAGCGTTGAGGATTGAGTTGGTGTCATTCCTTCAAAAGAAGGTAAATTACATTAGGATCATAATGTATTATGGACTCATTGTATGAACGTATCTCATTTTGGCCTAACGAGTTCAAGAGTTCGCACAAGAATTTGATCGTTAAAGTAACTTTTCTAGTACAAGGGTCAAAGGAACTTGAAGCTGTGCTCTGATACCAACATGTCACACCCCGATTCCGTGGAATCGATAGTCGTTCCCCGGGCGTGATGCCGTACGGGCCTAGGTTGCGCACCGCACAAGGCTAAGGCATTTTTGCATAACGAGCACATATTCAGAGTACGCAGATAAATTGAAACACAAAGTTAAAATATGGAAAAATTCTCTTTATTGATAATGAACATCTATTATAAACTCTTGAACGAGTCATAAGGGTTGCCGCACGGGCTTACAAAAGTTAACACAAAATGAGATAGTTGTCCTGTACATTACATCCCTTTACTAAAACTTCAAAAATGTAAAGACCTCCAGGAGGGATGACGGCTTTCCCTCTGAGCTGCATTATGCTTGTCTTGCTAGCTCCTTGCTTCAAAAGATGGCACGCTCAAGACGCGCCTAAAGCTGGACTGGATCGGGGATTAACTTTTGCTCCTCGCTCGACTCTCCTTAGTGCGGGGAACCTGTTTCAACGAAGGTCAGTACATCAAAACGTACTGATGAAGGCAAGCTAACCCAACTATACCAATCAACACATTGTTTATATGAATCATGCATATTATTTGTGGTATTTCTATCTTGCCTTAGTTCTTTTTACAGCAAGCAATATACAGAAATTTACTGAAATGAACTTGCCATCGTTCGGTGACTTTTACTTGTCCGTCTGAACCACCTGCACAAGACTTACCATGTCCTTTCCTGCCACAAAGATACAAGTTAGCTTGTAACAGGTTTAAATATATATGGTGATCACTGGCTAGAAGCCATAAGGTACGAGTTATAGTCTTGAACAAGGATGGTATGCAACGAAAGCACGTGAGGCGCTACACGCCATCCTGTCCAGCACGTGAGACTATCGTGAAGTTTCGACCGGATCAGATCGGTGCCAATGCTCCAGCGACCGTCCGCAGGAACCATTGACCTTGTGCATAAGTTGTCCATGATCAAACGACGTTCATACTAAGTTATCATTTGATGCAGTTGAGGCAATATGAGTAAAAGATAAGCAATATTGCATGATTCGTTTTGCATAGTCTCCCTGAATAATTTGTAGCATAGCATGGCATGTTCTATACATAACACAATTTATAGAAGAAATATGCATTCTAACTAAAATTGAAGCATATGATGAACATTTGAACGAACTAGCATGCAATAGATAACCGTTCACAAGTTTGATTGACAAGCAATAATAATCCAAGTCTATTTCTTTTTATCTTGACATCTTTTAGTTATTACTTGGTATCGTTTGATCGGGGCAAGCAAGAATACAAGATTTTAGATGTGAAGACTTGGAAGAAGGGCCAACTGAATTGAATGTAAGACACTCACTTAGTTGGTTGGAAGGGAGAAGGAAAGAGGTGATTCAGGACTCCGCTCGTGCGTCGCCTACTGCTCGTTCACCTACATTGCCATGAACAGTTGATCAATACCTCTTTCACTCTTTCCAAATCTCGGAATTGAAGTGCAGTTCAATGAACAAAAACAATAAAATTCATCAAAAATGTTCAAGAAAACTCAAGCAAATCCAAAAACTAACTCAAAGCACGAAAGCAACAAAGCGACAGCGAAAACTGAGGCAAGAAAAACTTACAGCGAAGAGGTCCCTCCTGACTCTACCGCTAAGTCGATACTGGGGGCACGGTCCACTGAATATGGGAATCGATTCCGAAGAAGCAAATCCATAATGAGAATGAGTTCTTGTTTCAATCTATCCCGATCGAACGATACCGTCTTGTATTTCTTAGTCGCGCTCCCCGAATAGGGGAAACGAGGCACCACAGGATATACCGAAGACAGCCTTCAGGACCAAGTATGGACACTATGAGTTCTTAGTTATGCCGTTTGGTTTAACCAACGTGCCAGCTATGTTCATGAGTTTGATGAACAGAGTTTTTCATCAGTACTTGGACAAGTTCGTGGTTGTGTTTATTGATGACATCTTGATATATTCCAAGAGCCACGAAGAACACGAGGAGCTTCTCATAATCGTGCTAGAGACGCTGAGAGAGGAAAAACTATATGCCAAACTCAGTAAATGTGAGTTTTGTATGGATAGGGTACCTTTCCTGGGATATATCATCTCGGAAGAAGGTTGCTGCAATAGAAACTTAGCCTACACCTACATCAGTTGCGGAAGTGAGAAGTTTTCTCGGACTTGATGGATACTATCGGAGGTTCGTAGAGAATTTCTAAAGTATTGCGGAGCCTATGATGTGGTTGACACGTAAGTACCAGGAGTATGCATGGACGGAAGATTGTCAGAAGGCCTTTGAGGAGTTAAAGAGGCGATTGACGACAACACCGATCTTGACTCTTCCTTCAGTATCGGGAGGCTTCGTTGTTTATAGTGATGCGTTAGGCAGTGGACTAGGATGTGCTTTGATGCAACATGGCAAAGTTATCGCTTATGCATCGAGACAGCTGAAGGTTCATGAGAAGAACTACCTGACGCACGATCTTGAGCTAGCTGCAGTAATATTTGCATTAAAGATATGGAGGCACTATCTTTATGGAGAGGTGAAAATCTTTACTGATCATAAGAGTATGAAGTATGTCTATACTCAGAAAGACCTCAATATAAGACAGAGACGTTGGTTAGAGTTGATGGTCGATTTTTATATAGATTTGCAGTACCATCCGGGCAAGGCGAATGTTGTAGCAGACGTACTCAGCAGGAAGCCCACATCTTATTTCTTGACGATGCAGCCCCAGTTATTAGAGGATCTACAGGATCTTGGAATAGAGGTTATTTTGCCAAGGCAGAGTGGGCTATTGGCGAATCTTGAAGTTAAGTCATCACTAGTGGAGAGGATTAAGGCGACATTGCCCACATATGCTAGGTTTCGAAGACTGAAAGAGAAGACGGAAGCTGGCATGCAGACGGGACTTCAAATCCATGAGGACGGGACGTTAAGATGCAAAAATTGCCTATATGTTCCGAATGGAGAGTTGAGACATGAGTTGATGTCTGAAGCATATAGCTCCATGTACTCTATTCATCCGGAAGGTACAAAGATGTACCGAGATTTGAGGCAGTACTATTGGTGGCATGGGATAAAAAGAGAGATTGCACGATTTGTGGCAAAATGTTTGGTCTGTCAGCAAGTTAAGGCCGAGCATCAGAGAACCGCTGGTATGTTATAACCGCTTCCCATACCCGAATAGAAGTGAGAACATATCACTATGGATTTTGTTACAGGATTTCCAAGAAGCCCCAGTAGGAAGAATGCAGTTTGGGTTATTGTGGATCGACTCACCAAATTGGCACATTTCTTGTCGTTCAGAGTTGGACAGTCCACGAAATTTCTAGCCGACATGTATATACGATAGATCATAAGATTACATGGAGTACCGATTAGTATTGTGTCTGATCGTGACTCAAGATTTATATCCTATTTTTGCGAAGCATGTAAGAGAGTCTTGGCACTCGACTCAAGTTCAGTACTGCTTACCATCCACAGACAGACGGTCAGTCGGAGCGCACGATTCAGATTCTGGAGGATATGCTGAGGTTGTGTATGTTAGACTTCAGAGGGTCTTGGGAAAACTATTTGTACTTGGTGGAGTTCTCTTACAATAACAGCTACCAGGCGAGCATCCAGATGGCACCTTTCGAGGTATTGTACGACAGGAAGTGCAGGTCACCGATATGTTAGAGTGGCATTGGTGAGCGTCAGATACTCGGTCCGAAGTTAGTGACGCAGACAGTTGAGAAGGTGAGACAAATTCAGAGTCATCTTCATGCAGCTCAGGACAAATAAAAGCATTGGACTGACACACACCGTCGACCTTTGGAGTTCAAGGAAGGAGAACATGTATTCTTGAGGATCTCACCTACTCGAGGTACTATTCAATTTGGGAGTAGAGGCAAGCTGAGCTCGAGGTACATTATGCCATTTGATATTTTGGAGCGTATTGGTGAGGTGGCGTATCATCTTGTATTACCCCCATCTCTAGAAAGAGTGCATGATATATTCCATGTCTCACTGCTGAGGAAGTACGTGACTGACCCAAGTCACGTAGTCGATCATTCAGTTGGGACCTGGTTTGAGGTATGAAGAGCAGCCAGTTGGGATACTTGACATTAGTGAGAAGATATTATGGGGTCAGACGATTATATTTGTAAACCCCCAAAAAAATTTAGAATTTTTAAAAATGAATTTCAAAATTTTCTGAGATTTTTAACTAAATAAAATAAATAATTTCTGGTATTAATTAATTTTTATGATTTTATTAATATTAAAATATCATAAAAATAATATTTTTGGGTGTAAAATAATTAATTAGACCTACAGCAATTTTTTTGGAATTTATTGGACCCCAGAACTATTTTTAAAGACCAAAAACTTAGTTTCTAAATAAACCAAAATAAACCGGGTTGAACCAACCGGTTTAACCCTGAACCGGACCAACCCAAACGCTGTTGAACCAAACCCAGCTGAACCCAATCCTTATTGGGTCGGATCCGGGCCCAAAACCCAAACTCGACTTGTATCCGACCCGGCTCTCACCGCTACAGTAGCCCAAACAAACTAACGCCTCCCCCGACTGCTCGCCTCTGGCGGTTTCAATCCCGCAGCCGTGGCGCTCCATCTCCGCGCCGCTCCACCTTCCGCAACCGCCGATCTTCTACCTCCCGTCCACCACTATAAAACTGTCACGCCCCAGTCCCAAAATACCGTGGGACCGGACGCGTGGCAATGGCCAGCAGTACGCACCGATGGACATACCCAATTTAATGGATCCATCAGGGCATACTTAAGCTGTAATATAACAAGTCTACGACAACATGGTACAACTAATCTCATCCACACAAGATATAAAATATGATCCACAGAATAAATAAGGAATGTAAATCATCAGTAAGTCTCACAAAGTACTTCGGGGAACAACCCGATAAATATCTAGTACAATGGTTCAATAGACCAGAAATAAATGGATAACTAAGCTGCAGAGTACGTCACACGGTCCTAGGTTGAGCATGTACAGTAACATATATAAAGCAAGGAAAATAGATAACTAAGCTGCAGAGTTTGGCAAGGTACACTTGCCTGAGGTTTGAATATCAACTGTCGTCCTGGTATCGGTGGATCCGGTAGGTACTACTCCAAAAGCTGTAATAAACATCACCACTAGTCTCAGAAGATGTCAAATAGCTAGAAAGGCCTGTCCTTACGTCCAATTTGGACACAGGGGCAAAAAGGTCATTTTCGGATTAAAGCGGGGTCCACATGTGGGCTACTTTGCACCGAAAAGTGCGTCAAGGTCAAAGGTCTCCAAATTCTGCAAACTCGGTGTCTACAAGTCAGGAACGATGGTACGAACCCAACGGAACTTTCAGAATTGGATTCCGATGAGCCGATCTCAAAATCACCCGTCATGTGGAGCCTGTGGGGCCCACGATACGTGATTTTGTCAACGTTCTCGGAATCGGACCAAACTTGGGTCACAGGACCAGCGTATTGCTACGAGTCGGATGGCGCAAGTTTCGTCTCGATCCGACGTGCGTACACAAAGTTACAGCATGTTCTAGAAAGGACGGATACGGAGTGTCGTCGGCGGATACGCGTTGATTCCGGGGTGCACGCACCTCCGAATCGACTTCTGCGAAATCCTATACGACCGTATCAACGTCGCGCACGGTTCGGTAAAGACCGCGTGCGACCAAGTCGTCCCGATTGGCGGGGCGGACTCAGTTCTGGGGTGAAACAGGGCGTTGTTTTTCCTGTTTTTGGATAGCGGTATACGATCACCACAGGATGCGATGCGTCGAGCAAGTTGCACGGGCACCGAGAGGGTTACACAGTCTATGCATAGCGACTGACGGAATCAAAATTGGAGTTACGATGAGGGAGAAATTGGTACCTGAATAGGGCTCTGTGAAACTATTTTTCACGTGTCCAAGCGTCAATTCCACGTCCTGGTCGTATCCTGCGTCTGCTGCTTGCGTCCGAAGCAAGATCTCTCGAGTCCGCTGAGACACGGTGTCGAGTCTAGGGTTCTGTCTCGGATCAACGGGGTGACGCGAGAGCAGCATCGGCTTCGGATCGTCGAGCGAGGATGGGACAGCGGGGTCGTCGGCTCGCCTGGGCTTGACGGCAGCAAGTCGTCGATCTCGCTCGGGGAGGGGTGCGTCGGGGAAGTCCGGCAGCGGCGGCGTGACTGCTTGAGGCGTACGTCGAGGGCTGACGCGGGCAGGGGATTGCTCGAGTAGGAGGGAATCGGGGTTAGGCGCGGCTGAGAAGAGGGGAACTGGTGGTTGGGGTCAGCGGCTATGCCGAGGGCGGTGAGGGGAACGATCGGCAAGGAGGAGTTGGAGTGGCTGCGAGGCGGCGGCGTCCGGGGGTTGGGACAGGATGGGTTGGCTGCTGACGGGTAATAGACGGCGGCGGCGAACTTGGCCAGGCGGAGGTGGGCGTCGGCTCGGTGTGAGGAAAGAGCAAGGTGGCTGTGAAGGGAATTCTCACGGTGGCTGCTGCCTAGGGCACGGACTCCAAGGCACAGCTTTATATTATGCTACAGTGTTCACGACAGCCTAGGGTTTGCAGCGGGTCGGGTTCTGACCCGCGATGGTGGGTTTGATCGGGGTTGGTTCGGGTTCAGTTCACAATTCTACAGCTTTTGGTCCTCGATTCGCTGCTCCGGTGTCCAATAAATTCACCGAAAAATGCCATGCGTCTGGTTCTCCATTATACACAATAAATTTTTACTTCTAGAATATTTTAGCACCCATAAACTGCCTGTAAAATTCTTTAGCTCATAAATACCTCGGTTCTTCATCCAAAATGCCGAAAACATCCGGGAAAATTATATTAAAAATTATCTGAAAAATAGGGTGTTTACAATCTTTCCTCCTTAAAAGGATTGCGTCCTCGCAATCAAAGAATAAGCTACTCAAGAAAGAGTTATGGAAAACACAAGGTGGCCTAGTTTACAACTGCCTCCTCAAACAAGTGGGGGTATCGCTGGCGCATACTATCTTCTCGTTCCCAAGTTGATTCTCCAGGTGAATGGTGTTTCCAAGCTACACGAACCAATCTGATCGTTTGTCCCCGTAATGTCTTCTCACTGACGTCGAGGATGCCAACTGGTTGTTCTTCATATCTCAAGCTTGGGCCCACTGCAATCTCTGAGTGATCGACTACGTGACTTGGGTCGGTCACGTACCTTCGCAGCTGGGAGACGTGGAATACGTCATGCACTCCCTCTAAGGATGGAGGTAATGCAAGCCGATAAGCCACCTCACCAACACGCTCGAGGATGTCAAATGGCCCAATATACCTTGGGCTCAGCTTGCCTCTGCTCCCGAATCTGATAGTACCACGAGTGGGCGAAATCCTCAAGAATACGTGATCTCCTTCTTTGAACTCTAGGGGACGTCTATGCATATCTGCCCAATGCTTCTGTCTGTCCTGAGCTGCTCGTAGGTGATTCTGAATCTTCTTCACCTTCTCCACTGTTTGTTTGACCAATTCTGGACCCAGTAGTTGACGTTCACCAACGTTACTCCAACATATAGGTGACCTGCACTTCCTTCCGTATAAAGCTTCAAATGGTGTCATCTGAATGCTGGCCTGATAACTGTTATTGTAGGAGAACTCCACTAAGTGCAAATGATCTTCCCAAGAACCTCCAAAGTCTAGCATACATGATCTCAATATGTCCTCCAATATCTGAATGGTACGCTCCGATTGGCCATCTGTCTGCGGGTGGTAAGCCGTGCTGAATTTGAGTCTGGTGCCTAGACTCTCTTGCATGCTTCTCCAGAAATGAGATGTAAATCTCGAATCTCGATCCGATACGATACTAACAGGCACTCCATGTAACTTGACAATTTGTCGCATATACATGTCGGCTAGTACCTCCGTGGACTGCCCAACTCTAAATGGCAAGAAGTGTGCCGATTTAGTGAGTCTATCCACGATAACCCATACTGCGTCTCTTCCGCTGGGGCTCCTCGAAAAACCTGTGACAAAATCCATCGTGATGTGCTCCCACTTCCATTCTGGTATAGGAAGCGGCTATAACATACCTGCAGTTCTCTGATGTTCGGCCTTTACTTGCTGGCAGACTAAGCATTTGGCCACAAATCTTGCGATCTCTCTTTTCATTCCATGCCACCAGTAGTACTGTCTCAAGTCTCGATACATCTTGGTCCCTCCTGGGTGAACAGAGTACATAGAGCTATGTGCTTCAGTCATTAACTCCTGTCTCAATTCTCCATTTGGAACATACAGGCGATTTCCAAACCTCAATGTCCCGTCTTCGTGAATGCGAAGTCCTGTCTGTATGCCGGCTTCTGTCCTTTCTTTGAGTCTTCGGAATCTAGCATCGGTGGGCAATGCTTCCTTAATCTTCTCCACGAGTGATGACTGAATCTCAAGGTTAGCCATCAAGCCTTCTTGTCCTGGTAAAACAACCTCTATCTGAAGCTCATGTAGATCTCTCAATAACTCTGGCTGCATCGTCAAGAAATAAGCCGTAGGCTTCCTGCTGAGTGCGTCTGCAACAACATTCGCCTTTCCCGGATGATACTGCAGATCTATGTCAAAATCTACCATCAATTCAAGCCAGCGTCTCTGCCTCATGTTAAGCTCCTTCTGAGTATACACATACTTCAGGCTCTTGTGATCAGTAAAGATTTCTACCCTCTCTCCATAAAGATAGTGCCTCCATATCTTCAATGCAAATATAACTGTTGCTAGCTCCAGATCATGTGTCGGGTAGTTCTTCTCGTGGACCTTCAACTGTCTTGACGCATAAGCAATGACTTTGCCATGTTGCATCAAGACACACCCTAGTCCACTGCCTGATGCATCACTGTAAACAACAAAACCTCCTGACCCTGAAGGAAGAGTCAAGACAGGTGCTGTTGTTAATCTTCTCTTCAATTCTTCAAAAGCCTTCTGGCAGACCTCTGTCCATATAAACTCCTGGTCCTTGCGTGTCAGCTTCGTCATCGGTTCTGCAATCCTCGAGAAATTCTCTACAAACCTTCGGTAATATCCCGCAAGTCCGAGAAAACTTCTCACCTCTGCGACTGATGTGGGTGTAGGCCAAGTCTCTATTGTTGTAACTTTCTCTAGATCCACTGAAAGTCCTTCTCCTGATATGATGTGTCCCAAGAAAGGCACTTTGTCCATACAGAACTCACACTTACTGAGCTTGGCGTATAACTTTTCCTGCCTCAAAGTCTCTAACACGATTCTGAGATGCTCCTCGTGCTCTTCAGGGCTCTTGGAATATATGAGGATGTCGTCTATGAACACCACTACGAATTTATCCAAGAACTGATGGAAGACTATGTTCATTAAGCTCATAAATACTGCTGGTGCGTTGGTTAAACCAAATGGCATCACCAAGAACTCATAATGCCCATACTTCGTCCTGAAAGCTGTCTTCGGGATGTCTTCCTTCCTTACTTTGATCTGATGATAGCCGGATCGAAGGTCAATCTTCGAGAATACCCTTGCGCCACTCAATTGATCAAATAGGTCATCAATGCGTGGCAAGGGATACCTGTTCTTGATAGTCACAGCATTCAGTGCCCTGTAGTCGATGCATAACCGTACTGATCCATCCTTCTTTGGCACAAATAATATGGATGCTCCCCAAGGTGAAATACTGGGCCGAATGAAACCCTTCTCCAAAAGATCATCAACCTGTGCTTTCAACTCCACTAACTCCTTGGGTGATAGCCGATAAACTGTTGAAGTGATTGGCTCTGTTCCTGGAGTTAAGTCTATTATGAATTCTATTTCCCGATCAGGCGGTAAACCTGGAAGATCATCAGGAAATACATCCACAAATTCTGATATGACTCTTGGGTAACCTGTCTCCCCTTCTACAGATAATACCCTAAGAGTAGGCTGAACTCCTTGCTCTACTGCTCCTCGGAGAAACTCAAATTCTGGATGTCCTGGCGGTCTAAATATAACCCGCCCAAGTCGGCAATCAAGAGTTGCATGGTACTGACTTAACCAGTCCATACCAAGTACGACATCATAATTCGGCATAGAAAATATCAGAAACTGCGCTCGCATTTCTCGGCCACATACGACTACAGAACATGATCTACAGACGTCACTAACCAGAATAATTCCACCTCCCATAAGAATTCTCTTCATCTTCGGGAGGGGTGCGGTAGCTACTCTATGGGTGGCTACAAAGCTAGCTGCTATAAATGAATACGATGCTCCAGAATCAAATAATGCTACAGCTGGTAATGAAGCTACTAGAATAGTACCTGCGATGACCTCGCCTGCTGTAGCCTCCTCCTCAACCGCTAAAGTGAATGCCTGTCCTCGCCCCTGTGCTGGGCCTCGCTGCTGCTGAGCCTGCTGGAATAAAGCTGCCTGTGGTGCCAGGGGGGGTCTCTGCTGGTTCCCTCCTGGGGCTGGTGGTCTGACCCCACCAACTCCTGTCTGCTGGGCTCCTGCTGCTGGATAAGCTGGTCGTGGTGCAGGCAATGCTAGTCTTGGTGCTCCGTCTCTGCGTTCGGAACAGTCCCTGGAAAAGTACTGGCTGGATCCGCAGCTCAAACATAGTCCCAACTTACGCCTGCATTCCTTCTCAATGTGTCCTACCTTGCCGCAGTGGTGACAAGTAAGAAGAGGTCTGTCCCTATGTGCTGCTCTATCTGGCATACCCCTCTGGGTTCGCTTTGCTGAATCCCCATGTGCTGGCCTGGATGGTGCTGATGTGATAGGCCTCTTCAGATTAGACTCCCTTCTAGTGACGCGCTCCAAGCGTCGGGCTGCTGCAAGGACATCGGTATAAGATGTAGGTGCTACCGATCCAATCACTCTCTGAAGCTCGAACTTCAAGCCGTCAAAGAACTTTTCTGCTTTTTCTTCTTCCGTCGAAATCAATGTCGGGGCAAAGCGGCTCAGGCGAATAAATTCTGCATTGTATTCCTCCACTGACATGCTGCCTTGGATAAGGCGGTTGAACCTGTCTCTGAGCTCTGACCGTGCAACGGCTGGAATGTACATCTCTTGGAAAAGTCTGGAGAACTCTTCCCATGTGACTCTGTCCTGTCCAAGTCTCCTTTCTTTTGTTAACCACCAGTGGTGCGCATTATCAGTTAACTGCATTCTGACTGCAGTCATCCACTTCTCTCTTGGAAGTTCAGCGGCTTCCAGCTGATGCTGAATGTTTGTGAGCCACTCATGAACTTCCGTTGGCCCTTCTTTACCAGAAAATGTACGAGGCTTGAGATGACGGAAATCAGTGATAGATCCCGTCGCTGTTCTCCTTGTTGGGGGATTTGCCTGCTCCAATGCGGATACCAGGCTGGTCCTCAGATACTCGGCCTCCTGCCGATGGGCCTCTTGCTGAATCTGTTGCTGTGCTTGCATCATGGCATACATCATCTGGAACATCTGTTGCCCGTCCATGGCTTGTCCGGGCAGAAATACTGGCATCTGGGGAGTGAATTGTGGTAGAGGTGGGATGTCATCTCTCCGGAACCTTGAATGAGGCTGTCCGGTGTGATCACTCTGCGATGCTTGTCCACCATCCCCTGGTGTCACTCCGTCTCCATAATTAACCACAGCGTCGTGTGGTGTATCCAAAGGAATATCATCTCTGTTCCCGGAATCCATTGCTCTGCAATCAAAATATAAACTGTAAGAACGCACAGAGGAATCAATACAGGATACAGTTCAAGTAAAAATTTCAAGTCGATATAGAGTTCAATGATGGATTAAATGATGGATGAGAACCTAGAACTTATCCTATCCTTAGGGCAGGCTGGTTCAGTCCCTAAGTTGAAACTGAACAATTTAGTCGTAGACCTGCATGGGCCACCACAAAAACCATGTCACGCCCCAGTCCCAAAATACCGTGGGACCGGACGCGTGGCAATGGCCAGCAGTACGCACCGATGGACATACCCAATTTAATGGATCCATCAGGGCATACTTAAGCTGTAATATAACAAGTCTACGACAACATGGTACAACTAATCTCATCCACACAAGATATAAAATATGATCCACAGAATAAATAAGGAATGTAAATCATCAGCAAGTCTCACAAAGTACTTCGGGGAACAACCCGATAAATATCTAGTACAATGGTTCAACAGAACAGAAATAAATGTCTGAAATAAATAAATAAAAGCTGAGCATGAACATAGATGCTCAGGCAAAGTCCTCAGCTAACACCTCGTCCTCGGATGGTGGTACACCTCCTGGATCAGCTCCTGCTCCGGTCCCGTAAACCTCGGGATAAACCTCGTCCTCAACTCCTGGGGACAAAATCCGGATCCAGGTCCTCAGGGGACATAGCAAGGTACAAGAAAGCTTATGCCAAAATGAGTAAATAAACAGTGCAGCAAATAAATAACTAAATGAAGCAATAGGATAAATATGTAACCATCTAAGTGAAAATGCAAGTGAGAGCATCACTAGTCTCAGGCTGAGCCACTACAAGCTCTGTGTCGGGGAGCCGGTAGCGGTAATAACCGGTAGTGGGTCTAGCTCTGCTCCGAGAGTCTACGACCTCTCAATAATAGAAGATATATATATAAACATCCTGTAGCCTGTGTGTCTCTCCCCACCTAATGTAACCACGCATATCATGACCATAACGTCTCATGCCCATGTCAAGCGTGATCATAACTAATGCACAAGTCATAAAGTATCTAAGAATATAATGTCCATGTCCTGTATCCTATACAGAATTACCACGAATATCTCGGGAAAATCCTGTCTCATGAGTAGTGTCAAGTGTCCTGGGTCAATGTGTACTTGGTAAGACAAGTACGAGAATATAAAGTGTCACGAATGTCCATCTTTAGATGACCGTACCCAACACCGCGTACGGTGTTGGCACCCGACTGATAATCGGACGCTCAGTACGTCACACGGTCCTAGGTTGAGCATGTACAGTAACATATATAAAGCAAGGAAAATAGATAACTAAGCTGCAGAGTTTGGCAAGGTACACTTGCCTGAGGTTTGAATATCAACTGTCGTCCTGGTATCGGTGGATCCGGTAGGTACTACTCCAAAAGCTATAATAAACATCACCACTAGTCTCAGAAGATATCAAATAGCTAGAAAGGCCTGTCCTTACGTCCAATTTGGACACAGGGGCAAAAAGGTCATTTTCGGATTAAAGCGGGGTCCACATGTGGGCCACTTTGCACCGAAAAGTGCATCAGGGTCAAAGGTCTCCAAATTCTGCAAACTCAGTGTCTACAAGCCAGGAACGATGGTACGAACCCAACGGAACTTCCAAAATTGGATTCCGATGAGCCGATCTCAAAATCACCCGTCATGTGGAGCTTGTGGGGCCCACGATATGTGATTTTGTCAACGTTCTCGGAATCGGACCAAACTTGGGTCACAGGACCAGCGTATTGCTATGAGTCGGATGGCGCAAGTTTTGTCTTGATCCGACGTGCGTACACAAAGTTACAGCGTGTTCCAGAAAGGACGGATACGGAGTGTCGTCGGCGGATACGCGTTGATTCCGGGGTGCACGCACCTCCGAATCGACTTCTGCGAAATCCTACACGACCGTATCAACATCGCGCACAGTTCGGTAAAGACCGCGTGCGACCAAGTCGTCCCGATTGGCGGGGCGGACTCAGTTCCGGGGTCAAATAGGGCGTTGTTTTTCCTGTTTTTGGATCGCGGTGTACGATCACCACAGGACGCGATGCGTCGAGCAAGTTGCACGGGCACCGAGAGGGTTACACAGTCTATGCATAGCAACTGACGGAATCGAAATTGGAGTTACGATGAGGGAGAAATTGGTACCTGAACAGGGCTCTGTAAAACTATTTTTCACGTGTCCAAGCGTCAATTCCACGTCCTGGTCGTGTCCTGCGTCTGCTGCTTGCGTCCGAAGCGAGATCTCTCGAGTCCGCTGAGACACGGTGTCGAGTCTAGGGTTCTGTCTCGGATCAACGGGGCGACACGAGAGCAGCGTCGGCTTCGGATCGTCGAGCGAGGATGGGACAGCGGGGTCGTCGGCTCGCCTGGGCTTGACGTCAGCGAGTCGTCGATCTCGCTAGGGAGGGGTGCGTCGGGGAAGTCCGGCAGCGGCGGCGTGACTGCTTGAGGCATGCGTCGAGGGCTGACGCGGGCAGGGGATTGCTCGAGTAGGAGGGAATCGGGGTTAGGCGCGGCTGAGAAGAGGGGAACTGGTGGTTGGGGTCAGCGGCTATGCCGAGGGCGGTGAGGGGAACGATCGGCAGGGAGGAGTTGGAGTGGCTGCGAGGCGGCGGCGTCCGAGGGTTGGGACAGGATGGGTTGGCTGCTGACGGGTAATAGACGGCGGCGGCGAACTTGGCCAGGCGGAGGTGGGCGTCGGCTCGGTGTAAGGAAAGAGCAAGGTGGCTGTGAAGGGAATTCTCACGGTGGCTGCTGCCTAGGGCACGGACTCCAAGGCACAGCTTTATATTGTGCTACAGTGTTCACGGCAGCCTAGGGTTTGCAGCGGGTCGGGTTCTGACCCGCGATGGTGGGTTTGATCGGGGTTGGTTCGGGTTCGGTTCACAATTCTACAACTTTTGGTCCTCGATTCGCTGCTCCGGTGTCCAATAAATTTACCGAAAAATGCCATGCGTCCGGTTCTCCATTATACACAATAAATTTTTACTTCCAGAATATTTTAGCACCCATAAACTGCCTGTAAAATTCTTTAGCTCATAAACACCTCGGTTCTTCATCCAAAATGCCGAAAACATCCGGGAAAATTATATTAAAAATTATCTGAAAAAATAGGGTGTTTACAATTTCAAGTCGATATAGAGTTCAACGATGGATTAAATGATGGATGAGAACCTAGAACTTATCCTATCCTTAGGGCAGGCTGGTTCAGTCCCTAAGTTGAAACTGAACAATTTAGTCGTAGACCTGCATGGGCCACCACAATTCACTCCCCAGATGCCAGTATTTCCGACCGGACAAGCCATGGACGGGCAACAGATATTCCAGATGATGTATGCCATGATGCAAGCACAGCAACAGATTCAGCAAGAGGCCCATCGGCAGGAGGCCGAGTATCTGAGGACCAGCCTGGTATCCGCATTGGAGCAGGCAAATCCCCCAACAAGGAGAACAGCGACGGGATCTATCACTGATTTCCGTCATGCCTCGCACATTTTCTGGTAAAGAAGGGCCAACGGAAGTTCATGAGTGGCTCACAAACATTCAGCATCAGCTGGAAGCCGCTGAACTTCCAAGAGAGAAGTGGATGACTGCAGTCAGAATGCAGTTAACTGATAATGCGCACCACTGGTGGTTAGCAGAAGAAAGGAGACTTGGACAGGACAGAGTCACATGGGAAGAGTTCTCCAGACTTTTCCAAGAGATGTACATTCCAGCCGTTGCACGGTCAGAGCTCAGAGACAGGTTCAACCGCCTTATCCAAGGCAGCATGTCAGTGGAGGAATACAATACGGAATTTATTCGCCTGAGCCGCTTTGCCCCGACATTGATTTTGACGGAAGAAGAAAAAGCAGAAAAGTTCTTTGACGGCTTGAAGTTCGAGCTTCATAGAGTGATTGGATCGGTAGCACCTACATCTTATACCGATGTCCTTGCAGCAGCCCGACGCTTGGAGCGCGTCACTAGAAGGGAGTCTAATCTGAAGAGGCCTATCACATCAGCACCATCCAGGCCAGCACATGGGGATTCAGCAAAGCGAACCCAGAGGGGTATGCCAGATAGAGCAGCACATAGGGACAGACCTCTTCCTACTTGTCACCACTGCGGCAAGGTAGGACACATTGAGAAGGAATGCAGGCGTAAGTTGGGACTATGTTTGAGCTGCGGATCCAGCCAGCACTTTTTCAGGGACTGTTCCGAACGCAGAGACGGAGCACCAAGACTAGCATTGCCTGCACCACGACCAGCTTATCCAGCAGCAGGAGCCCAGCAGACAGGAGTTGGTGGGGTCAGACCACCAGCCCCAGGAGGGAACCAGCAGAGACCCCCCCTGGCACCACAGGCAGCTTTATTCCAGCAGGCTCAGCAGCAGCGAGGCCCAGCACAGGGGCGAGGACAGGCATTCACTTTAGCGGTTGAGGAGGAGGCTACAGCAGGAGAGGTCATCGCAGGTACTATTCTAGTAGCTTCATTACCAGCTGTAGCATTATTTGATTCTGGAGTATCGTATTCATTTATAGCAGCTAGCTTTGTAGCTACCCATAGAGTAGCTACCGCACCCCTCCCGAAGATGAAGAGGATTCTTACGGGAGGTAGAATTATTCCGGTTAGTGACGTCTGTAGATCATGTTCTGTAGTCGTATGTGGCCGAGAAATGCGAGCGCAGTTTCTGATATTTTCTATGCCGGATTATGATGTCGTACTTGGTATGGACTGGTTAAGTCAGTACCATGCGACTCTTGATTGTCGACTTGGGCGGGTTATATTTAGACCACCAGGACATCCAGAATTTGAGTTTCTCCGAGGAGCAGTAGAGCAAGGAGTTCAGCCTACTCTTAGGGTATTATCTGTAGAAGGGGAGACAGGTTACCCAAGAGTCATATCAGAATTTATGGATGTATTTCCTGATGATCTTCCAGGTTTACCGCCTGATCGGGAAATAGAATTCACAATAGACTTAACTCCAGGAGCAGAGCCAATCACTTCAACAGTTTATCGGCTAGCACCCAAGGAGTTAGTAGAGTTGAAAGCACAGGTTGATAATCTTTTGGAGAAGGGTTTCATTCGGCCCAGTGTTTCACCTTGGGGAGCACCCATATTATTTGTGCCAAAGAAGGATGGATCAGGACGGTTATGCATCGACTACAGGGCACTGAATATTGTGACTATCAAGAACAGGTATCCCTTGCCACGCATTGATGACCTATTTGATCAATTGAGTGGCGCAAGGGTATTCTCGAAGATTGACCTTCGATCCGGCTATCATCAGATCAAAGTAAGGAAGGAAGACATCCCGAAGACAGCTTTCAGGACGAAGTATGGGCATTATGAGTTCTTGGTGATGCCATTTGGTTTAACCAACCCACCAGCAGTATTTATGAGCTTAATGAACAGAGTCTTCCATCAGTTCTTGGATAAATTCGTAGTGGTGTTCATAGACGACATCCTCATATATTCCAAGAGCCCTGAAGAGCACGAGGAGCATCTCAGAATCGTGTTAGAGACTTTGAGGCAGGAAAATTTATACGCCAAGCTCAGTAAGTGTGAGTTCTGTATGGACAAAGTGCCTTTCTTGGGACACATCATATCAGGAGAAGGCCTTTCAGTTGATCCAGAGAAAGTTGCGGCAATAGAGACTTGGCCTACACCCACATCAGTCGCAGAGGTGAGAAGTTTTCTCGGACTTGCGGGATATTACCGAAGGTTTGTAGAGATTTTCTCGAGGATTGCAGAACCGATGACGAAGCTGACACGCAAGGACCAGGAGTTTATATGGACAGAGGTCTGCCAGAAGGCTTTTGAAGAATTGAAGAGAAGATTAACAACAGCACCTGTCTTGACTCTTCCTTCAGGGTCAGGAGGTTTTGTTGTTTACAGTGATGCATCAGGCAGTGGACTAGGGTGTGTCTTGATGCAACATGGCAAAGTCATTGCTTATGCGTCAAGACAGTTGAAGGTCCACGAGAAGAACTACCCGACACATGATCTGGAGCTAGCAGCAGTTATATTTGCATTGAAGATATGGAGGCACTATCTTTATGGAGAGAGGGTAGAAATCTTTACTGATCACAAGAGCCTGAAGTATGTGTATACTCAGAAGGAGCTTAACATGAGGCAGAGATGCTGGCTTGAATTGATGGTAGATTTTGACATAGATCTGCAGTATCATCCGGGAAAGGCGAATGTTGTTGCAGACGCACTCAGCAGGAAGCCTACGGCTTATTTCTTGACGATGCAGCCAGAGTTATTGAGAGATCTATATGAGCTTCAGATAGAGGTTGTTTTACCAGGACAAGAAGGCTTGATGGCTAACCTTGAGATTCAGTCATCACTCGTGGAGAAGATTAAGGAAGCATTGTCCACCGATGCTAGATTCCGAAGACTCAAAGAAAGGACAGAAGCCGGCATACAGACAGGACTTCGCATTCACGAAGACGGGACATTGAGGTTTGGAAATCGCCTGTATGTTCCAAATGGAGAATTGAGACAGGAGTTAATGACTGAAGCACATAGCTCTATGTACTCTGTTCACCCAGGAGGGACCAAGATGTATCGAGACTTGAGACAGTACTACTGGTGGCATGGAATGAAAAGAGAGATCGCAAGATTTGTGGCCAAATGCTTAGTCTGCCAGCAAGTAAAGGCCGAACATCAGAGAACTGCAGGTATGTTATAGCCGCTTCCTATACCAGAATGGAAGTGGGAGCACATCACGATGGATTTTGTCACAGGTTTTCCGAAGAGCCCCAGCGGAAGAGACGCAGTATGGGTTATCGTGGATAGACTCACTAAATCGGCACACTTCTTGCCATTTAGAGTTGGGCAGTCCACGGAGGTACTAGCCGACATGTATATGCGACAAATTGTCAAGTTACATGGAGTGCCTGTTAGTATCGTATCGGATCGAGATTCGAGATTTACATCTCATTTCTGGAGAAGCATGCAAGAGAGTCTAGGCACCAGACTCAAATTCAGCACGGCTTACCACCCGCAGACAGATGGCCAATCGGAGCGCACCATTCAGATATTGGAGGACATGTTGAGATCATGTATGCTAGACTTTGGAGGTTCTTGGGAAGATCATTTGCACTTAGTGGAGTTCTCCTACAACAACAGTTATCAGGCCAGCATTCAGATGGCACCATTTGAAGCTTTATACGGAAGGAAGTGCAGGTCACCTATATGTTGGAGTGACGTTGGTGAACGTCAACTACTGGGTCTAGAATTGGTCACACAAACAGTGGAGAAGGTAAAGAAGATTCAGAATCACCTACGAGCAGCTCAGGACAGACAGAAGCATTGGGCAGATACGCATAGACGTCCCCTAGAGTTCAAAGAAGGAGATCACGTATTCTTGAGGATTTCGCCCACTCGTGGTACTATCAGATTCGGGAGCAGAGGCAAGCTGAGCCCAAGGTATATTGGGCCATTTGACATCCTCGAGCATGTTGGTGAGGTGGCTTATCGGCTTGCATTACCTCCATCCTTAGAGGGAGTGCATGACGTATTCCACGTCTCCCAGCTGCGAAGGTACGTGACCGACCCAAGTCACGTAGTCGATCACTCAGAGATTGCAGTGGGCCCAAGCTTGAGATATGAAGAACAACCAGTTGGCATCCTCGACGTCAGTGAGAAGACATTACGGGGACAAACGATCAGATTGGTTCGTGTAGCTTGGAAACACCATTCACCTGGAGAATCAACTTGGGAACGAGAAGATAGTATGCGCCAGCGATACCCCCACTTGTTTGAGGAGGCAGTTATAAACTAGGCCACCTTGTATTTTCCATAACTCTTTCTTGAGTAGCTTATTCTTTGATTGCGAGGACGCAATCCTTTTAAGGAGGGAAGATTGTAAACACCCTATTTTTCAGATAATTTTTAATATAATTTTCCCGGATGTTTTCGGCATTTTGGATGAAGAACCGAGGTGTTTATGAGCTAAAGAATTTTATAGGCAGTTTATGGGTGCTAAAATATTCTGGAAGTAAAAATTTATTGTGTATAATGGAGAACCGGACGCATGGCATTTTTCGGTGAATTTATTGGACACCGGAGCAGCGAATCGAGGACCAAAAGCTGTAGAATTGTGAACCGAACCCGAACCAACCCCGATCAAACCCACCATCGCGGGTCAGAACCCGACCCGCTGTAAACCCTAGGCTGCCGTGAACACTGTAGCATAATATAAAGCTGTGCCTTGGAGTCCGTGCCCTAGGCAGCAGCCACCGTGAGAATTCCCTTCACAGCCACCTTGCTCTTTCCTCACACCGAGCCGACGCCCACCTCCGCCTGGCCAAGTTCGTCGTCGTCGTCTATTACCCGTCAGCAGCCAACCCATCCTGTCCCAACACCCGGACGCCGCTGCCTCGTAGCCACTCCAACTCCTCCCTGCCGATCGTTCCCCTCACCGCCCTCGGCATAGCCGCTGACCCCAACCACCAGTTCCCCTCTTCTCAGCCGCGCCTAACCCCGATTCCCTCCTACTCGAGCAATCCCCTGCCCGCGTCAGCCCTCGACGCACGCCTCAAGCAGTCACGCCGCCGCTGTCGGACTTTCCCGACGCACCCCTCCCCGAGCGAGATCGACGACTCGCTGCCGTCAAGCCCAGGCGAGCCGACGACCCCGCTGTCCCATCCTCGCTCGACGATCCGAAGCCGACGCTGCTCTCGCGTCGCCCCGTTGATCCGAGACAGAACCCTAGACTCGACACCGTATCTCAGCGGACTCGAGAGATCTCGCTTCGGACGCAAGCAGCCGACGCAGGACACGACCAGGACGTGGAATTGACGCTTGGACACGTGAAAAACAGTTTCACAGAGCCCTGTTCAGGTACCAATTTCTCCCTCATCGTAACTCCAATTTCGATTCCGTAAATTGCTATGCATAGACTGTGTAACCCTCTCGGTGCCCGTGCAACTTGCTTGACGCATCGCGTCCTGTGGTGATCGTACACCGCGATCCAAAAATAGAAAAAATAATGCCCTATTTCACCCCGGAACTGAGTCCGCCCCGCCAATCGGGACGACTTGGTCGCACGCGGTCTTTACCGAACCGTGCGCGACGTTGATACGGTCGTGTAGGATTTCGCAGAAGTCGATTCGGAGGTGCGTGCACCCCGGAATCAACGCGTATCCGCCGACGACACTCTGTATCCGTCCTTTCTGGAACACGCTGTAACTTTGTGTACGCACGTCGGATCGAGACGAAACTTACGCCATCGGACTCGTAGCAATACGTTGGTCCTGTGACCCAAGTTTGGTTCGATTCCGAGAACGTTGACAAAATCACGTATCGTGGGCCCCACAGGCTCCACATGACGGGTGATTTTGAGATCGGCTCATCGGAATCCAATTCTGGAAGTTCCGTTGGGTTCGTACCATCGTTCCTGACTTGTAGACACTGAATTTGCAGAATTTGGAGACCTTTGACCCTGACACGCTTTTCGGTGCAAAGTGGCCCACATATGGACCCCGCTTTAATCCGAAAATGACCTTTTTGCCCCTGTGTCCAAATTGGACGTAAGGACAGGCCTTTCTAGCTATTTGACATCTTCTGAGACTAGTGGTGATGTTTATTACAGCTTTTGGAGTAGTACCTACCGGATCTACCGATACCAGGACGACAGTTGATATTCAAACCTCAGGCAAGTGTACCTTGCCAAACTCTGCATCTTAGTTATCTATTTTCCTTGCTTTATATATGTTACTGTACATGCTCAACCTAGGACCGTGTGACGTACTGAGCGTCCGATTATCAGTCGGGTGCCAACACCGTACGTGGTGTTGGGTACGGTCATCTAGAGATGGACATTCGTGACACTTTATATTCTCGTACTTGTCTTACCAAGTACACATTGACCCAGGACACTTGACACTACTCATGAGACAGGATTTTTTCGAGATATTCGTGGTGATTCTGTATAAATACAGGACATGGACATTATATTCTTAGATACTTTATGACTTGTGCATTAGTTATGATCACGCTTGACATGGGCATGAGACGTTATGGTCATGATATGCGTGGTTACATTGGGTGGGGAGAGACACACAGGCTACAGGCTGTTTATATATATATCTTCTATTATTGAGAGGTCGTAGACTCTCGGAGCAGAGCTAGACCCACTACCGGTTATTATCGCTACCCGGCTCCCCGACACAGAGCTTGTAGTGGCTCAGCCTGAGACTAGTGATGCTCTCACTTGCATTTTTACTTAGATAGTTACATATTTACCCTATTGCTTCATTTAGTTATTTATTTGCTGCACTGTTTATTTACTCATTTTGGCATGAACTTTCTTGTACCTTGCTATGTCCCCTGAGGACCTGGATCCGGATTTTGTCCCCAGGAGTTGAGGACGAGGTTTATCCCGAGGTTTATGGGACCGGAGCAGGAACTGATCCAGGAGGTGTACCACCATCCGAGGACGAGGTGTTAGCTGAGGACTTTGCCTGAGCATCTATGTTCATGCTCAGCTTTTATTTATTTATTTCAGACATTTATTTCTGGTCTGTTGAACCATTGTACTAGATATTTATCGGGTTGTTCCCCGAAGTACTTTGTGAGACTTGCTGATGATTTACATTCCTTATTTATTCTGTGGATCATATTTTATATCTTTTGTGGATGAGATTAGTTGTACCATGTTATCGTAGACTTGTTATATTACAGCTTAAGTATGCCCTGATGGATCCATTAAATTGGGTATGTCCATCGGTGCGTACTGCTGGCCATTGCCACGCGTCCGGTCCCACGGTATTTTGGGACTGGGGCATGACATGGTTTTTGTGGTGGCCCATGCAGTACGCGTATCCGACCCGGCTCTCACCGCTACAGTAGCCCAAACCAACTGACGCCTCCCCCGACTGCTCGCCTCTGGCGGTTTCAATCCCGCAGCCGTGGCGCTCCGTCTCCGCGCCGCTCCACCTCCCGCAACCGCCGATCTTCTACCTCCCGTCCACCACTATAAAACCCCCATCTCCAACCAACCACCACCATCATCCCCCGCGGCCATCGCCCCACCCGACTCCGCCATAGTCGTCTCCTCTCCGACGAACCTCCACCTCAAGCTTCCCTCTACCGTGATCCCGCAGCTGACGAACCCCGCTGCCACCCCATTTCACCACTGCCACCACAATCTCAGTCGACCTTGACGCCTCCGCGAGCCCAGAGCTCCGCCGCACCGAGCACCTCCGACGACTATCCTCTGGCCATCCGCCTCAGCCCCGGCCGACGCCTACGCGGGCCTGACCTCCGGCGACCACCGGCGAAGAACTTCGACGATCGCAGCCACCACAGAAGCCGCTGACCAGCCGCCGCACCACCGGGTATACGCAAAGCATAGTCGTTTCTGATGCCCTGTTCAGGTGAGGTTTTCTCTCTCCTTGCCGCCTTATTTTTTGATCTGTTTGCTGTGACGCGTAGACTGCGTGACCCACTCGAACCGCGTGTAACTCGTTTGGGGTATCGCATCCTGTGTCGGTCACAAACTGCGACGCAAAATCAGGAAAATAAACCCCTAATTTTTGAAAATCAAAAATTTCCCCGAACTCCCCAGTTTGCGACCGTTTTGCGACCAACATGTTAAATGTTTTCAAAATTGGCTTGAACAGTAATTTAGACTATATGACCAATTTTAAACCCTGTTTTTAGTTTATTTTATTGAGCTGTAGTTTGTAAAATTTTCGAGGGTAAAAATGACCAAAGTATTGATCATTTATAAAACCCTGATTTTCTCTGAACTGGGTGCGCCCCGCTAAACAAGGCGACTTGTTCTTGTGCGAAGTTCACCAAAAGGTGCACGCCGTTAATACAGACGTGTGGTATTTCGTGAAAGTTAATTTGGATGTGCGTGCACACCGGAATCAACACGTATTCGTCAATAACACCCCGTATCGGCCCTGTTCTGAAACTTATTGTAACTTCGTGTACGCTTATCGTATCGAAACAAAACTTGTACCATCGGACTCGTAGCAATACGCTGGTCCGGTGACCCAAGTTTGGTTCGATTCTGAGAACGTTGACAAAATCCCATATCGTGGCCCCACGGCTCCACTTGACGGGCGATTTTGTGATCGGCTCATCGGAATCCAATTCTGGACATTCTGTTGGGTTTGTATCGTTATTCTGGACATGTAGACACTAAGTTTGACGAATTTGGAGAACATTGTCTCTGGCACATTTTCGGTACGAAGTAGGCCACATGTGGACCTCGCTTTGACCAGAAACTGTCACTTTTGTCCCTGTGTCCAAATTGGACTTATGGACAGGCAAATATAGCTATTTGATATCTTCTGAACCTGATGGTAACGTTTATTTTAGCAATCGGAGGAGTACTTGCAGATCTGCTGATACCAGAGCAGCGGTTGAAAATCAACCCCAAGCAAGTTACCTTGCCATACTTGCAGTAAAATTAATTATTATTATTCTCTTGATCTATTCTGAGTTATTACTATTCAACCTAGGACCGTGTGACATTGCTTAACGTCCGAATAATATTCGGGTGTCAACGCCGTACGCGGAGTTGTATAACGTCACCTAGACATGGATATCGAGACCATAAACATTTTCGTGCTTGCATTATCAAGTACATCATACCACAGGACACCTGACACTATTCATGAGACAGAATCTTCCTGAGATTTTCATGGTGATTCTATATAGGCTACAGGATTGTAACATAGACTTTATATTCATATATATCATATGACTTGCTGTATTAGATATGATCTTGCGTGCCATGGACATGAGACGTGTGATTATATTGGGTGGGGAGAGACACACAGGCTACAGGCTAATATATATATATATATATATATATATATATATATATATATATATATATATATATATATTATTGTGAGGCCTCAGACTCTACATCAGAGCTAGGCAGTCTACTAGTGATATTACTGCTACCCGGCTCCCCGACACTGAGCTTGTAGTGGTCTCAGCCTGAGTTCTAGTGATGCTCTCAACTTGCATATCACTTAGATGGTTATATAGTTTACCCTATTGATTCATTTATTTATACTGCACTTATTTGGCTTGAGTTATTCTTGTACCTTGTTATGTCCCCTGAGGACCTGGATTCGGATTATGTCCCCAGGTATAGCAGAGGAGTTCTATCCCGAGGTATATGGGACAGGAGCAGGAACAGGAGCAGGAGCAGACACTGGAGGTGAACCGATCCCCGAGGACGAGGTGATAGCCGAGGATTTCTCTTGAGTATTTGCTTCATCTATACTCAGTATTTGTTATTGTCAGACTCTTTCATTTCTGGTCTGTTGAACCATTGCATCAGACTTATTATCGGGTTGTTCCCCGAATTATGTTTTATTCAGACTTGACGTTGCTATATATTTCATATTGATTGTATTCATTTTTGTGGATGAGATTAGTATCATAGACCCTTACTATTGTTTTACAACTTAAGTACACCCTGATGGGTCCATTAAATTGGGTTTGTCCATCGGTGTGTGCTGCTGGCCATTGCCACGTGTCTAGTCCCTCGATATTTTAGGACTGGGGCGTGACATGGTTTTTGTGGTGGCCCATGCAGGTCTACGACTAAATTGCTTCGGTTTCAACTAAGGAATCGAGCAAGCCTGCGACAAAGATAGGATAAGTTATAGGATCTCATCCACTTGATTGAATCGTTCTTGATCTCTATATCGGATTTAAATTTCTTGACTTGCATCCTGCCTTGATTCCTCTTTGCGCCTCTTATAGTTTATTTTTGATGCAGAATAATGGATCCACCAGCAAGCGATGAGACTCCTACAGGAACACCACAAGGTATTGTGGTTACCCACGAAGATGAAGTGACACCAGTTGGTGGAGGTCAATCAGCACAACAAAGCAGTCAAGCAAATCAGCATGCCTCAAGAATCCAGAAAGATGATATTCCACCACCATCGCAGTTCACTCCACTGATGCCTATTTTTCCATAAGGGCAGGCTATGGACGGACAACAAATATTTCAAATATTCTACGCGATGATGCAAGCCTAACAGAAGGTTCATCAAGAAGCCCAGCAAAGACAAGCGGAGAAGTTCTTTGACGGACTTAGCTCTGAGCTACAGAAGTTAATCAGCTCCGTTGCAACTACTTTAGACACGAACGTTCTTGCTGCAGCACGACCCATGGAGTGCATCACTAGGAGAGAGTCTAGCCAGAAGCAGTCGCACGCATTAGCACAAGACCGAGTACAGCAGGATAGAGCTGCAAAGCGACCCCAGAGAAATCTACCACCGAGAGCAGCACCAAGAGCCTTATTCCTTCCTACTTGTCACTACTGTGGCAAGATAGGCCATATTGAGAGAGAGTGCAGACGCAAGTTGGGACTGTGCTTAATTTACGGATCCAGCCAATATTTAGCCAGAGGTTGCATGATGCATCGAGAAGAAGCACCAATGGTAAACCAATAAGCTCTACCAGCACCAGGAGGATATCATCCAAGGCCACCCTTGGCACCCCAGGCAGTACACTTCCAGCAGGCCCAACAGCAGCAGAGGAATCCACCACAAGGACGCGGACAAGCTTTTGTGATGACCATGGAGGATGCGCAGACTCGTGGAGTAGCAAATATGCGTAAGATTTAAGTTATTCATTGATGTTTATTCCTAGTAATGCTTTAGCACGTGCTTGTTAGTCAAATCCTTAACCTTAAAACCTAGTAATTTTGAACTTATTAATAATTGATAAACTCGTTTTTCTAAGTTATAGTTTTTTTGCTTTATCCAAATTTCCTTCACTCTTGAATTACCTAACTTTTATTGTCTAGGAAAATACTTTATTCCTTCCCTAGGTGTTTTGCTTAAACACTCATCATTCGATTTCTTCTTGATCAAGATTCTTTGTTTGTGTGTCGTACTTCAAACATATTTTGCAACCGTGTCATATTTTCTGACCGGTTATATTTTATTATTCTTTGATTACGAGGACGCAATCCTCTTAAGGAGGGTAGATTGTAAACCCCCAAAAAATTTTAAAATTTTTAAAAATGAATTTCGAAGTTTTCTGAGATTTTTAAATAATTAAAATAAATAATTTCTGGTATCAATTAATTTATGTGATTTTATTAAATATTAAAATATTATGAAAATAATAATTTTTGGTGTAAAATAATTAATTAGACCTACAGCAATTTTTCTGGAATTTATTGGACCCCAGAACTATTTTTAAAGACCCAAAACTTAGTTTCTAAATAAACCAAAATAAACCGGGTTGAACCAACCGGTTTAACCCTGAACCGGACCAACCCAAACCCTGTTGAACCGAACCCAGCTGAACCCAATCCTTATTGGGTCGGATCCGGGCCCAAAACCCAAACCCAACCCGAACCCGACCCGCCACCGCTATAGTAACCCAAACCAACTGACGCCTCCCCCGACTGCTCGCCTCCGGCGGTTTCAATCCCGCCGCCGTGGCGCTCTGCCTCCGCGCCGCTCCACCTCCAACAACCGCCGATCGTCCACCTCTCGTCCATCACTATAAAACCCCCATCTCCAACCAACCATCACCATCATCACCCGCGGCCTTCGCCCCACCCGACTCCGCCATAGTCGTCTCCTCTCCGACGAACCTCCACCTCAAGCTTCCCTCCGCCGTGATCCCGCAGCTGACGAACCCCGCTGCCACCCCATTTCACCACCGCCACCACAATCTCAGCCGACCTTGACGCCTCCGCGAGCCCAGAGCTCCGCCACACCGAGCACCTCCGACGACTATCCTCTGGCCATCCGCCTCAGCCCCAGCGACGCCTACGCGGGCCTGACCTCCGGCGAAGAACTCCGACGAACGCAGCCACCACAGAAGCCGCTGACCGACCGCCACGCCACCGCGTATATGCAAAGCATAGTCATTTTCGACGCCCTGTTCAGGTGAGGTTTTCTCTCTCCTCGCCGCCTCATTTTCTGATCAGTCTACTGTGACGCGTAGACTGCGTGACCCTCTCGAACCCCGTACAACTCGTTCGGGGTATCGCGTCCTGTGTCGGTCGCAAACTGCGACGCAAAATCAGGAAAATAAACCCCCAATTTCTGAAAATTAGAAATTTCCTCGAACTCCCCAGTTCGCGACCGTTTTGCGACCAACCTGTTAAATGTTTTAAAAATTGGCTTGAACAGTAATTTAGACCATATGACCAAGTTTAAAATCCTATTTTTAGTTTATTTTATTGAGTTGTAGTTTGTAATAGTAAAAATGACCAAAATATTGATCATTTATAAAACCCTAATTTTCTCGGAACTGGGTGCGTCCCGCTAAACGAGGCAACTTGGTCGTGTGCAAACTTCACCGAAAGGTGCGCGCCGTTAATACAGACGTATGAGATTTCGTGAAAGTTGATTTGGATATGCGTGCACACCAAAATCAGCGCGTATCCGTCGACAATATCCCATATCGGCCCTGTTCTGAAACTCGTTGTAACTTCGTGTACGTTCGTCGTATCGAAACAAAACTTGTACCATCGGACTCGTAGCAATACGTTGGTCCTGTCACGCCCCAGTCCCAAAATACGTAGGACTAGGAACACGTAAGCATGCCAGCCGTATGTATATGTCAACTCCAATATATGGATACCATAATACACACCTACGCTGTAATATAAATATAACTCATATGTGGTATAAATATAGTGTCACAAGTCACAGGTATACTAATCTCATCCACACAATAAGTCATAGAAAGTAAATAATTAAACTAGAATAAAGAGTCTGAATAATCCTTAAATGATAGTCGGGTGGAGACAAATCCACTACCAATGACTATAACAATATTAAAATGAGAGAGGAGGGTAAATCTCCAATATAAATAAGATGATGATGTAAGGGTATTGAGCGAAGCTATCCGTCACTAGAGATAATCAAATATGCTCCGAAGGTAAGACTTCCTTGGAAGAGATAAGTAGTAAGTCCTGATCTGTGCTCCTGCGAATAGTCGTGAACATCTACACCTGAAAAGGGACCAGGTCCTCAGAGGGACGTAACAAGATACATAGAAGCAAGCCAATTTGAATACAGTAAACATGCATAATGTTTGAAAATAAATAAGTACGCTGTACAAGACAATCTATATGAATGCAAATGAGGACAACTTTTTGACGTATGGGCAAGGGTAGGCTACTCGATCTAATCCTCACAACTCACACACCCGTCTAGAACATCATCAGCCGATATACCGCGGGGGTAGCGACCCTCGTGACTCCATCAATCGACATACCGCGGGGGTAGCGACCATCGGACACGACTACCATAGTGCGTGCTAGTTACTACGGTTCACCATAGTGGTTAAAGCCCATACGCCTACTGATTGTCCTCTCATGATACTAAGTGTCATGTGTGTGTCAACATATCTAATATATAGTAATGATTGAAAAAAACTACACATGCAATGAATATACAGAAATGTAATGAATATACAAAAATATAATAAGCATGCAAAATACTGTAAGCAATTTGGCAAGGTATCTTGCCTAGTCTGAAAAAGAATGAAGTCCCAACTCAAGGCGTCGTCCGATCTACCCATCACATAAATTAAACAAGTTATGTTACAAAAGTGGGTGAATAGGTTCCTCAATTTTAACTTATTTTAATTCTAAATAAAATAACTTAAAATAGTATTTTAATTTTATTATAATCTGATTTTATTGTTAAACCCTAATTTTGGTCCAATGAAAGTCAACTTTACGGATTTGTGATCCATGGCACGCAAATCGAGGCAATCCGTTGACCAAAAAGTCAACCAACTCAAATCCTTAATTTGTGTGTAGAATTATATAGATTTCAGTGCTACATGAATACCGGAATCGACGGTTTCATAAAATAACAAGTCGGTAAAGAGTTATGGCCACAAGGGCGCACAGATAAAAGTTTTTGGTAGTTTCCTACTTACGTCTATGTTGTACGAATTTTACAGTAGATTAAACTTGCATATTAATTTCTTTAAAAATAATTTTATGAAATTTTATCATGTCAAATTTTCGAAACTTCAAACGGCTCGTAATTCCGAGTTCGGGATCTCCCGAAATCTCAAAAATACGAAAACGCGTCTGATTTCGGACAACTGAAACTTTTAGAATTTTTTGGAAAAATAGGTTCATAAATTTTTAAAATAATTTATATAATCCAAAAACTAACCTTGATATTATTCTAATAAAAAAAAACTGGAGCGCGTTTGGAGTCCGGAGCTAGGAGATATCGTCTTTTTAAGTCGTCATAACTAGTAGAAAATGAGGCTGAATTTATGACGAATTTCGACTATTTTTGGACGAAAAAGAGGGGAATTTGGGAAAGAAAAATATGAAGGAGGAGGTATTTATAATGGTGGACACTACTTAATTGAATACGACTATGATTGGCTAATTTGGATATGATTAGGATCAGTTTAAATAATGATAGGATATGCATGAAGTTGTTTTCCTAGTAGGCTCAGGATTTAAATTAATTTAAAATAGAGTTTGAGTTTATCTCAATAATTTATAATCTTAAATAAAATTAAAGATAATTCAAATAATTTATATATAATCTTATTAATATCTATTAACACTAAATTATCATCTATCTAATATTAAGACTATATATATCCAAATAAATCCTAAATAATTTCAAAAATCTAAATAAATTTCTTAAAATTCTAAATAAATTACATAAAAATATAATTAAATATTTTAACCTAAAATAAATATTTGGTAGAAATAATATGCAATTATGGACTCATAGTAAATCATGAAAGTCCTAGAAATTTAGGTTCCCTATGTTTTAATTACCTAAAAATTCTAGAAAAATCTCCAAAAATCTAAAATAGCCTAAAAATGATTCTAAATAAATATTTACATAAGTAAATATACTAAAAAATTTATTTTCTAATTAACTAAGAGAATACTCTAAACTAATTCAATATTTAAAATAATCTATAATAAATATATTAATATAAAATACACACAAAATATCTATTTTGGATGAGGGGGTTTACAGGTCCCGTGACCGAAGTTTGGTTCAATTATGAGAACATTGACAAAATCCCGTATCGTGGCCCACGGCTCCACTTGACGGGCAATTTTGTGATCGGCTCATCGAAATCCAGTTCTGGACATTCCGTTGGGTTTATATCGTCGTTCTGGACTTGTAGACACTAAGTTTGACGAATTTGGAGAACATTATCTTTGGCACGTTTTACGGTGCGAAGTGCGCCACATGTGGACCCCGCTTTGACCAAAAATTATCACTTTTGCCCCTGTATCCAAATTGGACTTATGGACAGGCAAATCTAGCTATTTGATATCTTCTGAACCTGATGGTAACATTTATTTTAGCAATCGGAGGAGTACCTGCAGATCCCGCTGATACCAGAGCAGCGGTTGGAAATTAAGCCCAGGCAAGTGTACCTTGCCATACTTGCAGTAAAATTAATTATTATTATTCTCTTGATCTATTCTGATTATAACTATTCAACCTAGGACCGTGTGACATTTCTTAACGTCCGAATAATATTCGGGTGTCAACGCCGTACGCGAAGTTGTGTAACGTCACCTAGACATGGATATCGAGACCCTATATATTTTCGTGCTTGCATTATCAAGTACGTCATACCACATGACACTGACACTATTCATGAGACAGAATCTTCCTGAGATTTTTATGGTGATTCTGTATAGGCTACAGGATTGTAACATAGACTTTATATTCATATATATCATATGACTTGCTGCATTAGATATGATCTTGCGTGTCATGGACATGAGACGTGTGATTACATTGGGTGGGAAGAGACACACAGGCTACAGGCTGATTTATATATATATTTATTATTGTGAGGCCTCAGACTCTACATCAGAGCTAGGCACTCTACTAGTGATATTACTACTACCGGCTCCCCGGCACTGAGCTTGTAGTGGTCTCAGCCTGAGTTCTAGTGATGCTCTCAACTTTCATATCACTTAGCTGGTTATATAGTTTACCCTATTGATTCATTTATTTATACTGCACGTATTTGGCTTGAGTTATTCTTGTACCTTGTTATGTCCCCTAAGGACCTGGATCCGGATTATGTTCCCAGGTATAGCAGAGGAGTTCTATCCCGAGGTATATGGGGCAAGAGCAGGAACAGACACTGGAGCTGAACCGATCCCCGAGGACGAGGTGATAGCCGAGGATTTCTCTTGAGTATTTGCTTCATCTATACTCAGTATTTGTTATTATCAGACTCTTTCTTTTCTGGTCTGTTGAACCATTGTATCAGACTTATTATCGGGTTGTTCCCCGAATTATGTTTTATTCAGACTTGACGTTGCTATATATTTCATATTGATTGTATTCATTTATGTGGATGAGATTAGTATCATAGACCCTTAGTATTATTTTACAGCTTAAGTACACCCTGATGGGTCCATTAAATTGGGTTTGCCCATCGGTGTGTGCTGCTGGCCATTGTCACGTGTCTAGTCCCTCGATATTTTGGGACTGGGGCGTGACAAGATTGGTCCGGGTAACTTGGAAACATCACTCCCCCGACGAATCTACTTGGGAACGAGAGGATATCATACGCCAGCGTTATCCTCACCTATTCGAAGATACAGGTATGACCTAAGAACTACCTAAAGGTTACCATGATTATTTTTTCTTAGTAGTTAAATTCTTAATTGCGAGGACGCAATCCTTTTAAGGTGGGTAGATTATAAACACCCATATTTTGGAAAGTATTCTTTTTTGCTTTTTGGATTCTTCCTCCCTAATGGTAGAATTTAATTTTAGAATTTTAATTATGAAGTTTTGAGTTTTTGGAGTTTTTTTGTAATTTTTAATTAATTATAATAAATATTCTTCAGAGATTTATATTTTGTGTATTAAATTAATTTAAAATATTGCAAAAAATATATATTTAAGTGTATAATTAATAATAGGATATTGTGTAATTTTTCTGAAATTTATTGGGCTCAAAAACTATTTTTAAATAACTAAAATATATTATTTTTAAATAAACCAACTTAAACCAACCCGAACCAAACCAAACTGAACCAAACCGAACTAGACCAAACCAACCCAGACCAAATGAACCGGATCCTACCCGACCCGCTAACCCGCAACCCGAACCCGACGCACAAACCCATAAACTTCAGTAACTTCCCAGACTCTCCCCCTTCCTTTTCCGAAATCGACCGGCCGACCCCCCTTTCTCCTTCCCGTAATCTCCCATACCTCGCCCCTATAAAACCTCCAGTGAGCCGAACCCCACCACTATAATACCCTCTCTTATTTTCGATGATCCACCGCCGACGACGACGTCGGACCGCCGCGAAGTAGCCACCGTACAGCCGCCTGAATTCGAGCAGCAAGGTACCCTTCTTTCCACTCTCGTATCTCTGTGCACAGTTATCCAAATATCGATCTGTCGAATCCTATGCAAAGACCACATGAACCTCTCAAACCTTGTATAATTAGTTTGGGGTATCGTGTCCTGTGTCGGTAGTAAATCTTGACGCAAAACAGGAAAAATAACCCAAATTGGAGTTCAGAAAACTGTTCCAAACCCCCATGTTCATGGCTATTTTTCTTCCAACCTAGTTAATATTTTTAAATTTCACTCAAACAGTAATTTAAACAATATAACCAAGATTTAGTTCCTTAAATTAGTTTATTTTAATTTTTTTGTATGTTCTGTTTTATTCGTGGTTGAAGTTGACCAAAAACTTAATTTTCAAAATCCAAAATTTTCTGAAACGGGGTGCGTCCCACTAAACGAGGCGACTTTGTAGTATGAAAATTGTATCGAAAGGCGCGTATCATCAACACGGACGTATAAAATTTCGAGAAAGTTGATTTGGATGCATATGCACACCGGAATCAACGCGTATCCGTCGAAAAGTCCCGTATCGGCCTATTCTGACACTCTTTATAATTTTTTGTGTGCTTGTCATTTCGCAACAAAACTTATGCCATCGAATTCATAGTGTTACGCTGGTCCTATGACCCAAGTTTGGTTCGATTCTGATAACGTTTACGAAACCCCTTTTTGTGGGCCCCACGGCTCCACTTGACGGGCAATTTTGTGATCGGCTCATCAGAATCCAGTTTTGGATGTTCCGTTGGGTTCGTATCATCGTTCTAGACCTGTAGAAACTATGTTTGACGAATTTGGAGAACTTTATCTCTGGCATGTTTTACGGTGCAAAGTAGGCCACATGTGGACCCCGCTTTGACCAAAAACTGTCAATTATGTCCCTGTGTCCAAATTGGACTTATGGGTAGTCAATCTTAGATATTTTATATATTCTGAGAGCGATAGTCATGTTTGTTTCAGCATTCAGAGGCATGCCTAGAGATTCTACTATTATCGGAGCAACTAAAGGAGTTTAGAACACATACAAGTATACCTTTCCAAACTTGCATTAGTTACTTTAATATTATTTGCTTGATTTATTTTTGTGATGTACCTGCTCAACCTAGGACTGTGAGATGTTGCTTAGCGTCCGAATAAGATTCGGGTGTCGACGCCGTACGCGGAGTCGTATAACATCACTTAGAGAGTTGATATCATGATCCTATTTTTTTTTTGCTTTATCAAGTACGTCATACCATAGGACACTTGACATTATTCATGTGATAGAATCTTTCTTGAGTTATTCATGGTGATTCTGTATAGGCTTACAGGATTCATGACATAAAACTTGCATATACATAGATATCATTATGACTCGTTGTACTAGCTAGAGGTCATGATCTTGCGTGTTATGGACATGAGACGTCATGGACATGAGACATGTAATTACATTGGGTGGGGAGAGACACACAGGCTACAGGCTAATTACATACATATATATTTATTATTGCGGTACTTTAGTCTCTATTCCAGAGTTTGGCCCATTACGTGATATTACTGCTACCGGCTCCCCGACACAGAGCTTGTAGTAGTTTCAGCCTGAGTACTAGTGATGCTCTCAACTTGTATTTCACATAGCTGGTTACATAGCTTGCCTATAGATCTATATTTTATATACTATATTTTATTTAGCTTGAGTTATTCTTGTACCTTGCTATGTCCCCTGAGGACCTGGATCCGGATTATGTCCCCAGGTACAGCAGAAGAGAAATACCTCGAGATATACATGACATGAGCTGACGCTGGAGCAGTACTGGCACCAGAGGACGAGGTTGTGCCAGAGAATTTCTTCTGAGTATTTTATTATATATACTCAGTTATTTTTGCTTCCAGTTATTCTATATTTTGACTCTTGGATTATTGTATTGACTTATTATCGGGTTGTTCCCTGGGACACTTTTTATTGGAATTTGTTGATGGATTTCTTTATATTGATTAGTCTATCATATTGAATTATGTTTACTTTATGTGGATGAGATTAGAATTAGACTATGACATATATCTTAGACCATTGTATTTGTTTTACAGCTTAAGTACACTCTAACGGGTCCATTAAATTGGGTTTGTCCATTGGAGTTGTGCTGCTGGTCATTGCCACGTAGTTAGTCCATCGGTATTTTGGTATTAGGGCATGACAGATTCGTATCAAGAGTGCCCATACTTAAAGTACTATATTTAGGAAGAAATATTCATATGACCACGACATGAGATTCTAAACCATCTAGGGTTAACTAGGCAACTTAATTTATAGAGCATTGGGAGGGAACAATATCTCGAGATCGTGCATGTCGAACCATCCTAAGTCAGTTGGGAGTAAAGGTTGGCCACCACAGTAGAGTGCAGTATCTGACTTACTTATAAGCTGAGCTAGTATCTTTCCTATAGAAAGCCTGGAATTGCTACTGATCATTAAATTAGCTCAGGGCCCTTGTAAAGGACTGGTGCATCATATATTCTTGCTTGTATATCATTGATTCAGCCAGCCATGCTCGATTATGGCACGATCTGAGGATACTTATATATTGTATTACTGGGATAACTCAGAGATCAAATATCAAGCCGTAACCCATGTTTGGTCGTTAAATCTATTTTAGTTAGAGAAGTGGACCGTTACAGCATAAAAGTTTAACCCATGTCCTTGTTTGGTTGTTGAGTTACGTTGTTGTGTTACAACGGGACGTGGATCGAAGCTACTTATTATCACTAGGTTATTTTACTTAATATTGTATCCCTGCTTGTGTATTGTGCCTTCTGTTGAGTGGAATTAGGGACATAGACTGTAGTGGCATGATAGTTCAACTCATGTCCTTGTTTGGTTGTTAGGTTATGCTATTGTGTTATGATAGCCTGTGGACTGAAACTACATCGCAGAGTTATTCTAGCTTGACCATAATCAAGGGACGTATTCTATCTTGATGTGATATGGCACTTTCTGTCCTTATTTGGTGAAGGGGTGTCGTATCATGTCATGGATGGGACATATGCTATTGATTGTTGGTTTAAGCATCTCATGCTATAGAACTGGTTTTGTTTCTTCATTTTGTGCTTCCTTGTGGTACTTGCTATTTGGGGTCTAACCCCACTAATTTTGCATGGTCAGGTTTAGAGCCAACACATGAGGATCAAGCGTATCTCTCCCTCACTGATAGGACACACCAGAATGATGGCTGCTGAGGGTCACGAGTGGGTTCCTTCATTCACTACTCTTCTTTTGTATACTATAATCTTTTGGCGTTAAGCCAACCGGTGTAACACCCCGTTCCGCTCAAACGGACTGCCGTTGCAAACGGCAATAGTGCAACTGTCCCGACCCGCTTTGCCTCAAACGAGAAGCAATGGATATCCAGACTTGTCCCTACAGGAATTCAGCTTAGGATTTCAGAGGCTCGCTTGACGTATCGCTCTACTGAGGCGAATCATCGCTAAGGTGGGTGGCTACGGTGAACTTGTCTTTGCTTAGCCAGCACACATAAAATCTGGAATGTTCATGCTAGTCGCTAGGTGATTCACCCCCTGCATGCTAATAAGAATCCAACGCACCTAGCTAAGGGAATAATCCCAACTTGTATTGCTTATGCTAGAACATGGAAATTAAAATACTGCCTATATTCAGACCCTCGCATGCCAAGTCCCCTAACAACCTAACTCTCGGCTTACCTTCGGGCCCGAGCAAACGTGTTTACTTATGTTCCTTAGAAATGCATGCTTGTCTGCTTGAATGTTGCCTTGTTTTCATCCAAACCCCGGGAGACTACTAAGTAGTCGTTCCATGCATGATTGAACCTACAAGTATCCTGGACCGTTAGGTCACCAGGCAGCCCCGAGCCAGGGGAATGCATCAAGGCAAGTTATTATACAGAAAACAAGATCCAAGCATCTCGTGTACTCGTGTACTCGTGTTCCAGTGCACTCGTGTTCTCGTGTTCCAGTGTACTCGTGTTCTCGTGTTCTCGTGTATCTCGTGATAATTGAAAGACCCAAAGGAAAGTGCATGTCGCGGACAACTCGGAAAGGAGGTATAGTTCCACGAACGGTCACCGGGGCACTGGGGCCGATCCGATCTGGATGGAACTTCAGTGTGGTCCCATCATGTGCAGGCGAGTGGTTTGCAGCGCCTCGTGTACTTTCGTTGCATTCCACTTGGCCTGGGACCACATCATGTGTAGTCCATCGTATGCTGGCGAGATGGTTTGTAGCGCCTCGTGTACTTTCATTGTATTCCATCTTGGCCTTGGACTACATGTGCAATCCTTCGTGTACGGACGAGATGGTTCATAGCGCATCGTGTGCTCTCGTTGCATTCCATTCTCGTCTGGGATTAGTCCTTTATGGCTATGCCAGCGACTCATGTTTATATAGATAAGTCATCCTCGCTTAGCGGCTATCCGCGTGCGAGTCATTGCATCGCATCAAAGAACAACTGAGCACTCCAAATATTGTCATGTTCAATGACTCTCGTGTTGCATATGCTATGTCTCTTGAATGATTATACTTGCCCGTGCATGAATTATAATGTTTGCCTTGGACAGGGAAGGCTAAATGGTAAGTCTCGCCGTATTTCCTCTCATGTTGCACGGCGCACTGCCACACGAGTTAGGCTATTCAATGTTTGCATGAAACTGATCCTAAGGCAACTAGAAAGACAACTTAATAGTTGGTGTACGGAACTTATATTACGTGTTTGGATTTGTCGAGCGAGCGAGTAGCTTCCCCACCAGTGCATTCAATGTACTAATAATCCACCAGTTTGTATGCAGGGTACGGGAGAACCTCGTTCGGTGCGGATGCCTCCTTCGTGCGTGCTAAGGCTAGGAGTTCCCTCTGAAGCCTTGCAATGGTGCGCTAGGAACAGAAGTATATATACAAGACATAATGTTGGAGCGTCGCCTGATCATCGCCTGTACAATCATTCCACAATTGTAGCCACTTGGCACATTTTTACTATTTCAGAGAGAGGCTTGAGCGACTTGTAATCTCGGCTATACGCCGCCTGTAACACATGTTTATATCAATAAAAAGAGCTTGCTTTACTTTAACTTGTGTTTCAATGCTTCCGCTATATTGTCGACTCAGTGAACTTGTTACCGATCGCCTATGCGTTCATGACTCCGCTGCACTCGGACAATCTGTGCGACTCTGTGGCTTAGAACTTTTACCGCCAGCCAATGGACCACGGTCTTGCACGGGCGTGGCTCACGCTCGTGCAGCATTACGCCCGGATGGGTCAAGCGATCATTCTGCGGGAGCGCTGGCGAGGGTGATTCCCGCCTAGCGGGAATGGCCAATTTGCCTGCGGGAGATCGGGGCGTGACATGTTGGTATCAGAGCCTGGCTTCTACGCCTTTGGACTTCAATTCGATTATCTCAGTTTCGAAAGCTCGTTCGTGGGTTATGTGCACGCTCTCTCTCAATGCCTCGATGGGATGTTCCAACAATAAGTCTAAATACTTTCAAAATATGTTTTGAATGATATGCTTGCTTGTATGTTGCTTTGCTGCGAGTGGCCTTTGTGCCAACCTGTGCGAACCCTTGAGAGTATCGCTAGTAGCTTGTCCGATTTCACTAACTCTAAGTTTGGTTGAATGCATCTATTCGAGGGACGCCTTGAACTAGTGCACCATCTAAGACTTAAGAAAAGGTGAAACTCGAGTGCTAAGACTTCGCTATCACTAAGCTGGTTGACGTGCTCACGCTAGAGTGGCCCTTCGAAAGTGTGCACGATCCAGTCTAAGCGATATGTTGATTTCGATGCTTGTGCAAGTGAATATCCAAATGAACAAGTACAACGACTTGTCTAGGATTGCCTCAACCCTATATTACTGCTTGTCCTCAGTAAGTCTCGAGGATGAAACTTTTTCTGAGTTGGGTAGGATGTAACACCCCGTTCCGCTCAAGCGGACTGCCGTTACAAACGGCAATAGTGCAACTGTCACGACCCGCTTTGCCTCAAACGAGAAGCAAAGGATATCCAGACTTGTCCCTACAGGAATTCAACTTAGACTTCCAGAGGCTCGCTTGACGTATCGCTCTACCGAGGCGAATCATCGCTAAGGTGGGTGGCTACGGTGAACTTGTCTTTGCTTAGCCAGCACACATAAAATCTGGAATGTTCATGCTAGTCGCTAGGTGATTCACCCCCTGCATGCTAATAAGAATCCAACGCACCTAGCTAAGGGAATAATCCCAACTTGTATTGCTTATGCTAGAACATGGAAATTGAAATACTGCTTATATTCAGACCCTCGCATGCCAAGTCCCCTAACGACCTAACTCTCGGCTTACCTTCGGGCCCGAGCAAACGTGTTTACTTATGTTCCTTAGAAACGCATGCTTGTCTGCTTGAATGTTGCCTTGTTTTCATCCAAACCCCGGGAGACTACTAAGTAGTCGTTCCGTGCATGATTGAACCTACAAGTATCCGAGATCGTTAGGTCACCAGGCAGCCCCGAGCCAGGGGAATGCATCAAGGCAAGTTATTGTACAGAAAACAAGATCCAAGCATCTCGTGTACTCGTGTACTCGTGTACTCGTGTTCCAGTGCACTCGTGTTCTCGTGTTCCAGTGTACTCGTATTCTCGTATTCTCGTGTATCTCGTGATAATTGAAAGACCCAAAGGAAAGTGCATATCGCGGACAACTCGGAAAGGAGGTATAGTTCCACGGACGGTCACCGGGGCACTGGGGCCGATCCGATCCGGATGGAACTTCAGTGTGGTCCCATCATGTGCAGGCGAGTGGTTTGCAGCGCCTTGTGTACTTTCGTTGCATTCCACTTGGCCTGGGACCACATCATGTGTAGTCCATCGTGTGCTGGCGAGATGGTTTGTAGCGCCTCGTGTACTTTCGTTGCATTCCATCTTGGCCTTGGACTACATGTGCAATCCTTCGTGTACGGGCGAGATGGTTCGTAGTGCATCGTGTGCTCTCGTTGCGTTCCATTCTCGTCTGGGATTAGTCCTTTATGGCTATGCCAGCGACTCATGTTCATATAGATAAGTCATCCTCGCTTAGCGGCTATCCGCGTGCGAGTCATTGCATCGCATCAAAAAACAACTGAGTACTCCAAATATTGTCCTGTTCAATGACTCTCGTGTTGCATATGCTATGTCTCCTGAATGTTTATACTTGTCCGTGCATGAATTATAATGTTTGCCTTGGACAAGGAAGGCTAAATGGTAAGTCTCGCCGTGTTTCCTCTCATGTTGCACGGCGCACTGCCACACGAGTTAGGCTATTCAATGTTTGCATGAAACTGATCCTAAGGCAACTAGAAAGACAACTTAATAGTTAGTGCACGGAACTTATATTACGTGTTTGGATTTGTCGAGCGAGCGAGTAGCTTCCCCACCAGTGCATTCAATGTACTGATAATCCACCAGTTTGTATGCAGGGTACGGGAGAACCTCGTTCGGTGCGGATGCCTCCTTCGTGCGTGCTAAGGCCAGGAGTTCCCTCTGAAGCCTTGCAACAGTGCGCTAGGAACAAAAGCACATATACAATACATAATGTTGGAGCGTCGCCTGATCATCGCCTGTACAATCATTCCACAATTGTAGCCACTTGGCACATTTTTACTGTTTCAGAGAGAGGCTTGAGCGACTTGTAATCTCGGCTATGCGCCGCCTGTAACACATGTTTATATCAATAAAAAGAGCTTGCTTTACTTCAACTTGTGTTTCAATGCTTCCGCTATATTGTCGACTCAGTGAACTTGTTACCGATCGCCTATGTCATGACTCTGCTGCACTCGGACAATCTGTGCGACTCTGTGGCTTAGAACTCTTACCGCCAGCCAATGGACCACGGCCTTGCAGGGGCGTGGCTCACGCTCGTGCGGCATCACGCCCGGATGGGTCAAGCGATCGTTCCGCGGGAGCGCTGGCGAGGGTGATTCCCGTCTAGCGGGAACGGCCGATTTGCCTGCGGGAGATCGGGACGTGACAACCGGCACATGTTAGTCGAATAATCTGGACACTGGTTTCCTACATAAATATAATATATTCATACTGCAGCTGACTCACTGCCATGTATACTTTTGATTGTGTATATGGCATATCACTCGTATTTGCTAGATCTCTAGAATATTCTGATGCGACATTGGGGACGCCTTACTGCTTATTCTGAAATATTCTATATTATTACTACTTGTTTGAATGATTGAGATATAGAAGTTCTTTACCCTAGAAGACTTGATTGTAGGATGTACCCCCTTGTCTCTAGACAACCTTAACGCATTGCGGGTTGCTTCGGTATTCCGCAAGGTGTGGTTGGCTGAGTCATTCCTCCGCTCTCCAGTATTATGGATCTGGGGTGTGATAATACTCTTCGCTATTGTTCGACCGAACACATAGCAGCTTCTTGTCTGTCGCCCTTTCAACAGAGGCATGAAACTCTTTGAAAGTGGGCAACACCTGATCCTTAGTCTTTATGGCATAGACCCAAACATTCCTAGAATAATCATCAATAAATATTACAAAATAAGAATTACCACCAATGGATTTTACCTTCATAGGACCGTAGATATCCGAGTGAATCAACTCGAGCAATGCCGACTTTCTTAAACTTGGGTGACTTTGGAAAGATACCCTTTTTTATTCCCTGCCAAACAGTGCGTACATCTTTCCAATTTTGTAGACTTTAGCCCTAGAATCACCTTCATGTTCACCAAGTAGCTCATTCCCTTCTCGCTGATATGGCTGAGCCGTCTGTGCCATAACTCAGTAGACGCATCAGTAGCTGCGTTCACCTCATATAGCCCATGTGTGCTCCCTTCCATATAATAGAGTCCAGACTTCTTACTTCCTCTGGTAATCACCATTGAACATCTAGAAAGATTTCACTGACCGTTCCCGAATAGGCTGAAGAAACCATCTTCATCCAACCTTTCAACCGATACTGGATTATAACGGATATCAGGGACATGACGGACATCTTTAAGAATAAGAATTACACAAGTCTTTGTCCTCAAATGCACATCTCCAACAGTAATAGCTTTCGACACATCTCAGTTTCCCATATTCAACACTCCACAGTCACCTGTTGTGTAAGTAGCAAATAGTGCCATGTTGTGAGATATGTGCGCTGAAGCACCTGAGCCCACCAGCCAAGAGTTTTCATCACAGAAGAGGTTCATAACTACCTCATCACCTATAATAATCACGTCATCTCTATGTGCCGAGGTCGTCACTGCAGTGTTCTCACTTTGCTTCCCTTTGTCGCCCTTCTTCTCCCTCTTCCAAGCAAAATAGTTCTGCTTGATGTGGCCCTTCTTAACACAATGGTAACACTCCGAGTCCTTGTACTGACCCTTGGACTTGTCCCTGCTCTTGTCTCTGCCACCACCTGGACCCCTGATTTTGCTCCTTTCGTGGCTCTCTGAAATTATCACCTCTGAGTGGGATATGGATGAAGTGCCCTGAGAACGTCTCCGCATCTCTTCATTCAGTACCCCACTTTTGGCAAACTCTAGACTGACCACATCTTTCGGAGCAGAAGCGATCATAGACACTCGTACGATTTTCTACGAGTCTGACAATGTACACATCAACCAAAGTCTATGTACTTTATCTTCGAACTAGACTCCCATCGAGGATATCTGGTCCACCATACCCTGGAACTCACTCAAATGATCCGTAATAGATTCACCACTACAGACCCATCATCGTTCGGATCAGGAATAACTTGTTTACCCCGACCTTCTTCGCATATAAATTTTTCAGCTTATCCCACAGCATCTTCGCGTGCTCAATATTGGCAATATGATTGTACATGTTCTCGTCAATAAACTACCTGATATATTCACACACTTGTATATGCTTGAACTTCCATTCCTCTTCGGATTTGTCACTGGGCTTCTCGGATGCAAATTCTGGAAAATACAGCTTCTTGACGAACAGTAAATCATTCATCTTGCTCTGCCAATAATGATAGTTGGTACCATTCAGGTTTATCATGCGCACTGGCTTTACGTCCATCTCTCCTCCCTGGTTTCTTCCATAGCCTCTACAAAACTTTTGGCTCTTCCCCGTCATTCAGTAGCACATACTCACCCGGTGAGTATCTTGTAGATGGTCGATGCTCTCTATCGCTCTTCCATAAACGACTCGAACATCCAGTACTACTGCCTCAGAGCCTGCTTTAGACCATACAATCTCTTCCTCAACTGGCAGACCAAGTGTGACTTGCCCTTCTCATAGAATCCATCTGGCTGCTCCATGTACAACTCCTCTTCAAGATCACCATCGAACCTCTAGAAAGCTTCCACTGACCATTCCCGAAGAGGTTGAAGAAACCCTTTTTATCCAACCTTTCAACAGACACCAGGTTAAAACGGATATCTGGGACATGGCGGACATCTTTGAGAACAAGAGCTACACCCGTCTTTGTCCTTAAATGCACATCTCTAATAACAACAGCTTTTGACACAGTTGTGAGTTTGAGGCTATATATATTAGGTGTCTCCTAGCCCAAAAATATATCTCAAAAATATTGCAAAAGGAGACAAGAGTGCTTTTACAACATTGGAAGGAGAGAGGAAGAGATTAAAGGCTATTTTGAAGAGGAGATCGGTTTTGGTAATTCTTTTCTCGTCATCTCCGTTCTTCGTTTGTCTATGATCTATTTTCTATTCCAAAGAGTTGTGGTGATTCATTTGGATCGGTGAGAAGTTTGTAAGGAGTCATTGTATTTCTTATTATATTAGTGGAGACTTTTTAGGGTTGGACTCCGATCGTCCCGTAGTTTTTTTCTATTTAAATTTTTTACGTAAAAATTTTTGTGTCTGCGATTTAGGTTTTACATTTTTTGGTTTGTGTGCTTTTGCTCGGTTTTCTCACAGGGCTTCTTGATTTAGGGAACAGTTTTTGCGCTTTTGTTTCCTTCAAAGTGGTATCAGAGCCAGGTTCTGGAGTTCAAAGAGGTCAGGAGTTGACATGCAAACCAGGGAGGAGAGATGGACGTAAAGTCAATATGCATGGTAAACCTGAACAGTACCAACTATCATTATTGGCGGAGTAAGATAAAGGATTTATTGTTCATCAAGAAGCTATATTTTCTAGTATTTACATCTGAGAAGCCCGGTGACAAATTCGAAGAGGACTGAAGGTTCGAGCATATACATGTGTGTGGATATATCAGACAGTTCATTGACGAAAACGTATACAATCACGTTGCCAATATTGAGCATGCGAAGATGCTGTGGGATAAGCTGGAATCTTTGTATGTGAAGAAGACCGGGGTAAATAAGATATTCCTGATTCGAACGATAATGGGTTTGCGGTACAAAGATGGTGCGTCTATTACGGATAACTTGAGTGAGTTCCAGGCCGTGGTTGACTAGTTATCCTCGATGGAAGTCAAGTTCGACGATGAGGTTCAGGGACTATGGCTGCTGTGTACATTGCCAGACTCATAAAAAATCGTACGAGTGTCTATGGTTGCTTATTCTCCAGAAGGCGTGCTCAGTCTGGAGTTTGCCAAGAGCGGGGTACTGAATGAAGAGATGCAGAGACGTTCTCAGGGCACTTCATCCATATCACACTCAGAGGTGCTAGTTTCAGAGAGTCGCGGAAGGAACAAGGACAGGGGTCCAGGTGGTGGCAAAGACAAGAACAGGGGCAATTCCAAGGGTCGGTACGAGGAATCGGAGTGTTACCATTGTGGCAAGAAGGGCCACATCAAGCGAAACTATTTTGCTTGGAAGAGGGAGAAGAAGGGCGACAAGGGAAAGCAAAGTGAGAACATTACAGTGGCCTCGACACATGGAGACGATGTGATCATTGTACGTGATGAGGTAGTTATAAATCTTGCCTGCAATGACAACTCATGGCTGGTGGACTCAGGTGCTTCAGCGCACGTATCTCACAACAGGGCACTATTTGCTACTTACACAACAGGCAACTGTGGAGTATTGAAGATAGGCAATGGAGATGTGTCGAAAGTTGTTGCTATTAGAGATGTGTATTTAAGAACGAAGACGGATGCAGTTCTTGTTCTCAAAGATGTTCGTCATGTCCCTGATATCCGTTTCAACCTGGTATAGGTTTGGAAGGTTGGATGAAGCGGGTTTCTTCATCCTCTCGGGAACGGTCAATGGAAGCTTTCTAAAGTTCGATGGTGATTGCCAGAGGAAGCAAGAAATTCAAAATCAATTATATGGAAGGGAGCGCATATGGGGCATATGAGGTGAATGCATCTACTGATGCGTCTACTGAGTTGTGGCACAGGCAGCTCAGCCATATCAGCGAGAAAGGGATGAGCTACTGGTGAACAGGAAGGTGATTACAGGGCTAAAGTCTACAAAATTGGAGAGATGTACGCACTGCTTGGTGGGAAAGCAAAATATGATGTCTTTCCAAAGTCACCCAAGTTCATAGAAGCCGGCGTTGCTCGAGTTGATTCACTCGGATGTCTGCGGTCCTATGAAGGTAAAGTCCATTGGTGGTGCTTCTTATTTTATGACTTTTATTGATGATTATTCCAGAAAGTTTTGGATCTATGACATAAAGATCAAGGATCAGGTGCTACCAACTTTCAAAGAGTTTCAGGACTATGTTTAAAGGGAGACGGGCAAGAAGCTACTATGTGTTCGGTCCGACAACGACGACGAGTACATTGGTCCCTTTGATACTTATTGTAAAGAGCAAGGAATACAACACCAGAAGACTCCACCAAAGATACCGTAGCTCAACAGTATAGCATAGCGCATGAATATGACGCTGATGGAGAGGGTGCGGTATTTTTTGTCATAAGCAAACTTGTTGGACAGCTATTTGGGTAAGGCTATTTACACTGCTGCTTATATTATTAATTTATCGTCTAATTACTTTGTAGGATAATGTGCTTGACAAAATATGGTATGGCAAAGAGCCATCATACAATCACCTGCGAGTGTTTGGTTGTAAGGCCTTTATGCATGTACCGAAGGACGAAAGATCCAAACTTGAGCCAAAGATGAGGCGGTACGTCTTTGTCGGCTACGGTCGAGATGAGTTTGGCTATAGACTACGATCTAGTGGGAATAAAGCTCTACAGAAGCAAGGATATGATTTTCGTTGAGGATCATACCATGACCAACACTCAGGATTCTGAGATGCCTTCTGAGGCTGAGGAATTACCTGACTTATAGTCATTTTGCTTCGAGCAGTTTTCAGAGGACATCGCAGAGGATCCAGTTATGGAGGAGCCAGTACATGGAGTTGCTCCCAACCTTGATCATCATCCTGCTGATGGTGGTCAAGGTGACCTCGGAATGATGAGCATGCCTAGGAGGTAGTTCCTGAAGGGGAGGAGGATGTTGATATACAGCCAGCACCAGTGGTTCCGTTGAGGAGGAGTGATAGAGAGCGTCGACCATCTATGAGATACTCATCGGATGAGTATGTGCTACTGACTGACAGAGGAGAGCCCGAATATTTTGTAGAGGCTATGGAAGATGAACACTTGTAGGAGTAGATAGAGTCTATACAGGAGAAGATGAGTTTCTTATATGCCAATTCTACATATGAGCTGGTACGGTTGCAAAGGGCAAGAAGGCTTTAAAAAATTGATGGGTATTCAGAGTGAAGTAGACAGATGATGCTACTCGCCCTCAATACAAAGCGATGCTAGTAGTTAAAGTCTACGGTCAGCGAAAGGGCATTGATTATGATGAGATCTTTTTGCCAGTCGTCAAGCAGTCATCAATTCGGGTGGTGCTAGCATTGGCAGCCAGTTTTGACTTAGAGGTCAAGTAGATGGACGTGAAGACGACATTCCTCTACGGTGATCTTGAGGAGGAGTTGTACATGGAGCAGCCAGAGGGATTTGGTGAGAAGGGCAAATCACACTTGGTATGTCGGTTAAGGAAGAGCTTATATGGTCTAAAGCAGGCTACGAGACAGTGGTACAGAAAGTTTGAGTCATTTATGGGGGAGCATGATTATGCACAGACGACGTCGGACCAATGTGTATTTGTGAGGTACTTTGTCGAGGATGATTTTATTATTTTACTGCTCTATGTTGATGATATGCTACAAGTGGGTCAGAATGGCACTAGGATAGCTGAGTTAAAGTGCCAACTAGGCGCGACCTTCTCTATGAAGGATTTGGGCGCAGCGAAAACTATTCTTGGGATGGAGATCAGCCGAGAGAGAGATAGTCCAAGCTACTACACTTATTCCAAAAGAAGTACATTCACCGGGTACTTCAGCATTTCGGGATGGACTGGTTGAAGAAAGTGAGTAACCCCCTTGCGGCTCACTTTAAGTTCACTAGGAGCAGTGTCCATCTACCGAGGACGAAAAGGAACATATGGAACAGGTTCTATATACCTCTAATATGGGGGCCTCATGTATGTTATGGTATGTACGATACCAGACATCGCTCACGCAGTTGGCACAGTTAGCAGGTATACTTCCAATCCTGGAAAGGTACATTGGAGTACGGTCAAGTGGATTATATGATACATTTAGGGCACTGTCGATTGGAGACTTTTTTTTGGTGGTGACGAGCTGAAGCTGGTTGGGTATACCGATGCTGATATGGCTGGAGATGTAGACACGAGGTGATCGACTTCGGGCTATGTAATAATATTTACTAGTGGAGCGATATCGTGCAGTCGCGGTTGCAGAAGTGTGTTGTCTTGTCGACGACAGAGGCAGTGTACATTGTAAACACCTAGAATTTTTCAAAATTTAAAAATAAATTTTCAGAATTTTTCTAGAATTTTTAACTAATTAAAATAAATATTTTCTGGTATTAAATTTTTTTATGATTTTCTTAAATATTAAAATATTATAAAAATAATATTTTTGAGTGTAAAATAAATAAATAGACATAGTGTAATTTTTCTGAAATTTATTGGACCACAGAACTATTTTTAAATGGCCAAAAATAATGATTTTAAATAAACCAAAACAAACCGGATTAAACCCAGTTGAACCGAACCATATCCTGAACTGAACCGACCCAATTGAACCGACACAACCCTAGCGGGTCGGATTCGAATCCGGAACCCAAAACCCGACCCGAACCCGCCTACCCTTGCTACAGTAACCACAGTGAAACCCCGACCGCTCCCCTTCCCCGCGTCCCTACGTCGACCGTTCCCGCCGCCTGTCGATTCATCTCCCCGCAGCCTAAACCTCCGCCGTCGCCTGCTCACTTCCCCGACGACCTATCCCCTCCCTGGAAAGGCCGTCGTGCCCCTATTTAAACCCCCACCTTCACCAATCATCACCATCACAATCACCAGCACTTCCACCTCTCCGGCACCCCGATGACCCTGAGCTCCTCGCTGCGACGACCGTCCGACGATGACCCCGGCCATACCTCAACCACGGCGACGGCCACCTCTCCGCCAACTCCGAGTAGTCGCAGAACCCTACCCGCCGCCGACGAGCATCGTGTCGCCCCGTCCACGCGCAGTATAGTCGTTACTGACCCCCTGTTCAGGTGAGAATGTTTCTCTCCTCGTCGTATTATTTTTTGAATGGACTGTTGCAACGCATTCTCTGCGTGACCCCTTCGAAAATCGTGCAAATAGTTTGGGGTATCGCGTCCTGTGTCGGTCGCAAACCGCGACGCAAAAACAAGAAAATAATCCTATTTTCTGAAAATCAGAAATTGGTCCCGAACCGGTTCACGACCGTTTTGCGTGCAACCTGTTAACTAATTCTAAAAATCATCTAAACAATAATTTAGACCAAATAACTGAGATTAAAATTTTGTAATTAGTTTATTTTATTGTGTTGTAGATTGTAATATATTTTAGGGTGAAAATGATCAAAAACTTGGTTAAATAAAACCCATTTTTATCCCAGAACTGGGTGTGCCCCGCTAAACAAAGTGACTCGGTTGTGTGCGAACTTCACCGAAAGGTGCGCACTGTCAATATTGACGTATGGGATTTTGCAAAAGTTGATTTGGATGTGCGTGCACACCGGAATCAACGCGTATCCGTCGACAACATCCCGTATCGACCCTGTTCTGAAACTCATTGCAACTTCGTGTATGCTCGTCGTTTCAAAACAAAACTTACACCATCAGACTCGTAGCGATAAGCTGGTCCTGTAACCCAAGTTTGGTTCGATTCTGAGAACGTTGACAAAATTTCGTATCGTGGGCCCCACGGCTCCACTTGACGGACGATTTTATGATTGGTTCATCGAAATCCAGTTCTGGATATACCTTTGGGTTCGTATCGTCATTCTGGACTTGTAGACACTAAGTTTGACAAATTTGGAGAATGTTGTCTCTGGCATATTTTTCGGTGCAAAGCGGGCCACATGTGGACCCCGCTTTGACCAAAAACTGTCAATTGTGTCCCTGTGTCCAAATTGGACTTATGGACAGACAATTCTAGCTATTTGATATCTTCTGAACATGATGGTAGTGTTTATTTCAGCAACCGGAGGAGTACTTGAAGATCCCACGAATACTGGAGCAACTGTTGGAATCCAAGCACCAGGCAAGTGTACCTTACCAATCTTGCAGTACTTGTTTTATATTATTTCTTTGATTTATTTATATGATGTATCTGTTCAACCAAGGACCGTGTGACATTGCTTAGCATCCGAATAATATTCAGGTGTCAACGCCGTATGCGGAGTTGTGTTATGTCACCTAGAGATTGATATCGCGACCCTATACATTTCGTGCTTATCAAGTACGTCATACCATAGGACACCTGACACTGTTCATGAGACAGAATCTTCCTGATATATTCATGGTGATTCTGTATAGGTTACAGGATTCCTGACATAGACTTTATACATATGCATAGCTATCATTATGACTCACTACATTAGCTTGATCTTGCGTGTCATGGACATGAGACCCCGAGGACATGAGACATGTGATTACATTGGGTGGGGAGAGTCTTACCATACTAAAGGCTGAATATATATATATTAAATTACTGAGAGTGCCTTAGACTCTGATACAGAGCTTTGGCACACGTAGTGGCCCTTCGAGATAAAAATGCTACTATGGGTTTCCTAATGCCTTTAGTAGTTTCAGCCTGAGTATGATTAATGCTCTCACTTGCATATCACATAGCTGGTTACTTAGTATCCCCTATTGATTCATTTATATACAGCATTTATTTTGGTTTGAGTTATTCTTGTACCTTGCTATGTCCCCTGAGGACCTGAAATCCGAATTATGTCCCCAGGTTTAGCAGAGGAGATCTACCCCGAGGTATACGGGACAGGAGTTGACCTTGGAGCAGTACCAGAACCAGAGAATGAGGTGATCGCCGAGGATTTCTTCTGAGTATCTGCTTATTCTATACTCAGTTATTTCTGTTGTTTCCTGTTTATTGAATTGATGTATCAAACTCATTATCGGGTTATTCCCCGAGATATGTTTTATTGAGACTTGATGTTGCTTTATATTTCATATTGATTGTATTTATTTCTGTAGATGAGATTAGTAGCATAGACCTTTATTGTTATTTTATAGCTTATTGCTGGCCATTGCCACGTGCTAGTCCCACGATATTTTGGGACTGGGGCGTGACATAGTTTTTTTTGGTGGCCCATGCAGGTCAACGACTAAATTGTTCGGTTTCAACTAAGGAATCGAGCAAGCCTGCGATAAGGATAGGATAAGTTATAGGATCTCATCCACTTGATTGAATCGTTCTTGATATTTATATCGGATTCAAATTAATTTCTTGACTTGCATCCTGCTTTGATTGCTCTATGCGCCTCTTATAGTTTATTTTGGATGCAGAGTAATGGTTTCACGAGCAAACGATGAGACTCCTGCAGGAACACCACAAGGTGCTGTAGCCACCTACCAAGAAGATGGAGTGACGCCATTAAGTGCAGATCCCTCCACTCACCGAAGCAGTCAAGCAAATCAACATGCTTCTAAATTTCGGCGAGATGACATTCCACCTCCACCACAGTTTACTCCACCAATACCCGTATTCCCACAAGGGCAGGCTATGGACGGACATCAGATATTTCTAATGATCTACGCAATGATGCAAGCCCAACAGCAGATTCATTAAGAGGCTCAGCGTCACGAGGCAGAGAATCTGAGAAATAGTATAATGACCGTACTGGAGCCGGCGAACCTACCAGCTCGACGGCCATCGACGGGATCTATCACCAATTTTTGCCAACTGAAGCCCCGCACTTTTTCTGGCAAGGAGGATCCCACTGAAGTTCATGAGTGGCTCACAAATACTCAACATCAATTAGAAGCAGCTGAGCTTCCAAGGGAACGTTGGATGACTGCCGTCCGGATGCAGTTGACGGGCAATGCACATCACTGGTGGCTATATGAGAAGAGACGGCTCGGACCAGACTGAGTCACTTAGGTAGAGTTCTCTAGACTCTTTCAGGAGATGTATATTACATCTATTGCTCGATTAGAACTTCGGGACAAGTTCAATCGTCTCACTCAAGATAGTATGACAGTGGAAGAGTACAATGCGAAGTTCATTCGTCTGAGTCTCTTTGCCCCTTCCCTGATCCCGACAGAAGAGGAGAAGGCTGAGAAGTTCTTCGACGGACTAAACTTTGACCTACAGAGATTGGTCGGATCCGTTGCACCTACTTCATACACGGACGTCCTTACTGCAGCTCGACGTATGGAGAGCATCAGGAGAGAGTCCAGTCTGAAGCAGCCTTTCACATCAGCACCAGCCAGAGCACCGCATTGAGAAGCTGCAAAGAAATCTCACTTGCACCAAGCACCACAGAGAGCTGCATCACAATCCTTAACACTTCCTACTTGTCACTACTGTGGCAAGATAGGCCATATTGAGAGGGAGTGTAGACTTAAATTGGGATTATGTTTAGCTTGCGGATCTAGACAGCATGCGGTAAGGGATTGCCCTGAGCGTCGAGAAGGAGCACCAATGGAAAACCGACAAGCCCTACCAGCACCAGAAGGATATCAAACGAGGCCACCCTTAGCACCACGAGCAGCACTCTTCCAGCAAGCCCAGCAACAACAGAGGGCACCTCCACAAGGACGCGGACAAGCTTTTACGATGACAATGGAGGACGTGCAGACTCGTGGAGTAGCAAATACGCGTAAGATTTAAGTTATTCATAGCTATCTATTCCTAGTAATGCTTTAGCACTTGCCTGCATGACCTTAGCCTTAAACCTAATATTTTGAATTTGTTAGTACTTGATACCCAAGCTGTATATATCCTTGCTCTATCCAGATTTCTTTACTCTTAAATTACTTATCTAGGAAAATATTTTTCTATGTGTTCTGCTTAACCCCTACATTTTTCTCGATTTTGATTCTTTATCCCTTATGCCGTACTACAAACATATTTTGTAACCGTGTCATCTCTTCTGACCGGTTATGTTTCGTTATTATTTGATTGCGAGAACGCAATCCTCTTAAGGAGGGTAGATTGTAAACACCCAAAAATTTCAAATTTTAAAAAAAAAATTAGTATTTTTCTGGAATTTTTAACTAATTAAAATAAATATTTTCTGTATTAAATAATTTTTGTGATTTTATTAAATATTAAAATATTATAAAAATAATATTTTTGAGTCTAAAATAAATAATGAGACATAGTGTATTTTTTCTGGAATTTATTGGACCACAAAACTATTTTTAAATGGCCAAAAATAATGATTTTAAATAAACCAAAACAAACCGGATTAAACCTAGTTGAACCGAACCATATCCTGAACCGAACCGGCCCAATTGAACCGACGCAACCCTAGCGGGTCAGATTCGGATCCTGTCACGACCCGCACCCTGATATTCGGGCACGAGTACGTGGTTACGCCCAGCCTACGCCGCAGAATCGGCGGTAGAACGCTGTCTGGGTCATTTCTAACTATCTAATATCTCAACAATATAATATGGTACCTGTCAATCATCTCAACTCCAATCGGAGGAGCAATATGGTATCTCACAAATATATCAATCTCAATCACAAAACAAACTAAGGAGGAAATAATGCACGAATGGAAATAGCGAAGGAAAGAAGATACATCCACAATATGAAATAATAGTACATCTGTGAATCTCCACAAAAATAATAGTCTAATACAATATCTAAACCAAACTAGACCTCCTCGGTCACTGCTACTATGTCCTCTGGCTCTAGGGGAGTGTCCTCTAAAGTCTCACCCTCCTGAGGTCCATAATGTGTGGGACACAGCTCCTCTAGCCAATCATCTGGAAAAAATATATCCAGTCAGGATTGGAGCGAAGTACATACCTCTGAAAGCAGTTCCAATAACATAATCGAGCATATATAACAAGCAATAGAAAAATGATACAAGATGCACAAGTAGAAGAATAAACTGTACAAGTGAACAGGCAATAGGCACAATAAAGCTGGAAGTAAATACAAGAATGACTGCAAGTAGAGAACAAGAAATACTAAACTATGTGTTTTAGAGTGAGAGTTCGTTATGTGATCGGTTTAGGTTGCACATGAGGTATATAGGTAACTCCATTATACGTGAGGTGTATAATCGACATGCACATGAGATCAAGAGGGCTTTGATCACATAACCAACTCCTACTCCCCCTCCCCAACCAATACTCATGGATCCAATTACGACACGTTACGTACATGATCATGATAGTCACACTAGCACACGAAATAGTGGATGCACAAGAAGCATATGAAAGTCAATATCCGATGTACACGATGAAATACATGTCATTGGGTACCCGTTGCACACGGTAGGGGATAACACCTCCTGACGGGATCCATATAGCACCATTCCGTGAAATCACTGTGTCGGGAATCAATGTATACTAATCTAGAACATGCATATATATACAACATTATGAATTGAAAACAATCAGAGAAATGTACTCGCCTGAAGTCCTGAGCAAAGTGTGTCTCTCGATGCCCAAGCTGGTGTCTCACAACCTATATATGGTATGTTGTATCAATACAAGGTTCAATGATGAAAATAATTGAAGTTGAAGAAGTTCTAGGTCAATACGCCGTTTCTAGGTCAACCCAATGTATTTCTAGGTTGTAAGAGTCTAAAACTAGTCACTAAGTCAATACACTATGAAGCTATGCTATACTAGCTAAGCTAACACACCACGGTGCAAATCAAGAAGCCGTATCCTAAGATATGCCGATTTTTTAATATAAAAATAGGTTTATATATATATACATAAGTCACATATAGCAACAATATCTCAAAACAATATAAATGGAATACCTTGGCCTTGTGCCAATGCGTATCGCAATTACCCTCGATACCCACGCTCAATACCTTGGTGATATCCTGGTATCCCGAGGTATTGCAACACTTAGCCAAGTCATACCTACCTGTATATATAACTAAAACTAAACATAACTGACACAAAAGAAACCTATTTCTATTTCATATAGTTAAAGCCAAACCTAATTATCCTACATGCCACTACTAGCCAAATATTTCTATAGCTACTAACTAACCAACTAATCCACTGACTGAAACTCGACCCAAAACCTTAAACTAACTAGTCAACTAAAACCAACTCCTGCTAGGCCAGTCCCTCACTGGTACTGATACTGCTCCTATACTTACTGTGGCTTCCTAATGCCCGAGTTGCCAATGATTTACCCCATAAACCAACACCTAACTACTAAAATAAACTGAACACAAGGCTGAAAATAATCTTATTGATACTAACTACTAGAACCTTAACTAATCCAATACTAACTAAACAACCAACAACTAATAATCTGCTGACTGAAACCAACAAGACCCAACTAAACACTAAACCCAACTAACTGATACCAAGCTGACTCAAACCCCAAATACCCCAACCTGAAACTGCACTACAGACATTAACTGGCACTGAAACTGGTCTGGACATTCTCCCATACCTACACTAATTCATAGTGTAAGGCTGAACTGCACATTGCATTACCTGACTGTCCTTGTTGTGTGTTCAGTAACACAGCCTCCTTGCTGTGTTCAGTATTCAGGTGATCTGTTCAGATTGAAGTTGCTGTGCACGATGCAGTGGTGGTAAAAGAGTCTTCACACAGGAAATTGCTGCAATCTTCAGTCTCAACCTACTGAGTTCAGAGGTTATCCTCACTGCAGTTCAGTTCAGTATCTCACTGAAGCAGTTCAGTATCTCACTGAAACAGTTCAGTATCTCACTGAAACAGCCTGCTGTGTTTCAGTCCCTTGCTCAAAGCTGTGTACATTGCAGATACCTCTGCAGTGTTTCCTGATACAGATCACTACAGCAACAATCTGTGCAGTTGTGCAACTGCACAGTGGAGAAACTGCTGCTGCCCAATCCTGTAGTGTTCCCTGCTGCAGTGTGCATTGACACTGCCCGATCCTCACTGTTGCTGTGCAGCTTCTGAACGTGCTGCACCTTGCTGTCTGATTTCCAGTTTCTGCCCTCCTCATACACTCACATCCACACAGACACACAACACTACACAACACTAACAATCTCTAAGAATATATCTATATATATGTACACACACAGATATCTAAATATCTCTAAACATAGATGCATGTACTACCCCTCATACATATCAATCATATATGCATAACACTAAGGTATAGATACCAATACATATAGATATACTCATACATATTAATCATAGCTACATATGCAAATACTTAGCCACACTTATGAATCAACATATAGGTATACATATAGACTTATATACAAATAGATATATATATATATATATATATATCTAGATACATATTATATACACTAACATATATATATAGACATATACTCATAGTTCTATGTATCTAGATACCCTCATAATATACACATGGACACACATAAAACCAAAAACTCAAAATACACCATTATATACTCCAATTAATGTATAGATAGCATATACAAATATATTTACATATGCATGTATAGTACAAAAACCAAAACACAAACACATGGGGTGCACCGCACTCGTATCACACTTTTCTATGATACGCTTGCGACACGGCCCCCAACTCACAACTAAACGTATCCCGGAGGACACGTACAAGCCCAAAACATATATTATGAACAATACATATATAAATTATAGTGTCTACGTGTCCGTGTCACCATATGATATGCACATGGCCCCGTGTCGGAGAAAAACCCCCAAAATTGACCGTTTCGTTAAATCGACGAGACTCGGCCCACACGTATCCAGTTGTGGACACGACACAAGCTACAAACAAACAATCAATGGTCAATTAGATCTATTAGATCCATTGACAAGTACTACATGTGTCAATTTCGGAATTTCCCCAAAATCGACACCAAAATGGACATAACTCCCACCGTAGGTCTCCAAATGATACCAAAACAAATCCTATGGGTAACCTATGCATGTGGGGTGATTTCTTATGGTAAAAACTCAGATCTATAGCCTATAGAAAGGGAGAAAACTGATTTATACCTATTGGGAGATGGATTCCCAATGAAAAGGTCCCAAATGACAAGTTGCTCCTCTCCTTGTAGATCTTGGCCTCCTCCTCCTTGTTCCTTGCTCCTTGCTTGTAGATCCTTGATGTAGGGGCTTCAATGTTGAATTTAGGAAGAGATTTGAAGAGAATTGATGGAGAATTGATGGAGAATTGGAAGGGGGAAAACTAGATCTAGAATTTTGGGAAAGAACTAAAATGAGAGCACTCTCTCTCCTCTCAATTATGGCTGGACATAAACCCTTCCTCAAGCAATGTACAAAGTCAAAAATACCCCTTGGGGCCTCTCATGAAGAAATAATTAGGGAGGGAAGGTTCTAGTCTAATGGTTTCACTAATTAAGCATGTTTCTTAATCCATGGGCCTAATTCATGGGCTCAACTTAGATTAGTCCAAAAAGTTTGTTCATGTCCCCTAATTAAAAGGTTAAGTCCACTACACAAGTCCAAAACAAGTCTACACTAGCAATAATTATTAATACAATAAAATAAATAATTCAGTCATGCACAATTATTAATTATAATAATCCTAAAATAATTAATACCCATAATAATTACCAAACTATCCCTAGATGGAAATGTGAGGGTGACAAACCTACCCACCTTAGAAAAATTTCGTCCTCGAAATTAAGGAAGAAACTATCTACCAAAACAAATAATATAATGCAAGAAGGGATTATACCTCACGGCTCGAAAAGATACGGATATCGCTCGCGCATCTCAACCTCTCGCTCCCAGGTACTCTCTTCTGGCGAGTGATGCCTCCACGCGACGCGCACCAACGGAATCGTCTGGTTCCTCAGCACCTTCTCTCTCCGATCCAGAATCTCCACTGGCTGCTCTGGATAGCTGAGAGTAGGGTCCACCTCTATCTCCGAATGATCTAACACATGACTGGGATCTGCCACGTATCGTCTCAACTGCGACACGTAAAATACGTTGTGCACTCCCTCCAGTGCAGGTGGTAAGTCTAGTCTGTAGGCGACTGCACCGACCCTCTCAAGAATGCTGAAAGGACCGATGAATCGCGGACTAAGCTTGCCGCCTCCACCGAAACGAATCGTGCCACGTGTCGGAGAAATTCTCAAGAAAACCAGACCGCCAACCTAGCACAAAACACAAACTTAGCACTCTAACAAGCAACAATCAAACACAAACAAGACAAAACTAAAGCTATACCTCAAACTCCAGAGGTCTCCGGTGGCTATCGGCCCATTGCCGTTGCCTGTCCTGCGCCACTCGAAGTCTGTCTCTGATAAGCTTCACCTTCTCTGCTGCATCCACTACCATCTCTGGTCCCAATAAAGCCCTGTCACCAACATCATCCCAGGACAACGGAGTGCGGCACCTCCGTCCATACAACGCCTCGAATGGTGACATCTCAATGCTGGCTTGGTAGCTGTTATTGTATGAAAACTCTACCAAGTAAAGGTGATCCTCCCAAGAACCTCCAAGATCCAAAACACAGGTGCGTAGCATGTCCTCGAGAGTCTGAATAGTCCTCTCCGACTGTCCGTCCGTCTGGGGGTGATAAGCGGTACTGAACTTGAACTGAGTGCCCAAGCTAGCCTGTAAACTCCTCCAAAAATGGGACGTGAAGCGGCTATCCCGATCCGAGACAATGCTCACTGGAACACCGTACAATCTGATAATCTGGCACACATACATCTCCGCAAGTCTCTCCGTAGATGTACCCACTTTAAATGGCAGAAAGTGGGCTGATTTGGTCAACCTGTCCACGATGACCCAAATTGCATCCTTGCCTCCTGGAGAACGCGGAAGCCCTGATACAAAATCTATGGTAACATGCTCCCATTTCTACTCCGGAATGGGCAAGGGCTGAAGCAATCCGCCTGGCCTCTGTCTCTCCGCCTTGACCTGCTGGCAAACCAAACATCTGGACACGAAGCTAGCTACCTCTCGCTTCATGCCATACCACCATACATGCTCCCTCATGTCTCTATACATCTTGTTGGCACCGGGATGCATAGAGTATTGGGAACGATGCGCCTCCTGCATAATCTCCTCGCGCAATGCTCCCTTCGGTACGCACAACCTGGTACCGTGTCGCAATGATCCATCATCTGCGACGGTAAAGTCCTCTGCCAGCCCGACCTGCACCTGTGCTCTGATGCTCCTCAGAGACTCATCCTCATACTGTCCGACTCTGACTCGGTCCATCAGCTCTGACTGAACCTGAAGTCCCCACATCTGCGCCGCGACTCCCGGAACCAATACCTCAATGCCCAAACTATCGAGGTCTGCCAATAGATGCCTGTCCCTAGTCAAGCACATAGCCACAGGATACCTGCTCAAAGCATCCGCGACTACGTTGGCCTTCCCTGGATGGTACTGCAAAGATATGTCGAAGTCCTTCATCAGCTCCAACCATCGCCGCTGCCTCATGTTGAGCTCCTTCTGTGTAAACACATACTTTAAGCTCTTATGGTCTGTGAAGATCTCTACTCTCTCTCCATATAGATAGTGTTTCCACAATTTGAGAGCAAAGATAACTGCTGCAAGCTCCAAATCATGGGTAGGGTAGTTCTTCTCATGCGGGCGTAATTGCCTGGAAGCATAGGCAATTACCTTCCCATGCTGCTGTAGTACACAACCCAAACCCTTCCCTGATGCATCACTGTAAATGGAAAATCCTCCTGCTCCTGATGGTAGTGTCAAGATGGGAGCTGTAGTCAATCTCCTCTTCAGCTCCTCAAATACTGACTGGCAATCCTCAGTCCAGACGAATTCCACGTCCTTCCTGGTCAGTCTAGTCATCGGCTCTGCTAGTCTGGAGAAGTCCTGAACAAACTTCCGGTAGTAGCCTGCTAATCCAAGGAAGCTCCTGATCTCTGCTACTGAACTCGGGGTAGACCACGATTCAACTGCTGAGATCTTCTTCGGGTCCACCGAGACTCCATCTCCTGTAATGACATGCCCAAGAAATTCAACCTTATCAAGGAAGAATTCACACTTCGACAACTTGCCATACAACTTCTCCTTCCTGAGAATCTCCAGAACAATCCTCAAGTGCTGCTCATGCTCCTCCGGGGTCTTCGAATATATCAGAATGTCGTCTATGAAGACTACCACAAACTGATCCAGGTACTGATGAAATACCTTGTTCATCAGATTCATGAACACTGCCGGGGCATTGGTCAACCCAAACGGCATCACCAAGAACTCGAACTGTCCATAACGAGTCCTGAAAGCCGTCTTCGGGATGTCTTCCCTTTTCACCTTCACCTGATGGTACCCTGACCTCAAGTCTATCTTCGAGAATACCCTCGCTCCGCTCAGCTGGTCGAACAAGTCATCAATCCGCGGCAACGGGTATTTGTTCTTGATAGTGAGGTTATTAAGTGCCCTGTAGTCGATACACATACGTACCGACCCATTCTTCTTGGGTACAAACAGTACCGGAGCACCCCATGGTGACGAACTGGAACGGATAAAGCCTTTGTCTTGCAACTCATCCACCTGCTTCTTCAACTCCGCCAGTTCACTGTTGTTCACTCTATAGACGTGCTGAGAGATTGGCTCTGCTCCTGGCACTAAGTCTATAGAGAACTCCACATCTCTGTCCGGCGGCAACCCCGGCAAATCCTCTGGAAAGACATCCAAGAACTCTGCAATCAACGGATGTGGAGGCTCCCGCTCTTCTACCAAAGCCCCACAGAAATCGCCTTCGCTCTGCTCTGCTCCTCGGACGAACTCAAACTCCGGCTCTCCTGGCGTCTGAAATAAAACTCTGCCTCCACGACAATCGATACTAGCGTGATGTCTACTCAACCAATCCATCCCGAGTACTATATCATAACTCGGAAGTGGTATTACAAGTAAACATACACTCAGCTCACGGCCTCCTACATAAACCCTCTGGTTCTTGCAAACATCACTGACCAGGATGATGCCACCCCCGGTCGTGATCTTGCAAGTCCGCGCCAATGGTTCAGACTCAAGACGATGTCTCAAAGCAAAAGATACAGATACAAAGCTATGAGATGCACCAGAATCAAATAAGGCATGAGCTGGAAAAGAATCGAATAAGACTGGACCTGATATCACGTCTCCGACTGGCTCTGACTCCTCCATGGTCAGGGCAAAAGCTCGCCCCTGATGTGCACCCCTCTGCTGGTGCTGGTGCTAGTGCTGCACGAACTTCTGCTGCTGGGGCTGTAAAGGAGGTCCTCTCGGCTGTCCCGCCGGATGTCTAGCGGGTATCCTCTGGATAGGAGCTACGTCCTGAACTGTCCGAGCTAAGGTCTTGGGGCAATCCCTCAGCTGGTGATCTGATGAACCGTAAAACAAACACTGACCGAGCCTCTTCCTGCAAACGTCCCATCCGTACCCTGCCTTCTTACAGAAGGGGCAAGCACGAGCTGTCTGGGCTGGTCTCTGCATCTGATACGTCTGCTGTACAGGTGCTCGGTTAGGCGCATTGGACTGCTGCCTCTGGTGCTGGAAATATGGCTTCTTCGCTGGACCTGTGCTGCTGCTGCCACCATAAACATCTCGGTCCCTCTTGTGCCTCCCACTCAGGTTTCTCTCGACCTTGCGAGCCTCCCTCAAGATGTCGGTATACGTCTCGTGGCTCGAAGAAATGAGAGCCATCACTTCCCAGTTCAGACCCTCTCTGAACCTACTAGCCCGGTTCTCTGGGTCTCTCACCATATAGTCGGCATACCTGCTCAACCTACCAAACTCGGCGGCATACTCCTCTACCGACATGTTCCCCTGGTAGAGGTTCTGGAACTGTCGCTCTAGGTCAAGTCTCTCAGTAGGCGGGAAGAACTTCCTTCTGAACAGGTCCCTGAACTCTCCCCATGTCAATCCTGGATCGGCGATCCGTGGCTTATTTCGGAACCACGTGCTGGCGATGTCCATCATCTGCAATCCCGCTGCCTCCACCATCAGGTCCTCCGCAAGACGGGATAAGCGCATGACGCGCTCCATGCTCTCCAACCAATCATCCGCATAGATGATGCCCTCTGTCCCCTTGAAAGGCCGGGGATCCAACTTCTTGAAGTCCTGAATAGTGCCGGGCCTGGGCTGTACCTCCCGTGGATGTGGTGGTGCGGTTCTCTCTACGGTGGTGATGGCCACCTGGTGAGCACTCTCGATGCCCTGTCTCAACACCTCGGTCTGTCGGTGCTGCGCCTCAGCCTGGGCCCTCTGGGCCTCCATCATCATCTGGAAAAGTGCAAACAGCTGTGTAGCATCAGCTGGTACTGGCGGTGGTGGCGGAAGATCCTCGGGAACAACTGGAGAAATCCTCTGAACCGGGGGAGGAGCACCCCCAAAAGCGGCTGCTGAGACTCCCACCTGGACCGGTGAGGCGATCCTCTCGACAGAAGATGTAACAGTAGCAGCTGCTACTCTATCCGCAACAGGCGGGGAAGTAGCCGAGAAAGATGCCACTGCTCCTGAGCGATAGAATCTGACCTTCGGAGGCATCCTGAAGTTAGATTGAAAATACGGGATCAATTATTGAATATAATGCGATATCATCAAAGAAGGACAGAACTTAATTCAAAATGAAAGACAATATCAAATAGATAAAGATTTGTAGAACAAAATATTGGAATTTTTCCTAGTTGTGATTGAGTAACTCTCAGCCTAAATCCTATATCCTAAAGCAGGCTCGTAGCAATACTCTAGTCGAGCACAACTACGATGTCTATCTAGACCTGCATGGGCCACCACTAAAAACGTGTCACGACCCGCACCCTGATATTCGGGCACGAGTACGTGGTTACGCCCAGCCTACGCCGCAGAATCGGCGGTAGAACGCTGTCTGGGTCATTTCTAACTATCTAATATCTCAACAATATAATATGGTACCTGTCAATCATTTCAACTCCAATCGGAGGAGCAATATGGTATCTCACAAATATATCAATCTCAATCACAAAACAAACTAAGGAGGAAATAATGCACGAATGGAAATAGCGAAGGAAAGAAGATACATCCACAATATGAAATAATAGTACATCTGTGAATCTCCACAAAAATAATAGTCTAATATAATATCTAAACCAAACTAGACCTCCTCGGTCACTGCTACTATGTCCTCTGGCTCTAGGGGAGTGTCCTCTAAAGTCTCACCCTCCTGAGGTCCATAATGTGTGGGACACAGCTCCTCTAGCCAATCATCTGGAAAAAATATATCCAGTCAGGATTGGAGCGAAGTACATACCTCTGAAAGCAGTTCCAATAACATAATCGAGCATATATAACAAGCAATAGAAAAATGATACAAGATGCACAAGTAGAAGAATAAACTGTACAAGTGAACAGGCAATAGGCACAATAAAGCTGGAAGTAAATACAAGAATGACTGCAAGTAGAGAACAAGAAATACTAAACTATGTGTTTTAGAGTGAGAGTTCGTTATGTGATCGGTTTAGGTTGCACATGAGGTATATAGGTAACTCCATTATACGTGAGGTGTATAATCGACATGCACATGAGATCAAGAGGGCTTTGATCACATAACCAACTCCTACTCCCCCTCCCCAACCAATACTCATGGATCCAATTACGACACGTTACGTACATGATCATGATAGTCACACTAGCACACGAAATAGTGGATGCACAAGAAGCATATGAAAGTCAATACCCGATGTACACGATGAAATACATGTCATTGGGTACCCGTTGCACACGGTAGGGGATAACACCTCCTGACGGGATCCATATAGCACCAGTCCGTGAAATCACTGTGTCGGGAATCAATATATACTAATCTAGAACATGCATATATATACAACATTATGAATTGAAAACAATCAGAGAAATGTACTCGCCTGAAGTCCTGAGCAAAGTGTGTCTCTCGATGCCCAAGCTGGTGTCTCACAACCTATATATGGTATGTTGTATCAATACAAGGTTCAATGATAAAATAATTGAAGTTGAAGAAGTTCTAGGTCAATACGCCGTTTCTAGGTCAAACCAATATATTTCTAGGTTGTAAGAGTCTAAAACTAGTCACTAAGTCAATACACTATGAAGCTATGCTATACTAGCTAAGCTAACACACCACGGTGCAAATCAAGAAGCCGTATCCTAAGATACGCCAATTTTCTAATATAAAAATAGGTTTATATATATATACATAAGTCACATATAGCAACAATATCTCAAAACAATATAAATGGGATACCTTGGCCTTGTGCCAATGCGTATCGCAATTACCCTCGATACCCACGCTCAATACCTTGGTGATATCCTGGTATCCCGAGGTATTGCAACACTTAGCCAAGTCATACCTACCTGTATATATAACTAAAACTAAACATAACTGACACAAAAGAAACCTATTTCTATTTCATATAGTTAAGGCCAAACCTAATTATCCTACATGCCACTACTAGCCAAATATTTCTATAGCTACTAACTAACCAACTAATCCACTGACTGAAACTCGACCCAAAACCTTAAACTAACTAGTCAACTAAAACCAACTCCTGCTAGGCCAGTCCCTCACTGGTACTGATACTGCTCCTATACTTACTGTGGCTTCCTAATGCCCGAGTTGCCAATGATTTACCCCATAAACCAACACCTAACTACTAAAATAAACTGAACACAAGGCTGAAAATAATCTTATTGATACTAACTACTAGAACCTTAACTAATCCAATACTAACTAAACAACCAACAACTAATAATCTGCTGACTGAAACCAACAAGACCCAACTAAACACTAAACCCAACTAACTGATACCAAGCTGACTCAAACCCCAAATACCCCAACCTGAAACTGCACTACAGACATTAACTGGCACTGAAACTGGTCTGGAAACTCTCCCATACCTACACTAATTCATAGTGTAAGGCTGAACTGCACATTGCATTACCTGACTGTCCTTGCTGTGTGTTCAGTAACAAAGCCTTCTTGCTGTGTTCAGTGTTCAGGTGATCTGTTCAGATTGAAGTTGCTGTGCACGATGCAGTGGTGGTAAAAGAGTCTTCACACAGGGAATTACTGCAGTCTTCAGTCTCAACCTACTGAGTTCAGAGGTTATCCTCACTGCAGTTCAGTTCAGTATCTCACTGAAGCAGTTCAGTATCTCACTGAAATAGTTCAGTATCTCACTGAAACAGCCTGCTGTGTTTCAGTCCCTTGCTCAAAGCTGTGTACATTGCAGATACCTCTGCAGTGTTTCCTGATACAGATCACTACAGCAACAATCTGTGCAGTTGTGCAACTGCACAGTGGAGAAACTGCTGCTGCCCAATCCTGTAGTGTTCCCTGCTGCAGTGTGCATTGACACTGCCCGATCCTCACTGTTGCTGTGCAGCTTCTGAACGTGCTGCACCTTGCTGTCTGATTTCCAGTTTCTGCCCTCCTCATACACTCACATCCACACAGACACACAACACTACACAACACTAACAATCTCTAAGAATATATCTATATATATGTACACACACAGATATCTAAATATCTCCAAACATAGATGCATGTACTACCCCTCATACATATCAATCATATATGCATAACACTAAGGTATAGATACCAATACATATAGATATACTCATACATATTAATCATAGCTACATATGCAAATACTTAGCCACACGTATGAATCAACATATAGGTATACATATAGACTTATATACAAATAGATATATATATATATATATATCTAGATACATATTATATACACTAACATATATATATAGACATATACTCATAGTTCTATGTATCTAGATACCCTCATAATATACACATGGACACACATAAAACCAAAAACTCAAAATACACCATTATATACTCCAATTAATGTATAGATAGCATATACAAATATATTTACATATGCATGTATAGTACAAAAACCAAAACACAAACACATGGGGTGCACCGCACTCGTATCACACTTTTCTATGATACGCTTGCGACACGGCCCCCAACTCACAACTAAACGTATCCCAGAGGACACGTACAAGCCCAAAACATATATTATGAACAATACATATATAAATTATAGTGTCTACGTGTCCGTGTCACCATATGATATGCACATGGCCCCGTGTCGGAGGAAAACCCCCAAAATTGACCGTTTCGTCAAATCGACGAGACTCGGCCCACACGTATCCAATTGTGGATACGACACAAGCTACAAACAAACAATCAATGGTCAATTAGATCTATTAGATCCATTGACAAGCACTACATGTGCCAATTTCAGAATTTCCCCAAAATCGACACCAAAATGGACATAACTCCCAACGTAGGTCTCCAAATGATACCAAAACAAATCCTATGGGTAACCTATGCATGTGGGGTGGTTTCTTATGGTAAAAACTCAGATCTATAGCCTATAGAAAGGAGAAAAACTGATTTATACCTATTGGGAGATGGATTCCCAATAAAAAAGTCCCAAATGACAAGTTGCTCCTCTCCTTGTAGATCTTGGCCTCCTCCTCCTTGTTCCTTGCTCCTTGATGTAGGGGCTTCAATGTTGAATTTAGGAAGAGATTTGAAGAGAATTGATGGAGAATTGATGGAGAATTAGAAGGGGGAAAACTAGATCTAGAATTTTGGGGAAGAACTAAAATGAGAGCACTCTCTCTCCTCTCAATTATGGCTGGACATAAACCCTTCCTCAAGTAATGTACAAAGTCAAAAATACCCCTTGGGGCCTCTCATGAAGAAATAATTAGGGAGGGAAGGTTCTAGTCTAATGGTTTCACTAATTAAGCATGTTTCTTAATCCATGGGCCTAATTCATGGGCTCAACTTAGACTAGTCCAAAAAGTTTGTTCATGTCCCCTAATTAAAAGGTTAAGTCCACTACACAAGTCCAAAACAAGTCTACACTAGCGATAATTATTAATACAATAAAATAAATAATTCAGTCATGCACAATTATTAATTATAATAATCCTAAAATAATTAATACCCATAATAATTACCAAACTACCCCTAGATGGAAATGTGAGGGTGACAGATCCAGAACCCAAAACCCGACCCGGCCCGAACCTGCCTACCCTTGCTACAGTAACCACAGTAAAACCCCGACCGCTCCCCTTCCCCGCGTCCCTCCGTCGACTGTTCCCGCCGCCTGCCGATTCATCTCCCCGCCGCCTAAACTGTCGCCGCCGTCTGCTCACTTCCCCGACAACCTATCCCCTCCCCGGAACGGCCGTCGTGCCCCTATTTAAACCACCGCCTTCACCAATCATCACCATCACAATCACCAGCACCGCCATCTCTCCGGCACCCCGACGACCCCGAGCTCCCCGCTGCGACGACCCTCCGGCGACGACCCCGGTTACACCTCGACGACGGCGACGACCACCTCTCCGCCGACTCCGAGTAGTCGCAGAACCCTACCCGCCGCCGACGAGCACCGCGTCGCCCCGTCCACGCGCAGTATAGTCGTTACCGACCCCCTGTTCAGGTGAAAAAATTTCTCTCCTCATCGCGTCATTTTCTGAATGGACTGTTGCGACGCGTTCCCTGCGTGACCCCCTCGAAACCCGTGCAAATAGTTTAGGGTATCGCGTCCTATGTCAATCGCAAACCGTGACGCAAAAACAGGAAAATAACTCTATTTTTTGAAAATCAGAAATTGGTCCTGAACTCCCCGGTTCACGACCGTTTTACTTGCAACCTATTAACTAATTCTAAAAATTACCTGAACAGTAATTTAGAACTTATAACCGAGATTAAAATCATGTAATTAGTTTATTTTATTGTGTTGTAGATTATAATATATTTGAGGGTGAAAATGACCAAAAACTTGGTTAAATAAAACCCATTTTTTCCCGAAAGTGGATGCGCCCCACTAAATGAGGTGACTTGGTCGTGTGCGAACTTCACCGAAAGGTGCGCACTGTCAATACGGACGTGTGAGATTTTGCGGAAGTTGATTTGGATGTGCGTGCACACCAGAATCAATGCGTATCCGTCGACAATACCCTATATCGGCTGTTCTGAAACTCGTTGTAACTTCGTGTACGCTAGTCATTTCGAAACAAAACATGCGCCATCGGACTCATAGCGATACGTTGGTCCTGTAACCCAAGTTTGGTTCGATTCTGAGAACGTTGACAAAATCCTGTATCGTGGGCCCCACGGCTCTACTTGACGGACGATTTTGTGATCGGCTCATCGGAATCCAATTCTGGATATACCGTTGGGTTCGTATCGTCGTTCTGGACTTGTAGACACTAAATTTGATAAATTTGGAGAATGTTATCTCTGGCACATTTTTTGGTGCGAAGCGGGCCACATGTGGACCCCACTTTGACCAGAAACTGTCAATTTTGTCCCTGTGTCCAAATTGGACTTATGGACAGGCAATTCTAGCTATTTGATATCTTCTGACATGGTAGTGTTTATTTCAGCAACCGGAGGAGTACTTGAAGATCCCACGAATACTAGAGCAACTGTTGGAATCCAAGCACTAGGCAAGTGTACCTTGTCAATCTTGCAGTACTTGTTTTATATTATTTCTTTGATTTATTTATATGATGTATCTGTTCAACCAAGGACCGTGTGACATTGCTTAGCATCCGAATAATATTCAGGTGTCAACGCCGTACGCGGAGTTGTGTTATGTCACCTAGAGATTGATATCGCGACCCTATACATTTCGTGCTTATCAAGTACGTCATACCATAGGACACCTGACACTGTTCATGAGACAGAATCTTCCTGATATATTCATGGTGATTCTGTATAGGTTACAGAATTCATGACATAGACTTTATACATATGCATAGCTATCATTATGACTCACTACATTAGCTTGATCTTGCGTGTCATGGACATGAGACCCCGAGGACATGAGACGTGTGATTACATTGGGTGGGGAGAGTCTTACCATACTAAAGGCTGAATATATATATATTAAATTACTGAGAGTGCCTTAGACTCTGATACAGAGCTTTGGCACACGTACTGGCCCTTCGAGATAAAAAATGCTACTATGGGTTTCCTAGTGCCTTTAGTAGTTTCAGCCTGAGTATGATTAATGCTCTCACTTGCATATCACATAGCTGGTTACTTAGTATCCCCTATTGATTCATTTATATACAGCATTTATTTTGGCTTGAGTTATTCTTGTACCTTGTTATGTCCCCTGAGGACCTGGAATCCGAATTATGTCCCCAGGTTTAGCAGAGGAGATCTACCCCGAGGTATACGGGACAGGAGCTGACCTTGGAGCAGTACCAGAACCAGAGAATGAGGTGATCGTCGAGGATTTCTTCTGAGTATTTGCTTATTCTATACTCAGTTATTTCTGTTGTTTCCTGTTTATTGAATTGATGTATCAAACTCATTATCGGATTGTTCCCCGAGATATGTTTTATTGAGACTTGATGTTGCTTTATATTTCATATTGATTGTATTTATTTCTGTGGATGAGATTAGTAGCATAGACCTTTATTGTTATTTTACAGCTTAAGTATACCCTAATGGGTCCATTAAATTGGGTTTGTCCATTGGAGCATAAAGGGGAAAAAACATAAGGTGCTAAGAGCATATGATCTGCTATAGAAACTAGCGAGCGTAACAACCCACTGAAAGTAGTAGAATTGCTGAAACGATAGCAGAATAAACTGTTGAAAACAAAGCTAACAGAGTTAGTTGATTTACATGTTGGAACGCTCTTTGTCAACCCCCCCCCCCCCTCGCGGACAAGTACTGATGTGATACTGGACTCTCGGACTAGCACCTAACGAGAATCTGGCACCTAACACTGTTGCAAAAAGCTTCAGCTTCAATTGAGGGAAAAAAAACTCTCTTTCAGACTTCTCTCATGTCTATCTATCTGATATTCTGAAACCCCTTCCCCCGTCCCCGAGCACCAAGTGTTTGAGCTACCTCATATATAGGGGAGAGTAAAGACTTGGATAGAAGACCAAAAAGTAACTCCCTAAAATATGAGGCAGTTACCAGCAACAACTCACATTAAGAGAGCAATTACAAAACTGAACAACATGCACGGCTTCGTGGCTCTACATCTTTGTGGCACTGCAAGTCCGCATAACCACAGCTCCAAGGACCACACTATTACGGTCCCACAGATCTATTGAATTATAGTTCCATTGCAGAGCGCCATTGCACCACTACTATGCACCCCATGGGAAGTGTAAAGTGCGCCATTAAAACATCACTTTGTACCCTTCGTTTAAGTCCAAGTCCTAGCCTAGCTTTAGAGTGATTTCTTCCAAGAATTGGTGACAAAACTGAACAACATGCACGGCTTCGTGGCTCTACATCTTTGTGGTGCTACAAGTCCGCATAAAGTACGCCATTAAAGCATCACTTTGTACCCTTCGCTTAAGTCCAAGTCCAAAATCAATATATTGAACTTCTCATGTAGGCACACTAACGCCAATAAAAGAAAATTTGAATTTCTTAACAAAAATGCACTATTCTTACGGAGGTTATATCGAGATCAAATATCCTATAGGAACGCATAAGTTACTAATTTTTAAAACTCATCTATGATAAGTCATTGGATTATATGAATTTTTCTAAGGGCCTAAATAATAAATTCAAGAGATTAAATGAAAAAAACATTGTCCACGTTCCTATTTGAGTTCTTATTTGAATTTTTGTAGGCGAACTCTATCAAGATACTCGTTCTCTATAATCTTGTTAGCCTAGGTTTGGAATGTAGACAATGTTGAAGAAGTAGAATTTGCCCTCGGATATGAAAAAACTATTGTAGAAATTCGAAATATTCCGTACAAGTCCGTGAAAACTTAACCAATAAATTGGTTCATGACAACAAAGATTAACTCGCTAAAGAAGAAAAAAAATAACATAAGCTGCTAAGAGCAGATGATCTACTATAGAAAGTAGTGAGCGGAACAATCCACTGAAAGTAGTAGAATTGCTGAAACAGTAGCAGAATAATCTATTGAAAACAAAGCTAACAGAGTTAGTTAATTTACATGTTGGGGTGATGAATATCATCGATACTCAAAGTGAAATTCGACCGACCGTCGACCCGTTTTCAGAAAACAACAAGTTTAGAAGAACTTATGTAACGCTCTTTGTCACCCCCCTTCGCGGACAAGTACTGACGTGATATTGGACTCTCGGACTAGCACCTAACGAGAGTCTAGCACGCAACACTGTTGCAAAAAGCTTCAGCTTCAATTGAGAGGGGGGGGACTCTCTTTCAGACTTCTCTTATGTCTATATGATATTCCGATCCACCCCCCCCCCCCCACCCACCCACCCACCCACCCACACCTGAGCACCAAGTGTTTGAGCTACCTCATATATAGGGGAGAGTAAAGACTTGGATGGAAGACCAGAAAGTAACTCCCTAAAATATATGAGACATTTACCAGCAACAACTTACATTAAGAGAGCAATTACAAAACTGAACAACAGGCACAGTTTCCTGGCGTTGCAAGTCCGCATAACCACAGCTCCAAGGACCACATGACTACGGTCCCACAGATCTACTGAATCATAGTTTCATTGCATCGCGACATTGCACCGCTAATATGTGCCCCGATGTATACATGTGAAGTGTAAAGTGTATCATTAAACTTTGTACCCTTCCTTTAAGTCCAATTCCAAGTCCTAGCCTAGCTTTAGAGTGATTTCTTCCAAGAATTGATGACAACATGCACGACTTCGTGGCTCTACATCTTTGTAGTGCTGTAAATCCGCATAACCACAGCTCCGAGGACCACACTATTACGGTACCACAGAACCACAGATCTACTGAATCGTAGTTTCATTGCACCGCTACTATGTGTCCTGATGTCTACATGTGAAGTGTAAAGTGCGCCATTAAAGCATCACTTTGTACCCTTCGCTTAAGTCCAAGTCCTAGCCTAGTTTTAGAGTGATTTCTTCCAAGAATTGGTGACAAAAATAAATATTTGTTGTAGGATTTGAACATTGTACACTAGTGGAACCTTCCACCATACACTAACACACCTTATGTGTACAAGATAATAAATGATAGCTCAAATATTGAAATACACACATTTGAGGTTTGTCTCAACATAGAATGGTAGGACCGAGTCATTAATGACCAAATTCAATTAAACCCAATAATCCTTCACATATTTCAATATGTAAACGAGCATTTGCCACAATGATTGTACATTGTGTATTAGGATATATGTCACTTATGATTTGAATCTCCTCTCATGGATTGAATGTAGTACAATACTAAAATAAACTAAGTATTGAATTCAGTACCACAACCACAATTTTTGCACTCACGCAATTACATTGATTGTGCCTCTGGTTGCGTGTTAAAGGTCATGTACTGACATGATTTTTATGTATGTATATTGGGTGTCTATAAAAATTTTCTCAAGAGACGGCATACATATCTTTACATACACATAGGTGAGTTCTTTCCTTAGAGAGTTTAATATCCCAATAATCCACTAAAAGTAGGAGAAAGTACTAAAATGATCGCAGAATAAACTGTTGAAAACAAAGACAACAAAGTTAGCTGATCTAATTATTGAGGTGATGAAGATCATTGTTACTCAAAGCAAAATTCGACCCTCCATCAATCCACTCCAGGAACCAACAAGTTCGGAAGAACTTTTGGAACACTCTTTGTTACCTCCTTCGTAGACAAGCACTGACTTGCTACTTGACTCTAGACTAGCACCTAGCACTGTTGCAAATTTTTTTAGCTTCAATTGAGAGAAAACTCTTTCATACTTCTCTCTCCCGGCTCTGGACTTACCTCACGAAGTCCTCTCCTGATGGTAACAGCCCTCTAAAGACTTGGCCAAAAAACCATGAAGCAACTTTCTATTAACTCCTTAGTTACAAAATTGAACGACCTGCACAGAACCGCAAATCCACAATTCTGCAACGCTGCACCGATCCTTCATGTCCGATGGGCGCGCACGAAGTGCAAAATACACAATTTTGTGTCATTCGCTCATGCCCGAGTCTGAGTCCGTTTGGAGCCTACATCCAAAGGGATTTCTTCCAAAAAGGGATTTCTTCCAAGAATTAATGACAAAAATAAATATTTGTTATGAAATTTGAACATTGTCCACTAGTAAAATCCCCATCACACACCACTTGAGCTAACACACCTCATGTGTACAACACAATAAATAATAGCTCAAATAATGAAGTACACACTTAAAATTGACCTCAATATGGAATGATGGAATCGGATCACTAATGACCAAATTCAATAAACACTAACAAAAAGATCTACACATGTATATAGCACTAACAAAAATTTCCTCTCATCACCCACATTACCCATAAGAAATGTCGGAAGGAATATAGCCCACTTATGCTGCACCTCCGGTTTTTCTCCCAAACAATATATGATTGATTTCTTTCAAGTCTGCAAATGCTTGCAAACACAACAGTGAGGGAACGTGCGGAAACAGCGCTACACACAAATGGCTAGTTCCCGTGCAGCAGATACCCTCAGGTGCGGGTTCCAAGCCTTAGTTTATTTTGTGTAACCCAATGTTAAGATCAGATGATATGGAAGTGAGCAATGGAAGTGACTGATGCCAGATAGCTTTAAAAACCCGTTTCTGGTGAGCTTGCACTGACTGGGAAGGGCTAGAACCACTGTATCTGATATCAAAAATATGGATCATCGGGTCTGCTGAGCCAGACGAGAGATAGAGGCCATCAGGAGACCAAGCCTGATTGATCAGGGCAGACTGGGACTCACTCCTCTCCTGTTTCCACCCAAAAGCATGAATCTCAGTTTGCCTTCGTCTAATATCAAATAACCGAAGCTGCTTGCCTGGTGTCCTGATGAAATAAGTGCAAAATAAATATACATATGTAAAAAAATTTGGATTCATTCATAACCAAATTGTGTTTGGTAAGGACTTGGACCAATAAGAGAGGAGAAAAATGTAGCAGTAATACCATATATCAATAATTATAACTTTCTACAATTCACATAATCTAACAAAAGCAATGGGAAAGAGTGTCATCATCATCCAAACCTACGCTCAAACATTGCATTGACCTCAATATGTTGGTCCTCATCACAGCCAAGGAAGCTATAAGAGGGAGGGTCTTGTCACAATCTTAAAGGTCAGTTGGCATGTATGTAGGCACAATCCTTTATCATATAATTTAAGGCAACCAAATAGCAACCCTCGTATTTGAATATTTTCTGTTCATTTCACTCGTGGGACAACAAATTTTGGCTAGGTTCACTTTGATCCCATCCAATTTCCTTTTAGAAAAAATACCAAGGAGCAACCATCCTGAGACCACCTTTTTGGGTGTTTACAAGTATATTTGGAGTGTCAATATCCTGTCTAATATGTGTGCGAGACAAACACAACAGAACACAAAACTTTGGAGTGTCCGTGCATCCTAGGTCTAGGCAGATAGGTATGAGGACAAGGTTTTCTAAAAAAATTGAATTCATCTTGGTGGACGGTTAGCCAAAGAACCAAATAGATCCTCAATAGACTAAAAAAAAAACTAACATATAAGACAAATGGATGGAGACTTTTAACTATAACAAAAACAAGAAGAACAACAACACGCCTTTATTCCAAATCTTTAGGGTGAGATACATGCAACATTTTATTCCGTTCGCTCTATTAAGGACCATCTACCTTTACAACCACCAAACTATCAAAAAACTAAAGAGCTAAGCCAATAAAGATTCAAGCTTAAATATGGCATTACTGGCATAAATTGAATTATATGAAAGCAAGATCCAAATAGTGAAACATTGTCTGGTTTAGATAACATACCCCGTCTGCACCATGAACAAATTGTAGTCAGAAGGGTTTGGCAGGACACTCATGCATTTGCTTTCTATTTGATGTTTGAACTCAGCTCTCCCTGACGACAAGTCGTATCCAATGATACGTTTATCTGCACCAACTGACAGTACCACTTCCTTCTGCTGCAGACCGGCAACTCCCATGACAGCAGAAGAATGCTGCTCCCTGTGTAATGCCTTAGGTTTCCATGAATCATCCTTCTCTTGCCAAAGTATAACAGCATGATCACTCCCTCCAGTTGCAAAAGTTGAATCAACCCAGGGCATGAAAAGTATACTGTTTATAATCCCCTTAAGATGAGGCTTTTCTTGTAAAAAAACTACTTTTTTCTGTTCAGATGTCCCATGACAAACAGAATGTTTTAGTATTAGAAGAACATTTTAGTAAAACATTTCCATGTAAGTGTCATAATATGTAAATGTGGAAGAGCGCAAGTTGGTCTGCATATGGTAAATTTTGGAAAATTACAAAGAATCGGGCCTTTCTTTTACAATATAGTAGAGGAAATTAAAAGATGCAATGAAGCAATAAAAGAAAAGCTTAAAAAAGACCTTCCCATGTCAGTTGTAAAACAAATTATAAGGTCACCCACCGCATAAAGGCTTTCTAATTGCTAAAGTATAAACAATTATTTGAATATCATTGGCTATGCACATGCCATGGAATCTAAACAACAGGAATTCATTTTGAAGTGTTGATATAATACAAATTTCTCATCAAGATAACTTGTTTTTTTAAGAATACTCACCTAGATGACTTGGAGCATCCTACTAGGAATTAAACTGCAACTTCAACTCCATCAAAAGCCTAAAAGCATTAATTGATAAAGCAGGATATAGAAAGAAGAGAACAAAAAATAGTTCAGTAATCTAAAGTAGAAGACTCTTGTCAATGTGCTTATGTCTGCATATGAAATCAAACAGTCCCAATCAAATTTCAAACTAGAAGACCTAAGAACCTGTAGATCCCGATTCACTATATTACTGCAGTTCCCCAAGACAACTTTTATAGAAATATCTTACTAGAACTATTAAATAAGACTTCTAAAGAGTAGCATGTGGCATTACTAGAATACCACCTTCTTGACACCATCCTAAATTCACCTCAGTATTGAAAAATGCACATGCATAACATACTATAAAGCCTTGTCCCAACTTATTCTGGTCACTGGTCAGTTTCATAAACCATGTTATGCTAATCACATTCAAGAAACACATCTTTCACAAATCAATCTTCCTTGGCAGGAGAGACTTCGATGATCAGAATCATAGATCAGCTAATGTTTTTCATATAATGCAAGACAAACATTTTTTTCACAAATCAATCTTCCTTTCTATTACATAGCTGTAGCATGTCATGACATCCAAAAGGAATTTAACATCTCATATTAGAGACATAGGGAGGCCTTATACTTGGAGAAGGTAACCCTGCAAATGCATCGGACTGATGGGCAAAAGCAATGCAACTTCAAGTAAAAAGGGAATCCTATACGACAAAATTAAGCCCTTCCATCAATAGATATCAAATGTTATAGTGCATCAGTATGCTTTGAAAAGGAAAATTAAATTTCCAAAAGGGGCTTCAAGAAGAAAGAAACCAATGATATGATATAACAATTAATATTTCTTGAAGAATGTAAGTCAAAAATCATGAAGGATTGTAGATACCCTAACCTACTAAAAGTAAACTCCCTAAGAGACAAAACCTTTGTTAGATAAGATATTTACAACAACAACACCCCCCCCCCCCCCCCCCCAACCACCACCACCCCAAAACAAAACAAAAAACTTCATATATGTATACTCGCATGAAGTGAAATCATGATTAGTGCTATTAATGGTCTGAGATATCCGTGAAGTAGCTCAAGCTCAACTTGCTAAAAAGCTCACGAACTGAGCTAGAGCTTGAACCTAGAATAGGCTCGTTTAGTAATGAGCCCAAGCCTGAGCTTAGGGTATTTGGACCATCATGCTCGCGAGCAATCTTGTTTGCGTAATTATATTACTATTAATGTGTGGTAACTCTATTATGTGACCAACTTCTATGATGACATCATTAGTTTTCAGGTTTAAGTTTTTGATAATGTTCAAACTCATATGGCTTAAAGGCTTTCCAATTTAAATCGAGCAGGTCATAACCAAGCTCGAGAATATTATAGTGAGCTAATTTTGAGCTTAGATTTTTTTAGGCTCGTCAGAGCTCGATCTCAAGCATAGCCATTTTCTTATGAATACCAGCTGAGTAGGGCATTCTTGGTCCGGGCTCGTTTACAACCCTAGTCCATATCAAAGAAGTGTTCACATTCACCTTATTGTATTGAAACTAGAAATCATTACGACTTTTTATTGTATTAAGATTAAAAAAAATAAGGTGGATGATAAATCTCTCCTTCCCTCTTGGTCCAGGAGTTCCTCTACCCGTGTCATCAAAATATTTATGTTATTTACTCCTTTTATATGTCGAAAAAAGTAGTTATATGTGAGTGATAATTATCATCGTAGAACTCAATTTTATGAAATGATTGGGCCCCTTGCTACAAGTAACATTGGCCTCGTAACTGGTTTTTGAAGCAACTACCTTTATATTCATGCCTTTAACCTTTTGGCATCTACTCTTTTCTTTTTCTGTATTAAGTAGACACGTGATATTTACTTTCTTATACAAGTGTCATACATAATTGATGTTGCTGAGACTGGCTACATAAACCAAATGAATACTGTACCGTTAAGAACCACAGTTCATAATAGGATCTTTCTAACATCATAGTATCAGAGAATTGCTAATAGGATTCCAAAAACACTCTCTTCTATGTTACTTTGTTTAAATATTTAAAATATTATAGAAATCATTCAAGCAAACAAGACTATACGACTTTATATTACTAAAAACATCAGTAAGCATCCTAAAGTACTTGACGTACAAGAAATATGAGCAAGGGATCAATGCACTAATGGGGGTTAGTCAAACAGGATTTGAGAAACACAATATGAGTGTAACTTCAAAATCACAATTAATTTAGACAAAACATGACGATTACAGAATCTGTGATTGTGATTCTGAAACCTCACCCGTAGTGTGATTTTGAAATCATCTTTTTTGTTGTGATTTCATTCAATATTAATAGAAATAATCATCATCGCACAAGTCTTCTCCCATCAGAATGGGGTCAGGTATATATCATAACAATGTTCGATAAAATAAGTGACAACTTTTATGATCCATTATTGACCTGACAAGAACCCTTCATGTCGGTGCTAGATTCCTAGCATGAGGTAGACCTAGATAGCCATTTAGCGAGTAGGTAGACCCTTTAATAAGCATAAATTTATATCTTGATGATGAATGACAGAAAAAAGAGCTCATATAACACTTTATATCAATGTCGGTATTGTTATACTGCTGCTCCTCCGACATTGCATGTAACTCGCTTCCTTCTCCTTCACTCTGCCAGCAACCCCCATTGATATTGCACAAAGCAATTATGGTATAGAAGGTTTTTCCCCTAAAAGTTTGAAGAAATTGTTCTCATACTAATTATTATATCCTATTGTTGTGAGCTTATGGTCTACTCAGTGAAATTTGATACACAAGAGTGGTGACCAGTTATCAATTTTATGATGTTCCTACTAAGAGATCTTCACTTGACTTAGTGTCTAAACGGTTGTAGGACAAATTTATTCAGAAATACCCCTACCCATATATCCTCCATTTGTAGTAGTATGGTATATGCTTCATGAAATTTGTCATTTTGGTAGTAAATATTTTGGAGCATGTTTCCATTGCCAAAATGAATCATATTTCAATATAGCTTGCAATTGTTTTTAAAGGTGGTGAGGTTTATATGCATGTTATGTTGCTCCATAATTCCATGTGACCATATCGTTGCCACAATTCTCAGGCATTAGCAATCACACTATTCTTGATATAAATATTGTAGGACTATATGTCGGCAATAACAATTTTGTTTTGGGAGGGACAGTGTCAAAGTAGTCGTAGTTGAGGAACACAAAGACGAGTGTGGAGAAGGTTCGTCTCAGTTGAAGATTTTATCAGACATCTTCTAGGCATGTTGGAGCATATGGGAAAGAGGGAGACGATGAGGAAGCCTTCAGATTTGGCGGCTTTGAAGTTTGTTTTTTAGGACTTGAGGATCCGATCGATGAGGTCAGGTTGACGGAAGCAATGTTTGTAGACGAGGGAAAGGCAGGTAAAGGGTTGGAAGAGTAATGTTCCCATCATGTTTGAATTGGATGGAGGAGGGAAGATGGAGGACTCTCAAAGAAGATAAAAATGACAGAGATCAATGTCAGTGGGGTAAGCAATGAAGGGCAACAAAAGGACCAGGTATCGAGTGAAAGGGGATAGAAGAATGGGGAGGAGAGAGGAGAAGAACATGTTGGATATAATCTATTAGAGGGAAGTGCCTAAGCAATAGGATCATGGGAATTTTAGAATTTCATCTCAAAAGGTATGGTTGGTTATAAAGAATATGAATAAAAAATTGGAAGGAGTGATTCCCAAATCACAATTGTATAGGTTTTGGAATCTTAGTCTACTAACGGGTGATTTTTGAGTGTCACTTCCCACTGATTGTGAAACATTCCTTGTTATTTTGAAATCCTCATTGACTAACGCCCACTACTGAATTTATTCAACAAAATATACAAGAAAGGTAATAAAATGTAAGATAGAAATCATTCAAGCAAACAAAATAAATTACTAACATCCATGACTTTCATCCAGAGTTGCTTGTATTATGAAAAGATGACTATGATGAGCAAGGGATCAATACACTACCAGAGTTTCTTCAACAAAATAGACAGAAAAGGTAATAAATCTTCATTTGGTCTTTGCTGCACTGTTGTAGACAATTTATCACGGTTGAGATATTATTTACTATCATGACAAGCTCAAGTATATGGTTCATTAATCTGCAACTGCATTGGTCTCGTTCTCCTATGTATAACCATGGAAAGGGGCTGTCAACAGTAAAAATATAAAAAAATGTGTTTTTTTAAACAAATGGGCAAGTACTCAGAATTGTATGCTATCTTGCACCTATATACACCCTCTGAGGCCCAGGAGTGATGATAGCCATAACCATTTTTAATTGGAATTCTCTGTACACTAGTATGGTACTTGCTAGGCTGGTTAATCATAAATTTGTAATCAGAACTAATCCGTAACCATGCAAAGGGCTTGACAACACTAAAACCTTTTTTTCTTTTTGAGACAATGGGTAAGAAATCAGAAATTTTATGCTATCTTGCACCTATATGCAGCCTCTGAGTCCTAGGAGTTAATGATTAGCCCTAATCATCCCTAAAATATAAATTTTCTCCTAGCCTTTTTTTTAAAAAACTTTTTTGAGATAAATGGGTAAACAGTAAGAAATTGTATCCTATCTTGCAGCTATATGCAGCTTCCGAGGCCCAGGAGTTGATGATTAGCCCTAACCATCACTAACCGCAATCCTATCCTATGTAGTCTGTACGGTGTTCGCTAGGCTAATCAATCAGGAACTTGTAATCAGAAGTAAACTACTACTGCAAATATGGGTTCCCTCGCTGTAGAATATAAGAAGTATGAAAACTCAGGTAAGTGTGAGAAACCATTTTATTCTATTTCGATTTCCCACTGAATGGGTGGACAAAGAGATCTTGACAGCCCATTTAGGCATGCCTCATAGGAATCTGCAGATTGTTTAGCACCAAAGGAATGAGCGAGGATGTAATTTCTACAAGGGGTATCAGATGAGAGACCTGTCTTTCTTTGATGCATACCTGAGGGCACTCTATGTTATGTCTTAATCAACTGATATCTCTGCTAGCTAGAGGAGGTATCTTAAATAGAGATCAGGTGGACAGCTGGAGAGTCAGGAACTGCTTGCAATTGGCCATTTTCAGCAGATATTAACTAGTGGGTTAGCAAAATAGTGTAATTCAAGGTGCACCACATGTTTAGAGAGGCAAATATTCCTGGTGACTGGGGCAACTTGAGGATCTATGCTCTCTAGTCAAGGGGGTTAGAGAGGACAGGTTGTATTCTAAATAACGATGTTGCTTGTTGGCCACTGATATGTATTACAATAATCACTATGTAACTTAATACTAGTATTGTTGGTAGATGATGATGGCGATGACGATAAGGACAATATATTATTGTTACTGCTATTAATGTTATTGTTGTTGTTTTCAAGTAACAGTAGCTAGTGACAATGTCCATAATACTTCAACTAGAAGAAAATAAAACTACATTAATTTGATTATAGGAAAAGCAAAACTACAACATATAAAATATATGACAAATATTACTCCCTTTAAGCACGAGTTTAATATAAAGAGAGCTTCAACAAGTTCTCTAATTGACAGTCGCTTCATGATTCTATTCTTAATACAGCAACAACTACACAACAAAACAAAATCATAAGAAATCAACTTGGAGACAACATAAACTGGGAGCCAACCGGTCCGAGAATTCTCGGGGCCTAGGACGGGGTTTGAAAGTGAGGCCTCTTGAACGGGTAAATGAAAAACACCCGGTTTTCCTAAACGGATTTTATGGATTTATTTTTCTCGAATACCAATTTTATCAATCAATTTAAAATGAAATCGGATCGAAAAAATTAACAAATAAAAAAGTAACTAGTTGAGTAACTTTACTGTCGTTTTTTCTAACAGTCAAACAATGCAAATAAAAATAAGATCATTTGGAGACAAAAGGACAAAGTAACCGTAAGAATAATAAAGATATTTGCAAAAAATAGCAAGTAAATTAGTTAGCCTCGGGGTAATAGCTCTCTCAATGCATTTTTTGACCTATCTTTCGAACTATGTTATTGTCATTTTGGTTACTAAAGTTTACTATGTATAAGTTAGTGTAGGTCCTCTTTGGACTGCCTTCCTACTAAAGTCATTACTACGGAGTACTACTTAAGTAGTTCTAGAGAATGTTTGGGCCTTCTCATTGCAAGGGCTGACTGGGCTAGTAAGTAACCTTGGTCATGTTTGGAGGCCTTGCTTATTGAGGGGCCTCGGGCGGTCGCCCAGCTCACCCACTCTCTGGGCCGGCCCTGTTAAAGGAATGAATAACTTCTTATGGCCGCATAAATTCTTATGGTGGGTCGTTCCGGACCAACAATACCATTAAGAGTTTAAGACCTAAATAAAAAGTCTGCAGAGAACATTCAGTTGAGCAAGAACGTTCAGTGAGGCTGTGGATTAGGAGCCAAGAGTCTAGGCCTGTAGGACTAAGGGAACTGGTCGACTAAGTGAAGGTCAATCTTCTGACTGGTTGTTGGCTATTAGCTCAAATGCCAAACCTTTAAATGTTCATTCCAACAAACCCCACAGAGGCCCAATGGTGGGAGAGGGAGAGAGTGACAACGAGTGACAACACAGATTACTAGATTACACTGAATGAATCCTAGTAGTAAGCTTTAACATTAGGCCATGTAAGAATATACATAATTGCATACAACTTTGGATTGGGGATAAAAATATCGTGAAATGTTTAAAAAAAAAAAAATTCCGAGGCTATGAGACTCTTCTCATAAGTTGTTTAAGAATTTATTTCCTCCTCGTAATGCCTTCTTAGAGGTTAGCTCCATTTTCAGTATGCATATACGTATAATCAGTGTAATTTTTTTCCTTCTAAAAGTCTATTTAACATACATATGTAAAAGGTAGGATTCAAAACATTTTCTTACTTCTCCTGATAGATTCAGATTCAAAATTGAGATCTGAGAATCGCCACCATCAGCACTGTAAACAGCAAATAGGCTATCTCCATCAGGATGCCATGCAATATCTTCTGGCCATTTCCTTTGTTTGGGAGATACACAATCTGTTGTGCTAAGTAATGATGCACCAATCCTGCATTTACCAAGTATTATAGATTGATAATATATAGGTCAATACAGTAAATGAAGAAATTCCCAACATGAATTATCAAATCAACAAATCAAACAGTTTGCTCCTATAAGTCAATTGTGAGTGGAAATTGATGAAATAACACAAGCATAGCAAAATGCAATTGCAGACATAGATCTATAAGCAATCTAGTCAAACAGTGTTACTTTCTTTTTTACAATTATTCATTCAAACCATTTACTTCTTTTTTTTAAAGCATGCATCACATGTGACCATTTGCTTGTTACCAAAAGAAACAGGTTTAGCACTTCTAGACTTTATGCTGTGGAAGCTTGCTAAGTAATAATAACAGTGTCAACTTTTCAATTGCCAATAAAACTACAAAGCCATTTATCAACTAAGATTAAGAAGCATACCCTTTTTCCTGCACCTGCCATAAGTTCACAACTCCATCCAAGGCACTGCAAAATCAAAAATCAAACTAAATAATCCAAATCTAAGAGAGAGAGAGGTGGGGTGTGAAATTTGAGATACCACTGTCTATGAAAAAGAAAAGTAAAGAAGGGATATCGTAAAAGTGATGGACATTCAATTTTAAGAATCCCAACTCACATGGAAAATAGAAATTTACTAATGCATGATAGAAATGGAACTACTGGCAGCTATTAAGTATATTTGTAAGAACTATATATAGGTCAAATAGATGATACCTGTGCTACATGCATTATTGAAAAACTTTGCAAATGATTTGAACTGTTACTGAAAATTCTAGATTCATCAGTCGGTCCACAAGTTCCTTAGTTTTAGCAATTTATGATAATATCTTAAAAGCCATAGCACAAATTATGGGGGCCAGGATTCTTAAAATTTTCTCATGTGGTTTCAGAAGCATTCTAGGCGTAAAAAGAAAATTAACAGGACTAGTACTAAAAAATATACGAAGCTTAAGTAATTAGTCTATGCCACATTAAAAGTATCTGAGATTGGTGGAACCCAATAGCTGTATTACTTTTTTTAAGGTATATCCTCAGTGCTTTGGAAGACCTATCGTATTGAATATTTCTTAGGGGGAAAATATAAAGAACTTTCAACTATGGCCCACACTTTATTTAAACCCCTATGAACTTCAACTTTTCCCGTCAACTACAGTGGCCTCAAAAAAGAACTTTTCAGACACATTACCCATTTCTCTTTACAATATTTTACATGCAACATTGACATCTTCAATAAAACCCCTTTGAGACTTGAAGTTACAAACCACGTTGTCATCATCCAAATCATTGTCATGGCTAAATCCTCTTCCCTCTGTCATATTGAAGATCTCCTTAATAATCAATCTCTGCTGAACTCCATCCACACCAGTTGTCTCCTCACTTCTTTCAAGGAACGCCCAGCAAGTTAGTGGACCACTTAGGTAAGCAGAAATAACAGAAAAACAGGAAATTTCTAACAATAATAAGAAATATATGGACATATCTACATAACTTTCTGTAAGCTAATCTGCTTCTAGTGGTACTATTTTAGATTTATTCCATCGGGCTCTATGCATACAAGGTAATAACAATACTATTGAGTTATGTTTTAAGTTGAGTTTAGTCTCACATCGGGTAGATTAATAAGGAGAGGGGTTAACCTCTCCTTTATAATGTACTCCCCTCTCCTCTTAATGAATCAATCTATCATTCCTATCCTACATGGGAGAGAGGTGGATGCGTTATGGCTTTGATACCATGTAGAATAGGAATGATAGATTGATTCATTAAGAGGAGAGGTGAGTACATTATAAAGGAGAGGCTAATCCCTCTCCCTATTAGTCTACCCGATGTGGGACTAAATTCAACTTAACACATAACTCAACAAATACATCGCCATAATGAGAAAAGGCTGAAAACCTCCACACCACCAATTAATATCCCTCACTTGCATTTGTGGCGCAATTCACGTCATCATTTTCCCTCTGATACCGCCTCCCTTCTCCTAAATTTCCAACTTCAAGATACCTAAATCCCCCAAAATCCAGTGTTCTTGTGCCACTTCGAAATCCTTGACATCTCAAACACATGGATAATTGGACACATCACGAAACTCCCAAGGACAATTTAAATCCCAAACTGTGATGGTATCATAATTATTATGAAAGTTTGACACTAGCAACACTAGTTTTATCAACAAATGTCTAAATCATTTGGAAGAGTTGGTAGCAGTTATTCTTCTTATGCACATAAAACAGGCATGACCAAGTATCAGGTTCTCCTGAGGTCCCCGTGTTGGACACTTTTAAACACCAAAACACTTGACACCCCAGTTAAGTGTCAAAGTTTCACAGCAGCAAATACCACCACTCTTCATCACTTTCATACTCAAACAGCATTACGGCCTCATTGTCCTTCTTCGAATTTTTTTTTTGCATTTTCCTCCTAGCCTTGCTCCTGTTATTAGTTAGAAGTATGAAAGCTATATTTTATTCAATATGAAAGCTGATACTACTTAGAAGTATGATCTTTCTAATGAATTGTTTCTGGACAGAAAGAAAGAAAGTGCAACTTCATACCATTTAACTCTAGTACAAATTTCTAAACAGATTTGTGTTCATTTGTTTCTTTATACGTTGTTAAGCTCCTAAACAAAAAATGTGACAATGGTATATAGTTCTTTTTGCAGAAAGGTTAATTGTATTGAATTATATTAAGTATACAGCTCTAAGGTTAAGTGCCATTAGGTAGAGACTGGTCCCAATTAGCCAAAATATCTCTATTCCTTATGGTATCTGCATCTTTACATTCATCTTTGACAAATGATAACGAACTCCTGAATCCTCCATCACCAGATTATGTTATAGTTCTCATTGGAACACTCATATTTCTTTCCTTCCACATAAGCCATATTGCCACTTCCATACATGGCATACTGCCACTGGTAGTACAACCCTCACAAGGATGGATATCTTAGAATTCTTACCTAGGAAACATGGACACTACAAAAATCGATGTTGTTTCTGTGCCGCTTCATATCAGACATATTGGACACATCGCATACACCCCAAATACACTAGGGCACATCAAAATAGATGTAGTGTTGTCGCTGTGTCCTTCTCATGTTGCGTTGGATCCGTGTCCCGGCAACATAGCATCCTATTGTGCAGATAAGGTCTTTGATTTCCTCCTCAAGCAAGCAGATCATTTTATATTTTGTGCCAAGTTTTTGTTTACATAATTCCATATATAAGATGTAGGAATACGTGGGCAGAGGGCTCACACATTCCACATCAGCCTTACCTAAGTTGCATTTTGTGTCAATTTGAACTGCCCAGCTTGTGATCCTATCCTTAGTAATCTATTCACGATAACCTTATATATAGGCAGACATTCATAATGAGGTAACAACCTGTGTACCGAACAATTGTACTCCACTCCACCTTCTCATCTTAGTGGATTCTTCCCAAGTTGATAGCTGACTGGAGAGTAAAAAAACTGTGTTAGAGTCGATCGACTGCCACTGATCTACAGTCTTGTTGATTGATAGGAACCCCCTTTATTTCTTCTTGAAATTGTCTAGTGACTTCAACTTGTCTGGCCCCCATGTCGCATAATTATCTCACCGGCGAGTGAATTCTCTCCTAGAGTAGCAAAAGAAAGCCACTGAAGCCTGCCTATTATCCTGCCATCATTCATCTAAGGATTGAACCATTTAATATTTGGCTCCCCATTTGTTATTTTTCTTATGTGCATCAACTCTTGAATTCTTTTCTCGGGATTGTAATAAATATTACTAAAGCATTGTTATCCTAAGCAATTTCCACGACAATGAGTTCAAGTATGTGTAGTGTTATATATACCCCCTTTTGTAAATGTTTCCTTCGATAATAATTGTTGAGAGTATTAGTGGGTGTTTAGTCCCACATCCAGTAGAATAGTAGAGAGAGGGGTTAGTCTCTCCTATATATATGTAGTCTCACACATCAATAAAATCAGGCCAAATATTAAATCAAGTTTCTATTTGGTATCAAAGCCAAATTTTCTCACCCTTCTCCAAACCCTAACCGTAACCCTAACCCTAACCCTCTCACAGCCGCCGCCCCACCCTTCTTTCCCCGCCGGCCCCGGCGACCGCCTGGCCACGTGCCGCAGCGCCATCGGCCTATCCCGCCGCCAGCAGACCCCGCCGGCCCCGGCGACCGCCTGGCCGCGCGTCGCAGAACTGCCGGCGCGGCTGTTGCTGTTGTCGCGGTTGCTGTTGTTGCTGCTGTTGTGGCGACTGCTGCTGTTGTGGCGACTGCTGCTGTTGCCGCTGCGATCCCGGCAACCCCCGACCCCAACGATCTTCTTCTTCTTCTCTCCTGCAAGTTGTAACTCGGTTCTGTCCATATGCAACTGCGATTGCACGGAAGACCGAAAATTTTAAATTTTTTATTATTCTTTTGTAGCAGTAAGTTGTAATCGGGATATTAATTATATAGTTGCTTGTTGGATCAAGATATATCAGTGAGGGAACTCTTGTATGAACTCATGATCTCGACTACAACTGTCGGTTCCTCCTTCTCGTCAGGCCATGCGACCTCGGGTCGAAACCGTGCACGGGACGTAAGCAGCGACTCTTAAGGTCACCGCTACCGCTGAAGGAGAAACAGTCGACGTGGAGAAGACGGCGATCAAAGGTGGAGACAATCTAGATCTGTCACCGTCTTGCTGATCTTGCTGATGAAAGAGGACAAGAAGAAGACGATGGAGACAATCTACGGCAAGCTGACGGCCCAAGAGATGAAGACTTTAATGGACGATCTCTTCTCCAAGAGGCTGAACGAGACTAGCTCCCGTAGTGCACACGCAGATATGGATCCTTCACCATACAAAATGGAGAAATTGGAGATAAAGTTATAGGGTACTTCCAACTACTTGAAGTTGTCACGTCAGGCGATGCGGACTATGAAGACAAGAGGCTTGGTGGGCTATGTGAATGGCCAAACCAAGGCAACTAAAGGTCACTCCTCACAGAAATTTGTTGTGTAGGAGATCGTCAATAATGTTGTTGCTGGATGGTTGAAAGCCTCATTGACCGACCAAGTGTCGGACAACGTGGAAGCAATGGAGGGTGCTGGTGACATTTGGATGACGCTGAGAGATATGTACTCAGGGTCGGACAACCCTATGAGGATTTTCCAACTGCAAGATGAACTTGATAAGGTGGTCCAAGAAGATCGCACCATCTCTGAATATGCGGCTCTGTTGAAGAAGTATTGGTCAGATCTCGACCACTATGACTCCATTGGCATGGAAGATGAGCAAGTGGAACCGACATTTGCGTAACATTATAAGAAGTTCATGGAATATGTTTCGCGACAGAGGATGATGAAGTTCCTGAAGGGGCTCAACCCAGCATTCAAGCAGAGAAGGAATATCCTACTTGCTCGACCCAGGCTGCCATCACTGGAGGAGGCCATAGCTATTATGGCACAAGAAGAGGCACGACTGAAGCTGATGCCTAGCACCACCAGCTCTCTGGGAGAGAAATCAGCTGTAGCAGCTTTTAACCCAAACCCTTCCGGAGGGGAAGGGTGCTACAACTGTGGAGACATTGGATACTTCATCAGATTCTGTACGAAACCCCTGAGAGGCCAGTCCAGCGTCCGCGGATGCAGCCATGGAGGGCGTAGGGGTGGCAGAAGTAATCATTCCGGAGGACACAAGACAAACCTGGCAGAAGAGGAAAGTGAGAGTCAGTCACCCGATATGACTCCTAGTGTGAGAAAAATGCTAGAGATATGGAGAAGTATGAAGCTTAGAACCAGCGACAGTCAAGCCAACACCTCTGGGGCATCAACTACAACCATCTTCGGGGGTAACATTACCCACTATGCCCATACAAGCACAGGTATACCTGCTCATGCCCTGCCATCTATCTACAGACCAGGTTGGATAATTGACTCTGGGACATCCCGCCATGTCATGGGTGCCCATGATTAGTTACAAGATTACACTTACCTGACGACGCCTGAAAACATTCAAACTGCTGATGGTACGGCTAGACCCATTATGGATAAAGACACAGTTGAATGCACCACTTACATAACCCGTATTGATATCTTGCATGCTCCATCTTTTTCCGTTAATCTATTGTCCATTAGTGTCATTGTTCTTCAACTTAATTGTGTTGTTTCCTTTGACATTCCTAAGATAATTTTTCAGGAGAAGGAAACAGGAAGACAGTTGGGGACTGGCACTTGGCATAAGAGGCTATGTTACTTAGACATAGGGTGGGTTGGACGATTAGCGCCACTGGTGGAAGAAGCACAACCGGAGGAGCCGCGAAGAACAGCGGAAGCAGAATTATTACTTCAACATCAGCGCATGGGACACTCTTTATTCAGTCTACTGAGTCGGATGTATCCATATATGTATCAAAATACTAATAAACAAAAGTTGGTTTGTGATGCTTGTGAGCTTGAAAAACATACCAGAAGCTCTTATGTGAGTTCTGGAAATAGAAATTTAGCTGATTTTGATATGATACACTATGATGTGTGGGGACCTTGTCCTACAACTAGAGTTAATGGTTTTAAATGGTTTGTCACCTTTATTGACTGCTACACTCGTGTCACCTGGGTATACCTAATGAAGAGTAAGAGTGGTGTCTTTGCATGCTTTTAAGATTTTTATCGCAGGATTACAACACAGTACAGTGCTAAAGTGAAGATTTTGAAATCTGACAATGAGACAGAATACACCAACAAGGCTATTGAAGAGTACTTATCAGCCATGGGATACAGCATCAGACTTCATGTGCCTATACACCAGCACAGAATGGCAGAAGAACAAGCACATGTTGGAAGTAGCACGGTCAATGATGTTTGCCATGAAGGTTCCTAAACACTTGTGGGGACATGTCGTGTTGACGGCAGCATATCTTATCCACATGATGCCCTCTCAGGTGTTAGGATGAAAGACACTATTTGAGATGCTTACAGGAGAGAATAAGTACATTGTTCTCCCAAAGGTATTTGGATGTGTATGTTTTGTAAAAGATAGCAGACCTGCGGTGGAAAAGTTGGACCCTCGGGCAGTGAAGTACATCTTTGTTAGCTACTCAGGGACTCAGATGGGATACTCTTGTTAGAGTCTGGTAGAGCAAAGGCTCTTTGTAAGCATGGACGTTACATTCAGAGAGATAGAACCATACTACCACAATAGTTCAAGTGAAGGCTCCACATTTGGTAACACACCTAACACAGGAGGTGTTAGGAATGAGGGAAAGATAGGCCCAAGCGTGATTGTCGGGTCAGTTCCATGTCCAATAATGGAAGTTGGTCCAAGAAAACAAAGGAGAGATATCGAGGGTGAGGAAAGTGATGAGGATGCACATAATCAGGAGGAAGAAAGTTGTCACAATCAGGAGGAAGAAAGTGATGCTCCAGTGCAGAGGGGAAACAGACTACAAAACAATCTGCAGAGCTCCAAGTCTACAGTAGGAGAAAGCAGCAGTCCACTACTGTGCCATGTCCCTCGCCTAACCCTGCCCCAACTCTTGAAGATGCACCTCCCACACCGGATTCCTCTGATTCGGATGTGGATCTCTCTGGTTCGGATGGTATGATCTCTTCACCACTTCCTCATATTCCATTAAGAAAATCTTCTCGCAATAATGCGAAAAAAATCTCCTAATCATTATAGTTATGAACATGACATTGTCAATTTCTTATCCTACTCTAATATATCCCCTACCTAACGAGCATTCATAGCATCGTTAGACACCACCGGTTTGCCTAAGTGTTGGCAGGAAGCGAAGGAAGATCCAAGATAGAGAACTGCAATGTTGGAGGAACTTGGAGCACTCGAAATAAATAGAACATGGGAGGTTGTTCCGTTGCCTAAAGGAAAGAGAGCAGTTGGATGCAAATGGGTCTTCACAGTAAAGGTGACGCCAGAAGGAAAGGTGGAGCGGTACAAGGCAAGATTGGTTGCAAAGGGATTCACTCAATCATATGGCATCGACTATGTTGAGACATTTACTCCAATAGCAAAGATGAGCACTGTGAGAACCCTGATCTCCCTTGCAGCAAACCATGGGTGTCAGCTGTATCAATTGGATGTGAAGAACGATTTTTCTTCATGAGGACCTACAAGAGGAAGTATACATGGAGACCTCCCGAGGTTTTGCACGAAACAGTCGACGAAAAATGTGTGCAAGCTAAAGAAATCACTGTATGGGCTCAAGCAATCTCCTCGAGCCTAGTTTGATATATTCAAGAAGGCTGTCACTGGCATAGGGTACCGCTAGACCAATGCAGATCACACGATTTTCTTCCAGCATGCAAGATGTCACATCACCATACTTGCACTGTATGTGGATGATATAGTGATCACAGATGATAATGAGGAGATCACCCAGCTAAAGTCAAAACTAGCCAAGGAGTTTGAAGTAAAGGACTTGGAAATGATGAAGTATTTTCTCGGGATCGAGGTGGCTCGAGTAAGCGATGGGATCGTCCTCTCTTAGAGGAAGTATATACTAGACCTGCTCACAGAGACTGGTATGTTGGGATGTCGATCGACAGTCACTCCAATTGATCAGAAAGATAAGTTGGGTGCAGAGGCAGGAAAGCCTATTGATCGTGAGAGATATCAGAGACTTATAGGCAGATTGATTTATCTAGGCCACACTCGTCCTGATATCTCATTTGTTGTGAGTAATGAGTCGCTACATGCATGATCCAAGAAAGGGTCGCATGAATGCAGTTTTCCGCATCCTAAGACATTTGAAGGGGACTCCTAAAAGAGGGCTATGGTTCAAAAAAAATGGACACCTGGGTGTTGAGGGGTACTGCGATGCAGATTGAACAAGCTACATGGACGACGGAAGGTCTACCTCAGGGTACTGCGACTTTGTGGGGGATAACCTAATCTCATGGAAAAGCAAAAAACAGTTTGTGGTAGCACGATCGACTGCTAAAGCAGAGTATAGAACTATGCCTCTGGGAGTGTCAGTTGTTGTGGGTAAGAGCACTGCTGACGGAGTTGAAGCTGAACCAGGGAACACTGTTGCGTCTTCTGAGTGACAGTCAAGCTGCAATAAGTATAGCTAACAATCAAATCTAGCATGACAGAACTAAGCACATCAAAATCAATCGGTTCTTCGTCAAAGAGAAGCTAGAAAAAGGGATATTAAAGCTTGGTCATGTTCGCTCAGAATAGCAAGTTGCAGATTGTCTAACTAAGGGCCTTAATTCATCGAGTCTTTCTAAACTATGTGACAAGATTGGAATAATTGATATATATCGCTCATCTTGAGGGGGAGTGTTGAGAGTATTAGTAGGTGTTTAGTCTCACATCTAGTAGAATAGTAAAGAGAGGGGTTAGCCTCTGCTATATATATGTAGCCCCACCCATCAATAAAATCAAGCCAAGTATTAAACCAAGTTTCTATTAGAATAATATATTCCCCCTTTATGTCTTCTTGATTTCCTTTAGAAAACCATATATGCATGCAAAAATGAAAGGCACCACACTCGTTATATGTTTTCGTCCTCATCAGACTCGATAATGTTCGACTTTCAAGATATCTTGCCAGTATAATCCTTTCTTCTCAGCTCGTTTGGGTAATGGCATCATTATCATCAAAGGATCAAGCATGTCTAGCAAATGTCCGTACCTTAGTTGATAATCTTGAGATACCACGTGGACATATTGTGCAATATATTTAGCTCCTAATTTAAATAGAGACTTCAGACTGGTCATTTCTACACATAATATATGTTTGCTATCCCAATACTACAACATAATAGTATTCAACAATAAGGGATAAGCAATAGATGACATCATAGAATACTAATAATACCTGGTCCTACGATAAGAAATGATTGATCCTACATACTGAAATTTGGCCCTCAGAAGTTTCATCTTGAATGGAGTAAAGGATATAGTTATAGCAAACCATAGTCATTTCTTTTTTTAAGCAAGTAATAGAGCCTTGCTCTAGCATCTTAAACTCTTGGACCTCTGTTGTACAAGTTCTTAGGGGAATCAAAATCCTACCCCACTTCCCTTTCACGTTTGAAATTAGCTACTAACTATACATTATGTGTAGACGTGCTCTAGAAGTATGTCAACACACACTTTTAAGGAGCATCCCTGCCGTATAAAACTCATGTAAACGTTACTTCAAAACTAAAAAATAGAAATAAAGATATGTAATTGGACTCACAATACCTGAACAAGGAAGATGATTTCGTCACAATATTTCCTCTATACCAAACCTAGTTATTCACTAGTCAGTAAAGCCACATCACACACATAATTCTATTCTAAACACTTCCAGAATTGCCGACGGTGAGGAGAGGCACTTCGTCTTCATTGTCTATCTTGCATACACCACATCATTGATCTTATTATGTTAATGAAAGCTTGAGAAGTCCTAATCTAGACTAGACCACTATCGTTCGTTCGTCAAAAGTTTCTAGCCCGTAAATGGTCCAGACTCTTGAAACTCTCTTTTTGTTGTGGTCCGGCCATCATTGATCCAAGCATATACACTTAGTTAATTACAGCTTTGAGGCACGAATTAGATAGACAAGCTACCTCGTGGCGAACTTTTGGTCGTCGACGGGATTGAGCGCAAGGCACCTCAACTTCCTCTTGTGCTGGCTGGAGATGTGGGTCCCCGGTTGGAAGCAAAGCCGGACCGGCGATATGTTATTGCGGATGCTCTGCACCAGTTCCTGGTGTTCCCTCTGTTCTGAAAATCGCCAACAGGCAAACAATTGTTATTAACTGTTAAAAATAAGGTTACGAAACATGAATCAAGAAGAGGGTTTTGGCCTACCTATCATCCTCCGCGGCCTCTTCACCGGGGAGTTGGCGGTGGGGGGTGTAGGCGCTTCCCTCTCCCGTTTCGGAGGCGGCTTCTCGTCGGCAATGTGGTTGGTTTTCGGGAGGGTGGAAAAGGTGGTGGAGGAATGAGCTCTAATCCGCGCCTGGGAATGTGTAGTAGTGGTGGTGGGTATTTTGGGCTTGGGGGCAGGAATAACAATCTGCGGACGGGACGAAGCTCCTTCAGCCCGTACTCGCGAAGGGGAATCCCCGCTCGCGGAGGCGGAGGCGGCGGCGACGGCCGCGGCGGAGGCGGCTCCGTTGACGGATGGGGATGGGGATGGTGACGAATCAATGACTGAGGACAACAACGAGGAATTAGCCGAGTTCTGCTTGGAGCGAAGACGAGCCAACTGCGACTGGGACTCCAGCAGCCTCTTCTCCGAGAGTTCAACCTGCAAATTTATTCATTCGCGTGAATATGATATGACGATGATGATGATGATGGGGAGGAAGAAGAGGAAGGACCTGGGACTTGTAGTAGGCGGCGCGCTGCTTGTTGTGTTCGACCTCGTGGGCGCGGTGCTCGATCAGCGCGACGAGGGCTTCGTATTGCTCCGCTGCGTCCTTGCCATCGTCGTCATCGTTTTCTCCTGCTGGTGGTGGTGGTGATCCTGGTTTCTCGTCTGCTGCGCACTCTTCTTCGAGCTTCGGCTGCTTCAGCAGCGGACGAGAGTCCATCGAGTGGAGAAAAGCGGAACGCCGACTGCAGCCCCACTTTCCCACTTTAGCCTCGCGTAATGACACGAGAAATTGATCATCATCATCGTTTTATTGGTAATTTTTCCCTTTCGTCCCACTTATTATTAATTTTTCCCCTAAAATAAAACGTTTAGGGTTTAATTGGGAACAGTATTATCATCGATTTAGGAGTATTTTTTGAACCACCGTTTATGAAAACATATGCTTGATAATTTTTATAAGAGACTGGTTTTGATCGGCACAAAAATTCTCCAAAGTCGATGTAATATAATTTTTGATGACTTTATAAACTCTAAATCGGTAGATTTTGAGGAGTTTTATTATTTTATTTTATTTATTCTTGTAAAAAAATTCAGAACCGCTCGGTACCAAGCATGTATCAAATTGGTTTAAAAGTCGTTACTTAAAACCACTCAAAATCGGACCCATCATAACCGTTCATAACCGGTACTCTAAAAATACCTCATAACCGCTACTTCCACAATTGCCAAGCAGACCCTTATTAGAGTTACATTCCACATTTTTCACATACTAGTAAATGCACGTACATTTTTTCTAGCTCACGTGGTTAAGGTGGGAGGTATTTTTCTTGGCTGGTCAAGTTCGATTTTCCATAATGTTATTTATAATATAAAAAAAATAACAATTTTTTTACGTAATATTAATTTTTTAAATAAATGGTTGCGTATTTACAGACGGCTTAGACGGCTCACTTTTGAGCCGTTTTGGAGCCTCATTATAAGAATAGAGATAAAGCTTATTTGACCGTAAAAGTCTTTATTTTTTCCATTTACCTTGTGCCAACGTTCAAAAAATTCAAAATACAAATATTATATGATCAACGTGAGTTGCATGTGATTACTTGTATCCCTCTCCCCAAGCATTCAAGACATAATTGGATGACTTTGTAATCGTATACTACTAGTATTTTGATTTCTTTATTTATTTTATTTTATTTTATTTTTGAATCTTGAGACAGTGTAAATAGAGAAATTTTTATTTTTTATGCCACCACAAATTTTGATCAAGCACACCCCTCGCCCCCCTCCCCTCACACACACAAAATGATAATTTTTGCTATGTAAAAGATTGTCAAAATTTGGTAGTATTTTCAATGGAGATGTCAAAATTACGACTGTTATTAACACTAACATTTTTTATATTTTATGTTTATTATATGGACCTCTCTTATTATGAAAATAATTGCACGGACCTTCTTTATGCTTTATGTTTTAAGGGTGATTAGTATAATAATATTTTTACATAAAATATAAAACACATGGGAGGTCCGTGTAATAAAATAAAATATAGAGAATGTTAGTGTAATTATTTTTAAAATAAATTTTTTTTATGTAATAAACATAAAATATAGAAAAGATTAGTATAAATAATCCAATTACAATTCTATTGTGGGAGTACTTTGACGCCCATTGTTTAAAAAATTTACAGTCCTAAGTACTAGCAAAATTGAGGTGTCCCAAGATGATTGACCTTTTTAATCTACCATAACATCATTGTCCATTTTTTTTAATATACGGAGGAAGAAAAAAAAGGAGGAAAGTATATGAACGATCTTGCATAGTATCAAAATGGGAGGGAGTAAATGTCATAATAAAGGTAAAAGATATAAATCCAATAACTTTCAGTTTTAAGGAGCTAGTATATATTTAAAGATTTACCTCTACCTACCTCGATAAGGGTGCAATTATTGTAACGACCCGCTCCGCTCAACCCGGAGGGCCAATTCAAACGGCACAAGTGTAGCTATTCAACCCGCCTTGCTCAGCGAGATGGCTCATTCGATGCAAAGGCTTTCATGCTGGGATCTTCAATGGAGTCAGACTTAGGCTATCAGAGGCGCGTCCGGAGTCTCGCTCGACCGATGCGATACATCGCTAAGGTGGGTGGCCCCGGTGAACCTGTCTCTACTTAGCTGCACACTAAGAAAATGATTATCACATGCTAGTTTATGGGCGATAACCCTTGCATGCTAATAAAAGAGATAAACGCACATAGCTAAGGGGATAACCCCGCCTTATCATCGTATAGAACATGGAGATTTTACTTGCTATTTGCATAGTCGAGATTGCTGGGTTGGAATGTAGTAATTTCTTCATATATGCTGTAAAGTAGTGTGAGTTCATACTGAGGCGTTGCACCGCACGGAACATGACACGGGATGGAGTAAAATCAGGTTGCATGCATAGACGAGGAAGGCTATCAGATAGTCGTTCCAAGTCAGGAGATGGAAGGAAATGAATGTACTCGGGATATGCAGATCGCCGAGGCAGTCTCTAATCAGAGAGCTGCGTAAAGAAGAAAAGATCCGAGTGTAGTCCTCGGCAAGGATTGATCCGAGTGTAGTCCTCGGCAAAGATTGATCCGAGTGTTGTCCTCGGCTAGGATTGGAAGTTGGGGGAGTAGTTGCATGGTCACGGACAACTGGTTGTGCACCAGGTAGAGAGAGTCCTCGACACGATTGCTGAGGCATCCGAATCGTGTCAGCCCGGGAGGACGGAGTGCCAGTGTAGTCCTGGCGATACGCTAGCTGATGACTAGCGGGCGAGAGCGAGGCATCCAGCAAGGCTTGCTACCGACCTGGATGGGCGTCGACTCGTTAGACGGCTAGGAGGCCCAGCAAGGCTAGCAACCGAGCTGGGGAGTAAGCCGTCCATCGCAGATATTGTCCAATATGGCTAACAGAGCCAGTGACCTTCATATAGATAAGTCATGTTTGCATAGCGGCTATCCGCACTGAGAAAAGGAGAAACGGGGAGGAGTGTGTTTGTACGACATTTTGCATAATTAGAATGGATGCATGGTATCACACATAGTTCTAGTAAAATGGGTCTTATGAGGCAGAGGCACGGCATAACACTTGGGTTTTATAGTTGCTTCTTGTTATTTCGTAGATAATTGTTTATATTGCTGCATATGACAGGGAAGGCCGAATGGTAAGAAATGGTAAGGTGAACTCAATTGTTCATGAATATGACACTCTTGAGCTGACACGGAGATTACTTTCTTTATATTGCCATGTAACTGATCCTAAGGCAAAAGAATAGAAAGACAACGGAACTAGTCGGTGCACATAACTAATGAACGTGCTTGTTTTGTGGCGTGGGCGAGAGGCCTCCCCACCAGTGCATTCAATGTACTGATACCCAACCAGTCTGCATGCAGGGTGCAGGGGGAACTCGTACGGATTCGGAGATCGCTATCGCAATGAGGCGTCGGACCGCACTTGGCGTCTTGGAGCGTGGCGCACGGACCTGGAGCTCGCATATATGAGACATAATGTATGGGAACATCATCATCCAGATCGTTTGTATTGGTTCCAAGCCTAAGGGCATATTCAATGTAAAAGAGAGAGAGAGAGAGAGCATGAGCGATTTGTAATCTCGGCTTAGCGCCGCTTGTAATCTTTACTTTATATTAATAAAGAGCTTAATTTGGATTCAATACTTGTGTTCATTTTATGTTTCCACTATGACGACTCTGTGAACTAGTTATCAACGACCGTTTCGGTATTTGCCTTGTGCGGGCGCAACCCTAGGCTCGCGCGGTATCGCGTCCCGATGGAAACGTATGTCCCGCGGGAGCGCTGGCGCGGTGATTCGCGCCTAGCGGGGACGGCCGATTCCGGCGGGAGATCGGGGCGTGACATATTGGTATCAGAGCACGGCTTTACGTCCTTGGAATTCGTTTCGATTCTCTCAGTTTTGAACTTGTGTATTGAAAAAGTGGTAGATGCTCTCTCTCGATGCTTCGATGGATGTCCCATACAATAAGTCTAAATATTTTCGAAAAGCGCATATAAATTATGCGGTTGCTTGAACGGGATTATGATGCGAGGGCTTTTGTCCCAACCTGTGAAAGACGTTGTGAGAGTAGGCTCATGTTAATCGGCAAGTTATATGTCGATATGAAAATACCAAGCGAGTAGAGTGCGAGACGGTATATCATTCAGACAGTGGTCTTTGCACATGGCCTTTTGGCCAAGCTGTGTTGAGTATCATGCACCAAGACTCTTGATGCTAGTGAGTTGCAGCGAGATTGGGTATTGTTGGGATGGGAATAAAGTTGACTTAGAGGGAAATCGATAGAGACGTTATCGGAGTGCCGCTAAGGCGAATAATTGGAATCGTGTATGGAATTTTCAGAAATAGTTTGGACGGTTATTCATAGCGGTAAGTTATGATTTGAAGCATAGTCTGTATAGAGGACAATGAATAGAGGTGTGTACAAGTCTAAGATCGCTAAGGCGATAAATAGGGACTGTGTTGGAGTTCTAAGGAACGAATTGGGAATACGAGTGAAGGATGCGAACGCAAATCAGGAGTTATTAGGATGACTCGATTCCTGAGTGGTGTATACGATAGTCCCCTGTTCGATTATGCGAATTGTGGATATAATGAGTTGTAAAGATTCAGGGAGTATGACTCGTACCCTGAGTGGTGTATTGGTCGGCTTGGAAGTATTCGAACGAATCAGGGATTTCGGAGTATTAAGCGAGTCTAGCGACAAGCGACGAGTTCGGGTAAAGCCTTAGTATAAATAAACAATGCCTAGCAAGTAAGCGAACTCGGAGAAAGCATGCAATATTTGGTTCAAACGAGTTACAATGAGTTGAATAAGAGATAAGGCATACATCGAATAGGAATTCAGGACAATTGAAATTGATATCGTGGTCGGGAAAAACTAAGAGGATTGTACGAGCGATTTGAGTTGAAACAAGTGAATTAGAAACTTGAGTTGAGATTGAATAATCTGAGATGCGATCGGAGTAAGTGCAATTGGAAATAATGCAGCGAACGAATGAAAGCGTGCATGGAAAATTTGGATTTGAGTAGGATATCGCTCGATAGAGTTCGGTTTGAGTACGAATGCGATGATTTCAAATTTTTGGAGATTTTTAGACCATAACAATGGTTGGAAGATAAGTATGGATTGATGCAAGTTAGTAAAATTATGGTTTTGATGGATCGAGATAAGCGGTAGCAGACTTGGTTTGGAGTTTGGAAGAACGATCTCGAAATCAAGTTCGGAAAGATAACATCCGAAATCTGTCCCAGTGAGAACGATTATTCTGCGGGAGCGCCGACGTGGTGATTTCACGTTCGGCAGGGATAATCAAACTCAAGGGAACATGTTCGGTGATTATTCCAAACGAACACGATGAATGGATACGTGTCAAATGGGATAGACTTTGAGTTTGGGATTTGAACTTAGTTGTTTGAGGAATGCTAAGAGTAGACAAAGAAATGTTCAAAATGGTAATATTAAAGTTGGATATTTTGGCTTAGCGAATTTTGATTGCAGTAAGAACGGTTGTTGGAAGAACATGACTTGAGGGATCAATGTACAACTTGGGATAAAACGAAAATTGATGATGAGGTGTCTGTTCGTTCGAGGATAACCATAACGATTGACATTCTTGTCTTGTGCGGGTATAACTTCTTATTCGCACATGCGTCACGTCCGGATTAGGACGATCATTCCGCGGGAGCGTTGGCGTGGTGATATCACGTCCGACGAGGATGATTGAACTAGCGGGAGACCGGAATGTGACAATTGAGGGATCATTCTGACTTGTGGTTTAATACGATAAGACAAGTTTCGGGATAAAATGAGTCTAAGGATTTTCTTGAGGAGTTAGTCTAGAAACGTGAAGTAAGAGATGTTGGATGTTTTCATGAACGGATACGTAGATTGGGCTGGACGACTTAGAGTTCATGATATGCATCGATGATTTATGATAGAATTGTGGCTTAGTGATACAGGTGTAGAAAAGGATGGATTGGTGAATTCTATCAACGTGATGGAAGAGATAGTGTGTGCGAATCGATGGGTTAGCCCTGAAACATGGGCGTATCATGGGTTCGGTTGGACGAGCGTGTTGGTGTGATAGGATGAACGGTGCTCGATGTTTAGAAATCTGAGTGAAACGAGCTTGGGTAGAATACCCGTGTAAAGGAACAATGGTTTGATCTTAGGGTGTTTGGGGCGAGCGTTGTGCAACGCGGTTGCGCGATGAGTCACAAACTTGAGTTGTACCTATGACTGTGTGAGCTGACCTAGTGGCTAGGCAGACGACCTTGTGCCTTGAGTTAAACTGGAGTGGCTGACTTCAGAGTATCGTTCGGGAAGAATGATAGAACTGGGGCAACGAGACTTAGAGTTAGAATTCGGAATTGGGAATATACACTAGCAACGTTCGCGTTGAAACAAACGTAATGCAAGATAGGACTCGGGTGATAGTTGATTTGGTTGGATAGGTTACCCGACGGTAAAGGATAAGACGATAGCTGGATCGGACAAGAGTTCGGTCATTCATATAGCAGGACGATCCGCGTTTCGAAAGATTTTCACGAGTAGCTTGTCAGACTTAGCTGTCACTGAGCTTGGTTGAAATACACATATTTGGGGGACGCCTTGAATATGGGTACGATCCAGACTTAGCGATATGCATAACTCGGATGCAGCTGCAAAAGAAAATGTTCGAATTTGCATGGATGAGTATGGCAACTGAAATGATTTAGCCTCAACCTAAATTTTCATAGAGGAAAGATTGTATCGTTCCTCGTGCTACCGGGATAGTTCTGCGCTAAGGCGCAGTACGAGACTGAGTTTGGGAATGCAATAGTTGAACGAATGGATCATTCGGATAAAATGATTAAGCACTCGGGCGAACGGAACGAGTAAAAACGAATAGGAAGTTAAGTCCGATTGAGCCAAGGGTGCGAAGGACTTGAGCGTACCCCAGGTGGACAATTTAGCTCTGCGCTAAGGCACAATATAGACTGAGACAGAAAACGTAGGTGATTGGGTGCGATTTACTTAGCAAGATTGGACGGTGACTCAAAGAGAGTGATGCAAACGAGATTGGAAAAAATTAGCCCAAATTTAAACCTTGGGTTTAGGCGTAACGATGGGTTTCGATAGGCGACGTCAAGTAAACTGTCGAATGTGTTCGGATACATTTGGTTCCTATGAGAGGTAATATAACAAGTTGGACAAGTCCACCCAATTGTGAGTTGTAAGTGCCCATTAAGTTATAGAATACCATGTGCTTGGGTATTATAGCCCTACGCGTGCACGGCATCACGCCCCTGGGACAATTATCGATTAGCCGAAATCGGGGCGTGACATATGGGTAGGTGCAGTAGATTTTGAGTCGGGAGTGCAACGAGTGAGTTGAGTATAACTCGATAGCATTGAACGATAGAGTCGTTCGATGAGAATTGGCTAACGTTGGCGTAACGCATGGTGAGAAAGTAAACGATTGTGGTATTAAGACAGTCCTTGGAAGTTAGGCAAGGTGTATAGAGTTGGGTTTAGAAGATGTGCGATAGTACGAGTTGCGCTCAGGAAGTCTCGAGGACGAGACTTGTTCTGAGTGGTGTATGATGTAACGACCCGCTCCGCTCAACCCGGAGGGCCAATTCAAACGGCACAAGTGTAGCTATTCAACCCGCCTTGCTCAGCGAGATGGCTCGTTCGATGCAAAGGCTTTCATGCTGGGATCTTCAATGGAGTCAGACTTAGGCTATCAGAGGCGCGTCCGGAGTCTCGCTCGACCGATGCGATACATCGCTAAGGTGGGTGGCCCCGGTGAACCTGTCTCTACTTAGCTGCACACTAAGAAAATGATTATCACATGCTAGTTTATGGGCGATAACCCTTGCATGCTAATAAAAGAGATGAACGCACATAGCTAAGGGGATAACCCCGCCTTATCATCGTATAGAACATGGAGATTTTACTTGCTATTTGCATAGTCGAGATTGCTGGGTTGGAATGTAGTAATTTCTTCATATATGCTGTAAAGTAGTGTGAGTTCATACTGAGGCATTGCACCGCACGGAACATGACACGGGATAGAGTAAAATCAGGTTGCATGCATAGACGAGGAAGGCTATCAGATAGTCGTTCCAAGTCAGGAGATGGAAGGAAATGAATGTACTCGGGATATGCAGATCGCCGAGGCAGTCTCTAATCAGAGAGCTGCGTAAAGAAGAAAAGATCCGAGTGTAGTCCTCGGCAAGGATTGATCCGAGTGTAGTCCTCGGCAAAGATTGATCCGAGTGTTGTCCTCGGCTAGGATTGGAAGTTGGGGGAGTAGTTGCATGGTCACGGACAACTGGTTGCGCACCAGGTAGAGAGAGTCCTCGACACGATTGTTGAGGCATCCGAATCGTGTCGGCCCGGGAGAACGGAGTGCCAGTGTAGTCCTGGCGATACGCTAGCTGATGACTAGCGGGCGAGAGTGAGGCATCCAGCAAGGCTTGCTACCGACCTGGATGGGCGTCGACTCGTTAGACGGCTAGGAGGCCCAGCAAGGCTAGCAACCGAGCTGGGGAGTAAGCCGTCCATCGCAGATATTGTCCAATATGGCTAACAGAGCCAGTGACCTTCATATAGATAAGTCATGTTTGCATAGCGGCTATCCGCACTGAGAAAAGGAGAAACGGGGAGGAGTGTGTTTGCACGACATTTTGCATAATTAGAATGGATGCATGGTATCACACATAGTTCTAGTAAAATGGGTCTTATGAGGCAGAGGCACGGCATAACACTTGGGTTTTATAGTTGCTTCTTGTTATTTCGTAGATAATTGTTTATATTGCTGCATATGACAGGGAAGGCCGAATGGTAAGAAATGGTAAGGTGAACTCAATTGTTCATGAATATGACACTCTTGAGCTGACACGGAGATTACTTTCTTTATATTGCCATGTAACTGATCCTAAGGCAAAAGAATAGAAAGACAACGGAACTAGTCGGTGCACATAACTAATGAACGTGCTTGTTTTGTGGCGTGGGCGAGAGGCCTCCCCACCAGTGCATTCAATGTACTGATACCCAACCAGTCTACATGCAGGGTGCAGGGGGAACTCGTACGGATTCGGAGATCGCTATCGCAATGAGGCGCCGGACCGCACTTGGCGTCTTGGAGCGTGGCGCACGGACCTGGAGCTCGCATATATGAGACATAATGTATGGGAACATCATCATCCAGATCGTTTGTATTGGTTCCAAGCCTAAGGGCATATTCAATGTAAAAGAGAGAGAGAGAGAGAGAGAGAGCATGAGCGATTTGTAATCTCGGCTTAGCGCCGCTTGTAATCTTTACTTCATATTAATAAAGAGCTTAATTTGGATTCAATACTTGTGTTCATTTTATGTTTCCGCTATGACGACTCTGTGAACTAGTTATCAACGGCCATTTCGGTATTTGCCTTGCTCGGGCGCAACCCTAGGCTCGCGCGGCATCGCATCCCGATGGAAACGTATGTCCCGCGGGATCGCTGGCGCGGTGATTCGCGCCTAGCGGGGACGGCCGATTCCGGCGGGAGATCGGGGCGTGACAATTATGGTCCAAATATAATCGTATAGAGTCACAAGTTGTGATTGTGCCTCAGTCCAAATAATAATCCTAGACAAATTCTATAGGCACTCTATATTTTACTTAGGACAGCCCATTATTTTAGGACAGTCCAAATTTTTATATTTTTTACTTAGATCAGTACAAAATTTACTCAGAACAGTCCACCCCCACAAACCTTTCCCAAACCCTTTATTCTAAATTTATACTCTCTCTTCAAATTCCCAAATCCCTTTATCTCTTTCCTTATTCAAATTTATTTTCCCATTTATCTCCAACTCCTCCAATTTCAAGCAATGGCATCGAAACTTTCCTTAAAATCTTTTTATGTATCCAATATTCTTCCTACATTAGGGTTTTGATTTTATTTATGTGTAAATTTAATTTAGTTTTCATGAATCATTGCTAATGCCTAAAATAGTTAAATAAATTAGTTTAGAACTAATTTATGCTTGATATACGAAATGATGAACCATAAAAATAAAACTTAGGGTTTCAAAAAATCGAACAGAGCCGACAGTCGGACTTCAAATCTACAGGACTGTAGGCAACTTCTACAGTCCTATAGTATATATATGATTGTAGGAAAGCCTATAGTCCTATAGTATATGTAGGATTGTAGAAAATTCTATAGTCTTGTATTATATATGGACTGTAGGAAAGCCTATAGTCCTATAGTATATGTAGAACTGTAGAAAAATCTATAGTACTATAGTATACCAAGACCCAATGTTGTTGGAGTACTAGCACCTCTTCCCGCAAAAAAATGTCTTGTATACTGCATTGGTTAATATGGTGAGAAAATAATTTAAAGATTTGAAATATTTGTAATTGTTTACAAACTAACATATTTTTCGTTGTGTCATAACAGGCTAAAAAAGTAAAGTATTTGGAAAAGTGTCTCCGCGCACGTAAGGACAAAAATTACAGAGAAATCAGTGAAAAGTTAAAAAATATCGACATCTCTGTTACAGATTTTGACTTTATCCTTTCTAGTGAGCAGCGTACGAAAAGAAAAAATAATAAATGTCACGTTTCAGATCCAGAATACTAGAGAGCGGGGGAATGACTCAACCAACCGCACCTTGCGGAATACCGAAGCAACCAACAATGTGTTAAAGTTGTCTAGAGACAAGAGGGTGCATACTATAATCAAGTCTCCTAGGGTCAAGAACTTCTATGTCTCAATTATTCAAACAAGTAGCAATAATATAGAACATTTCAGAATAAGCAGTAAGCGTCCCAAATGCCATATCAGAATATTCTTTAGAGATCTAACGATACAGAATGATGGGCCAAATGCAAGATCAAAGTATACATGACAGTGAGTCAGCTGCAGTCTGGATATATACAGTCATATAAAGAATAAATGTCCAAATTTGCCGACTAACAGGTGTCGGTTGGCTAAACGCCCAAAAGAAAAGACGAGCAATGAATAAAGGAACACACTCGTGTCCCTCAGCATACATCCTTCTGGTGCGTGCCATCAGTGAGGGTGAGAAGTTGGATCCTCTGGTGATGGCTCTAAACCTGGCCATGCAAAACCAGTAGGGTTAGACCCCAAATAGCAAGTACTACAATGAAAGCACGAAATAAAGAAACAAAACCAGATCTATAGCATATAGTGCAAGAGCCAAGAATCATTGGCATGTGCCCCATCTTTGGGATAACATGACACTCCTTCACCAAACAAGGACAAAAAATTCCATGCCACCCAAGATAAGGTACGTCCCGTAATTATGGTCAAGCTAGGATTCTGTGTCGTAGTTCGGTCCATATTCCATCATAGCATAATGACCCAACTCTCCAACCAAATAAGGATAGAAGTTGAACACCACACTATGATAGTCCATGTCCCTAAACTACTAGCATAATTACAATCACAACCAAGTCAGGTTAGAACAGCCAATCAACGTTGTCACGCCCCAGTCCCAAAATATCGAGGGACTAGACACGTGACAATGGCCAGCAGCACACACCGATGGGCAAACCCAATTTAATGGACCCATCAGGATGTACTTAAGCTATAAAACAACAATAAGGGCAATGTTACTAATCACATCCACAGCAATGAATACAACAATATCAGAGTATAAAGCAATATCAAATCTCAATAAAACATAATTCAGGGAACAACCCGATAATGAGTCTGATACATTAGTCAAGAGACAAGAATAAAGATAACAACAACAAATACTGAGTATGGATAAAGCATATACTCAGAAGAAGTCCCCGGCGATCACTCGTCTTCTGGATCTGGTACTGCTCCAGTGTATGCACATGCTCCTGTTCCTGCTTCTACTAATGCTCATGTGCTGTATACCTCGGGATAGATCTCCTCTGCTATTTCTGGGGACATAATCCGGATCCAGGTCCTCAGGGGACATAGCAAGGTACAATAATAACTCAAGCCATAAATAATGCAGTGCAATAGTAAATAAAACAATAGGGGAAACTATATAACCAGCTAAGTGATATGCAAGATGAGAGCATCACTAGAACTCAGGCTGAGACCACTACAAGCTCTGTGTCGGGGAGCCGGTAGCAGTGGTATCATGTAGTTGTCTAGCTCGGAGTGAGACTACGACGCCGTCATAATATAATCAACCTGTAGCCTGTGTGTCTCTTCCCACCCAATGTAATCACACGTCTCATGTCCACGACGTCTCATGTCCATGTCATGCAAGATCATATCTAATGCAGCAAGTCATAATGATAGTTAAGCATATGTAATATCTATGTCACAAGTCCTGTAGCCTATACATAATCACCATGAATAACTCAAAAGATTCTGTCACATGAATAGTGTTAAGTATCCTGAGGTATGACGTACTTGATAATGCAAGCACGAAAATGTATAGGGTCGCGATATAAATCTCTAGTGACGTTACACGACTCCGCGTACGACATCGACACACGAATATTATTCGGACATTAAGCAACGTCTCATGGTCCTGGGTTGACTATGTACATCACAGAAGTATATATATATATATATATATATATATATATATATATATATATATATATATATATATATATATATATATATATATATATATATATATGAATACTCAAGCAACAATATCAGATAACTACTGCAAGTTTTACACTTGCCTGGTGTTTGGTTTCCAACTGCTGCTCTAGTATTAGTGAAATCTTCAGGAATGTCTCCGGATGCTAAAACAAACATTACCATCATGCTCAGAAGATATCAAATAGCTAGAATTGCCTGTCCTTGAGTCCAATTTGGACACAGGGGCAAAAGTGACAGTTTTTGGTCAAAGTGGGGTCCACATGTGGCCCACTTCTCATCGAGAAGCGTGCCAGAGACAATGTTCTCTAAATTCGTCAAACTTAGTGTCTACAAGTCCAGAACGACGAGTGGAGCCGTGGGGCCCATGTTACGCGATTTTGTCAACGTTCTCAGAATCGAACCAAACTTGGGTCACAGGATCAGCGTATTGCTACGAGTCCGATGGCGTAAGTTTTGTTTCGATACGACGTGTGTACACGAAGTTATAACGAGTTCCAAAACAGGACCGATACTGGGTGTTATCGACGGATACGCGTTGATTCCGGTGTGCACGCACATCCAAATCAACTTCTGCGAAATCCTACACGTCCGTATTAACGGCGCGCACCTTTCGGTGAAGTCCGCACACGACCAAGTCGTCCCTTTTAGCGGGACGCACCCAGTTCCGGGGAAAAATAGGATAATTATTTTCCTGATTTTGGGTCGCAGTTTGCGATTGCCACAGGACGCGATACCCCTAACAAGTTACACGGGTATCGAGAGGGTCACGCAGGCTACACGTCACAGCAGACGGAACGGAAAATGGGGCTGCGAGGAGAGAGAGAAACAGTCACCTGAACAGGGCTCCGAAGAAGGCTAAAACTGCGATCTCGCGAGGCGGCGCGATACTCGGTCGGCGGACTAGGGCTAGGGTTGACGGAGGCGGCGTCGCTGCTACTGGTCTCGGTGAAGCTCAGGGCGGAGCTGGCTATGGCCAGAGGAGCTCGCGGAGGAGAGGCGAGGTGAAGGCGGGGAGGCTCGGGCGGTGGCTGAGGGTGATGGCGGAGGAGACGGTGGCGGTTGGGATGTTGGCCGTGGAGCTCGGGGAGAGAGGTGGAGCTCGGGGGTCCTCGGTGGAGGCTCAGGGCGCAAAGGGTGGTGGTGGAGACAGTGGCGGAGAAGGGGTGGCTGCGATGGTGATCGACGGGGTTGCCGGAGGTGGCGGTGGCGGCGAGGGGAGAGGGCGGTGACGGAGACGTTGGCGAGGGCGATGGTTTATATAGGGAAGTGGAGAGGGAGAGGGGAGCGTGGCCGGGAGAGGCGGGTCGTGGGGCCGGGAATCGCGGGTGGAGCGGGGACGTGCCGACGGAGGCGCGGGCGGCCGAAAATCGCGGGGACGGCCGCTGTCGTGCGGGTGAGGGGATCGTGGTGAGGGGCGGGTCGGGTTCGGGTAGGGTCGGGTTGGGTAGGACCCGACCCGTTAGGGTTAGGGTTGGGTTCAGGTCGGTCCGGTTTGGTTAGACCGGGTTCAGTCCGGTTTGAGCCCGGTTCAACTAAAATGGGGGTTTTAACCAATTTAAAAATAGTTTTTTAGTTTAATAAATTTCAGAAAAATTACCCTATGTCTAATATTTTATTTTACACCCAAAAATATTATTTTTATAATATTTTAATATTTATGAAAAATATTTAAATTTATTTAATTCCAAATACCTTGATTTTAATTAGTGAAAAATCACAGAAAAATCCAGAAAAATTCTGTAAATTCATTTTTAAAATCCTGAAAAAATTAGGGGGTTTACAATCTACCCCCTTAAGAGGATTGCGTCCTCGCAATCAAAGAAATAACCGGTCAGCAGAGATGACACGGTTTACAAAACAGGTTCGAAGCACAACACCATCAAAGAATCATGATCAAGGAGAATAAAGGAATGAGGGTTTAAGCAAGACACCTAGGGAAAACATCATTTCCCTAAGAAATGAAAGTTATGTAAATTCAAGAGTGAAGAAAATCTAGTTAAAGCAAGAAAACTACAGCTTTTAGAAAAACTAGGTTATTATTAACAAGTTCAAAATTACTAGGTTTAGGGCTATGGTCACGAACTAACAAGCACGAGATAAAGCAATGCATCTATGAGTAACTTACGCGCATTTGCTACTCCACGAGTCTGCGCGTCCTCCAAGGTCATCGCAAAAGCTTGTCCGCGTCCTTGTGGTGGATTCCTCTGATGCTGCTGGACCTGCTGGAAGAGTGTTGCTTGGGATATCAAAGGTGGCCTCTGTTGATACCCTCCTGGAGGTGGTGGTATGACTCCTTCAACTCCCATTTGCGGTGCTCCCAATGCTGGATAGGCTGGCCTCGGTACTGGTAAAGCTTGTTGGTTTACCATTGGTGCTCCTTCTCGACGCTCAAGGCATTCCCTCACTAAATGCTGACTGGATCCGCAAGCTAAACATAATTCCATTTTGCGTCTGCACTCGTTCTCAATATGGCCTCGCTTGCCACAATGTTGACAGATAGGTAGTGCCTGTGGAGATGCTCCGGGTGGCTGGTGCATGTGAGGTCTCTTTGCAGCTTCTTCCTGTAGTGCTCTGGCTGGTGCTGATGTGGAAGGTCGCTTCATATTGGTCACTCTCCTGGTGACGCGCTCCATGCATCGTGTCACGACCCGCACCCAAAAATCGGGCATGAGCCGTGGGTACGTCCAGCCTACGCCGCAGAATCGGCGGTAGAACGCTGTAAAGGTCCGTTCTAGGTCAACCATATCTATCTATATCTCACAGAAAAATCCGGCATGACCTCTCCAAAAGGAGGGCAACCACGCAATATATATATGTGAATAAAATCCTCTCCAAAAGGAGGGCAACCACGCAATATATATATATATCAATAATCTCAATCACCAAAAACTAGAGGAAGAATATGAGCACGATATGATATAAACAAAGAAACAGAACCAAGAGAGCAAGACAATCCAAAATAATACAGTCCAAGGCCATAATAGCTACAATATCACAGCATCAAAAGAATAAGTACAGTCATCCAAAATACAAACCACTGGAAATAACCCAGGAAACCCACCTAGCTAACTAGGGTGCTATCGGCGTCTCCTCGGCGCACTCCTCCTCGATCACGGGGTCACAACAGTCGTCAACACCCGGCCCGTAGAACGTAGGGCAATAGTCCTCAGGATCCTCTGGAAAAAATATGTCCAGTCAGGACTGGAGCGAAGTACATAACTCTGAAAGCAACTCCAAATGCATGGTAAGGTGTATATGACGAGCAATAGAAAAGTAATCAAGATGCACAGGAAATAAATATATGCTGGAGCACAGTAAGTAGCTGTAAGGTAAACTGGAGAACAATACAAGTAGTGAAAAAGTAACTGCAGGTGAGAAACATGAATACTAGCTAAGTGCCTTGAGCACAAGTTCGTTATGTGATCGGCTTAGGTTGCACATGAAAAACACTACGATAACTCCGTTATGCGTGAGTTGCATAACCGACATACACATGAATAATGTTTGGCTTTTATCACATAACCAACTCACTACTCCCCTCCCCCACTAATACCATTGGATCCAACCACAACACGCTACGTACATGATAATAGCTCGCGTACACGAAGGCGAGAGCACAAGAAGCACATGATAGCACATGAGAATCAATACCCGAAGCACATGATGAAATACACGTGATAGAGTGCCCGCTGAACACGGTAAGGGGGATAGCATCTCATGACGGGATCCACTAGTACCAGCTCGTGTAACAATGTGTTAGAATCAAGTATTACAGTTCTAGAACAAGTGATATAAACGCTATCATGAAATAGAAACTATCAGAGGTAGGTACTCGCCTGATGTCCTGAGCAACTGATGAGGATCGAGATCCGGACCGGTGTCGCAAGGACCTAATGCGAAAAGCAGAATTAAACAGGGTTCTAAGCATTTAAACTGATATAAAATAATTAAAAATAGGCTTCTAGGGCTATTCTAGGTCGAACGGGTCAAACCGATAAAAATTGGGTCAAAAAGTCAACCCGGGGTCCAAAAAGTTAACTCTAGGTCAAAACTACGTCAAACGTTGACTTTTACGGTCAACGAGGACAATTATGGTCAAAGCTAGGTCAAACTAGGGTGCCCCTGAAATTCTAGGTCAAACCGAGCTCATTAAGCTACTAAACTCACAAACTCGCCTAATCGAGATACCGGGATACCCTCGGTATCCGATACCTCGCCCTAGGCCACGCACCCCGCCTAAACCCGCTAAAATCTAAGCTAGCACGCGTAATTATATATACATAAATACATAAAAATCATTCCAAGATATTTCCTAGGCTAATGCTCAAATACCCCGCTCGAAACTCAATACCTTGAATATCTCAAGGTATCGAGATACCTCGGTATCTCAAGGTATTGAGGTTTCGCTCTAAAACCCTCTAACTAGCTATCTAGCTATTGATTATGCACCTAGTTATTAATCTAGGCTAGGTAATATAGATATCTACTATATTTATATATATCTAAGTAGGTATCTACCTATATACATATATATCCACACACATATACCCAAATACCCATTTACCTTACCTAACATAACGTATATATATATTACCTATCAAGATATCTATAGATATATATATAAGTATAGGTATATAGATATCTATCTCTTAGATAGATATATCTAAGTATCTAGCTATCTACCTATCTAGTATCTATCTATCTAAATAACTATCTACCTATCTAATTATCTAATCTATAATACTATCTATCTATCTATCTATCTATCTATCTATCTATCCTACTATCTATTTAGCTATCTAGTTACCTATCAAACTACTAATCTATCTATCTATTAAACCCATTTCTAACCATCTTCCTATCTATCAACATAGGTATATATATATCAATCTCTCACTCTCCCTCACTAGCTCTACTGCTACTGCTCCCTGTTCTCAAAATGCTGCTGCTGCTCGCTGTTATTGTTGCGCTGCTGCTGCTCCTCTTGGTACTGCTGCTGCTGCAGTTTCTTGCTGCTCCCTGCTGTGGGAGTTCCTGCCTCCCCCCTCTAGCTACAAACACACACACACACTCCTATATATATGCATATATATATATATATATATATATATATATATATATATATATATATATATATATATATATATATACATACATATATATATATCTATACATATGTAACTAGATACATATATATACACACCTACAACTCTATATTCTAACACACACTAACACACTCACACACACACTAAAACACACACTCACATACAAATATATACATAGCTAAATATATATATAAACACCTATATTAATATATATATATGCACAAATACAAATATATATATATATATATATACATACCAATACACACACTCTAAGATATATATACATACACATACACATACACATATATATATATACATATACACACACAAGCACATAGATATATATACACACACATATATATAAATATATATACATAGACACACATACATATAAATATATACATATATATATATATATATAGACACATATACACTAACACAACACAACACACAACAACACACAAACACACGCCCCACTCACGCCCAACGACCCCGACACTCACCAATACCCTAAAATATATAAAATATAACTCAAAAACTCTAGCACACACTCTCCGATACTAACCCAACGTGCGCACAAGCCCGAAACGAGGAAACCAAGTCGAAATGGCCGTTCGGTCATTTCGACGAACATGTGGTGTGCGGCTCGAAAAACCTCCGGAAACGCACACCAAACGAACTCGGAATCGGCCCAAAATTTACCCACGCGCTCTACACGATGTCTAAATCCTAGAAAAAGTGGTCCCGCGTTGATTCTAGGCTCGTGGCCGAAACGCACACGCACTTAGAATCGGCGACGACGAAAAGCCCTAATTTTGCCCGAAACGCCCGTTTCTCCGCGACGCGGCTTCCCGTGTCCGAACGGAGACACGCACTCACCCTCTAGACACCCGACAACGTCTATCTAGGTCTGTCTAACCTAGGGCATCACCCAAAATTGGTCCAAATTCGGATTCCACCCGAATTCGACACAAAACCTAATGTCAAAGTCTCTAAACTCACCCAAACTAGTTCCAACTTCCTCCTACGGGTAGGATTAGGGTCTAGGAAGGTTCTACAACACTAATTACACTACACAAAAATAATTAGGAAGGGAAAAGTTAGGTTTTACCTCTTGGGAGTTGGAATCCCCAGGCCAAAGTCTCACAACCCCTAGAAATCACCTCCCTCAAGCTCCAAGCCACCAAATCTAGCTTCCACACTAGATCTAAGCTCCTCACACCTAGGTTGGGGAAAATGCAAGGTTAGGGCTAGCATAAGGAGAAGGAATGGAAGAAGAAAGAAGAAAAATGGAAGAAAACTTACTTTGGAGAAGAAGGAAGAAGGAAGAAGAAGTAGAGAAGAAGAAGAAGTGAAGAAGAAGAAGTAGAATGAAGAGAGAGGGGGCTGAGCTGCTGGTGTGCAGATGGGAACGGGTAGGTAGGGCCGGCCTTGTGTAAAAAAGGGTTCTCCAAAGCTCCAAATGCCCAAAATACCCTCCCCTAAATTGGTTTTGGGTTTTGGGTTCCAAAAACACTCAAACTAGCTCCAAATCTCTCCCACTAACCTCCTAAAAATAAAATAATAAATCTAAGCCCCAAAATAATTCTCACAAGGGTGTGGGCTGGGTCGAACATGGGTCCACTAGGGTCTGACATGGGTCCAGGCTAGCCAAAACCCTATAACAATCATTAAAAAAATAAGACAAGCACCAAATAAATATAAATATAATCAATTAAATACAATCCACTATTTATCAAATAAAAAATAAATAAAAAACCCTATTTTCTAGAATTAGGTAGTGACAAGTCTACCCTCCTTAAAATAATTTCGTCCTCGAAATTAAAAGACGAAACTAGGACAGGAATGCAAAGAAAGAACCATACATCAGGGCTCGAAAAGATAGGGGTATCGCTCGCGCATTTCATCCTCCCTCTCCCAGGTCGACTCCCCTGAAGAGTGATGCCTCCACGCGACGCGAACCAAGAGAATAGTCTGGTTCCTCAACACCTTCTCCCGCCGATCCAGAATCTCCACCGGCTGCTCTGGATAGCTAAGAGTAGGGCCCACCTCGATCTCCGAGTGATCCAATACGTGACTGGGATCCGCCACGTACCGTCTCAACTGCGACACGTGGAACACATCATGAACTCCCTCCAGCGTAGGCGGCAACTCAAGCCTATATGCCACGGCGCCAACCCTCTCAAGAATACGGAAGGGTCCGACGAAACGTGGGCTAAGCTTCCCGCCTCCACCGAAGCGAATAGTGCCCCGCGTCGGAGAAATCCTCAGGAACACCAGATCTTCAACCTAGCACAAACAAGGTCTCTGCACTTAGTCTAAAATAAGCAATCACAATCAAACACAAGAACAAAATCTAGATTCTAAGTTATACCTCGAACTCCAAAGGTCTCCGGTGGCTATCGGCCCAATGCCGCTGCCTGTCCTGCGCCACCCGAAATCTATCTCTAATGAGCTTGACCTTCTCCGCTGTATCAACCACCATCTCCGGGCCAAGCAAAGCTCTCTCACCTACATCATCCCATGATAACGGAGTGCGACACCTCCGTCCATACAACGCCTCAAAAGGTGACATCTCGATACTGGCTTGGTAGCTGTTGTTGTAAGCAAACTCTACCAAGTGCAAGTGATCCTCCCAAGAGCCTCTGAAATCCAAAACACAAGTGCGAAGCATGTCCTCAAGTGTCTGAATGGTCCTCTCTGACTGACCATCTGTCTGCGGGTGATATGCACTACTAAACTTGAGCTGGGTGCCCAAGCTAGCCTGCAGACTCCTCCAGAAATGCGAAGTGAAGCGACTGTCCCAATCTGATACTATGCTCACTGGAACTCCATGCAGTCTGACTATCTGGTGCACATACATCTCTGCTAGTCTCTCTGTAGACGTACCCACTTTGAATGGTAGAAAGTGGGCCGATTTGGTCAACCTGTCCACGATGACTCAAATCGCATCCTTCCCGCCTGGAGAACGGGGAAGTCCAGAAACAAAATCCATGGTCACATGCTCCCATTTCCACTCCGGAATGGGTAACGGCTGGAGTAATCCTCCCGGCCTCTGCCTCTCCGCCTTCACCTGCTGGCACACTAAGCATCGGGATACGAAGCGCGCTACCTCCCGCTTCATCCTGTACCACCATACATGTTATCTCAGATCTCTATACATCTTGTTGGCACCTGGATGCATAGAGTACTGGGATCGATGCGCCTCCTGGAGAACCTCCTCGCGCAACGACCCACTCGGCACACACAACCTGGTACCGTGCCGCAAGGAACCATCATCAGCAATGGTGAAGTCATCTGCTAATCCCATCTGAACCTGCGCCCTGATGCTCCTCAGGGACTCGTCCTCAAACTGTGTAGCCCTGATACGGTCTACTAACTCTGACTGAATCTGCAGTCCCCACATCTGCATCTCAACTCCAGGCACTATCACCTCAATGCCCAAGCTCTCTAGATCTGCCAGAAGATAACGATCTGTAGTCAGGCACATAGCTACCGGATACCTGCTCAACGCATCCGCAACTACGTTCGCCTTCCCTGGATGATACTGCAATGATATGTCGAAGTCTTTTATCAACTCCAACCATCTCCTCTGCCTCATGTTTAGCTCTTTTTGGGTAAACACATACTTCAAGCTCTTGTGGTCTGTGAAGATCTCCACACGCTCTCCGTATAAATAGTGTTTCCACAACTTCAGAGCAAAGATGACCCCTGCCAACTCCAAATCGTGGGTAGGGTAGTTCTTCTCATGAGGACGTAATTGCCTGGAAGCATAGGCAATCACCCTCTCATTCTGCTGCAACACACAACCCAGTTCCTTCCCCGATGCATCACTATAGATAGTGAATCCTCCAGAACCTGATGGCAACGTCAACACTGGAGCTGTCGTCAACCTCCTCTTCAGCTCATCAAAGGCGATCTGGCACTCCTCTGACCAAACAAACTCCATGTCCTTCCGAGTCAGCCTGGACAACGGCTCTGCAATCCGGGAAAAATCCTGAACAAATCTCCTGTAGTAGCCTGCCAGTCCCAAGAAACTCCTGACCTCGGCTACTGAACTCGGAGCACTCCATGCCTCAACTGCCATGATCTTTCTCGGATCCACCGAGATACCCTCTCCAGTCACCACATGACCAAGGAATTCAACCTTGTCAAGGAAGAACTCACACTTCGAAAGCTTTCCATAAAGCTTCGCCTTCCTTAGAGTCTCCAGCACTATCCTCAGATGCTCCTCGTGCTCCTCTGGGGTCTTCGAATACACCAAGATGTCATCTATAAACACCACCACAAACCTGTCCAGATGCTGATGGAACACCTTGTTCATCAGATTCATGAACACTGCCGGGGCATTAGTCAACCCAAACGGCATCACCAAGAACTCATATTGTCCATATCTGGTCCGAAAAGCTGTCTTCGGAATATCCTCCTTCCTGACCTTCACCTGGTGGTAGCCTGTCCTCAGATCAATCCTGGAAAACACCCTCGCTCCGCTCAACTGGTCAAAAAGATCATCAATACGCGGCAGCGGATACTTGTTCTTGATTATGAGGTTGTTCAGAGCCCTGTAGTCGATACACATCCGTATCGACCTATCCTTCTTCGGCACAAAAAGTACCGGAGCACCCCACGGAGAAGAACTAGATCTGATAAATCCCTTGTCCTGAAGCTCATCCACCTGCTTCTTCAACTCTACCATCTCACTGTTGCTAACTCTATAGACGTGCTGGGATATCGGCTCCGCGCCTGGCACCAAGTCTATAGAGAACTCCACATCTCTGTCCGGAGGTAACCCTGGCAACTCCTTCGGAAAGACATCCATGTATTCCTCTATCAGTGGATGTAGCAACCTCGGCTCTACCACCAGGGCTCCGCAGAAGACTCCCTCGGTCTGCTCCGCTGCTCCTCTGGCAAACTGAAACTCTGGCTCACCTGGCGGACTGAACAAAACTCTGCCTCCACGACAATCTATACTAGCACAATGCGTACTCAACCAATCCATCCCGAGTACAATATCGTAGCTTGGAAGTGGCATTACGAGTAGGCACACACTCAACTCCCGGCCTCCCAAAGTAACTCTCCGATCTCTGCAGACATCACGGACTAGGATAATACCACCCCCGGTCGTGATCTTGCAGAGTCTAGCTAAAGGTTCAGCAACAAGATGGTGTCTAACAGCAAAAGATACAGACACAAAGCTATGGGAAGCACCGAAATCAAATAAAGCAAGTGCTGGAATGGAATCAAGGAGAACAGAACCTGAGATAACGTCACCAACTGGCTCGGCCTCGTCTACTGTCAGGGCAAAAGCTCGCCCCTGATGTCCTCCTCGGTGCTGCTGCTGGTGCTGGGCGAACCTCTACTGCTGAGTCTGCAAAGACGGACCTCTCTGCTGCACTGCAGGTGCTCTGGCTGGTGCCCTCTGAGCGGCTCCTCCGCCCTGAGCTGTACGGGCAAGCGCTGAAGGACAATCCTTCAGCTGGTGATCTGCTGCGCCACACAATAAACATCTGCCCAACCTCTTTCTGCATATGTCCCATCCGTGCCCTGGCTTCTTACAGAAAGGGCAAACGATGGGCTGCCTCTGGCCCTGCTGCTGACCCTGCCTCTGCTGCTGGGGCGCCTGCCGGAATGGCGCACGACCCTGACCCTGGTGCTGCTGGGTCTGCTGGAATGGCCTCTTGGCTGGGCCTGCACTGCTACCTGCTCCTGAAGCATCTCTGCTCCTCTTCGTCTTCAGCTCTAAATCATCCTCAGCCCTCTGAGCGTCGCTGACAATCTGCTCGAAGGTCGCCTCGCTGTCGCTCCTAGTCAAGGACTTGACCGCCATGACCAAGCCCTTGCGAAACTTCCGCGCCTTCGCTGCCTCAGACAACCCCTCAACAAATCTGCCCAGACGGCAGAACTCCGCTGCATACTCATCCACTAGCATACTCCCCTGGACGAGCGCCTCAAACTGACTCTCCAATGCACTGAGAGTCACGTCCGGGAAGAATTTCTCCTTGAAAAGCTTCTTGAAAGCCTCCCAAGTCAATCCCGGAGCTGCTATCCGCGTATCCGTGCGGAACCAAGTAAGGGCAAGGTCGAACATCTGGCTGCCCGCTGCCTCTATCTGCATGCTGGCTGGGATCATCGCCAGCCTGAAAATGTCCTCTATATGCTCGATCCAGTCGTCGGTGTACAGGATCTCCTCTGTGCCGCGGAACTCCTTAGGCCACATCCTCTGAAAATCGATGATAGTACCCGGCCTAGGATACTGAGCCTGCTCTGGCTGTGGCTGGATCTGAGCCACTCTGTCGACCGCTGTCATAGCCACCTGATGAGCATTCTCAATGCCCATCCTCATAACATCTGCCTGACGGTGCTGCGCATCCATCATCTCTCGGAAGAACGCGAACAACTGCGTAGCATCCACTGGCGCAGGCGGTGGTGGAGGAGGTACCACCGGAACAACTGGGGTGGCTCTCGGATCAATGGGAGTAAGGGGATCTTCGAGAGAAACTGAAGCTCCCTCAACCGCAGGAGTGGCGAGTGGAGCGGTAGCGGCTGCCGGAAGTCGAGCAGGTCGAGAGGTGGCAGACCTCTCGGTAGCAGCTGCTGGGGCGGTGCGCTGAGATCTGGTCTTCGGAGGCATCCTGAACACAGATCAAAAGAAGTCAATATAGTGCATGAAACGATAACATCAATGAAGGACAGTAATATTACAAAAGAAACAATTTCAGAAAAATTAAAGATAGCAAAAGGAAGTAGGAAGGGTCCTAGTTGTGATTGAGTACACTCTCTCTCAGCCTATCTCCTATATCCTATTGCAGGTAACCTAAAAACTAGACCTGCATGGGCCACCACCAAAAATGTGTCACGACCCGCACCCGAAAATCGGGCATGAGCCGTGGGTACGTCCAGCCTACGCCGCAGAATCGGCGGTAGAACGCTGTAAAGGTCCGTTCTAGGTCAACCATATCTATCTATATCTCACAGAAAAATCCGGCATGACCTCTCCAAAAGGAGGGCAACCACGCAATATATATATGTGAATAAAATCCTCTCCAAAAGGAGGGCAACCACGCAATATATATATATATCAATAATCTCAATCACCAAAAACTAGAGGAAGAATATGAGCACGATATGATATAAACAAAGAAACAGAACCAAGAGAGCAAGACAATCCAAAATAATACAGTCCAAGGCCATAATAGCTACAATATCACAGCATCAAAAGAATAAGTACAGTCATCCAAAATACAAACCACTGGAAATAACCCAGGAAACCCACCTAGCTAACTAGGGTGCTATCGGCGTCTCCTCGGCGCACTCCTCCTCGATCACGGGGTCACAACAGTCGTCAACACCCGGCCCGTAGAACGTAGGGCAATAGTCCTCAGGATCCTCTGGAAAAAATATGCCCAGTCAGGACTGGAGCGAAGTACATAACTCTGAAAGCAACTCCAAATGCATGGTAAGGTGTATATGACGAGCAATAGAAAAGTAATCAAGATGCACAGGAAATAAATATATGCTGGAGCACAGTAAGTAGCTGTAAGGTAAACTGGAGAACAATACAAGTAGTGGAAAAGTAACTGCAGGTGAGAAACATGAATACTAGCTAAGTGCCTTGAGCACAAGTTCGTTATGTGATCGGCTTAGGTTGCACATGAAAAACACTACGATAACTCCGTTATGCGTGAGTTGCATAACCGACATACACATGAATAATGTTTGGCTTTTATCACATAACCAACTCACTACTCCCCTCCCCCACTAATACCATTGGATCCAACCACAACACGCTACGTACATGATAATAGCTCGCGCACACGAAGGCGAGAGCACAAGAAGCACATGATAGCACATGAGAATCAATACCCGAAGCACATGATAAAATACACGTGATAGAGTACCCGCTGAACACGGTAAGGGGGATAGCATCTCATGACGGGATCCACTAGTACCAGCTCGTGTAACAATGTGTTAGAATCAAGTATTACAGTTCTAGAACAAGTGATATAAATGCTATCATGAAATAGAAACTATCAGAGGTAGGTACTCGCCTGATGTCCTGAGCAACTGATGAGGATCGAGATCCGGACCGGTGTCGCAAGGACCTAATACGAAAAGCAGAATTAAACAGGGTTCTAAGCATTTAAACTGATATAAAATAATTAAAAATAGGCTTCTAGGGCTATTCTAGGTCGAACGGGTCAAACCGATAAAAATCGGGTCAAAAAGTCAACCCGGGGTCCAAAAAGTCAACTCTAGGTCAAAACTATGTCAAACGTTGACTTTTACGGTCAACGAGGACAATTATGGTCAAAGCTAGGTCAAACTAGGGTGCCCCTGAAATTCTAGGTCAAACCGAGCTCATTAAGCTACTAAACTCACAAACTCGCCTAATCGAGATACCGGGATACCCTCGGTATCCGATACCTCGCCCTAGGCCACGCACCCCGCCTAAACCCGCTAAAACCTAAGCTAGCACGCGTAATTATATATACATAAACACATAAAAATCATTCCAAGATATTTTCTAGGCTAATGCTCAAATACCCCGCTCGAAACTCAATACCTTGAATATCTCAAGGTATCGAGATACCTCGGTATCTCAAGGTATTGAGGTTTCGCTCTAAAACCCTCTAACTAGCTATCTAGCTATTGATTATGCACCTAGTTATTAATCTAGGCTAGGTAATATAGATATCTACTATATTTATATATATCTAAGTAGGTATCTACCTATATACATATATATCCACACACATATACCCAAATACCCATTTACCTTACCTAACATAACGTATATATATATTACCTATCAAGATATCTATAGATATATATATATATAAGTATAGGTATATAGATATCTATCTCTTAGATAGATATATCTAAGTATCTAGCTATCTACCTATCTAGTATCTATCTATCTAAATAACTATCTACCTATCTAATTATCTAATCTATAATACTATCTATCTATCTATCCTACTATCTATTTAGCTATCTAGTTACCTATCAAACTACTAATCTATCTATCTATTAAACCCATTTCTAACCATATTCCTATCTATCAACATAGGTATATATATATATCAATCTCTCACTCTCCCTCACTAGCTCTACTGCTACTGCTCCCTGTGCTCAAAATGCTGCTGCTGCTCGCTGTTATTGCTGCGCTGCTGCTGCTCCTCTTGGTACTGCTGCTGCTGCAGTTTCTTGCTGCTGCTGTGCTGCTGCTGCAGTGCAGCAGCAGCTGCTCCCTGCTGTGGGAGTTCCTGCCTCCCCCCTCTAGCTACAAACACACACACACACACTCCTATATATATGCATATATATATCATCATATATATATATATATATATATATATATATATATATATATATATATATATATATATACATACATATATATATATATATATATCTATATATATGTAACTAGATACATATATATACACACCTACAACTCTATATTCTAACACACACTAACACACTCACACACACACTAAAACACACACTCACATACAAATATATACATAGCTAAATATATATATAAACACCTATATTAATATATATATGCACAAATACAAATATATATATATATATACCAATACACACACTCTAAGATATATATACATACACATACACATATATATATATATATACATATACACACACAAGCACATAGATATATATACACACATATATATATAAATATATATACATAGACATACATACATATAAATATATACATATATATATATATAGACACATATACACTAACACAACACAACACACAACAACAGACAAACACACGCCCCACTCACGCCCAACGACCCCGACACTCACCAATACCCTAAAATATATAAAATATAACTCAAAAACTCTAGCACACACTCTCCGATACTAACCCAACGCGGGCACAAGCCCAAAACGAGGAAACCAAGTCGAAATGGTCGTTCGGTCATTTCGATGAACACGTGGTGCGCGGCTCGGAAAACCTCATGAAACGCACACCAAACGAACTCAGAATCGGCCCAAAATTTACCCACGCGCTCTACACGATGTCTAGATCCTAGAAAATGCGGTCCTGCGTCGATTCTAGGCTCGTGGCAGAAACGCACAAGCACTTAGAATCGGCGATGACGAAAAGCCCCAATTTTGCCCGAAACGCCCGTTTCTCCGCGATGCGGCTTCCCGTGTCCGAACGGAGACACGCACTCACCCTCTAGACACCTGACAACGTCTACCTAGGTCCGTCTAACCTAGGACATCACCCAAAATTGGGCCAAATTCGGATTCCACCCGAATTCGACACAAAACCTAATGTCAAAGTCTCTAAACTCACCCAAACTAGTTCCAACTTTCTCCTACGGGTAGGGTTAGGGTCTAGGAAGGTTCTACAACACTAATTACACTACACAAAAATAATTAGGAAGGAGAAAGTTAGGTTTTACATCTTGGGAGTTGGAATCCCAAGGCCAAAGTCTCACAACCCCTAGAAATCACCTCCCTCAAGCTCCAAGCCACCAAATCTAGCTTCCACACTAGATCTAAGCTCCTCACACCTAGGTTGGGGAAAATGCAAGGTTAGGGCTAGCATAAGGAGAAGGAATGGAAGAAGAAAGAAGAAAAATGGAAGAAAACTTACTTTGGAGAAGAAGGAAGAAGAAGTGGAGAAGAAGAAGAAGTGAAGAAGAAGAAGTAGAATGAAGAGAGAGGGGGCTGAGCTGCTGGTGTGCGGGTGGGAACGGGTAGGTAGGGCCGGCCTTGTGTAAAAAAGGGTTCTCCAAAGCTCCAAATGCACAAAATACCCTCCCCTAAATTGGTTTTGGGTTTCGGGTTCCAAAAACACTCAAACTAGCTCCAAATCTCTCCCACTAACCTCCTAAAAATAAAATAATAAATCTAAGCCCCAAAATAATTCTCACAAGGGTGTGGGCTGGGTCGAACATGGGTCCACTAGGGTATGACATGGGTCCAGGCTAGCCAAAACCCTATAACAATCATTAAAAAAAATAAGACAAGCACCAAATAAATATAAATATAATCAATTAAATACAATCCACTATTTATCAAATAAAAAATAAATAAAAAACCTTATTTTCTAGAATTGGGTAGTGACACGTCGGGCTGCAACAAGGACGTCCGAGTAAGAAGTAGGTGCAACTGATCCGATTAGTTTCTGTAGCTCGAAGTGTAGTCCGTCGAAGAACTTCTCAGCCTTCTCTTCTTCTGTCGGGATCAGGGTTGGGGCAAAGCGACTTAGACGAATGAACTCCGCGTTGTACTCTTCCACTGTCTATTGTCTTGAGTGAGGCGATTGAACTTATCCCGTAGTTCTGATCGAACGATGGCTGGAATGTATATCTCCTGAAAGAGTTTAGAGAACTCTTCCCAAGTGACTCGGTCTGGTCCGAGCCGTGTCTCCTCAGATAGCCACCAGTGATGTGCATTGTCCGTTAACTGCATTCTGACGGCAGTCATCCAACGTTCCCTTGGAAGCTCAGCTGCTTCCAATTGGTGTTGAGTGTTTGTGAGCCACTCATGAACTTCAGTGGGCTCCTCCTTGCCTGAAAAAGTGCGGGGCTTCAGCTGGCAAAAATCGGTGATAGAGCCCGTCGTTGGCCGTCGTGCTGGTAGATTCTGTAACACCCCGTTCCGCTCAAGCGGACTGCCGTCTCAATCGGCAATCGTGCAGCTGTCCCGACCTGCCTTGCCTCGATTAAGAGGCAAAGATATCCAGACTTGTCCCTACAGGATCCGGCTTGGACTTTCAGAGGCTCGCTCAGACGTATCGCTCTACCGAGGCGAATCATCGCTAAGGTGGGTGGCTACGATGAACTTGTCTTTGCTTAGCCAGCACACATAAAAATCTGGAATGTTATATGCTAGTCGCTAGGTGAATCACCCCCTGCATGCTAATGAATCCAACGCACCTAGCTAAGGGAATAATCCCAACTCATATTGCTTGCTAGAACATGAAAATGAAATACTGCTTATATTCAGACCCTCGCATGCTAATTCCCTTAACGGTTTCAACTCTCGGCTTACCTTCGGGTCCGAGCAACGTGCCTGTTTATGTTCCTTAGAAACGCATGCTTGTCTGCTTGAATGTTACCGAGTTTTCATCCAAACCTCGGGAGACTACTACGTAGTCGTTCCGTGCCTGAATAACCCTGCAAGTATCCGGGACCGTTAGGTCGCCAAGGCAGTTCCCGATTCAGGAGACTGCATCATGTCAAGTAAAGAATCATACTCCTGTGGCAAGACTCATTCAGGTATTTGGATCTCCCTGCAAGTCTCCCTCCTGTGCGGGCTTACAGCAGCCCAGGAGACTGTGCATATCCAATAGCTAAATGAATCATACTCCAGTGGCAAGACTCATTTAGGTATTCGGATCTCCCTGCAAGTCTCCCTCCTGTGCGGGCTTACAGCAGCCCAGGAGACTGTGCATATCCAATAGCTAAATGAATCATGCATTACTGCTTTTCGTGTGCTCGTGTGATTATCGTGTGTATTTAACCTGTTGCGTGCTTGCCTGTGAAACAAAAGATAACAAGTCATCCTCGCTTAGCGGCTATCCGCGTGCGAGTCATTGCATAGCATCAATGAATAACTTAACACCTGAACGATCATGTTATAAGAACCCTCCTGTTTGCATATGCTATGCCTCCTGAATGTTTATACTTACCGTGCTTGAATTAATCATGTTTGCCTTGGACAGGGAAGGATAAATGGTAAGTTGGTAAGTCTCGCCGTGTTTCCTCAAACATCGCACGACGCACTGGCCGACACGATAAGCTATTCAATGTTTGCATGAAACTGATCCTAAGGCAACTAGAAAGATAACTTAATAGTTGTGCACGGAACCTGTATTACGTGTTTGGATTTGTCGAGCGGGCGAGTAGCTTCCCCACCAGTGCATTTAATGTACTGATAATCCACCAGTTTGATATGCAGGGTGCGGGAGAACCTCGTGCGGTGCGGACGCCTCCTTCGTGCGTGCTAAGGCCAGGAGTTCCCTCTGAAGCCTTGCAACGGTGCGTCCGGGACTGAAGCGCTTATACAAGACATAAGTTGTGAACATCGCCTGACCATCGCCTGTACATTCATTCCACAGTTGTAGCCACTTGACACGCTTTTACTGTTTCAGAGAGAGAGAGGCTTGAGCGACTTGTAATCTCGGCTATACGCCGCCTGTAACACAAGTTTATATCAATAAAAGAGCTTGCTTTACTTCAACTTGTGTTTCAATGCTTCCGCTATATTTGTCGACTCAGTGAACCTGTTACCGATCGCCTATGCGTTCATGACTCCGCTGCACTCGGACAATCTGTGCGACTCTGTGGCTTAGAACTCTTGCCGCCAGCCAATGAACCATGGCCTTGCACGGGCGTGGATCACGCTCGTGCGGCATCACGCCCGGATGGGTTAAGCGATCGTTCCGCGGGAGCGCTGGCGAGGGTGATTCCCGCCTAGCGGGAACGGCCGAAATTTGCCTGCGGGAGATCGGGGCGTGACAGATTCGCCTGCTCCAGTGCGAGTACTAGGTTGTTCCTCAAGTTTTCTACCTCATGACGCAGAGCCTCTTGTTGAACCTGTTGTGGGCTTGCATCATTGCATAGAATATTTGAAACATCTGCTGCCCGTCCATAACCTACCCTTGTGGAAATACGGGCATTGGTGGTGTGAACTGTGGCGAAGGTGGAATATCGTCTCGCCAAAAACTTGAGGTATCTTGACTGCTTTGTAGTTCTAGTTGACCTCCACCAACTGGTGTCACTTCATCTTCGTGGGTAACCGCAACACCTGGTGGTGTTCCTGCAGGAGTCTCGTCGCTTGCTGGTAGATCCATTACTCTGCAACCAAAATAAACTATAAGAGGCGCACAGATAGATCAAGGCAGGATGCAAGTCAAGAAGTTTAAATCCGATATAGAGATCAAGAACGATTCAAGCAAGTGGATGAGATCCTATAACTTATCCTATCCTTGTCGCAGGCTTGCTCGATTCCTTAGTTAAAACCGAAACTATTTAGTCGTAGACCTATATGGGCCACCACAAAAACCATGTCATGTCTCAGTCCCAAAATATCGAGGGACTAGAACGTGGCAATGACCAGCAGCACACACCGATGGGCAAACCCAATTTAATGGACCCATCAGGATGTACTTAAGCTATAAAACAACAATAAGGGCAATGGTACTAATCACATACACAGTAATGAATACAACAATATCAGAGTATAAAGCAATATCAAATCTCAATAAAACATAATTCGAGGAACAACCCGATAATGAGTCTGATACAATAGTCAAGAGACAAGAATAAAGATAACAATAGCAAATACTGAGTATGGATAAAGCATATACTCAGAAGAAGTCCTCGGCGATCACTCATCTTCTGCATCTGGTACTGCTCCAGTGTATGCACATGCTCCTGTTCCTGCTGCTGCTAATGCTCATGTGCCGTATGCCTCGGGATAGATCTCCTCTGCTATTCCTGGGGACATAATCCGGATCCAGGTCCTCAGGGACATAGCAAGGTGCAATAATAACTCAAGCCATAAATAATGCAGTGCAATAGTAAATGAAATAATAGGGGAAACTATATAACCAGCTAAGTGATATGCAAGATGAGAGCATCACTAGAACTCAGGCTGAGACCACTACAAGCTCTGTGTCGGGGAACTGGTAGCAGTGGTATCATGTAGTTGTCTAGCTCGGAGTGAGACTACGACGCCGTCATAATATAATCAACCTGTAGCCTGTGTGTCTCTCCCCACCCAATGTAATCACACGTCTCATGTCCACGACATCTCATGTCCATGTCACGCAAGATCATATCTAATGCAGCAAGTCATAATGATAGCTAAGCATATGTAATATCTATGTCACAAGTCCTATAGCCTATACAGAATCACCATGAATAACTCAGAAGATTCTGTCACATGAATAGTGTCAAGTGTCCTGAGGTATGACATACTTGATAATGCAAGCACGAAAATGTGTAGGGTCATGATATCAATCTCTAGTGACGTTACACGACTCCGTGTACGGCGTCGACACCCTAATATTATTCGAACATTAAGCAATGTCTCACGGTCCTGGATTGACTATGTACATCACAGAAGTATATATATATATATATATATATATATATATATATATATATATATATACTCATTCAACAATATCAGATAACTACTGCAAGTTTGGCAAGGTACACTTGCCTGGTGTTTGGTTTCCAACTGCTGCTCTGGTATTAGTGAAATCTTCAGGAATATCTTCGAATGCTGAAACAAACATTACCATCATGCTCCGAAGATATCAAATAGCTAGAATTGCCTGTCTTTGAGTCCAATTTGGACACATGGGCAAAAGTGACAGTTTCTGGTTAAAACGGGGTCCACATGTGGCCCACTTCGCACCGAGAAGCATGCCAGAGACAATATTCTCTAAATTCGTCAAACTTAGTGTTTACAAGTCCAGAACGACGATACGAACCCAACAAAATTTCCAGAATTGGATTTCGATGAGCCGATCACAAAATCGCCCGTCAAGTGGAGCCGTGGGGCCCACGATACGCGATTTTGTCAACGTTCTCAGAATCGAACCAAACTTGGGTCATAGGACCAGTGTATTGCTACGAGTCCGATGATGCAAGTTTCGTTTTGATACGATATATGTACACGAAGTTACAACGAGTTCCAAAACATGGCCGATACGGGATATTGTCGACGGATACACGTTGATTCCGGTGTGCACACACATCCAAATCAACTTTCGCGAAATCTCACACATTCGTATTAACGTCGCACACCTTTCGGTGAAGTCCGCACACGACCAAGTCATCCCGTTTAGTGGGGCGCACCCAGTTCCGGGAAAAATAGGGTAATTATTTTCCTGATTTTGGGTCGCAGTTTGCGATCGCCACATGACGCGATACCCCGAACAAGTTACACGGGTATCAAGAGGGTCACGCAGGCTATAAGTCACAGCAGACGGAACGAAAAACTGGACAGCGAGGAGAGAGAAATAGTTACCGCTCCGAAGATGGCTAAAACTGTGATCTCGCGAGGCGGCGCGATGCTCGGCCGGCGGCTAGGGCTAGGGTTGACGGAGGCGGCGCCGCTACTACTGGTCTCGGCGGAGCTCGGGGCGGAGCTGGCTGTGGCCGGAGGAGCTCGCGGAGGAGAGGCAAGGTGAAGGCAGGGAGGCTCGGGCGGTGGCTGAGGGTGATGGCGGAGTAGACGGTGGCGGCTGGGATGCTGGCGGTGGAGATCGGGGAGAGAGGTGGCCGGTGGAGAGAGGTGGAGCTCATGGGTCCTCGGCGGAGGCTCAGGGCGGAGAGGGTGGCGGTGGCGACAGTGGCAGAGAAGGGGTGGCTGCGATGGTGATCGACGAGGTTGCCGGAGGTGGCGGTGGCGGCGAGGGGAGAGGGCGGTGGCGGAGACGTTGGCGAGGGCGGTGGTTTATATAGGGAAGTGGAGAGGAAGAGGGGAGCGGGGCGTGACCGGGAGAGGCGGGTCGTGGGGCCGGGAACCGCGGGTGGAGCGGGGACGTGTCGGCGGAGGCGCAGGCGGCCGAAAATCGCGGGGACGGCCGCTGTCGTGCGGGTGAGGGGATCGTGGTGAGGGGCGGGTTCGGGTCGGGTTGGGTAGGACCCGACCCGTTAGGGTTAGGGTTGGGTTCCGGCCGGTCCAATTTGGTTGGACCGGTTTCAGTCCGGTTCAGTCCGGTTTGAGCCCGATTCAACCCAGTTCAGCTAAAACGAGGGTTTTAACCAATTTAAAAATAGTTTTTGAGTCCAATAAATTCTAGGAAAATTTTCCTATGTCTAATATTTTATTTTACACACAAAAATATTATTTTTATAATATTTTAATATTTAGTAAAAATATTTAAATTTATTTAATTCCAAAATACCTTGATTTTAATTAGTGAAAAATCACAGAAAAATTCTAAAAATTTATTTTTAAAATCCTGAAAAAATCAGGGGGTTTACAAACGTTACGGCTTGTTATGTGGAATTTAGGGTTATCCCAAATATAATAATAAGCATCCTCATATCGTGCCATATCGAGCATGACTAACCGAGTCAATATTATACAAGTCAAAAATTATGATTGCACCAGTTTCCCGTAGGTCCACCACGCTCATTATCGCACCAGTCTCCCGTAGTGCCACCACACTAATTAATCAGTAACAGTTCTAACCTTCCTATAGGGAAAAAATGGTGGCTCGATCTTAAATATAAAAGGTCGAATATTGCACTATACTACATGTTGATGATATATAATATCCGTGGTGGCCAGCCTTACACATCGTGAGAATTATCACGGTGCGACCCATCACGCACGCTCTCGGAATGTCGTTCCCTCTCCATGTTCTAATCAGCTTTTATGTTACCTAATTAACCCTACAATGATATGGAATTCCCTATCGTGGCCACTGGAATATTCCTCTTAATAATGTCGTACAGAGTACGGGCACATTTGATACAAATGCATTTAATGTAAGGAGTAAAATATGGATTCAGACAAATATAGATGCAACATTCAAACAAACAATAGCCTAGCAACGCTATGGTTCTGACCCATTATCATTTCTGTGCCAATAATTCAGGAATATAGTATTATGCACCGAGGAGGAATCATCATGTCACGTTCAATGTACATGTTGGCCAATATCCCACACTCAATGTACAATATAGCCGTTATAAACAGGCGAATAAAACAAGTGTATTAGCACGAATACAATAACCAAGTCAGGATACCAAACCTATCAATTGGTCAGATGAATCATGTTTTGATCAAGTCAGGAGTCATAATTAATTTGTCACTTTATTATATCGATGAATAAGGATAAGAGTAGTGTGAGAATCTCTCGAGATCAGATCCACAACCCTTAAACCAAACAAAGATCGGGATTGCAGAACGTCACCCGAGTTGAACTACGCCTCTTATTATATCCAACGTATAATAAGGTAATACCAGAATGCAATATAATTATGAAGTCCAAATTCGAGTGCCACTCATCGTGGTCAGGGTAATCACACACACCAATGAATAATAACAAATGAATAAATGATGCAGGAAACAAATAAGGGAGTTGCATGAACCCCTCGAGATCAAATCTGCAATCCTTAAACCAAACAATGACCGGGATTCCAAATCCTCACCCGAGTTGAACTACACTCCTTACCCTATCGAACGCATAAGAATAAAGTTAGAAATGAAACATCAAGCATAATCAGGGCCACATCTACAGGGATCTTAATATAACAAGTCCATGTTGGGTGCCGTACATTATGGCCAAGAACCTCATGCAAGTATCAATAAGGCATAGTCCTTAACATCACTCAATAATATGTCCAAGGCAACAAGAAATCACAAGACAAGCAAGTGGTACACAATCTCCAGAAAAACAAGCATAGGCGCACTTTGCAAAAGTACACAGGCTAGGCAAAACAGGGTTGGCGCATAACAACCAACAAACAGGCAGTGGCACAATCTCACAAAAGTGCGTGCTCTAAAAGAGAAAAAAAAAGTAGGCACATAAAGCTAGGCAGACGGACTTGGCGCATTCCTCCAAAAGTGCGCGAACCACAGGGGTCTAGGTACTCAAAACAATGGTGGAGCACAATGCCAATAAACAAAAAACTCGGCACACTCTCACAAAAGTGCGCAAACAAGACACTCGACGCATTTTGTTGAAGTATTCCAGCAACATGGAGTAGCACATTCAGCAAAGTGCGCGAGCTAAAAGACGACAAGAACTAAAAGAAAAAAATACAAGTTCCAAGGCTTGCACGGCAGTCGAGGACTCAAAAATCAAGCCACGCCAAAGCCAGAGCTCGCTTATCGAGCCTGAACCGAGCAAGAGTGCGCCAAGAGATAACAGGTACGCCGGGTCATTAATCTATTAAAAGTATGCCAACCATTAAACATCCAGAGAGTGTGTCAAGGGTTATATATAAGCGACGCACTTTTGATAGTTAATGAACAATGTGTCAATTGTGCGCCGAAGGCTGAAGTCTTCCGAAAATGCGCCAAGACGAATTTTTCCAAAAATTCATCCTCTTAACATACTTTTGCAAAAAATTGGCAGTACTATTAAAGTACGCACGAGTATGGAATGTGGGTCACACTCAATATGCACCCATGGACTGCATGTCACACTCAACATGCGCCCATAATGTAAATTCTCATCTGTACTTCTTGTCACTATTCTTCTTCTCCAACCGACCCACCATTGATGCACTCAGAGCTCAAGCTCGAGACTATGACAATGCTCCAAATCATAAATGCCAAGAAGCAAAGCTATCACCACCATCACCCTCACTAATCCCTACTGTCGACACCACCAACAATCCGATCAGCTCGCAGCCCGACCAGATCTGGCCTCCTCCTCCGACTGCGGTGACCCACATTGTACTCTAGAGACCCGAGCAGTATCTCCCACTCCGGCTGGCAGAGTCGACCTCCCCTCCCATCCCTTTGACTCGAGTAACAGCTCCCACTGTCGTTCCCAACCGCGCTTGAAACCGACACCACCTTAATCTCGTCCACGACCGGTCCGCACAGAGAACTGCGGTCGTCGCTCCTCGTATTATAGTACAAACTGTAAAAAGCAACTCGTGTCCCCTCGGCCCTCGTCGTGAAGGTGAGGTTGGCAAGCATGTTGGTTGCGTTGTCGACTGGAGAGTAGTGGAAGTTCTGGGCCTGGTCCCCCGCGGAGGCCTTCATTACCAACGACGCCTGGCATGAGTCCCCGATAGACTCCACTGTGAACGCTAGGCTGGAGTCGACTGTCGAGTAGTGGAAGTTCTAGGCCTAGGGTAGCGGACGACGGAGACGGATCCAGGGACATGCGATGCTCCCAGAAGGAGACGCTGAACAACAAACTACTTTTGTTATAAAACAATTATTTTCAAAAATTATTTTATCAAACAAAATTAAAATTTTTTTCTTTCAGATTACACTAATCAAGCACAAATTCAGAATATGTATATCCAGAAAATAATTTTATAACATATTCTATGAAAACATTTTCAGAAAGAAATTTCCCAAAAACATATCCAATCCAAAGGACTAAGCTTCCCACGCAGTAATTTCTCTCTCCTGGTTAATGAGTTCTCCAACCCCCAGGTCAGTTTCCTGAACTTGGAAACACAGGATATCCTTCCTCTTGTTTGCTGGTGCTTTCTATTCACAGAGCAGCAGCTGCGAGTGGCGTTTCAATATTAGCGGCGCAGATGGCAGCCATGGCAAGAAGTGCTGCTTCCTCTCTCCTCATCGCCTCCTCTATTGCGAATTTGAGCAGCAGCACAAGACCATGGTCTAGCAGCAGAGTTCTACTCCCCATCATCTCCTCATCAAAAATCGAGAAGAAGAAACAGCAGCTGCTCCTCTCCTCCTCCTTGTCCTTGCCCTTCTCCTTCCGTGCCCGCTCCTCGATGGCGACGGAAGCTGGGGGAGAGACCTCTCCCTCTCCCTCTGCCCCTCCTCCTCCTCCTCCAGTAGCGGATACTGAGGAGAAGGAGGAGGAGAAGGTGGATCCGATAATGGAAGCGGCTCAGGCGCTGGACATGAGGGTGGGACGCGTCTTGAAGGCGTGGAGGCATCCCGAGGCCGACTCGCTCTACGTGGAGGAGGTCGACGTCGGAGAGGCCGAGCCGAGGACCATCTGCAGCGGCCTCGTCAACTACATCCCCCTCGAACACCTCCAGGTAGTATAACTACAATTATTTCTCATATTGCATTTGTCATAAATCTGAAATAAATAAATAAATTAAGACTACGCCCTAACAAACAATGTAGATTTTGTCAACAAAAATGCCTCAATGAAAAAGGTCAGTATGGGGCCTAAATGTAAACTTAACTCTCAGAAGGAGAAGAAGAAGAAGGTGTATACGAATACATTGAGTACTTGTATGAAGAATTCGACGAAGGTGGATCAACACTCGAAAGGCTGTTCATCTCCACAAGGCTAGTTCTTCGAAATATGAATTGGTCGAGGAACATGAGTGCTCGTCTAGATCCAATGTGTTGAAAAAGGCCAGACGGTTTAAGGGGTAGGGCACGCAGGAGACTGTTAAACATGAATTTGATCGAGATAATTTCGAAATAAGCATGGAAAACAACTAGCTTCGACAGATATGTTCCACAAATACATACATATATATGGATAAGGACACGATACGGGTAAGGGATACAAACATTTTCAGATAGGTAGAATAAGTAGACGCCTATAAATATAGTGCATGAACATGAACACACAACATAGAACAACACTAAGTGGCAGAAGGATAGGGTTTGGGCAATCATATAAAACAAACTCAAACACTTTGCGGATAGGATTTAAATAATGATTGTGGAAAACCTGATCAGACTTAAAAATTTATAATGATTTAGGGTTGTAGCATTGCTGCCATAGCATATACATAAGTTAGACTAATATAACTTTAATGTAATTTTACTATATATACTAGAGCATTTTTGTTTCAGTAGTAAAAAAAAATTAATAGTTTCTATGTTCACTTGATTAGATAAAAGAAATAGACAATGATCTAAAGAAGTAACCTTTAGCAGATAATTGATGAGTCCAACCTAGGTCTACTTTGATCTCTCTAAGACTCATGATTGTTCTTTGCTTTATGAGAAAGACAGTAGACACGGGCACTAATTACATCGAAGAAGGCAAATATTGATTAATTAAGAGAAATTAGGAGGTTATTTGTTGATTTGATTCAATTGGCTTCTGAAGTAATATCTTCCATTTGATGTCTGTGTTTTTATGGGAAAAGGAAATATGTCAAAATAAGGTTTGCAATCTCAATTTTGGTTCAGGTGTTTTGCTTCTTTTTCTAGGTGCAGTTTCTACAATTCATTTGTTTCGGATTGGAATTCCATAGATTGTTTATGATTGGTATGGTGTGAACATTTCATGGAACAGTCTGAGGCTCCTTATTTTTGGATCCTCTCTTGAAGATTGAGGAGAAGCAAACACTACCTTTCCAGTAGCACTATATTTTTATCAAAAGGGAATATGTTATGCTGTAGAGTGTACTTACTATGCATCTCTGAAGTCTCTGCATAGCTTGTATCATTGAGTAGCTGGAAGATAAAAATGTGCATTTGTAAATAATAGCAAGTCATAAACCAGAAATAGAGATATCAGTGATAGTGAATGAATATGATCTAAATTATAATTCATTTGTGCGTACATTTAACTGCAGGACAGTAAAGTGATTGTCCTGGCTAATCTCAAGCCTAGAAACATGCGTGGCATCAGGTCAAATGGAATGCTAATGGCTGCTTCTGATGCATCTCATGAGGTTGTTGAGCTTCTCTTGGCTCCTGAAGGTTCAGTCCCTGGTGAAAGAATATGGTTTGGTGAAGAAGAGGAGAAAGATAAACAACCAAACGCGGCGTCTCCTAATCAGGTCTGCTCAAAGAACTACATGTTCATAATTGTATTACCTGTAGCAGTCCTTATATCTCTATCTTTCCTATTTTTGGACATAAGTTGACTCTATCTGAACTATATCTACAAATATGGAATTAGTTATGATGGTTATGTTTGAACTTTGAACTTATGTTTACACAATCAGTTAGTATGAATATAGACACTGCATTTGTCAAGCAAGTGTGTGTATATATATATATATATATATATATATATATATATATATATATATATATATGCGACTATTGCAGATTTTTCTTAGTTACTGGGTAGAGAACTCCACAATTTTTAATCGAGTTGGTCATTACATTTTCCCAAACCCTTGACAAATTTTTGGGAGATATATCAAATGAGATTTTCTTCCGTATAATCTCTATCAAAATAGTTTATTTCTATGTTGTACTGGGCGCTAGGCGAGGCGAGACGACAGGTCGTCCGCCTCGCCTAGGCGTCCGTCTAGGATTTTTGCATGTTCTTGATATTCTGCAATTATGTATACAACTATACATATACTATATGTAATGTAAGAAGCAACAAATAACCAATATTCAACATCTAGTAAGATTAAGCAATAAGCATAAAAGTAACACTAATAATAAGTTCTAATAAGCATTAAACAAGCATTCATTGAGCAACACAAGAAGTTTATAACTAATAAGTTCTAATAACCTGTCTAAATACCGCCTTTTTTCCCTGGGCGACCCTAGGCGGTCGCTTAGGCGTGCCTAGGCGACCATAGCCACACCTGGGGAAAGTTTCTCCGGGTCGAGGTGCCTCCTCTCCAGCCTGTACGCCTAGGCCGCCTAGGCCTCGCCTCGCCCGTGACAACATATGTTTATATAGTATCAAAGGTTGTGAAAAGTGCTAGGCGCTAGTCGGGCGGGCATCCGCCGCCTAGCGCCTAGCCCGCATAGATGTAGGTGGTTCAAAAGATATATAAAAAAAATTCAAAAAATCTAATTAAAATTGTATAAAAAGTCCATAAAATCCCATAACATGCATAGTCGGGCGTCGGGGGGACTAGGCGAACGCCTAGGCAGGCATCGGGCGGACACCAGCCGCTTAGCACCTAGGCGCCGCCAAGGCGGCTGTCTTTTAGAACAGTGATAGTATCCCTCTCCATGTCCATTGGGTTTTGCAATAAAATCCCCTAATAGAATTTAAGAAAACAGAAGGATAAAAGTATTCACTTGATCTTCATGATGCCTGCTTTGTATAAAGAATATTTTCTTCTTTCTGTAAATTACATGACCGCAACAACAAAATTACTCCAATATCATGAACCTTTTATTGTTTTTCTTCTATTAATTCATTATCCTTCAGTGACTTCATTACAAAAGTAAGCATTAAACAAGCATTCATTGAGCAACACAAGAAGTTTATAACTAATAAGCATTAAACAAGCATTCATTGAGCAACACAAGAAGTTTATAACTAATAAGTTCTAATAACCTGTCTAAATACCGCCTTTTTTCCTTGGGCGACCCTAGGCGGTCGCTTAGGCGTGCCTAGGCGACCATAGCCACACCTGGGGAAAGTTTCTCCGGGTCGAGGTGCCTCATCTCCAGCCTGTACGCCTAGGCCTCGCCTGTGACAACATATATTTATATAGTATCAAAGGTTGTGGAAAGCGCTAGGCGCTAGTCGGGCGGGCATCCGCCGCCTAGCGCCTAGCCCGCATAGATGTAGGTGGTTCAAAAGATATATAAAAAGAATTCAAAAAATCTAATTAAAATTGTATAAAAAGTCCATAAAATCCCATAACATGCATAGTCGGGCGTCGGGGGGACTAGGCAAACGCCTAGGCAGGCATCGGGCAGACACCAGCCGCCTAGCACCTAGGTGCCGCCAAGGCGGCCGTCTTTTAGAACAGTGATAGTATCCCTCTCCATGTCCATTGGGTTTTGCAATAAAATCCCCTAATAGAATTTAAGAAAACAGAAGGATAAAAGTATTCACTTGATCTTCATGATGCCTGCTTTGTATAAAGAATCTTTTCTTCTTTCTGTAAATTACATGACCGCAACAACAAAATTACTCCAATATCATGAACCTTTTATTGTTTTTCTTCTATTAATTCATTATCCTTCAGTGACTTCATTACAAAAGAATATAGCTCCTTTTATAGGTAAAGTGATCGACTCTATTACATAAGTATGAGATACCTTTTTGTATATAGAAATAAACCAACTGGCCGCCTCCACCGATCAAGACCCTGACTACCTAATTCTGAGTCTAACTAATAGGAAATTAATCAAGACAAAATAGGTAAGTTGAATTAGTTTATTTCAACATTCTCCCTTAAACCAATTCATCCACCGAATACATCCCAAGCATTCTTCGGAGCTTCACAAACGTCTCTTGCTTCAATGACTGAAAATGTATGCAACTTGATGTTCACTCTAGCAATAATATTGTATGATCTCCTTATCTTTGATCAAATCTCCGATGAAATGCTAGCGTACCTTGATTTGGTTGTGTCTATGTTGAAACACCGGATCTCATAATTGAAATAGCCAAATTTTTGTCACAATAAACTTTTGTCGGTCCATCTTGAATATGTCCAAGTTCTTCAAGCACAAGACCAATGTCTTGATCAAACATCGACACTGTATATTTAACAACTTTAAGATTTCTTGTCGATAAACCAGTTTTTCATGACCGCACCAAAACATTTTGAAGTTGATTGACACTTCATCCATGATAAATTTCAAGAAGTTAGTCTTTATCATGTTTTCTTTGCCACACAATTGTCCCATATGCTTATCAAAGCTCTTCCCGACCTTTGTTCCTACAGTCCCATTTAATCCCACATCATCAAAAGAAAAACACCTCTAGCCTAAATTTTTGGGGTTGGCTATTTGAATCGTCTTCTTCTATTCTGCTATGTTAAGGGCCATGCTAACAAAATTGATATCCTTTTTTAACACTTCAAACCATGTTTGTCTAGGTCTATCTCTAATCTTAGTGGCTCCATTGACTACTATATTATCGTTCCTCTTTACGGGAGCGTTTATTTGGTCTGTGTTGCATATGACCAAACCATTTAAGATGATTTTTATCATTGTCCTCAATTGGCACCACCTTTAACTTTCTATAGATATGCTCATCTATCTTAGCATTCCATTAACTTTTGGACATGTTGTTCCTTAATTGCCCAATACTTTGATCCAGAAAGTATGATTGACCTCATAGCAGTCTTGTAGAACTTTTCTTTCAACTCCAGATGCATCTTGAGACCACAAATTCCTCTAACAACTCTCCTCCATTTAAACTATCACGTTTTAAATCTATGCAGACATCTTTCTTAATTTCTCCATCATGATGAATGATTGATCATAAATATTGAAAATTATCACTCTTAGGTATCTTTTGTCCATCTATATAGACTAACCCCCATCCCCTCTCCACCTCGTTTCTCTTTGACCTTTGGTTGAGGTTGAAATTTATTTCATATACTCCGCTTTGTTCTACTAATTTTAAATCCCTTATATTCCAAACCTACACCAACAGTAAAAAAAACAAAATCATCACTTAAATCTCATTTGTCACGAGTAGTTTTCCTATTCCTATAAGGGCATGTTTAGCAATTCAAATCTGAAGGGAAGTTACGTAGTTAAGTTTTTGGATAACTTTGAAAAGGGACAAAAGTGCACTGTGCACAAACGGCAATGAAATGTGTTAGATTGCTGCATTGTAGTCTGATAATTGTGCACTTCGTGTGAACTTCTAAATATTTGCGTGCTTGTCAATCCAAAAACTGGTTTGGTAAAAGTAATATTAATCCTGTAACACTTCCTCTAACTAATATGAAATTAATGACTATTCTGATTTCTCATTTGGAGCCATTACGGACGCAAAGGCTCGCACTTTCCAGCTTGCTTATGGAGCCTATGGCTGTGTTTGGTTGCTACCTACGTTGCACGAACACGAGAAAATGATGTCCGTATATGTATTGTGTTCGTACCTGTGTCTCTACTCATGCAAGATATGTAACTACCTCTGTAATTATTTGAAAATGTCCATATCCCGTACCCATTTCGGGTTCGTATCTGGGCCCGTGTCAGTGCAACATAGGTTGCTACAAACATGTGATGGAAAAGAAAGGAAATGATCATGGGAACCTATATAAATGGAATCTTGTTTCTTCGTAATCCCATTTCGTTCTCTTTTCCTTTCCATCACTTCTACCAAATTAAACAACTGTGCGGAGAACTAAAAGAGTTTTGACCCACCAAGATTCCCAAGTGAAAAACATAAAAGACTTGGCTCATCTTTTTGCAGTTATAGTGCAACTTTTGGACTACAAAACCGGCCCTAAGTTATGCCCAAAACAATCACATAGGATAGGACGTAAAGCTGATGTGAAGATTAAGCTTAGCCGCTGAACACGTACTAATAATTATGCCATACATCAATGGCAAAATAATGTTATCATAAGGTGGGCAGAAATGAACTGGGAAAATTTTAAAGAAGTATGTCGTCTGAAGATAGAATAATAGAAAATGGAAATTGGATCTTGTGGTTTGAACCAAATAGGATGTGAATTTGATGTCTAAAAATGCAGTATGAATTTAAACCCTTAGCTTTAAAGAATAGCAAGAAACCAAATATCTGTGAGCAATGCCAACTTAGGGCAGAAAACCTCTGGCGCGGCCAGATTTGCGGCTTATGTCATGGCCAAGATGAGGAAGAAATTTAACAAAAGTCGATAGATTGAGAGAGCATAAAATTAGGAACAAGCTCATTAGATGCATCAGCAGTGAGGGTATTTAACGATTTAGAGAAGTTATTTTTCTTAAATAAGTAAATGAAACTCTACATGAGTACCTATTTGAAATTGAGTAGATCTATGTTTACTATTATGCATCCCAGAACAGTGATATAGAGAATCGGGGATGCTTTTAAATGATCGGCTAAGATTGATTCTCAATTGAGATTTGAGAAAACATAGAAGTCGAGTGTAGAGCCCAGAAAATTCTTCTATGGTAGGAGAAGCACCTATGATGCCCATACATATTGAAGGAAGCTATCTTTTTGCTAAAGCAGGTGCCAGGTAGTGGAATATCTAGAGGGGATTGGTGGTCTGTTTAATTTAATTGTTATTATGAAATGAAGTTAAAAGTTTATTTGAACTTATTAGATGTGTAGATGATGGGGCCATAAGAAATACTTGTCTACAAGTTCCGTCCATGGACCTTTTTGCTTATGAGGTGAATACTGAATATACTCGGAAAGAAGTAATAATTGTGTTTGGTTGCTAATATATTGTTAGACAATGAAGCTGCATGCTAAAATTATAATCAATTAGGCAAAGTATGGGAGTAGTGGGATAGAACTATGAACAAAACTATACTATAAGGAAAACAATATTTTACTGAAAAAGAAGTTCAAATGATGCCACAACTAAAGTTGTTGGCTCAGAGATGCTAGAAGGTGATTTGCTTTGTAATCATTGGAGAGATTATATAGATGAATTGGGAGTGTGTGTAAACAAAATAAGTGAGTTAGAGCTTGGTGACAGAAGCAGAGAAGATCATAATGAGGTGGCAGGCAATGTCTGTAGCAACACAAGCAGAAAGCGGAAAGAGGAACCATCATATGCTTCCATTTCAGATAGATCACAGAGTCATGGAGTTTTGCTCTTAATAGACTGTTGAAATGGAAAAGGAATTATGGCAAAACATACATGTTCACCCACTTCTGGAAGCACTGTTGACTTTGCAGGCAATGCTAAGCTTTGTTTTGCATCCTTTCTTAATCCTGATACTTTGTGCACTACAAAAAGTTGGGAGCTAATTTAACAGTTCATATGGCACACTAGACTAAGGCTTGAACATCTCATAACCACCCATGGTATCATAGACAAAGATAAGCCTACAATCATATATTAGTTTTCATATTTGTTGATTTTTCTTCTTCTTATACTCTGCAGTAATCATTGTCTGTATCAGAGTAGGAAATCTGAAAATTTCTTCGACCATCTCATCATCTTACCTCTCCATTTAACAGTAGATAGCATATACCTACCCGACAAGTGGTGGTTAGGGTTTATAGCATGATCCTCTCATGCTCATAGCTACCTTAGCTAGAAATTTGATATCAGGATTAACGTTAGGTCAACAGCTGGTTATATAACTTCTCAATAAAGAGGTAGGCCATCCTACCTAAAACCTGGTCATCTAGGTTCATGTTTCTCTCATGTTCATAGCTACATTGGCTAGGAGTTTGGCGCCAAATACAGGGTTAACATCCAGTTGACGGCCGATCATAAAGCCTTTTCAATTCCATCTTATGCAGCTTTTTTTTTATGCTCCATGGTTGACCCATACTGATGGGAAACAGCTTGGATGAGGATGACTTAGTCACTTAAAAGAGCTTGTAGTTGACTAGTGCTAAAGCTTTGAAACATACAGTATATTTCTCCTCATAAAAAGCTTCGACGATGGTGATGACGGCTTGGAGAGCTTGCTGGAGATCTTGCAGTTGACGTAAAGCTCTTCAACATTTACATAACTTGCCCCTCAGTACAATTCTACCTGTAGGACCATAACTATACCAATTTTTATTTGATTTAGGCCTTGATGTTTGTGTACAGCATGCTATTCCTTCTATACACTGCACATTTTTTTGTGTGGTGAATCTATTTGAGTGTCTACATCTTCAATCGCACAAACCCTCTTAATCTGATCTACCTCCTGGTTTGGCTGCTATGGTAGTATTGCAATAATTAATAACTCCAAGAAAGTCGCTGCATAATTGATTGAAAATACGAGTCTTGACCGCCTCGTCTTTTAAGTGCACTTCTAGATCAATTAATGAATCTGCCTTTCAACAGGTTCAAAAGAAGAAGATATGGGAATTTGTCCAACCTCACCTCAAGACCACAGATACATGTGTAGCTGTTCTTGGTGCTTATCCTATGCGAACTTCAGCAGGTGTTGTGAAATGTACTTCTTTAGAAAATGCTAATATCTCTTGATCAGAGTGCCAGTGATTCTCTTTGTGTTTACATGAACCGTTCTTCTACTTGGTACCTTAATTCTTCTTGTGCACTCACAATAGTCTGGCCGAGGAGCATAATTTTTTGTGAGAATAGCTGCACTATGCTTTGTGATCTGAATGCTTGGTTGTAAACATTGCTTTTCAAGGATAAATAAAAATTGGTTTACTTTGATAGAAATAGTATTGTACTAGTTTGTGTACTGTCATTGACATATTTCCATTCTGTTCAGTGCTGAGGGGAGTCCAAGTCTTCCACAAACACAACTTAGTCTTAGCCAAGAGCTCCAACTCGGGGCTGAAACATTTTCAGACTCAAGTACCTTACATAATAACAATAAAATTCAGATATCTGCCTTGCCAGACACGGGATTTTCTTTCCGTTTGGTATATTGTAATTTTCATCGTCGCATATTCTGTAGCCCAACACATAATGGGATGCCAAGATTGAACTTCTTATGAGTTGATTTCAATTTGCTTCTGACTAAATTAGAAATTTATTTTGCGACCAGAGATAACTAAATGTGAAACAAACTGAACTCCACAAGAGAAACCTCTGAAATGACTACGAATGATCAATTGCCACTGATAGTCCCTCAAAACTGGTAATGTTATGATCCACTCACATTAGAGCCATTATTGGCATAGCGTTAGATGTTTTGCCAATGTGCAGACAACACGAAACAAATTAAGCAATAATCAGATGCACATGACACAATCAAATGTAATTATTAAAGGATACCATGATAGAAGTTAACCACAGAGGGGTATAGCAGAGGACTGCACAATGTACATCATGCTAAAGCTTGAATGCTGAATGTTATGAAGTGTGACAACAACAGAAGCTAGCGCATGACCTAACCACACAAGAACAGACCACATCTTAATGATATTAACCACCCTATGACAAACTGTCATATAGTAAGAGGCATACAATATTTTCCCTCCTCCCAAGCTAAACTAGTAAGAATTTTCAGCCTGGGTGTGATAAGTTCTCCTCCTCAACTGGGATTCCGGAGTGGGCTGCTGCAGATAAATCCTAGTTGGGTCATTTGGATCTATATACCTGTAGTACGAGTAACAAACAAGAACAATTAGAAAAACAAGCATTGCCAAAAGACTCCAATCTAACCCGCTAGATAATGAAGACCGAAACTCCCAAGTACTTACGCATGATTCATCATATCATCAACTGGAGTCTGAGCAGCCTGAAGTGGGTCAACTCTTGGTGCAGTATCAGCAGCAGCAGCAGATGCGTACGACTGGTGCTGATTATATTGTCTAACAGATTGAATCAGATTAAGAAAGAGAGGCACAAAAGTACCGCAGCCACCTTCCTTGAACAAGATCTTGAAGGCATGAGTGGAGTAGAGAGCCCGGTGCTGGTCCTCTGGTACAACCTGTTTTATTTCCCACAATGAGTAATACTAGATGGGGACATCATATAGATACAAAGAACAAGAGCACTTTATATGAGACTTCCACTTACAGGCTCCACCAATCCAGATATGTTGTTGCAGTGGAATATTGGCTGGTTGAACTTTTCGCCATGTATAAAGAGCTGCGAGAGAGGGAGCAACCAAAAATGTTTTTCAACATGCTCAAGATGATAATAGAATGCTAGACCACTGTAGATCTTATTCTTCCATCATATCAAAGAGAAGCATAACATCTCTATCATCAGATAGTCACAAATTATAACTGCCATATTACAAAACCCAGAAAATACAGAAACCAACAGATCAGCTGCTCTGCAGCTGCTAACAACAAATAATTTCAATATCCCCATGTCATTCTACTACAATGGGTAGTAGGGATATATATATACTTCTACTGATAGAACGGCCTATAGTTCTCCACCGTTTTAGATTCATCAAGAAATTCCAAAAAGTTATAATTCATAAACTCAATCGAAAGGATGATTTTATACTGCTATCGACAACATATTAAACTTTCAGAGACTAAGATGCATAAGATACGGATAGAAGGGCATTTATAACTCTGACATTGTACAAGGTAAAGAGAGTTAATTTATCATATTTGAGTTATAAGGTCATGCTTTACAAGTGGAGGGAAGGATGCATAAAATCTGGTTATAGCTTTTGGAAAAGTAAGCTCATGATAATGCACCTTTTTATTTGGATGTTTAATGTACAGTTAGTTTAACAAGAAGATATGTAATAATGCAAATTAAATCAGTACCAGTCCTTAGACCTGAATAGTGAAGAAAACCAACTCTTAGGAAACATCACCCAAGAAAGGTGAGGGCAGCTTGGCCATGTCTTTGAAGCCCCATCATGGCAAAGGAAAGAAGGCGGCCCCTAGAAATAATAAAAGCTGAGAGGAGGAGAACTCAAAAGAGGACTCTAAGACGATGTTCCATGGCAAAGGCAAAGGATCAATCTACCAACAAGAGTGCAGGGTGCTTCATCTGCAGAATCATTGGGCAAATGGTCATGAACTGCCCTAAGGGGAAAGTTCTCAACAGAACCTTCTTAAAACCTACTGCCCTAAGAGGAAGGTTCTCAATGCAACTTCTTAAACTTACAACGGACAATTATGCTACTAGCAAAAAGGAGCCTGAAGAGCCAAGGAGTGCAATTAGGCTAGTAAAGGCTGTGAAGAGCAAGCTGCAAGCAGGTCAGCAAGGGTATTTATTACATGGACGTGAGAATGAACTGTCAGCACTTTGCCGCCCCAGTTGATATAGAAGAACTCACAGCTTCATATCAGTGCAAGCAAGCAGAAGAATTATTTTGATGTGGTGCAAAGTCATGCAGAGCAAGAAGCATCAACAGCAGAGCATGACATGGTTCAGGGACAAAAGGTATATCACTCATTTCTCCGTTCCCCATGGTTTATATTTCATACTCCCTTCAAATGTCTATTTTCTTGAGGTTTAGGGCTGGGGTTTGACCAATTTACCTTATTTCCCCCTTTATTTCCTAGATGTCTAAGCTACTAACTGTACATAACTTACAGTATAATAACTGTTATTGAAGTCTTCTATCAAATCTAGAGAAGTTTTGGGGTTAGTCAAGGACTACCAGGCTGGGATCAGGTTGAGTAAACAGAATAAATGTCCAACTATTCATTGTTGAAAATTTTCGGAACCAACTTAGTGATAGAATGTAAAGAGATCGGCCTGGACGGTCCTAACCATACCAAGCAATGGTTTCTCAGCCAAAACCTTAAAACTTTACACCTTTAATAGGCTAGAATTTGTAGGGGTAGATGCGAGATGGAGGAAATTTACATCAGGGGAGTAACATGTCAAAATTGTAGCAAATTTTGAAGTTCACTATTAAAAGACCATCTACATGATGGTTCACTATTAAAAGACCATCTACATAATGGATAACCAAAGTGGATCCTGTGCCGACCTTAAGGAAAACTATAAAAGAAGAAATAAGAAATAAACCTCTTTGACTTCCACTTCTTGCTCTCTCTTCTCCATATTACCACTATTTACTATATATATTCTTCATAGTGAATCATTGAGATATAGACTTGTTCATGTAACAACAACAACGAAGCCTTTACCCAAATCTTTAGTTGGCTGCCCAAAACATTTTCTTCTATTCAGCTCTGTTAAGGGTCATGCATTCAACACTAACAAAAACTATATCTTCTTTACAACTTCAATTTTTCAAGCCTACCCCTAGCCTTAGGGGCGCCGTTAACTCTCATCTTATAACTTGTTCTTATCAGCACGTATATTGGTCTACAATGCACATGCCCAAACCACTTAAAACGATTTTTTTCTAGTCCTTCATTGGCACCACCTCCAACCTTCCATGGATACACTCATTTCTTATCACATCTCTTCTCTTTATGTATTTCCAATCATCCATCTTTGCGTTCACATTTCATTTATGCTAAATATTTGAACATGTTGGTTCTTAATTGCCCAATACGATCCATAAGACTTAAATTTCATGAAACTTCAAAAATGTACTAATATATCCTAAATTTTTGGATTTGCATTCATCATTTTATAATGAAAATGAAATGAATCAAGAACCCAAAACTGTTTAGTTTTACAAATTGTTCAAGTAAATTACAAAAGTACGTAGAGTACAATTAACTATTACATGGAAGCTAGAAAGATGCAGAGTGGGAAGAAACAATTGCTACAACCACAACTTAGTTGAATAATTGCAACTTCGCTCAAAATTTCTCACGAAGAAGTTCGTGGATGCATTTAATGAACTAAGGACATTATTATAGATAACGAATCTTAAAATGATTAGTTTCTATATAGTATACTTTTCATTTTGATCATGAAAACAACTTTCTTCTGGAATATGTATTAATCATGATTTCACCAGTAAAGATCTCCTGCTGTTGACTCATAGCCATCTAGCCTGAATGTTGCATTTGGCATAAAGTTCCTTTCTACCACTTGCTCCTATTGGAGAAAATCACTTTCAAACTAAGATCAAACTTGCATCCTATGAGCTTTCTCATCTGTATATGTCCTTCGGATTAATCAGGGTACTATATCAAGACCTAAAAAGCATTAAACGCTGCAAAATGTATTCCACTGAGGCAAATATAATGTCCAACTTCGCTTAGTTTCCCATGTATAACCATAAATATATTGTTATATGGAAATAGAACAGGTCAAGCACTTAAAACCCCGTCTTCCTCCTTTGCATAACAAATCTTTATGCCTACAATACTCTTGCTTCTCTTCTTCGCATTTCTTATCTTGTATAAGATTGCTTTTGAGACGTATAATACAATGACTGACAAAAGGATTCCAGCCCTTCTTTATAAGCCTTAATTGAAGGGGATTTGTCATGTCACCCTAGTTCCTACAGCCTTCCATCAGCATGGCCAATTCAATTTCAAGTAGAACCTATAAAGGATCTTCACCATCGCTCATTAAAAGTACACCTCTTTTCCTCTTTAACCAGCTGCTTGGGGTATACCTCTGACCTAACATTATTCCTAACTTCAAAGACCTGCCTAACTTTCTCTAAAAATGCATACTATTTCTACATAATCACATCCCTTTTACATAGTTTCTGTTATATTATACGAGTTTCTTATGCATAGAAACATGAAACTTTACCTATCGTGTGTGAATATCCCATTACTCATGCACTTCACTGGATGGCCACTGTTTACAGTCGTTAATGGTTTTCGTTTTCCTCTGAGCTCCCGGGAAGCAAAGAAATGTTGAACATGCCAGCGTATGGGCATGCCCCTTAGATGTCCAATGATCATCTTAAGTAGAATGAGAGGAGAAAAGACATTGACCTAAAACTACTAGATACATGGTAAAGAAGTCAAAATTTGCTGTTCATGAGAAAATACCAGGGGCATATCAAAAGCTGTGAAGTGCACATCTGGTTTCTTGGAGACAAAAACCATGCGTATATTTGACAAGTAGATAGTCCCCTTTTCTTTGACATGACCACCATGACCTCTGTCGAAAAACATCAAAACCAGTTAGCAGTCCATTACAAGAAAGCAAATAATAAGATGGTCATAACAAATAAAAACAATATTATTATTATTATTATGCTACATGCTCCGCCACTGAATTAATCCCGTGAAGTACTAAAGAATTACACCACAAGGAACAAGTCAGCACCTAGCAACCACTATGGATATTGCTCTCAAATAGAAGGAACTTCCAAAAGCAAGTAAAATCCATGAACTTTCGACTCTGTTTATGATAATACATTACTTTTAGGTGGCGTTTGGATGAAGATTTTGTATTCCTAGGAATCCATTTCTCATTTTTTTTCCATGGGAAAGAAATTCAACATTCTCATACCCATGTTTGGTTAGGTTGGGAATATGTAGTCTGAAAAATTCAATTTTTTCATTTCCATGTTTGGTTCATACAGGAATAGGAATCTTAATTTATTTAGTTCTCCATAAATATATTAATTTCACGATGCTAGTGTTACCTAAATTCAGTTGGTGTCATTAAGGGGATTGCCATAAAAAAAATTTGTAATTAATGCATTCAACCTACATTTCCAGGAAAGTAAAAAAAAATTCTGGGGGGTCTTGGGTTTTACTTTCCCACATATGTGGGAAACTGACCCCCCCCCCCCCCCCCCCCCCCCCCCCCACCCCCAAACAATATTTTCTCCCAATTTTCAATCTTAGACTTACCAAACATTGGGTAAGGAGTCCAAAACTCATTCCCAAGCCTCTAAAAATTGAACCAAACAACATCTTAAGTCTTGTACACCGTCATCAATATAGCTTCCAACTGCCCTTTAAATCAAGTTTTGTAGTATCTACCGATATTGATATTGATTGATAGGATTGTATCGATTATGACATATGTGATTCGATACTTACCCACTCCAATACTGGACGATACCAAATCGAGCATATCTCTTTGGGTCAGTTCAACAAAGAAAAAAAAGTGTAACAAAAACAATGTCGATGAAATGTTCTCACTATGCCGAATATTCAAATTTTTTTTTTCTTCATCTATTCTATATCTTCTATGCTCCAGATACTAGGATCAATATCTAACGAGATAAAATCATCTTCATAGAGGAGGTAGAATCATCTTTATAGAGATGACATGCGCATTATCTGCATTATCAATAGATATGATCAATTATAACAAGTCACACTCATATTAGTCCGTGAAGTGTGGCCTAGTGGTAAAGGCACCGGACATGGGCGTTTGTTTGGGGGGGGGGGGGGGGGGTCTCGGGTAGGGAAAAAAATGTCACTCATATATTCCGAAAATACTGAAACGAATAATTTCCACAGTCAAGGGGGGGGGGGGGGGTCTCGGGTAGGAAGAAAAAATCACTCATATATTCCGAAAATACTGAAACGAATAATTTCCACATTCAAACTACCAAAATGGTCTATAAATCCAAATCTTACGTAAATTAGTGTGTCGATAAATCCAATTATCAATACACTATAACCCTTATTGTTCGTCAAAAGTTGTACACTAAAAATTCTTCATCGACACAACATAACCATTACGGCTTGTCAAACTTGTATACTATAAATTCACAACATTAATACATATTAATATTATTCCATTCATAACTAAAGATTGTGAGGGTTCTTTACTTTAAGGAAGTAAATTCAACAATACCTATCAAGGGTAACATTCAACAATGACATTACTACTCCTTTCAAAACTAACGGAAAAACAACAAATAAAACATAATAAAATTATGCCAATACCTATCAAATACTTATCTAGTTTTTAAAGTAATTTCTTGCCATCTTTTACATTTTGAAACCTAAGGCCTCTGAAACTCGAATCCGTAACTGCCGAAACCGCTGATACCGATACTCATAAGAAGGGTCCGCAACCGACACAGATACTGCTTAGCTTGCTTCTAATCACAATGTCTATTTTGTAACCATTTTTTTTATTGTAAAAATTGAGTTGGACCACAGATAACAATATAAACTTAGCATCCTGGAATAGGATAGTCATGGAAATGGCGCTTTCATACATATATGGGAGGTAAGGTTCCGTATATCTTGACCCTTTCTCAAGAGCGAGGCTCGGGACGTCTTTTATTTATTTATTTATTTATTTTTAAATTTTATTATCGAGGGTCTAGCGGACAGGATTTTAAGCATGGAAATGATCCCAAGATTTGCATGCGCAATTTTCATATATAGTGTTTTCTTTGGTTGAATCTATGATCCCAATGCGCGAAAATCAAGAAGAAGAAGATGAGTAATAGAAGAATTATTATTATTTCATATAGTCTAGGATCTATAACAACATAATAACTAATTAATTAATTAATTAATTAATTAATTAATTAATTAATAAAATAGTTGGTGAGAGAAGAAGACTAACGCATTTGGTATCTTGTCGACGTGGAACTCGACGCCTTCTCTGGCGAGGACGAACAGCTCTCCGAGGAAGGGGACGGGCATCCCGTTGGCAAATAACTGAGGATTCACTGCCATTTCTTGATTTGGTCGATCGATCGATAGATTTTCTCACAAATATTAAACGAGATTTCTTTAGGAAGAAGGAAGGAAGGAAGGAAGGAAGGAACCAAGAAAGCGGTGGAGAATTCCAGATGGAACTCGGACAGACGGTTGATCGATTTATCGGTCAGGAAAGTCTCGTTTATAAATAGATAGATTACTACCAGCTTCTTCTTGGGCTGGGCCAACTTATCGGCCATTGTTACCTTCTTGTCACGACACCATAATTTTGACAGTCCGTTTCTTACTTCTGTCAAATTTCTGAAAAAAAAAAAAAAACGGTTAAAATAGTATTGTTGACAGTCATCATTAGTCTTTTTATTAAAAGGACTGCCTTTACGGTTTTCTAAAAATAATAAAATTTATAATGGTGGCGAACTCGGATGACCTTGTGTTTACCGAGGAGAGGAGAGGTATAAGATCTCGGCTGGATGACGAAAGTTCGGTGAATCGAGCCACGGTGGCATATTATTCTTTCCATTTATTAATGATGGGAGTTGGAGAGAGACAGTGGGTCCAGAAGACGTACAACCAAAGGTAGAGCCCCTCATGGGCATGCTGGGCTACAGCCCGGCCTAACTTTTTGAAAAAAAAAATCCAGATTTCTATAAAGATTTTCTCTTATAGTTTATTTTTTTTGTTTATATTTGGATTATGCAAGAATTAAAAATGTGTTTGATTGTAAGATAAAAAATATATGAAAAATAAATTAATTACATAAAATAATTTTACTAGAAAAAAATTCATAGAATTTTGGAATTTTCTTATGAAAAACTTAATCTGGGCTTTTGATTGTTATTAATTTTCACGAAAAATAGTTATTTTTTATGAAAAATAATATTTTTTAATAGGTTGGGTCAGTCTTATTTTTCACTATTTTAGAAAAAAAAAATAGAAAATGATAATTTTTTTAAAAAATAATTTCATGAAAAATATAAGTTATCAAACACTACAATTGGTGAAAATTTTTGAAATGGAAATATTTTCATCAAAAAAAGCCCAATCAAACACAGCATAAGTGATAAATAAATTTTCAAAAAAATAATATTTTAGACAGTAAAATGTTAGTTTCCTCGTATCGCTCAAATTATTCAGTCCTCCCTAATTTTAGAAGTCAACTCCATCACTGCGTGCAACACAACATGCGCAAAAAGTCCTGTATGAAATGTCGGACCACATAAAAAAAAAGTTACCTGAACTATTCTTATATTTTATATTTATTACACTAACTATTTCTATTTTAAAACTAATTACGCAAACTATTTCTATATTTTATATTTTTCTATAAAGAGTTATAACACTAACCATTTTTATTCTAATAATAAAACATTCGTGTAATTATTTTCAACATAAATGTGGTCCTTGTAATATCCATGAAACATAAGTAGGTTAATGTATTTATTATATGTACAATATGCAAGGACGGATCTAGGTAGAGCTTGGAGTGGATTCATTCTAACCAATTTTTTATTTTTTTTCCATATAAATTTTTATCTTTTATTTTATTTAGGAGAGCTCACATCTAGTAGATTCTAATCCAGTCTAGTCTACTCAAGTTATATTTCTGGATCTGCTTCTGATAATATGACAGATGCTGCTCAATTTTCATTTTTATTAGTTTGGAGGAAATGACACAAATATATCTCTACTCCATGTGTGCTGAATAGTTCTCCGTTCTATGTTGATATACAATCTCTTATTTTATACTTTGGAGGAAGATATAGCTTAGTTCTTGGATGATAATTATACGGTCTATGGTGATCACATGTTCATTATGAGGTGGTAAACATACCGTGGATGGCTATGGTGATTACAACACATACAAAGCCACTTCTTCTTTAGTTTGAGTGGTGTGTGTAAAACTCTGAAAAGTTAACAGAAAATTGATCAGAGCATCTCTAACCCTATTGTGACTTTGTTAAAAAGTTGTTGCTACGACAAAATTTTATTTAAAAACCATTCTTCAATTGTCATGTAAATTGTAAAATTTACATGGCAAAAATTATATAAGACATTATAAAATTAATTGTTTAGTTCTAGACAATATATTTGACATTGTCTTGTGCCTCATGTCACATAGGAATAACAACACATTATAAGACAATAAGGTTGAAGATGTTCTAAGAGGATCTCCTACAATATTGGGACTTTGTAAAAAAGTTGTTGCCACATAGGAATGACAAAATTTTATTTGAAGCTTAGGTGACAAAAGTTATAGAATACATTGTGAAGTTTGTTGTCGAGTTCTAGACAATGCACTTATCAATTTATTCGCTTTCATGTCATCAATTATGAATAAAAAATATTTAGAAAAAAGGAAGAAGATGATAAGTTGTCTTGAAAGTTGGAAAAAGTAAGCATCTCAATATTTTTGCATTAAGAAAGACTTTTATACTTCATTGTCTTTTGTGAATATAGTCTTACCACCTAGAAAAGACATTGTCTTGTGCCTTATGCCGCATAGGAATCACAACTCCTTACATGACAATAGGGTTTGAGATGCTCTAAGGGGTTGTTTGGATAGAAGTATCTCCGTTGAAAGTGGAAGAATTCTCCAACTTTCCCTATAACTGGGCATTAAAATTGGGAGTCTATGTGTTTGGTTACACATTGCAACTGCAATGCAAGTGTCCCCTCACTGATAGAAAGCATGCACTTGTCACGCCACAGTTCCGCAGAACCGAACGTCCTCGCTAGGCGTGATGCTACGCGAGCCTAAGTTGCGCTCACACAAGGCAAGTACCGAAACGGCCGAATGAAATGCTAGTTACAAAGTCGCACAGATAGTCCCCAAGCAGAAAAGTTGAAACAATACGAGTTATAAAAAGAACAATTCGCGTTATTGATATGAACTATAGATTACAACGGCATTAGTCCAAATGTTACAATCGCTCATGCTCTCTCTCTCTCTCTCTCTCTCTCTCTATTACAACGAAATATGCCTTGAGAGAAAAGTTGAAACAATACGAGTTATAAAAAGAACAATTCTCGTTATTGATATGAACTATAGATTACAACGATGTTAGTCCAAATGTTACAATCGCTCATGCTCTCTCTCTCTCTCTCTCTCTCTTACAATAAAATATGCCTTGAGACTTACAACTTGAAAGTGAATACAATGGATGATAACATTCTAATACATTATGTAAACCCCCTCGATTTATTCTGTAGATAGTTAGAGTGGTTTTGGAAAATCTTGATGGCAGATGTTGAGGTTTAGAGTAGAGGAAATTTACCTGAAATTTTAATCCAATTTATTTAAACCATTGAAACACCCGATCTTTGTCTAATTATTCGGAGCCCATTATCAGCCCGTAAATTCCGTACAAATATTGTACACTCGACTCAACTCGCCAAATTAGGCACTGGACTTTTCTGACCGTTAAAACCAGTTTTTGTGTGCTCTAAATTAATTGCGCGACATTCCGAAAATCGTAACCCGTATTTAATTCCGTGTCGGACACCTGTGTCGTTACCCTCGATTTTGGGGTACCAACTTAACCCGTTGAGCCGGACCAACTAAAGGGTCCAAGACCGACTCCAATCCCCCACCATTTTTGGCCTTTGCGCCGTTTCCGGATTTTGACCTCGCGGGCCCCAATTAAATTGAATTCGCGGGACGCGTTATCTTTATTTAAATCAGGATTTACCAACTTTGTAAATTCTATTTTAATACTAAATAAATCCCAATGCCCTTCAATTTAGACCCGCGCCTAACGCGCAACACCCCCCCTCATCATGACATTTTTAAATATATTTTTTTTCTGCAATTTTTGCGTCATTTCATGTGTCCATGCAAATTCCCGAATTTACGGGGGCTTATTTGCAATTATTAAATTGTTGGCAACATCCTATTGGTCATGATTAATTGAGAGGGTCCCAAAATAGGGTCCCAATCCCAATTCCCTCATTCCCTCATGAAGAAACCCACTTTTCTTCATAATAATCCCAACCCTCCATTTTGAATGTCATCATCTCCACCCTTCATCCCCACACACTATCCTATAAAACCATCACATCACCCTCACCACTCCCCAAACCGGCCCTAATCCCCATGCCTAGAAAACCCCCTCTCTCTCTCTCCTCCCTCTTTCTAATACTACCAGCCTACCTTCTTCTTCCTTTATTCTTCTTCATTGTTATTTCTTCTTCTTCCTTTCTCCTTCTTCTTCATTGCTTCTTCTTCATGGCTTCTTCTCTTCTCCATTTTCAGTCGGCCGCCGGGGCCCCTCCAAGCAGCCACCTCCTCCGGCCGACTTCACTGACCTCGCGGCAGCTCCAGCTTCACTCCCCGCTGGACTGACCGACCCTTCCGATCGATTGTGAACACCCAGCCGCCGCTGAGCAGCTTCCCCGCTCCGCCGGACGAAGCTGCAGCCGATTCCGGCTACGACTGGCAGTTCCTTCCTCCCGCAGCGGCCTGTGCAGCGCGGCGTCTTCCGGCCAGTGACCCCGACTCCTCCGTTCGAGCACACAGCAACTCCTCCATCCGGCCTGCTCCACTCGACTCCGACTGTGCAGTGCTCCGGTCGACTACATCCGCGGACTCCGGCGTTTCCGACCGGACTGAACAGCAGTCCGCCGACCGTCCGCTACTTTCCCGACCGCCCGCGGCTATCTTTCCTCCGGCCGTGCGACTCCCCGTCCGACTTCTTCAATATCACCACCATCTCCAGCTTCACGAGCCACCACCGCACTTCCATCGACAAACACCCCGTCGATCCCCTTTCACTCCGGCCAGCTATTCCTCCCCCACGCGGCTGCCACCGGCCTTAACCTCGGCCATCCCCATCCCCGACTGCTACCTCCAGCTTCATTACTACCACCACCGCACACCAATATCACCACCACCACACCCGCCATTGCCAAGAGCCCACCTCGAGCTGCTCCGGCCAGGCCTTTCGACAGCGGCTGCCAGCACCTCGACCACCTTATCATCACCGCCACTCCTCCAGCAGCTTCCCCACGACCTCCATCCATCCGGCCATCCTCGGTTCTCCGGCCAGCAACCACCTCGTCGAGGTGAAACACTTCTCCCCCTCCCTATACATTTATTTATTTGTTTTGTGTATATTTTAGTATAGTGCAAATGAATCTTGTATTTATTGAGGGGAGTTTAGGGTTGATACAGAGATTAGGTATGTTATAGATAGTTAAGGTTTGTGCCATTGAAAAGAGGTTGGGGTTCAGTAGGCTAATGATTTGTGGTTAGAGTTTAGTTTCATAAGTTTTGAAATGAATTTATGGACATACATTAAGTAGGGATGCGAGGAATAGTGGATCTTGTTTGGGATTATCTTCGTATTGGGAATTTATTTGAGGAAATTGTAGGGTTAATAAATAAGGTTAAAATGCTATGTCGAGATGTAAAGATTTTTCAATTGATTCATGCATTATTGAGTAGGGTTGATATTGTGCATACGTTTAAAATGCTTGAGGAAGGATGGCGATATAAACACATTGATTAATACCAAGGAGCAGATTTAATTTATAAATGGATATCGAACTTTGAGTAAATATTAGGAGTTGATGATAAAGTTGTATAAGGACGTAAATTATATATATACGCATATCGGTCATTATGGTATTAACTGTTGTAAACTATTACCAAGTAATAAGTGATATTAAAATATCGATAGACAATGGGAGCAGGTGCTCGATCATGGAATGGGTATGATACCAAATGATGAGACCGTGATTGAGGATAGAGAATATTAATTATTTATTTGAGCTTGAGACGTCATTGTGTATGTTAACATCTGTGAACACTGAGGTAAAACTGAGGATTGGATCAGGGTTTGATTAACTGGATATCGAGATTGAGGTTGGGTCTGATGATGTTGTATAAGAGATTAGTAGAGTAGATGTAACATACACCGAGTCAACCATGGTCAAACCCTCTAGCGTCGTGTCCCTGTGACTTGTAACTAAGATTGTAGCATATACTAGACGGGTGTAGCATCTTATTTTAGTCGCGAGATAGTTATTGATTTTGGGTTGTATCTATCTCTAGGTACTGCAGGACCCGAGGACTTGGACGTGATACCGGATCCTCGTCATCAGCAGCCGGAAGCAGGCAAGTGTACCTTGCCATCATGTATTTCAGTTTACAGATATTTATTGTTTCGTATGTACATTGTGCACGTAGTTATATTGACGTTCGGTACTTCACGTCCGGTTCACAACCGGGTGAAGACGTACGTCGTAGCATCCTAGGAAGATTGTCGGATGATTCGTAGTATCTCGATATACGTACCTGAGTTTATCGATACCCCAGGACACACTCATACACTGTGATCGTGCCAGATTCCTGTATCCTGATACTGACATCATGACCAGAGACTGGGACGACCTTAGGGTCGCGTCTGTTGAGTTATTTTTCCTTGTGTTGAGACTGTAGTTAGAGGTTCAGGTTCAACGCACAATCGTTGACCGCTTGGGAAGGGGAAGACAGTTACTAGACGTTTGGGCTACTCTGCACGCGCTTATATATGTATATGTAGTGATCCTGTTTCATAGTATAGTGATCCTGTTGCATAATGTAGTGGTAACACCCGTGTGTCTCTGTGCTCGGAGCTACGGTACGACCCGTGTGTCTCTGTGTTCGGAGCTGCAGTTTTATTTTGGACAGCCCACGCGTCGAACATTGTCTTTAAACTGTGTCACACTAGTTGGTTATGATAGAGTACCCTATCGTGCACTTGTACTTTCTGTTTACTTGGCATGCTATATTTCTGTACCTTGTTACGTCCCTCTGAGGACCTGGTTCCCTGCCAGTTTTGCAGCATAGACGATTACGGAGCATTTGGAGATACTGATGGAGTGGCATATCTTGCGAGCATGGTACCAGGTACTCACATTATATCTACCGGCATTATGGTTATTTTATATTGATTATTCATCTGCTGTTTTAGCCTAGTTTTGTAGACTCATACTTCTTCTCGAGTCTATTCGAGTTAGTGTGTTATTGGGCGGCCGACCTTAGCACATATAGCTTTTTCTTGTTGACTGATGTACATTGTGGATTGAGACATAGAGGTTTACATATATGGAAAATTCTAGATAGTGCCCTTTATATTACAGCTTATACGTATTCGAGTCAGACCAGAGTCTGGTCGAATGCGTAGCTGGCATGTCACGTATTCCTGGTCCTACGTATTTTGGGACTGGGGCGTGACACATTATGTCCCGTATATGTGAGCTTCAAGGTCCGACCCGGCACGCTATTCAAAGATGCCAGAATGAGCTCCAATGCCTCGGCGCGCCCAAGCAAACTCTGCACCAAACGAGTTACTCCCGCATCCTGCAAGCAATCTGATGGGGTATCAGTACATTGAATGCACTTGTAACCAATCACGTTCATTAAGTTCTGTGTATTGACTTATTATGTTGTATTTCTAGTCTTGTCTTAGGATCAGTTACATGGCATAGTAATTATAAGAATATTCGTGTCTCGGATAAAGAGTATCACACAATAAGCAACTGAGTTTGTCACACTCCAGTATCGAAATACAGTGGACATGGACAGCTACCCCGTACAAGGTATAATACATCGTACGACGATCACGGCTATAACTAGAGAATGGGGTGCATACTACAATAAAGTCTTCCTAGAGTCTCAAAGAACATCTATGTCTCAATCAGTCAAATAGTTAGCAATAAGAGATGAACATATACGATAAAACAGTAAGACGTCCCCGACGCTCTATCATAATGGTCAAGAACTAGTTACTACAAATGTCGAGCTAGTACAAGGTCAATAGTACATATCGTTATCAGCTACAATCTGAATTTACACAAATATGTACAAAACTTGTCGGCTAATAGATATCGGTGGCTAAATGCACAAAACGATACAAACTACCAAAGTGGGGAAGAAGATAACCCACTCAAGTCCCCACCGACCATGCTCATGGTATGCACCATCGGTCAGTAGAAGGTAGAGTCCTCAGGCTCCACTACGAAATTTGGCCAAACAAAACCAGCGGGGTCAAGCCCCGAATAACAAGTACCACAAGGAAGCACAAGAGAAGAAACAAAGCCAATAACTGAAATAAAATACATAAAAGAGAGCAAGGCCCGTGCCAAATCAGAGGCATGTATTATGTTATCGAAATAGTAGGACACATCTACAACCAATCAAGGACAAGCGGTGCTGAACTATACCGAGATAGAGTACAGTCCACGAATTTGGTCAAACCAAAGATATTTACGTCATACTTCTGGTCCATAGTCTATCGTAACACAACGGTCCAACCCCACAACCAAACAAGGAAAGGGTTGGATCATTGCGCCACGACGGTCCATGTTCCTAGACCCCTTAGCAGATGGTAATACATAATCAGACATAATTTAATTAAATGGCCAATCAATCATACGTCTTGCTAGGTGATGTTTGGGTAACCCCAATAATGAAATATAATTGGATTCTTAAATCGTGATATGTCCGAGCAGGGCGAGTCGAACAAATAATATACAATATAAATAAATAAAATACACCAGTCCCTCGCAAGGCTACTATGGTAAATAATCAATAACAGTAACAGTTCTCCTCTATAGTGGGATGCTGGCTCGGTTTAATAATATTAGTGGCCGGGTACTGCACTCCACTAGTGCAGATGATATACAGTATCTTAGTGGCCAGCCTTGCATCCCATGATTTAATACCTATGACGTGGCTGACATGTACGATCTCGGGATCCGTTCCCTTCCAATGTTGCTACGATTTTTAGTTACCTAATTAACCCTTCAATTATCGAAAATCTTGTGTCGTGGTCATACAATTATCCTCCTATATGTCGTACCTTGGTACAGGTACGTTAAGGATGAATACGCATTGGTTCTTACGGTTCAAATCTGGATTCATTCTGAGCATAATGCAACAATCAATCAAGAAATCTAACCACGCTATTCTGACTAGCTACATGGGTTTTCGTGCAATTCTCATTTTACAGTACTAACGCTCATGTAACAAGAATATGCCTATAATATAACACCACAGTTTATATGTAGCACCTTAGTGCACGAGCAAGATGGCACACTTAGTACGGAATATAAGTTGTAGCACCTCGGTGCGATATCAAGAGTATTAACACGGATACAAGTAGCCAAGTCAGGATCTAGGATTAATTAGTTAACCAAGTAAAATTCCTTTGCTCACATCGTAGCATGGATATTATGTCAAGTATACGATTAGTGCTTCTACTATAAAGTTCTAGTTGGACCTATAATTCTATCATAGGGTACATCAAGCAATTGTCATTATTCAAATAGTAAGGAACAATATAAGTCCTTAATTCACTACCACATACAAGATCACACAATTTTTATAAGAAATCAAACTAATTGAAGAAAATAACAAAAATAGCCAAAAGTAGGTGAAAACAGTAAAAAAAGAAGAAGGTAAACATAGCTTTTTCGCACACAAAGCAGTAAAAATGGCTTAAAATAGGTAAAAATAGCTTTTCTGCTTACAAAACAGTCAAAATAGCTAAAAATAGGCTTTTCGCGTACTTTTGGGTAAAAAAATGGCTCATCCGCGCACTTTTGGAAAGATGGAGGGGTCTTTGTGCACTTTTGTGAAGAGGGAGGGACATTTGCGTACTTTTACGCAGAATTGTTCTTCTTCCTTAGACGACATAAAAAATTCTAAAAAAATATTTTGGCCATAAAAACTTTATTTTAACTCAAAATTCAACATTTAAAGTCAAAATTACATAAAATTGAATTTTCTACAACATGGAATAATTAGTTTTCAGAAATTCTAAGTTTTAAGAGGTCAAATCCACAAATTTCATAAAATCCTAACTTCGAAACTTAGATTTACTCCAAACCGTTCATCAAACCGAAAATACTAAATACTAAAGTTGTAGAGGATTACTAGATATACATTATAAGCTAAAAATATGCGGGAAAAATTAAAGAAACAAAATATGCCAAAAATCATGGTTTCTCCACTTTGTGTAAGATGTACTTGCCTTAAGTGCTAGATAATCCTAGCTCTAATCTCTTTAAAAGAGAAGAAGAAAAACTAAAATTCTTAGGCTAGATCTAGGATTAGTGGGTTTTGAGACTTGAGGGTTGGAGAGGAAAAATAAAAAAGAGAATAAAGTGAAAGTGAGAGAGAGAAAAGAGAAAATTATATATATATATATATATATATATATATATATATATATATGAGGGTAGGATTGGTTAAGTCATGCCATTAACAAAATACTGGTCCTCCAAAATATAAGCAGGCAGTACAAGAATTAAAATTTGTATATCAGGAATGGGGAGTGACAGAGTTCGTCTTACCATTTCTTACCATCCGGCCTTCCCTGTCCAAGTGATACATCGGTGACTTCAAACACATATATAATGAAACGAAGGAAAGTAACTATGTAAACACTAAGTGTCTTGAACGTATCTCTGCCGCAGACATCTTATGCTCCAACTATATAGTGTATCGTGCATTCATTCCTTTGTGTAACTAAATAACCTACACACGGATTGCCGCTAGCATGCTGACTTAATCTATATGAAAGGTCACTGGCACCATATACCATCTTGGACACTGGGTGAGACAGCTGTCTTTTTAGTTCGATAGTTAGCCTTACCGGACGTCCCGAACTCACCTGATGAGACAACTGCCTTTTCAGTTCGGTAGCTAGCATTACTGGACGTCCCAAACTCATCTGTGCTAGGATTGACTTCACTAGCACTCGTGATAGGACTTCAGCTAACGCAGTTCTCCTGGGCCGATACGATTTTGATGCCTCGGATATCGTTCGAGAACCAAAACCTTGTGCACACAAGTTGTCTGTGACCATGCAATTCTTATCTCTTCTTTCCATACTACTCGAGCCCTTCCGCTCTGTTTTCTTTTCATACTACTAAAGCCCTTCCGCTCGGTCTTCTTTCCATATCTATGCAGCATCCCAGTTCGGGGACTGCCTTGGCGACCTTAAGGTCCCAAATACTTTCTATATTTTTTTCTGACTTGAAACAGTACTTGATAGTCTTTATGTCTCAACTGAGTTAACCATATTCCGTAAAGTATTCTGAAAACCGTAGCATGTTCTATGTGACAAGCATTGAAATCGTATAAAAATATATTTGTAGCATCATAAGCAAATCTATTTTATACAGCATGAAACGCCTATGAAAATACTATCTCTAGTAGCACGTTATTTCCTTCTATGTTCTACATGATGTGATATAAGATGGGATTATTCCCTTAGCTATGTTGGTTTATCTCATTTTATTAGCATGTAGTAAGTGATTTGCCTAGCGAACTTGCATGTAACATCTATTTTTTTTAGTATAAAGGTCAAGCAAAGATGAGTTCACCGAAGCCACCCACCTGAATGAGGGTTTGCCTCGGCCGAGCGGGACTCTGAGCTCGTATCTGAAAAAGCCAAGTCCGAACATTGTTGCATAATGCTTCATCTTGCAGAGCGGAGCAGAGCGGGTCGTTACATTACTGACAGAAAGCATGTTCTTGTCCTCTTACTCCTTCAATTCTCACATGCAAGAAAAAAAAGGGGAGTAACTCCATTGAAATCCCTAAAGTTGTGTTCATTCCTGTTGTGTTCATTCTACTACCCTAGCTCTGGTCACCTTCCTCCTCCCACCATCGAGGTAAAAAATTCAGTCTTCATTTCCAGCGGTGATTTTTGGCTTTAGTTGATTTGATTTTAAATTTTTAGATCTTTAGGTTTACATATACTAGACCTGTTAGAAAATTGGCATAAATTTGTAAATCATGGGCATAAATTTATAAATCTTTAGAAATTTGTCGATCTTTAGATCTACATGTTGTCACATGAAATACTTTAAATAATTTCTAGAAATTTTAGATCGACGGTCATTTTTGGGAGGATCAACAGTTTTAATGCTTGAGAAATTGAGAAATCTTCATATCTACATGTTTATATCCAAAAATACATTAAAAATTTGTCCGAATTTTGTTCTTGCTTCCCAAAATATACTAGATCTACCCAAAAGACACCCAAAAGACACTAGATCTGTGATAAATCTGTTCTTTTTTTTTTATCGGTGTCTTTGATAAATGTTGTTTTTTTATCGTTGTCTGTGATCATTTTATTCTTGTATGTGTTATTTTTTTATTTTAAATATTTATAATTTTCTTCTTGTATGTGTTCTTGCTACCCTAATTTTTTTTGTTTAATACGAACATTCCTTTTGTGTTTTGTAGGTGGATTTGTCGAATCCTAATGATCCTTTACTATATGTCGCAATCGCTAGTATAATTACTGTCATAACAATAATTATGACTCTAATTGAATACGAGGAGAATGACCGAAAATGTATTACAAGGGAACCCTCCATAATTAGAGAATAGTGGAGACAAGTACACATGTATCAAATTTTGATGGCAGGGGCTGCTAATTGTGTCCATTATCTTAGGATGAGTAGTGTTGCTTTCTACGATCTAGCACATATTCTTCGTACTAATGGATCGTTCCATGATACACGATATTTGTGTAGAGGAACAACTAGCACAATTTCTTTACATGTTGGGACATAAGTCCAAAAATAGAGTACACATGATTAAATTTATTCGATCCGGAGAAACAATTTCTAGGTATTTTTAATAAAGTCCTTGGTGCAATATGTACTATTCAAGAATTTTGTATGAAGCAACGCGGATCTGAAACTCCAATGAAAATAAGGAATTCAGCGAAATAATTTACGTATTTTGAGGTAAATTTAATTAAAAGAATTCAAGTTATATTATATCTATATTACAACACGTTAACGATGCATTTCATTGAAATGTAGGATTGTATAGGGATGATAGATAGCACCCACGTCCAGGCTACCCTCCCAGCCTCTATAGTAGCGTGGTTTAGGGGTAGAAAACAAATAACACAAAATGTGTTAGCGGCTTGTACTCCCAATAGGATGTTCACGTATATTCTAGCAGGGTGGGAAGGTTGTGCTAATGACATGACCATTTTAAAGGATGCCCTTTCTAGGACATCTCCACATGGCTAAAGGTCATAACAGGTAAACAGTTTGAACCATTCAACATGAGACATCAAACATTATAGTTTCACTTTTATGCATGTCGCTTTTCACGTATAAGAATGAAATAATCTTACAATTTTAAAGGAAAGTATTATTTGGCTTATGTTGGCTACACCACAATGCCTAGTTTTATTGTCCCTTATCGTGGAGTGAGGTACTACTCTAGTCCTAAGAAGGATTATCACCCTACCAATGCGAAGGAACTGTTCAACTATAGGCATTCAAAGTTGCATAGTAAAATCGAATGTACCTTTGTTACCCTCAAGAATCGCTTCTACATTCTAAGGGAGAAAAAATTTCATGACTTCCCTACACAGGTTAATATTGTACTAGCTTGTTGTGTGTTGCACAACTACATACTTGAAGTTGACCCTAAAGACGAGTTAGTTGTGGATGAAACTTGTAACTTGAAGGGGGAAGTAATTGAAGATAATTTGTTCCAGTATGAACAGTTCTCCCAGAATAGTACACTAGTCCAACGAAATGCCAAGAAGGCTTGGAAAGACATGCGTCATCAGATTGCACAACACATGGGCATGATTACTCTAATGGACATGATAGGGTAGAATTGTAACAAATTCCATTTTTTGTACTTGCTTTATAGAGTTAATTGCTACTAGTAGTTTTTTTTGTAATAGATTGTATGATATCTTTGGAATAGATTGTATGGCACTAGTTTCTATTTGTATATGTATTTTCTTAAAGCTAAATTAATTAGTTTGTTGTCATTTCAAAATAATTTTTAATCTAAATGTTAACATGTGTGATCGCAGATAACTTTTCAAACCATCAACACTTCAAAACACATGTGGATAGCCCTTTTGCACCTCCTCAATTGAAGAGGAGGTCATTTGGAACTAGTACGTGTAGTCAAGGGCAAAAAATAGGGACGAAAGGGGGGGAAGATAGGGTAACACAACCGAGTCTAATTCGTCCAATTATAAACCCAATGCCAGACACAAATTGGGGATATACTATTGATCATTTCATGGATTCATATTCCTATGTTGTTTGCGAAGGATCCAATCCACAAGGTGAAGGACATTATCAACAATTATCATATATCGAGGATCAAGTCAAATCTTCTCCAAAGAGGCATCTAAGGAAGCAGTTGGCTAGTAAGGGTAAGAATGTGCAAAAAGAAGGAGGAGGGACGCCGAATAAGCGTTGGAAGGATGAACATACATAAGAATGCCTTAAGATTCTTAATAGAGAAGTTGATGAGGGAAAAAATATGATAAAGCTTTTAGAAATAGTTCCTACCTACATGTTGCAAAAAGGTAAATGATAAGTTTAGTACTTCATATAGCATGAACAATGTTATCAATCATATGTGTGGTTGGAAGTTGAAGTGGCTAGATATTACGAAGGACAAAGATATTATGGGGGCGGGGTGGGATGAAGATCTTAACAAGGTGATTTTGGAGGAAGAAAACCATGAAGATCTTAAGAACGTAAATATGTTTAGTACTATATAATCTTAGTTTTTAACATTTTGATAACTTATTATAAATAATAGTTGATGACCTATTTTTATTTGCCTAGGCGAAATCAAAATTAGCCCAATGGGTTAAAATCCCTATTAGGAACTATGAATTGTTACGTAGTGCATATGGAGATGACTATGCTAGAGGGGACCATGCAAAGGATAATAGTACCAAATGGGGACCAAGAGACGACTACATCGATGTTGATACTTCTCTTAGTGTCTCACAACAAAAGGTTGGGACATCCCAAGCTTCAAAATCTTCGGTGGAAAATGTCTTAAAGAGCCTAACATGGCTAGTGAAGCAATAAGTTACTTGGTGGATCATGTTTCTACAATGCCACAAAATATCAGTCTTCTTAATACAGCAAATGTTTCTGGTATTTCTGATACTACTGCTATACATTCTGATTAAAACAATATTCTAATACCTAAAAGGATACACTGTTGTTTTTAACCTACACTGTTGTTTGTAACCAATGTGCTGATACACTGTAGCAGTCTTCAAGTATCAATCTTCTTAATATACTGTAGGTAGCATTCTTCTTGATACACTCCAGTAGCATGTAGCAAGCATCTGATACACAAGTGTTCCTGATACACTGTTGTATCTGAGTACCATGTTGTACTTGTTTATGATACACAACTGATAGACTATTTGTCACCGACTGTATTTATACAATACTTGTTTCTGATACACAATTGTTTAAATTCTAGTTACTGGATATAGTTCTGCTTGTTTAAATTATAATAACTAGATGTTGTTACTTTGTAGCATGGCCTACCAAGTTATTTTGAAAGGAAAAAAATCCAGAAGTGTACACTAGTTGGCCTGAATGTTTCATGCAAGTAAATGGGTTTAAAGGCATTTGTTATTTCAAGTGCCAAGATTATCATGAAGCGATGGGTTACTTCCAGGATAATAATATGGATGAACAAAGTAAAGTTATAGTTAATGGACACCCAAAGGGTATTATTTTTTTTCTTGGTTGTCTTACATTACTTGCATCAATCATTGTCTTGTCCTATATTATGTAATATTATGTGTCACGATCTCTTGTTTATGGGGTTGTGGACATCCTTAAATTATTAGAAGTTTTGTAACTAAAATGTGGCCAAAACTTGGTGACAGACAGACCCAGTCCCAAAATACGTAGGACTAGGATACGTAAGCATGCCAGCCGCCTGTATATATGGCAACTCCAATATATGGAAACCATAATACATGCATACGCTGTATAATGAACAATAATTCACAAGTGGTAAAACTATCACAAGTCACAGGGTATAATCTAAATCTCATCCACAGAAATCAAATATGAATAACCAATAACCATGTAACTATATCTCAAGAATAAGTATCTGAAGAATGACAGTCGGATGGAAACAAATCCACTACCGAAATAGAATATAAAATGAACCAGATACACACCATATAAGAACAACATCTGACAATCACGAGGCTCGAAGAGAAGACCACCTCGGAATATACGTAACATGTCCGGATCTGCGCTCCTGCGAATACTCATGAACATCTACACCTGGAAAGGGACCAGGTCCTCAGAGGGACATAACAAGATACATAGAAGCATGCCATAATGTAAATACTGAATAAATAAATGGGGTGTGCTAACCATCTAAGTGAGTGCAATTTAAAGACCTTATAGTACGCATGGGAATGTGTAGTCTTGACATATGCTGACGTAATTCACCAATCGTCAGGACTGGCTAGTATATGTGTCATATGCCCCCAGACACATGGGTAGCTCTGCAATCAGCCATCTCCAAGGAGCATGGTACCGAAGGTATAAAAACTCAAGGAGGGGGTGTCCCATACGCCTACTAGATGTCTTCCCTGCCCAATGTAGATATACAAGTCGTGAAAACGACGTGGATATCTGGTACTATGATGCAAGTCTTTATAGAAATAAACAACTAAGCTAAATACCGTTACACGTGTTGCTCATACTGATGGCCAGTCACGTATGAGGCACGCGTCCCTACATGAACTCACTCTGTGACGTGTATTGATACGTGTCAAGGCCGGGGAAGTCATACCAATAACTCCACAACTTTAGGTGGGTCGACTAGACACTAGATTAGATACAAATCCTAACATCAACGCCTTCGTTGACTGCACCCGAGTTTTCTCGGACGCGCACATTTATATAATATTAAAATAAATAAACATGTAACTAAAATAACTGGATTTAAACAGTACAACAAGGCAAGGTATACTTGCCTGGCAAGAGAGCTGCAAATATAACGTTCCGATGTCAAATACCAAAAGTCAGAAACTATGACTTCAGAATAAATGCCTCCGGATGCTGAAATAAACATCACCAACAGTCTCAGAAAATATCAAATAGCTAGAAACGCCTGTCCTTAAGTCCAATTTGGAAACAAGGGCAAGAATCACATTTTCTGGTCAAAGCGGGGTCCACATGTGGGCCGCCTTGCACCGAAAAACGTGTCAGAGACAATGTTCTCCAAATTTGTCAAACTTAGTGTCAACAAGTCCAGAACGTCGATACAAACCCAACAGAATGTCCAGAACTGGATTCCGATGAGCCGATCACAAAATCGCCCGTCAAGTAGAGCCGTGGGGCCCACGATACGGGATTTTGTCAACGTTCTCAGAATCGAACCAAACTTGGGTCACAGGACCAGCGTATTACTACGAGTCTGATGGCACAAGTTTCGTTTCGATCCGACGTGTGTACACAAAGTTACAGCGTGTTCCAGAACAGGCGGATACGGGACGTTGTCGGCGGATACGCGTTGATTTCGGTGTGCACGCACATCCAAATCAACTTTTGCGAAATCCCGTACGTCCGTATCAACGGTGCGCACGTTTCGGTGAAGACCGCATGCGACCAAGTCGTCCCGTTTGGCGGGGCATACTCAGTTCCGGGGTGAAACGGGGCGTTGTTTTTCCTGTTTTTGGATCGCGGTTCGCGATCGCCACAGGACGCGATGCACCGAGCGGGTTGCACGGGCATCGAGAGGGTTACATAGCCTACGTGTCACAACTGACGAAATAGAAAATGGAACAACGATGAAAGAGAACAAGTTACCTGAACAGGGCTCCGTAGAACGAAGATTTTCCTGTGTCCGGTCACTGTGCTGTGTCCTGGTTGCTGTGTTCGGGTTCTGCCGTGTCCGGTACTGCTCGAGTCGGGGTCGTTGTGGGGTGGTCCGGACCCGCTGTGGCTCAGCCAGCCGGACGAGAGAGGCCGCAAGGGGATCGTCGGGGAGGAAGTCAGGGAGGAGGAAGGAGAAGAGGTGATGGGGGTTCGGGGGAGTTCAGCCGGAGGACGGTGGCTCGGGGCTGTTGCTGGTGGTGGATGGTGGAGATGATGGCTGCTGCGGCGGTCGGGCTCGGGCGGAGGGGTGGTGGTAGTCGGGGACGAAGGCGAGGGGGTCGAGGGGGTGATTGGGTTGGTGGTGGTGGCGAGTGGCGGAGGGGGTGGAGGTCGAGAAGTCGAAGCCGGCGGGGGGTTCAGTCGAGAGGGGAAAGAGGAAGTCGGTGGTGGTGATGATGATGGTGGTGGTGGCGAGTGGCGGAGGAGGTGGAGGGGGAGGTCGAGGGGGGTCTGCTTGGTGCTGTGCCGGCGAGGTCGGGGTCGGCTCCGGCCATGGGGAGGATGGGGGAGATGGTGAACAAGGGCTCGGGGTGGATCCGGTTGGGGAGATCGGGAAGGAGAGAGGTGGAGGTCGGGAAGGGGCGGGCGGAGCTCTCCGGCGGGGGTCGGCTTGCCGCGGGGGAGGCGGAGGTCGGGGGAGTAGCTGACGGCTAGGGTTAGGGTTAGGGTTTTCTTTTATAGAAATTAATTTTTGGGGTAAATTAGTAAATTCACAATTAAAGATATTTGTGGATATTTTTAGGTGGGTCCCGCTTCCAAATGGACGGTGCAGGTTCACCCTCCAATGAGGGGGTGACACCTCACACTAAAAATTTGCAGAAAAGTCCCTGTAATTTCATAAATTGCATAATGGTCCTATTTTAGGAAATTGTGCAATTACGAAATTGTCTGGGAAAAACACCATATTCCTGAAAATGCTAAAATATACAGAACTGAGGGAAATTGCTGTGTGAGGGTCCTGAGGGGATGGGGGTGAGCCTGGGCAGGGGCTGGGCCTGGTTTTGGGTGATACGGGTCACCGTATTAATTAATTAATAATTAATGCGCACGGTGTTCTCTAATTATTTAGAGGCAGGTAGGACCATAATTTTTGTGCGGTGTCAATACACTAAATGTAGTATACTCAAAGTAGGGTAATAACGTATTTTTGTTTGGGCAAAACAGGTGCATGTTGGGCCTCAAATCTCTATTGGTACAGAGGTGGGTACAGATCTGGGAATTTAAATACGTACGTTTGTAACGATATTTGTGCGTCTAAAACGAGGCACAAAACAGAGTATCTGGGAGTTGCACAAGGTTCAGAAAAATAGACTAGCATGTCTATGAGAGGTATGTGAACTTTGTTCGGGGATAACAGTCAAGGTAAAACTCTAAATAACTCGGTGATGGACAGGTGCACAAATCAATAGGATATGTAAGCAAAATAAATTAAAATATTGCAATAAATCCTAAATTGCTAAAATAATCCTAGAAATGCTGAAATCTGGTCGAGAGAGTTTACAGTTGGCTTTGATGAGTATAATGGTGAATCCTTTGAGCCAAATTTTAGAAATTGGGAACAATGAGAAATGTGTTCTTTGCAAGATTTAACTTTGAATGGAAGATTATAAAGCTAAAGTTGATGGCCTCCCCTACCAACTTGGTGATGGATGGAGGTAGCTAACTTTTAGCTAATTTTAGATTATGATGAGGAAGGTGTTACCTTTGAGTCTAAAATCTAGAAATTGGTAATGATGAGTAGGAGGGTTAATCCTTTGAGCCAATTTCTACAAAGTGGCAATGATGAGAAATGTGTTCTTTGCAGGGGTTGGCTTTGAATGGAAGATTATAAAGATAAAGTTGATGGCCTCCCCCTACCAACTTGGTGATGGATGGAGGTAGCCAAATTTTAGTTAATTTTAGACTATGACGAGGAAGGTGTTACCTTTGAGTCTAAAATCTAAAAATTGGCAATGATAAGTAGGATGATGAATCATTTTAGCCAATTTCTAGAAAGTGGCAATGATGAGAAATGTGTTCTTTGCAGGGGCTGGCTTTGAATGAAGCTTACTTTTGGCTAAAGTTGAAATTCATATTTAAATTTGACATTCAGATTTAATTTTGGCACAAGAATTTTAATTACATTGGATTTAAAGTTGACATTCAGATTCAATGTGCTGATACACTACTGTTTGCAACCAATCTACTTGTGAAAGCATTTTGTTGGTTACTAGATATTGGCACCATGTTTTGACCCCCTACAAATTAGGTTACTAGTCTGTTTTGAGCACTTGCAAATTGAGACTAGATATTGGCACTCTGTTTCGAGCACATGCAAATTGGTTACCAGTCTGTTTTGAGCAGATACAAATTTTAGCAATAGAAATTTTGATATTATTTTTATTTTAACAACCTTTTTACACTTTTTTTAAGTTGTGTACAAAATATTGACACTAGATATTGGTAGTTATGATAGCTATTTTTTTCTTGTTTAAGGTATGATGAGTGGTTGTTAGTCCCGAGGCTTAATCAAAGATAGAAGAACCAAAAGTTTAAGTCGAGATCAGGAGTTCACACAAAAGTTTCCTAGCTGATATACCTCGATCCAACGAACAACTATATATAATGATTTTGATTACAACTTGTTGCTGAAGAATAGAATAATAAAAAATTAAACGTTCTTCCTTGCAAACACAGTTGCACAAGAACATAATAGATTATAACTTTTAGAAGAGAAAAGGAAAGATAAAAGGATCTCTGCTTGCTAGGGTGATAAAAATTACCGTTACTCAAAGCAAGATTCGTCCTACATTATATGCTTCCAGGAATCAGTAAGTTCAAGTAGAACTTCTCGAACGCTCGCTATCACCTATTTTCTGGATTTGCACGAACACTTTGGACTCCAATGATGGCAGCAGCAGAATCTCTTTTCATGTCTTTATTTTTGAAGTAAGTTCTCAAAGAGGCATGAAGGAAGTATTTATAGAGAGAGGTGGTAGAAATAAGTGTAAAGTGCACCAACAAAGTGCCACTTTGTGCCCTTGAGCCCGAGTCCGAGTCGTGGGGCTTAGCTCCTAAGGGAATTTTCCCAAGGAAGTGACAAAAAGCATAAATGCTTTCTTTGAGGAGTTACTCATTTTTTTCTTCTATGAAAATACCCCCACATGACACCCATGTGCCCCACCACACCCCATGTGCATACCTCAACACATACAAAATATTATATTAAGATACCCACTTGGTGGTGTAGCCAATGTAGGACTATTTTTACTAGTCTAAAGGAAACAACACCAACAATTCTCCACATATCTCAATATATATGGGTTAAGCATTCCCCATAGTGACTGCCCATAATGCATTAGGATAGATGTCTCTTCGACTTGAATCTTCCCGCATGTCGAATAACAATATGATACAAGAATGGACTAAGCCTAAAATTTTGTACCATAGCTACAATTCTTTCCACTCACACAATGACATCTGCTGTACTTCCGGTTGCACATTAAAGGTTCTGTGCATGCCTGGTTTCGGTGTGTATATATTGGGCGTCTACAAGCTAACCCTCAAGAGACGGCCTATATCACTTTCCATACACTCTAGGTGAGTTCTTTTGAAGAGTCTTTGGCATGAAGCCTTGTGCTTTCTTGTGGTGCTATGCCGCTATGACATGGCCCAAAGCCGAGGCTACACCTCTTTATGGTGTCATGACACTGTAGCATGAGGTCCCAGCCTCTTTGTAGTGCCATACTATCCAGCATGAAGCCTTGACATTCCTTGTGGTGTTACGCCGCTGTGACATGGCTCGCATAGCCAAGATTTTACATATTTTACCTCTTGGTGGTGGCATACCGTTGTAACATGAGGTCATCGGCCTCTTTGTAGTGCTGCCTACTACTCTTCATTCTACAGCACTAGGCTACCTGCCTATGTGCGGTGCTACGCCGCTGTGACATGGCTCGCAAAGCCGAGGCATTACCCTATCGAGAAACCTTATCGTGGTGTCATACCACTGTAGCATGGAGTCCTTACGCTCCTTTGTAGTGCTGTGCTATCATGCTTCCTATAAAACACATCAGATATTCAAAATGCTTGGGAACTCATTAAGGCGTCTAAGCCATCCTCCCATAGGACGTGTTCTATACAAAGAATAAATAGTAGGCCACAGTGGTTCTGGATCCGTAATCCCTCATTGTCTCAAAGGACTATCCATTGTACCTAATATTCTCCCAGTCAATGATATATATTTGAACCAAAATCTAGATGCCTAGTCGATTTCTCTTTGAGCTAATAGCATAAAACTTTATGATAAAATTACAAAGACACAATCAGAATATCTTCAAGCCCATTTTGATTGATGTGTCCTTGACCAGCTGGTGCTTAAGACCTTTGGTGAACGGATCTGCCAGATTCTCCTGGCTTCGAACATCAATCATGGCAATGACTCCAATCTTTATCAGATTATTCACTATCTTGTGCCTCAGTCGCACAGTCCACTTCTTACCATTAAAGAGGTCATTTTATGCCACCGCTGCAGTCGCCTTATTGTTACAGTAAATCGGTACCATCAAAATCTGTGCACAAACCAATAAAAAATTATACATGAGCTCCTGAAGACATTATTCTTCATCTGCTACAGCCGCCAGTGCATAGAACTCGGATTCCATCGAGGAATGAGAGAGCATTGTCTACTTCTTCGACTTCCACGATATAGAAGATCCACCCATGGAGAAGACGTATCATCTTGTGGACCTTTCGCTCTCTACTTCTGAAAACCAGTTTGCATCACTGAAGCCTTCAACTACTGTCGGATACCCGATTAGTAAAGTGCATACTTTTGAGTCCTCTTGAGATATCTCATCACTCTCTTCACATCTTTCCAGTGCTCAACACCTAGATTGCTCGTGAATTGACTCATCATCCCTACCACAAAAGCTATGTCAGGCCTTATGGCAGTTGTTGCATACATCAAACTCCCAATGACGCTTGAGTACTCTAGCTGCCTAACATTTTCCCTTAGATTTGGCTTCAACTTCTTGTCACACCTGTACGGAGTATCGATCCCTGGAAGATTCTGATATCTATAGCGTGTGAGCATCTTACCAAGACTACAACAGCGCCACTCCAGTGTCCGTCCAGCTGATCTTTATCCCCAGGATAACTTTAGCTTCTCTTAAGTTCCTCATAATAAACTTGGATGGGAGAAACTTTTTTATCTCAGTGACACGTACTAGATCCGTATCCAGAATCAGCATGTTGTCCACGTATAGACAAACGATGAACCCTCTTTCGTCAGTGAACTTTGTGTAAACACACTTGCCCGTCTCACTGACTCTGTAGTTGTTTGATCTTATAACTTTATCAGACTTTTTATGCCACATCTTGGGAGCTTGCTTCAGACCATATAATAATTTCACCAACTTGCAGACTTTGTCTTCAAGCCCTTTGACGTTAAATCCTTCTGGCTGTTCCATATAAATCTCTTCGGTCAACTCTCAATTCAGGAATATTGTTTTAGCATCCATCTGATGAATAACTAGCTTGGGAATTATACTCAGAGCAATCAATATCCTGATGGTCGTCATCCGTGCTACTAGAGCATATGTGTCAAAGTAGTCGATCCCCTGCTTTTGAGAAAATCCCTTGGCTACTAACTAGCCTTGCCTTGAACTTGTCAATAGTTCCATCGGCCTTCATCTTTTTCTTGAAGATCCACTTGCATCTGATTGGTTTAGCTCCTTCAGGTAGATCGACCAACATCCAAGTGTTGTTGGAGTTTATTGAGTTATACTCATCATTGATAGCTTCCCTCCATAAGACAGCGTCTCTGATCTTTATCGTCTCATCATAGGTAAGCGGATTTGCTTCTACATGATAGGTGACAAAATCATCTTCGAAGTCCTTTTGTATCCTCGCTCTCTTAGACACCGGTTCTGCGAATTCTGGTTCTATCGTTATTTCTGGAATATCAACTTCTGTTTGGACTATATCTTCATTAGAAACATTAGCCTCCTGTTCACTCACACTATTCTCCGAAATGTCTACGATATAATATTCTTGTGCCTTGCAAACTTATCTTCAAAGAATTCTACGTCGCGAGATTCGATGATAAGATTTGTTTCAATATCAAGAAACCTCTGAGCATCACTCTTTTCAGCATAACCCAGGAAGATGGTCTTTGTAGTCCTCATACCCAACTTCTGAATCTTCAAGTCCTGAAGCTTCACATACGCCAGACACCCCCATACTCGAATGATATTCAAGTTGGGTCAAACTTTGAACCAGAGTTCATGAGGAGTGACATCAAAAGTTGCGTATTGCTCTCTTGTGAGACTCGTCTCACTGTTCTAGTATACGTACCCGACATATACGTATTATACATATATAGCTTGTTTATTATTTAATTATTTACATCTTGCTTTATGCTATTCATGCATTGTTTAGGTTATTTTTGTAAATTTTTCTTAGTTGCATGCTTTGGACCGTTGGTCCCTTGGTTTTCTTGGTGGGTGGTTGTGATGAACCCTTGGCAGTCTCTATAACAGATTTTGGGTACCAATGTGAAGTTCAGTACAGCTTATCATCCCCAGACAGATGGTCAGTCGGAACGTACCATCCAGACTCTAGAAGATATGCTTCGTTCATATACCCTTGACTTGGGTGGTTCGTGGGAGGATCACTTGAACTTGATCGAATTCTCCTACAATAACAGTTTTCAAGCAAGTATCCAGATGGCACCCTTCGAGGCACTATATGGCAGAAAGTGCAAATCCCCTGTAGCTTGGGAAGATATTGGCGAGAGGCAATTCCTTTGTGTAAGCTCCCTCATTTTGGGATATGGGTAATTTAATAATTTGTAATTAATTTTATTATTTTGTTTAATTAGATAGATTTAAAGAATTAATTTCTAAAATCCTTTTTAATATATATGACACTTTGTCATGGCTTGGATATTTTGAGCAATGCACGACCTTTTTCCTTCCAACCGAATTCATATTATTGACCTTTACTGTACTTAGTAAATTTGGGACATGGGCGTTGTCATTAATTTGATCTCTCTAATTCTCCAAAAATATTGACAAACATTTACAATCATCGACATTGCAAAACTACCCTTATTTGGCTAGTTGAACCCAACCGAGCCCAAATACCCTACTCGGGCTCTCAAACCAATTCCGATGAGACATGTGCACTACCCCACACTCATCTTCCATTATATATATATATATATATATATATATATATATATATATATATATATATTCTTACTTAAACCCTCGCACATGTACAACAATCCAATAACGCAACAAACGACTTAATTGAAGTACCGTTAGTGAACCTTCTTGTGCACTTGCACTCAAACTAAACTAATACCCACACAACTAGACCCAAGTACACCCAAAACCTTAATAATGTCTAAAACAAATCCCTTAGGTCTGAACCAAAGGTTAAATTCCATCAAAACTCCACCATGGGCCCAACGAACATCTATATAAGGCCTCCTCCTCACAAACTCTAACCCTAACATCTACTTCCCTCTTTGTGGCCGCCCCTATATCCTCCCTTCTCTCTTTCACGACCACTTCAGTCTCTCTCTCTCTCTCTCCTTCTCCACTTTCTTTTCACTCATTCCCAACCTTCACTTCATTTCCCACAAGCTGACAAGCCATAGAGCAGGAGATTAGCCACCCCTAGAGGCCGACTACTTGCTGCTGGTTACAGCTGCCGTACGCTCTCTCACAGCCCTCAAAATCACCTCCAAAGTGAAGATTTATCTCCTATATGAAGCCCCAAGCACCCTCTCAAGTTTTGTGGAGGTTGGAGTCCGTTTGGTGCTCCGAAGGGTCCGTGTCGCGAGAAAGGACCACGCCGTAATCACATACGAGTTAGTCTTCCAACTTAGATTCTTTTTTCTATTCTCCATGAACAAAAGATTGTGTAAACTTATGATAATACTATATTATGAGTAGAAATAACTCCATGCATAAGAAAGTCATATTTCTATGTCTGTAGACACTATTCCAAGGAAATCGAACAATCATGACACGGACACGACGCACCAATGGTAGACAATGTTCAATGAGTATTGACATGATAAATATATATAAAATAATTCCAAAAAATTATATGTTATTAATTCAGAATATAAATATTATAATTATATAATCAATCATGTTTTATGCTGACGAAAAGATTGGATGCAAAGACTACTTGGCCAAGTTGCAAGGATATCTAGATAGCGTAGTTGAGATGGTTGCATGAATGATGTAATATAATTATTTTTATATATAATTATTATTAAATTATATAATATTAAATAATATGATTCCATATTAAAAATATTTTATTACTCAAGTTGGTAATGTTGCATATACAAACTAGCATCAAGTTGCCAGAATACCTAGTTGACGCGCAACAAGACTTTGTGATACGATTCTTGGAGGGTTTGATCTTAATTTCTAAAACTGAATTTATATATTTTTTAATTCTTGAAATAAAGTATTTTAAATTTATATTTATGGTATTTGCATGTCAAAATTGAACCCTAAAAATATGGGCCCTTAGACTAGGTTCTTAGATGAATTTATGGCATATTTTGGCTCATAACAATGGGCTAATTTTGGTGTTAAAAAGGGATATTATTTTCTGAGTTTTAATCAAAATTTAATGCAAATTATTATGGATTTTTATCAATCTAGGTCATAACTATGGATTGGTGACATTCCGTACAAGTTTCAGACAAGACTAGTAGACCTATCATGGCCATAACCATAAAATATGCTTAAAATTCTAAATCTAGAATATGGAGGTTAAAAATAGTATAAATCATGTTTAAATTATGATTATATAATTTTTAAATAATTTATATTCTTGTCCTTTAATTGGAGACTTATCCGTGAATTTTGGAAGTCGAAAACCATAAAACTAGATCCTGATACCTCGTAAAAACATGTGAGTAGTTGTGTCAAAAATTCACATGTTATGATGATATTGGACTTGGTTATAAATGGTTTATAATAATTTAGACATTGAAGTTGTGGGTACAAGATTCTTGATTAGAAACTTAAAGTAGTAAATTGATTGTTTAGGTCAATTGGATTCCGGAGGAGTGGACGCGGGACCATCTTTGCAACTACATACTGCAGACCCAGGCAAATGTACCTTGCCAAGATATTCACAGTTCTTATTTATTTATTATGCTTTAGTTATTATATTTATATGCATTCTTGATATATCTGCTTACCCTAGGCCCGGTTTATGGTACCTTGTCTTCGAACGAGATTCGGGTACCGACATTCTCCGCGGAGTCGAGTATCATAGTTAGAGAGTCAGTATTCGAACCTATGTCTTGTGCATACATTATTTGAACATCCGACCGTATGACACTTGACACGTTATTCATGTAACAGAGTCTTTCTCGACATGTTCGTGGTAATTGGATTCTGGATAGGATTATATGATGCATGACATAGAGTATTTCCAGTTATATATATATATAGTGTCCATGACTTGTGATGATAGTTAGAGGTCATGATCTTGCATGTCTTGATTGAGACATGAGATTATATTGGGAGGGAAGAGTCTTCACCGTGCTATGGGCATATTCTACTTATTACTTATTTATTCGTTTATTAGGTTTTGGGCCCCCTATGCAAAATTTGAAGTGATTATATATATATATATATATATATATATATATATATATATATATATATATATATATATATATATATATATATATATATATATACTAGTCTTCTATGGGTTCTCCCATACGGAGCCTTGAGGGTACTGTCTAGCATAAGGATGAGTCCGTGAGTACTAGCCCGGGATACGAGTCCATACTCTCATTTGCATATCACATAGTTGGTTATACTAGTTTCTCCTGTATTATAGTATCATACTATTTACTTTAGCATGATGTTTCTTGTACCTTGTTACGTCCCTCTGAGGACCTGATCCCTTGCCAGTTTTGGCAGCATAAACGGTTGTGGAGATTTCTGGAGCTGCTGATGTTTATCGCGTCATCATCCAGGCATTGGACTCTGGTACTGTTATCATTTCTATCACACTTATGTTTATTATTTCTCATTACTTATCTCTGCTGATATACCCTAGTTTTATAGATTCTATTCCTTTCTCGAGTCAATTCGAGCTTGTGTGTTTTTTGCTGCCGACTTTAGTATATGTAGCTCATTCTTAAGATTTTGTGTCCTTGTGGATTGAGACTTAGAGATTTATCATATTATTTAGGTAATACAGCTTAAGTGTACTATAACGGATCTATTAAATTGGGTTTGCCCATTGGAGTTGTGCTGCTGGCCATTGCCACGTGGCTAGTCCCTTGGTATTTTGGGACTGAGACGTGACACTTGGTCCCGAAATGATAGCTCAGATAGTTGAAGTAGTCAAGCAAGTCCGAAAGCATCTTAAGGTGGCTCGAGATCGTCAACGTCATTGGCCAATTCGTATCGGCGATCTTTTGAGTTTTCTGTCGGTGACCATGTATTCCTTAAGATTTTGCCTACCCGATGAGTCATTATATTTGGTGCGCAGAAAAAGCTTAGTCCATGGTATATTGGTCCGTTCGATATTCTCGAGCGAGTAGGAGATATTTTATATCATCTTGCTCTTCCGTCGTCGCTTCGTGAGATACATAATATTTTCCATATATCCTAGTTACGACGGTATATCCCGAATTCAAGCCATGTTCTGGATCATTCAAAATTGGTCATTGGTACCGACCTTTCATATGAGGAAATACATATATCCATTTTGGACCGGAGGGAGAAGATTCTCAAGAACCGGACTATTCGGTTAGTTCGAGTTGCTTGGGGGCATCATTCATCGGACGAGTCAACTTGGGAATGCGAGGATGATATCCGTACTCGATATTGTTGGACCATGTATGACAACTCTATAGGAGGGTGAATAGAGTGTATGTATGCAGTGAAACAAAATTACCTGTTAAAATATAATTCTATGGCATGTAATGGTGATCAACTACTAGCAGTTAGAATATATCTCATATATAAGTGATACTACTAGCAGTGTTATGAATATATGCAATAGAGTGAGAGAGAGAAAACGCAAACACCAAGATGTATACTAGTTTTTCTCTGAGAGGACTAGTCCAGTCCCGATAACTCAAGCTCGAAGTTGTATCCACTATAATCACCAATAGTGAATCACAAGCTTTGATCTGAAGGCTTTCTACTTCTTTATAACCATGAGGTTTGATCCAAAGTCTCGCAACTTCACAGCTTGATAGAGAGAGTAACTGATGGAACAAAGCTCTTTACAACTCTGAAGACTTCTAGACCGAGATCGCACTTGGCACTAGGAAGGCTAGGGAGTTGCTCTTTGAGATGGAAAAGTTAAGGCTTTAAGGATTTGCTCACAATAGGATAAAAGATTAGGAATCATTGAGTTGTGTAAGAATAAAGAATTCAAATCCTATTTATAGGATGTAGGCGAACAAAATTTGGCCAGAATTCGGATGGGGTTTAATTCAAATTTCCAACCCTTGGGCCAAGAAATCAGGAGCTATTGAACTGGTAGATTTCATACCAAAAGGGTAACCGAGTTCAGCCCGAGTTCTATCTCTTAGTATGGTAGACTTTATAAATGAATGTGGCCTGATTTGGTGGATAGGTTCTTTGGTTTATTTGAGTGGACTATGTATCTGGGTATAGGTATTAGGATCTGCCAGTGCGACTCAGCTTACATCAGCCATAGACTCAAATAAATAAAAGATTACATTTGAATAGAAACTAATAGTTGTTGCAGTATCTGACTTTAGTACTGACGGAGTTGATATGCTTTGCATCGAGTATCTACTTCATCTGTATTTTAGATATGATGTTTGACGATTATCAGAATCATGTTGACTGTGACCACTTTGTGTCAACAGATACCCGTATTTATTTGACTCGTGAGGTATACTTGTTCGTATATCTCATATCCTGATCTTGTCTTGTGCATGCTTGTCTTATTCTAGGATTGTGCTTAATTTCCGTATGCCCTTGTTAGCCTTTATAGCATGTCCCCAGAGTTCTTGCTCGACCCCGTGCCTTATTAAAATTTTGAGGACAAAATTTTCTAAGGAGGAGAGAGGTTTGAGATTCGTCTCACTGTTCTAGTATACATACCAGACATATGCATATTATACATGTATAGCTTGCTTATTATTCAATTGCTTACATCTTGCTTTATGCCATTCATGCATTGTTTATGTTTTTTTTATAAATTTCCCTTAATTGTATGCTTTGGACCGTTGGTCCCTTGGTTTTCTTGGTGGGTGGCTGTGATGAACCCGGGTGAAAGGCATGGATTATGATCCAGTGGCCTACAATCAATCCCTTGGCTATATAAGCAACCTCATTATCTTTTCTTCATTTTTCTTTCCTTTCAGTTTTCTCTTTCCTTATTCATTTCTTCCCCAGTAGAGAGCAGCAGCCGAGCTTGCCCTTGGCCGTGGATATCCTTAGTAGGATTAGGCTAGAACTTGACCGTAGGCAAGTACATCTTGCCAACCTAAGGAATAACCATGGATCTTGTTTTGATTCTTAGTATAACTTGTTTAATTACTTGATAGGTTTCATCTGCTTAATACTTAGAACTTGTCTTCATGATAATTTTTATTTTCTTATATTGTTGCTCATGGAGCCCGAGAACAGCAAGTCGGAGAATGCAAAATTGGCCTGAAATGTATACAAAAAGTACACTGGAAACCCTTATCGTATAAGCAAAGTTTTAGTGAACGCACTTGTGTGTGTTTCACAAATTCCTTAGAAAGTACGCCAATATATGTTAAGTACTCTAGGTGCACTTCTCTGCTCCTACGTACGTTTTACACTATGGCAATTCCTTCCAAGGTAAGCCAATCCTACTTGGCACTTTTGAAATGGATCTGCAAGTCATCAAGAATATGCGCCACTGCTTAAAAGTTAAGTGGGCGCACTTTGCATATATAATAGAGTTGGCGCACTTTGGTGAAATTTTATTACCGACGTACTTTGTTGCTTCTGGAAAATGGCGCACTTTGCTATGTGGCATTTTTCAGAGACGACACACTTTATAGCCTTTCATATTACTTAATGACTAAGCAAAGACTTCTGACCATTATCGAGAATTGTGTTCTCGACTGCAGAGTCATCTCGACTGTTGTGCCATATCTTGGAACTTATGTTTGTCTTTTAGTAGACCTTCCTACACCTATTTATGCGCCAAATCTATTTTTGGCCATTTGTGCGCCAAGGTCCGTTTGTGTGCCAAATCTGTCTTTGGCCATTTGTGTGCCAAGATCCATTTGTGCACCAAATCTGTCTTGGGCCATTTGTGTACGGATGTTACTTTTTTCCTAAGTTTATGCGCCAACCATGAATTGTTAATTTATGCGCATGTATGCAAGTATTCTCTTTAATATGCTTAACTCTTAATGATTCTCTAGTTATTTTTAATCCCATTATTTTAGTTAATCCTGATTATTTTTTGAACATGGCATTCTTGATATTGTTCCTGATCCTGATTCCCTGACATGATCTAGTAATTGTACATTTTAAATGCACTCCTGAATCCTGATCTTGTACTAATAATCCTAATACTATACTGGTAACCCTGGTACTCCTGATCCTGATACTCCTGATAGTGGCTCGACGTAGCGCACTCCTGATTTGAGAATTCCTGTAACTGTCCTGATCAAGGCTATTAGTAGCACATGTATTGCATGGCATGTATCCCTGTGGTTAATTTTGATTGAACTCGTCAAGTTACTGTCATGTCTTGTATCATGTCTAAGGCATATTTCTGAGCACCATGGTCGAAAATCCTTAATAATTGTCCAGGCTAATAACTAGAATATTAATCTAGGAAGCATCTAGAAAGATTTCTTGGCTACATGTAATCCCGGTATCCCAGTGACACCTGATGGATTTAGAGCTCTTCGTCGTGAGGGGCACACTTCCAGCACACCATCGAGTGTTGCACTAGCAAAAAAGACAAGAAATGATTACACATGATAAATATATACTATGTAACTGTTCGTCTGGATAACCGGGATAGTATGCAGGGCATGTGACTGTAAGTAATCTCAAACTGTATATGTTAGTAACTAGGACTGTGATAACCCTAGTTAGTTAATGATAGTAAGCCGTAGGACATGATTAGCCATGATTGCTTGATTTTCAGTCCAGTCTAGTCAAGTCTTATCCTGTTTTATTTTTAACAACTGATCCTGAGAACAATAATTGAAGCCTGACTCCATATATCCTTGTTTTATACTCCAGAGCATGTTTAATTATTATTTTTACCTGTTGTACTTATTTAAATATTTCTTATACTATATCTTATTGATTTGTCTGCATGTTGGTTTTAGTTCCTAAGTTTGGCTCCCTTGTGGTACTTGTTGTTTTAGGGTCTGATCCTACTGGTTTTGTATGGCCAAATTTTGGAGCAAGACCGTAGGATCTTCCGTACTTTCCTCCTAAAGATGGTGAACACGAGGAGCACCCGAGGATATCAACGAGTTTCTTCTTCATCACCCACCTGATCTTCTACATTATTTTGCTGAGGCGTTTAGCCATTGAACACGTATTTAGCTCATGTTCGGGACTTAATTTTCTAGCCCGCGGGCATACATGTAAAGCATATTCTAGACTATAGCTAGAGCTGATCATGTAACATGGTACTCTTTCTAGTTCTTTATTTTGTAACTAGCTTTATGATCATCTGTATATGTATAGTTTGGGACGCCTTACTATTATATGTTTGGTGATCATACATCTTGTAAATTATTGCTTGCTTAAGATTGAGACACCTAGGATTCTTGACCCATGATTGCCTGATGGATTATAGAGTAAACCCTCACATGTCTAGACAGCCGTGACCGTATCTCGAGATATAGAGTACTCTGGTATACGTAGCTGGCTTTGTCGGCCCCCACTCTCTAGTATTCAGGTTTTGGGGCGTGACAACTCTGTTCAGAATGAACGTAGCCGTTAGCGTAGATTCTCCCCAGAAGAAGTTTGGAAGACCCGTAGTCAACAGTATTGAGTTATCATCTTTGTCAACGTCATGTTCTTCCTTTCAGCTACTCTATTTAATTAAGAAGAATACTGAGCAATCGTCTCATTGACTATTCCATGTTACTTGTAGAATGATGTGAATTCAATAGACCTATACTCTCCGCATCGATCACTTCTGAGTCTCTTGAGTTGTTGCCCAATTTGACGTTCTGGCTCAGCCCTGAACTCTTTGAACTTCTCAAATGCTTCGTCTTTTGACTTGAGAAGATAGACGAACACATACTTCGAGTTGTCATCGATGAATGTAACGAAATACTTTATCTTAGCCTTTGTGGAGAACTTTTTAAAGTCATAGATACCTGAGTGCACTAACTCCAAAAGATCTGTGCTTAGGTTAATCTGTTTGAACGATTTTCTTGTGATCTTTGTCTGCGCACAGACCTCACACTTCTCCACCTCCTTACCCCCATATTTGAAGATAAGTCCTAGACTAGACATCTTGTTTATTCTTTTATAATGAACATGTCCTAGTCTATTATGCCATAACTCAATAGAGTAACCAAAAGAAGAAACTGCATTAATATTATTTACAAGAGTTACAAGATAAAGTTTAAACATCCCTTCGGTACAAAAGGCTTTTTCGAAGTACGTTCCTTTGTACGACATCACCATCTGTCCAGTATTGATTCCATCCTCAATCCTGCGTTGCAGAGCAGACTTCCCGAGACCAGGTTCTTGGCTATCACCGGTACGTGCTTCACATCCTGAAGCGTCAGTGACTTCCCCGAAGTCAGATTCAATACTCCGTTCTGGTCCCAAGTACTTCAATTTGTGCCTGGTTTGCCACCGTGACCTTCTCAGATGTAGGCTTGTAGGTGGTAAACAACTCCTTCTTCGAGAAAATATGGCAGGATGCGCCAGTGTCCTCCCACCAGTCAGTATCAACACCAGCCGTTACAACCTGCGCAATCATAGCAATCTAGTTAGGCTCACCTTGCTCTGTCTGCTTGGCCTTGGATCTGTAGTCTCTCCGATAGTGGCCCTTCTTGCCACAGTTAAAGCAAGTCACGTCTGACTTGAGCTTAGGCTTCGGCTTGAACGAATTCGACTTCACCTTCAGATGGTGGAAGTTATTTTTGTTGTTGTGATAAGCCTTTTGCTTTCCCTTGGAATCAGCAACATTGTCACACCCGTTCCCGGATTTGGTATTTCTGAATTTGCGATATTTAAATTTTTCTTGAAATATATTTATGTTGTATTTTACATGTTGGTTCCTATCTTATATATTGTATTTTGTATGCTTGGATTTCTGTTTATCAGTAGAGACTATCCTAGAACAATAGTGAACACATTGGCAATTGCCATGGACCTGTACTAGGGTCCGTATGTAGGATGGATACCTGATATGGTTCACTTTTGGACTCATAAACCTATTTCTTGGATAGCTGAGATTTGTTAGGAGAAGTCATTACTAGATCCCAGGCGCATCTATTCCCATGCGCATATGTCCCTGTAGCATGTGCATCCACCCCCAGTGTATATATATGAGTTTTCTCAAACCTCTCTCTCTCTCTCTCTCTCTCTCTCTCTCCTTCTTAGGTTTTCTTCCTCCCTCCATAGGTGTCATGCCCCAGTCCTAAAATACCAAGGGACTAGCCTAGTGGCAATAGCCATTAGCACAACTCCAATGGGCAAATCTAATTTAATGGACCCTTTAGAGTGCACTTAAGCTGTAATACAACTACACTGGTCTACAATATATGTCATAGTCTATGTATCTAATCTCATCCACCAATTCATAAACAAGAGGCAAGATGATAAACTAGTCTCAACCTTCAATACCATAAATGAAACTGTCTATCACAATATAATAAATAAATATTACGGGAATAACCAGTATCAAAATAATGAGAGAGAGAAATATCCAAATACACCAGTCCTATAGTCACAATATCTAAGTCCATATCTAAGAATCACAAGTGTCACGTCCCAGTCCCAAATACGTAGGACTAGGAACACGTAAGCATGCCAGCCGCATGGATATGGCAACTCCAATATATGGAAACCAAATCCATACGTACGCTGTAATATGAATACAAAATCCACAAGTGGTATAAACATATGTCACAAGTCACAGGGTAAAATCTAAATCTCATCCACCAAAATCATATAGAAATAAATAACCAGTATCTATGAAACTAGATCTCAATAAGAAGTATCTAAGGATGATAGTTGGATGGAAACAAATCCACTACCAACTCGAATATAAGAGCAAATACAATATAAGTACAACACAATCAAACGCAATATAAGTGTACCAGCTAGCAATCACGGCTCGAAGAGAAGACATCCTCGAAACATAGGTAACCATCCGAATCTGCGCTCCTGCGAATACTCAAGAACCAATACACCTGGCAGGGGACCAGGTCCTCAGAGGGACATAACAAGATACTTAAACACATGCCAATAAAGTACTGAAATAAATATCCAAAGGGGTCGTCTAACCGTCTAAGGTGAATGCAGTTAAGAACAACTTTCCCAACGCGTGGGCTATCTGGCTAAAATGGGATTGGCATAGTTCTCTTGGAGATCCAGGGGCCTACAAAGGCACGGCGTCTTTCGAACACCGGAGGCCCGCCTGATAATAATATAATATATAGTGGTCATCATGACCGCGCATCTCCGGTGGAGGGTACGGGTTACACAAGGAAAGTGCAACGGAGCCTACACGTCTTACTTGTTGTTCTCCCCACCCCATGCTCTAAGCATGTCACATCCATGACACGATAACACCTCTAATAACTGCCAAGTCTACTAGCATGCCAAGTTTCTAACAGCAGTTATTCCTAACACACGGCCCACATGTACAGGAGGCCAAACCCTGCACACAAGTCCGTGATCTACATGAGACTCACAACTCGTGTAACAACTGTGTCACGGCCAATGAACCTAATGATGCTACATGATAATGGGGTAGTCTCATAAACAGGATCAATACAAATACATAAATAAAAATATATCGCGACGATACCGTCACGCGCATTTTATATAACAGTTAAAATATATGAACTAAAGACAGAAAATAAAGATGCATGCAACATATGGAATATAAATAACAGTACAATGGCAAGGTATACTTGCCTGGCAAGGAAGCTGCAATGTACCAATAACCTGCTCCAAAAATCGCGCAGAACAATCCAATATCCTATGTACACATAAATATAATATAATATAATCATTAGTCATTACACTAGCACATACTCAACCACATTTACACTGGAATCAGGGGGTATACTAGGGGTAATACTAGTCATCTAACACGGTCAATTACACATTGAATTACGCGGATGTCGCGTCTTCAAGTACTGTACGAAATCAGTCAGTCAACTGACAGGTGTCTATGCCAGTACGTTAGTGTACGCAAGGCAGACAAATTCACAAGTTCTTAGGGTCAACATGGTCAAGGTAAGTATGGGATAGTCCACGATGTCCTAGGGTCATACAGTCTGAATATTTAGTCATAATTATCAATTAGCATTTACTTACATATATATTCATATAACTATATAATAATATAACCATTAATTTATTTTAATTTATTTAATTCTGGAATAATTACTCTAAAATCCTATTTTAATCTTATTATTCTGATTTTTATGTTAATTCCTAAATTTTGTCCAAAGAAACTGAAATTTATCAACTCGAGACTCATGGCACGCAAATCGAGGCGATCTGTTGACCAAAAAGTCAACCGATACAAACTCGACTTTCATGCATGATTTCCTGTAGATTTCAGCATCAAAAACATACTGGAATTTACGGCTCGTCTGAATTCAAATTCGTTTGGGAATTATGACACATACAAATTTTGTATTGTGCACCGATGGTTAAATTCTAACCTAGAAGTTCTACAGAATTAACAGTATGAAATACTTCGAAATAAATTCTGGAAAAAATATATGTCGATGATCTCGATATTATCTTTCCGAAACTTTAAACGGTTCGTGATTCTGATTCCTGGTTCTCCCGGAATCGCGAAAACATCGAAATACGTCTATTTTCGGACATGCTGTGCTCTACGAATTTTTCATAATTTAATACTAATAATTTAGAAAAACAATTTATATTATCAGAAAGCTAACCTCATTATCGTTCTAAGAAAAAAAAACTGGAGCATGTTTGGAGTCCGGAGCTAGGAGATATCGTCTTTTTAATTCGTCCTAACTAGTAGAAAATGAGGCTGAATTTATGACGAATTTTGACTATTTTTTGGACGAAAAAGAGAGGAATTTGGGAAAGAAAAATATGAAGGATGAGGTATTTATAATGGTGGACACTACTTAATTAAATACGACTAGGATTGGTTAATTTGGATAGGATTATGATGAATTTAAATAAGGATAGGATATGCATGAAGTTGATTTCCTAGTAGGTTCAGGATTTGAATTAATTTAAAATTGAGTTTGAATTTATCTCAATAATTTATAATCTTAAATATAATTAAAGATAATACAAATAATTTATAAAATCTTATTAATATCTATTAACACTAAATTAGTATCTATCTAATATTAAGACTATATATATCCAAATAAATCCTAAATAATTTTAAAATCTAAATAAATTTCTTAAAATTCTAAATAAATTACAAAAAAATATAATTAAATATTTTAAACTAAAATAAATATTTGGTAGGAACGACATGCAAGTATGGTCGTATAGTAAATCATAGAAGTCCTAGAAATTTATGTTTTCTAAGTTTTAATTACCAAAAATTCTAGAAAAATCTCCAAAAATCTAAAATAACCTAAAATAATTCTAAATGAATATTTATATAAGTAAATATATCAAGAAATTTATTTTCTAATTAACTAAGAGCATATTCTAAATAAATTCAACATATATAATAAATATAAAATATACACAAAATACCTATTTTGGGTGAGGGAGTTTACAATCTACCCAACTTAAAATAATTTCGTCCTCGAAATTAAAATAAGACATAATTTGTTAAATCCTTCACATTCGTACATAAGGTATGTCAATCGCAATCTCTTCCAAAAATTTAAATAACAAAATCTATTCGAATCTATCGTGATCACTTCAAAATTAATATAACCACTGTTTAAATCAAAATTCAACCTGTCGTAATCTTTTCTCGATTTTTAAATAATCAACATCCAAATCTGACTCAAGTCTATATGACATCACACATCAAAATTTATATCATAATTTTCAACTATCATAATCTCCTCTAGACTTTGAACAATAAACAATTCTAATCAAATCTTATTCCTATTCTTAACTTAAGAATTTTGTACTATTCAAATATTTAAACTCAATTTACATCCTCAATATTTCAAATAGGTGACCCAACAATCAAAATTGAACTTTTAATTCAAATCATCAAATTGTAAAATTTAAATCTAATTAACCAATTGTTCAAGTCTAAAATTCTATATTTATCCTCAAAATTTAAATCGATGATTCATCCTTCAATATTCAAAATTTAAATCATGTGCTCAAAGTATAAATATTGGGTCCTTAATATCAAGATTTTTAAAATTCATTAAATCCTCATTATCTTAATCCCTCTGTTAAAATTCTCCACATTAAAAGGACTTAATCTCTCAATCTAATCCTACTTGAACACAATCTAAAAGAATTCTCCTGAAGTTTAATACTGCAATTTCTACCCAACTTAGAATTTACCCATCTATCACATAAGGCTCTTACACTTAAGAAAAATATTCCTCAATTTATTTTCTCATGTCATTCAATCCTCAAAACTTTAACACCAACTATATCATATGTGATATGCCCTTAATCAATTATGAAAGATAGTCACCAAATAATGTGATTGGCCTATGGGGTATATCTTGTACTATCCGTGTATCACTTATATCCAAGCATGATATTTCGTCTTTCCGAAACAAGGGAAGACGGAAAGCAACGAAAAAGAGTTCAAGGAGGGGTAATAGAATGGAAGTATGGGAATCAAAGCGTTTAAAGAATTCAAATGGGAATTGTCAAGACAATTGTGGATTGAAATCTTAATTTGGTAATTTCCTATTCGCATGCTCACATCGGTGCAGTTATGTACTTGATATGATATGCTTTGTCGTATCTAGAGGGTAAGTATATTCGTCTACTAATCACTACATATCTCAATCCACGTAAAGTAGTTATGCGAAGGGCGAACCAAGCGCACTAAGGTTAGCTAGACCCTAATACACTGATTCTGAAATGTATTATTGTGGGCCCCCAATAATACGTATGTCATGAACAAGCTCGATAAAGAATAAGCTTGCAAAAACTAGGCTATAATAGCAGCATAAGTCAAGGTAGTACAGCAAATATGAATACGCTAGATTATGATGAAAGAAGGTTCATAACAATTCAAATTCACAAAAACAAAAGCAAAATAAGCAATAATAATGAAAGACTACACAATCTCTACAGTTGTCATACTAATTCCTTGTCTAAGTCGCTAGTCGACCAATAGGGACATGGGCCTCTAAATTCTATCGTCTGAATAAACACTGTCGACTTTGCTAGCATACAATTAATGTCATTCAGTTATACTTCATCAATGGATCACAGGGACTACGTGATACTAGGTGGTGAGGTATACTATCCAACTTAAAATAATTTAACTACTATTGTATTGCCTTAAGGATACCTACAAAAATAACCTTGCACATGTACATAGAACAGAAACTCTTATTAGGGTCTCCTATTGCATTATATAGGTAAGGGTCAAGTGCTCATAGAACATGTGTCAATCGTAGGGATAGAAGAGTTACTAGCCGTTAAGGGGAAAGGGATTTAACTCGTATCGAGCTATGGGTACAAATTTCGTGATTTAAAGCTAAGGGGTAATCATTAGGTCACAACCTAAGGGAACTACGCAAACTATCAAATCCCAACTATCACGCACAAAATTCAAAGTTCAAATTACCAAGCTATACCCTAGCAAACTACATGTCCTAACATAGAATAAGATTACTTGGCCTTCAATCATACGAGTTATGTGGCACGAGTTAAATGATGAAGAAAGAAGAATCATAATTTAGTCGTCACACAATTAGCGAACGCTAAGGTTGCAGGGGGACAAGTTATGAAATCAAAAATATAGGGCTCTAGATAGCATCATGGTTCTCTAAGGGGGTGGCATGCTAGTTGCCATGTTCGGGGTATGATCAAGGAAAAGGGTTGATTACATTCCTCTAGGCTTCCTAGGGTGCTGTCTACTAATAACAAGACAATGACATAAGTTTTATAGTTCTCTAATACTATCCAATTATGAGGGTTAGGTTCAGTCCTAATGTTCAATATTGGTTCTCCATTGGTTCCTCAATACTAGGGTCAAACATTATGGTAAAACTTCTAACTAACTCTAGTAGTGTCTATACTACTCTCAAGTCTTCATAATACATCAGGGGGTAATGGTAAATCAATTCTAAAGATAAGGAATTCTAGGGTTCACTAGATATTCTAAACTTAGTGGTGTGTCTATATTCTCGTTGTATTCTTAATAGGTGTGCTACTCTAATTATCATCCTAATAACAGGGGTTACTATATTCTAGCAGAAGGCCATATATACTCAAGGAACTTATTAGGGAAGTACAGGAATCAAGCAGGATACAATTGTTCGAATAGATCATAGAGGAGGAAGGTGAATCATAGTCAATTGTGGATGAGATCCTATACTCTAGTCCTATGTGCAGGCTTGTTCGGTACAGTAACGTAACCGAGACAATATGCTCTCGACCTGCATGGGCCACCACAAAAATATGTCACGCCCCAGTCCCAAATACGTAGGACTAGGAACACGTAAGCATGCCAGCCGCATGGATATGGCAACTCCAATATATGGAAACCAAATCCATACGTACGCTGTAATATGAATACAAAATCCACAAGTGGTATAAACATATGTCACAAGTCACAGGGTAAAATCTAAATCTCATCCACCAAAATCATATAGAAATAAATAACCAGTATCTATGAAACTAGATCTCAATAAGAAGTATCTAAGGATGATAGTTGGATGGAAACAAATCCACTACCAACTCGAATATAAGAGCAAATACAATATAAGTACAACACAATCAAACGCAATATAAGTGTACCAGCTAGCAATCACGGCTCGAAGAGAAGACATCCTCGAAACATAGGTAACCATCCGAATTTGCGCTCCTGCGAATACTCAAGAACCAATACACCTGGCAGGGGACCAGGTCCTCAGAGGGATATAACAAGATACTTAAACACATGCCAATAAAGTACTGAAATAAATATCCAAAGGGGTCGTCTAACCGTCTAAGGTGAATGCAGTTAAGAACAACTTTCCCAACGCGTGGGCTATCTGGCTAAAATAGGATAATACTAATAATTTAGAAAAATCTTATTAATATCTATTAACACTAAATTAGTATCTATCTAATATTAAGACTATATATATCCAAATAAATCCTAAATAATTTTAAAATCTAAATAAATTTCTTAAAATTCTAAATAAATTACAAAAAAATATAATTAAATATTTTAAACTAAAATAAATATTTGGTAGGAACGACATGCAAGTATGGTCGTATAGTAAATCATAGAAGTCCTAGAAATTTATGTTTTCTAAGTTTTAATTACCAAAAATTCTAGAAAAATCTCCAAAAATCTAAAATAACCTAAAATAATTCTAAATGAATATTTATATAAGTAAATATATCAAGAAATTTATTTTCTAATTAACTAAGAGCATATTCTAAATAAATTCAACATATATAATAAATATAATAATATAAAATATACATAAAATACCTATTTTGGGTGAGGGAGTTTACAACAAGGCATCATACATAAAGAGAATATGAGAACTCAAGAGAAGTCCTCCAGTACCACCTCGTCCTCTACTGCTGGTACTATTCCGATATCATCTCCTGACCCGTAGACCTCCTCGTCTATACCTGGGGACATAATCCATATCCAGGTCCTCAGGGGACATAGCAAGGTACAATAAACACTCAAGCCAGAAGTAAATAGTATAATGTTATAAAAATGGAGAAAGCTACTACGACCAACTATGTGATATGCAAATGAGAGTATGGTATCGTACCCCAGGCTGGTACTCACGGAAGATCTCAAGGGACACTTCTGTAATCTAATAGTACACTCAAGGCTCCATATGGGAGAACCAGGAGGAAGCTATATATATATATATATATATATATATATATATATATATATATATATATATATATATATATATATATATATACACACCTTAGATTCCGCAGAGGGACCTAAAGCCTAATACACAATAAGTAGTAATAAGTAAAATATGCCCAGAGCACGATGAAGACTCTCCCCACCCAATATAACCTCACGTCTCAATCAAGACACGCAAGCTCACGACCTCTAACTATCAGCACAAGTCTTAGTCACTATGTATCACTATAATCATCTATATATCATACATCATGTAGTCCTATCTAGAGTCTAAGTACCTAAAACAAGTCGAGAAAGACTCTGTCACATGAATATCGTGTCCAGTGTCCTATGGTTGGATGTTCAAATAATGTTTTCACCAACATGGGTTCATAAATATGACTCTCTGACTATGTTACTCGATTCCGCAGAGGATGTCGGTACCCGAATCTTGTTCGGACACAAAGTATCGTATGAAGGCCCTAGGCTAAACAAGTACATCAACCAAGTCACACAAATATAATATATAATGCATAAATAATATTAAATAAATAATTTAGAACTGTAAACATCTTGGCAAGGTACACTTGCCTGGTTCTGCAGTGAGTGGTGGTAAAGATGATCCTGCGTCCACTCCTTCGGGATTCAATTGACCTATCAATCAATTAATACGCTTAAGGGTCCAATCATGAATTCTTGTAATTATAAATTAATTATATAATTTATTTGATGCCCTGCATAACCAAGCCCGTTATTATTTCTAACAACTTTGCTTACTTTTATATGGTATCAGGACCTAGTTTCTTTGTTTTTGACTTCCAAAATTTAAGTTTAAGTCACCAATTAAAGGAAATAAACATAAATCATATAATATTGATTTAAATATAATTTATATTCATTTTAATAATTAATTCCTAGATTTGACAAAATAAACTTATTTCAAGAAAATGGCTACTTTAGTTTGACTAGTTTTGTCCGAAACTTGTTCGGGACATTGCCAGTCCATTAGTAGGGTTTATATTTATGAAAAATTATTTTATATCATATTATATTCTGATTTAATCTTAAAAATTATTTACCTCTTTATTCCATCCAAATCATCCTCTATTTACTAGCAAAACAATGCCACAAAATTACCCGAAAACCATGGCTAATGGCCCTTAATTATAGGGTTCAGATTTGACATTAAAATAACAAAAAATAATTTTAAAATACTTAATCCAGCAAATAAATACCTATTAATTCAGTTTTAAAGTTAATAACGATTCCCTCAAGTAATCGCATTAAAAGTCTCAAACTAGTTCTACCGACAAGCGAATTATCACCAACCTATCATGAAAAATTTATATTTTCTAATATGAGAACAAGATAGCAAAATATGGGTTCTAAATAAATAATTTTATATAACCTAAAAGGATCTTGCCATGGGATTTGAGAAAGAAAGATTAAAGATTTATCGAAAACTTTGGAGGATTGGATGATGGTACTTCTTCTTGTCCAAGAAATACTCCTCCTTGCTTGTGCTTGGCTTGCTACTCCATTTTTGATGGGTTATTGATGATGACAAGGGGTTCTTGATATATTTTTGGGGAGGATGGGGTTCTTCTTGGAGGTTTAATGGTTTTTGGATGGAGAGATGGCAAAAAATGGGTATTTTATGATGTAGAAGTTGATGAGGGAGTTGTGTGGGGGTGAAAGGAGGGAGAGGGGATGCTTTATACGACTGGAAGGAGAGGAATAGGGGGGTGGTCGGCTACTATGAGGGGAAGGAAGAGTTATATTAGGTTTTAGGGTTATGGTTTTAAGTATATATAGTGCATATGTGGGCCTCCTTAATGGGTTGGTTGTAAAAATAGGGTTTTTCCATGCTTATAGGGTCGGCACATGTAACACCCCATTCCGCTGCGGCGGACTGCCGTTTCAAACGGCAATCGTGTAGCTGTCCCGACCCGCTTTGCCTCAAAGAGAATGCAAAGGATATCCAGACTTGTCCCTACAGGAATTCGGCTTAGGCTTTCAGAGGCTCGCTCAGGCGTATCGCTCTACCGAGGCAAATCATCGCTAAGGTGGGTGGCTACGGTGAACTTGTATTTGCTTAGCCAGCACACGTAAAATCTGGAATATTTATGCTAGTCGCTAGGTGAATCACCCCCTGCATGCTAATAAATCCAACGCACCTAGCTAAGGGAATAATCCCAACTTGTATTGCTTGCTAGAATATGGAAAATTGAAATATTGCTTATATTCAGACCCTCGCATGCTAAGACCCTAACGATCTAACTCTCGGCTTACCTTCGGGTCCGAGCAAACGTGCCTGCTTACGTTCCTTAGAAACGCATGCTTGTCTGCTTGAATGTTGCCTTGTTTTCATCCAACTCCGGGAGACTACTCAGTAGTTGTTCCATGTATGATTGACCCTGCAAGTATCCGGGACCGTCAGGTCATCTAAGGCAATCCCCGAACCAGGGGAATGCACTAAGCAAGAATGAATACTGAACGTGAATCTCACTTGAATGATAATCATGCTATGTATGCATCTGAACGAGGATCGTGTTATGTACTGATGGAATCCCAGCTCGTGGAGCAATATGCCTCGTTCAGACTAAGTTTAAGTTTCATGATTATCTTGTCAAGCTATGGAAAAAGGATAGACCCTGACCTGCATTGTCGTGGACCACTTGTGTGCACAATTATGTTATGTTTAGTTCCGCGGACGGTCACCGGGGCACTGGGACCGATCCGATCTGGACGGAACATATGTATAGTCGTATGTTACCCGGCAAGTGTTATACGACGGGGCTCGCCACCCGCGTTGTACGTCACTTCGCCCTGAGACTAAACGGTCCTTTATGGTTATGCCAGCGACATCATGTTCATATAGATAAGTCATCCTCGCTTAGCGGCTATCCGCGTGCGAGTCACTGCATCGCATCATGTCACGCCCCAGTCCCAAAATACGTAGGACTAGGAATACGTAACACGCCAGCCGTATGTATACGAACTCCAATGTATGGAAACCATATACACACGTACGCTGTACATGAATATCCAATCCACAGTGGTAAATATATGTCACAACAAGTCACACGCAGTTCTATATCTCATCCACAGCACAAATAATAGAATACAGAAAATCAATAACTGAATATCAAAGAAGCAGTCTCAAATAGTAATCCCAAAGTGTGATAGTCGGGTGGAAACAAATCCACTGTAAATCGACTATAATAAACTACTAAAGAGAGAAGAGAATAAACTCTAATATAAGAATAAATGTCTAGAAAAGAATAGCAACTAGAATCTCTAAACAGCTGCAAATGAATCACATATAATCAGAAGATAAGATCGTCTCAGACTGATAGGTAGCGTCAGGTCCAGGTCCATACTCCTGCGGATACTCCTGCTCATCTATGTCTGGAAAATGGACCAAGTCCTCAGAGGGACGTAACAAGATACAAATGGTACATGCCAATAAAGTACTGAAAATAAATATCCATTGGGGTCGCCTAACCATCTATGTGAATGCAGTTAAGAACACCTTTCCCCACAAGTGAGCTATCTGGCTGAAAACTGGGATTTGGCATGGTTCTCTTTTGAAGATCCAGGGGCCTAAAAGGCACGTCGTCTTTTGAACGCCGGTGGCCCGCCTGATAGTACATAATATATAAGGGTCATCACCACCCGTATCTTCAGCGGAGAATCTGGGCGTCACAGAAAAAGTGCAAAGAAGCTCAAATGCGGTACTTGTTGTTCTCCCCACCCAATGCTCTAAGCATGTCATGTCCATGACACGATAAACCTCTAATAACCGCCAGGTCTACTAGCATGCAAAGTTTCTATTGGCAGTTATCCCTATCCGTCGCACGACCTATACGTACCGGGGGCCAGCCGAGTACGCAAGTCCGTGTCCTACATGTGACTCACACTCGTGTAAGAATAGTGTCATGGCCAATGAAACATAAATGCCTCATGAAGATGGGGTAGTCTCATAAAGTAGGTCCAATGCATATACATAAATAAAAACATAGTACGACGACACCGTCGTTGCACCCAAGTTTCCTTGGACGCGCAGTTTATATATAGCAGTTAAAATAAATGAACTAAATAAGCAGAAAATAAACATGCATGCCTCATATGGAATATAAAAATAGTACAATGGCAAGGTATACTTGCCTGGCAAGAAATCTGTAAAGTGTACGCGCCCAAATGTCAAGGACATTGAACCTGGAACTAAGGACTCCGAACAAACGTCTCCGGATGCTGAAATAAACATCACTAATATTTTCGGAATGAGCAAAATAGCTAAAAAGCACATCCCTTTCGTCCAATTTGGACACAGGGGCAAAACGGTAATTTCGAACAAAAGTGGGGTCCACGTGTGGCCCACTTTGCATCGAAAAGCGTGCCGAGGGTAACAGTCTCTAAATGGGACAAACTATGGGTCAAACAACCCTAAATACCAATACGAACCCAACGGTATGTCCAAATGTGGATTCCGATGAGCCGAACAAAATTTGGTCCAAAAAGTCAACTGTAGGGCCCGCCAATTGGTGATCTGGTCAACCGTCTCAGAAATGCGTAAAAATTGGGTCACAGGACCAGCGCGTTACCACGAGTCCAGTGGCGCAAGTTTCGTCGCAATCTGACAAGCGTGCACCAAAATACGCGCGAGTTCCACAAAAGTGGCGACACGAAATGTGTCCGCGGATACGGTCTGATTCCGGCGCGCACACGCGTCCGAATCAGTCCCCACAAATTTTCATGTGTCCGATTATGCTGCGTGCACCATTCGGTACACTTGGCACACGGTGGGGCGGTCCCGTTTGGCGGGGCGCGCTCCGATCTCCAACTTTTGGAAAACCGGAAAAAGTGGGTGCGCGCAATTTTGTGACGAATATAATTCTGTCCACAACAACTAATAGCACAAGGTTATAATACTGAAAATAAACTAGGTCATGTAATCTACAGGTATCAAAAAGAATCATCGAATTCGGATCTCTGTGGTGGGAGATACGAACTCGGCAATGTGGGTGGTCATTCTGGAATTCTGCGATTCCAGAATTCGGTCTGTCCGTCCACTTTGGACGCTGTTTTTCACCTAGGGGCACACGTTTTCCGAGATTGGCTATAAAACAAATATTGGAGAGGGTTGAGGGAAGATCATACCTATGAAAACGGAACAACGTTTGGTCGATCGAGTCAACGGAAAATCACGCCGGAGCGAAGGTGCCTCGAGTGGGAAACTGCAGTTCGCGATGTCGGCGTCGACGGGATGGTTGGATGGCTTGGGGAGGCTTCTCTGGCTGCGGTGACGGCTCTAGATGGGAAGAAGAAGTCTGGAGTTTCTAGGTTAGGGTTTTAGAGAGCTATTATATATATATATATATATATATATATATATATTATATATATTAGGAGAGAGAGGGGGTAAGGATCGGATTTCCGCGGGTGACTATCCGCTGGATTAAGTCTCGGGTTTGGGAAGTAAAGGAAAGGTCGGGTTGGTCACTCGGCTGAAGGGGTTGAGCAAAAAAAAAACTAAGTTTCTGAAGAGCAACTTTAGCATTAAGTTGCTGACAAAAGAAATCCTAAGTAGCTAATACTATTATTACTATTATTATTATTAGTATTATTATTATACTATTATACTTATTTAATTCTTTCTTTTTCCTTTCTTTCTTTATAAAATATATATACATATATATATATTTGTATATACATATATATATATATATATACTCATAAGAAAATTTATATATTAGGGTATTGCACATCGTTAGGCTAGCAACAGCTCAAGGGGTCTCCTACATGGAATAAATTCCTAAAAATTCCTGAAGGTCCCATAATTCATCTAAGGGCCCGAACACCTAATATAAAAATTATTAAAAATCTATTTCTCCTATTTGGACCTAATTACTACAATTTAATTAATAATTAACAAATAACAGGGTTTATACGATTTTCTAGGAAGGAGGTTTTACATTCTACCCAACTTGTAAAAATTTCGTCCTCGAAATTAGAATTAAGCCACGATAGAATGCAAGGATGGTATAAGATATAAATTAACAATGTAAATTCATACCTTGGTTTGCGAATAGGTTCGGAAAACGCTTGCGCATGTCGTCCTCGCGCTCCCAAGTTGATTCTCCTGGCACGCCATGCCTCCATGCTACGCGAACCAAGGGAATAGACTGGTTCCTCAATACCTTCTCTCGACGATCAAGGATTCCCACGGGTTACTCTTGGTAAGACAAGCTCGGCCCAATGGTGATCTCTGAATGGTCGAGAACATGACTGTTGTCTGCCACGTATCGCCTGAGCTGCGACACATGGAATACGTCATGTACTTCCTCCAGTGAAGGTGGTAGCGCAAGTCGATATGCCACCTCTCCAACTCTCTCGAGCACGTCAAATGGTCCAATATACCTTGGACTCAACTTGCCGCGCCCTCCGAATCGGATGGTGCCTCTGGTCGGTGATATCCGCAAGAAGACGTGATCGCCCTCTTTGAACTCCAAGGGACGACGATGAAGGTCTGCCCACTGCTTCTGCCTGTCTTGCGCTACTCGCAAGTGTCCCTGAATCTTCTTGACTGTCTCTACGGTGTTGACCACCAACTCGGGTCCCAAAATCTGACGTTCTCCCACGTCACTCCAACACACAGGAGACCTACATTTTCTTTCATACAATGCTTCAAACGGAGCCATCTGAATACTCGCTTGATAGCTATTGTTGTAAGAAAACTCTACAAGATGTAGGTGGTCCTCCCATGATCCTCCGAAGTCTAACATGCAAGCCCTCAACATGTCCTCCAGGGTCTGAATAGTCCGCTCCGACTGCCCATCTGTCTGCGGGTGGTAAGATGTACTGAACTTCAGACGAGTACCAAGACTCTCTTGCATGCTCCTCCAAAAGTGCGATGTGAAGCGTGAATCTCTGTCCGATACGATGCTGACTGGTATGCCGTGCAATCTCACGATCTGCCTCATATATACGTCAGCTAAAGCTTCTGTAGACTGACCCACTCTAAAAGGTATAAAATGGGCTGACTTGGTGAGTCGGTCCACTATTACCCATACTGCATCTCTCCCACTTGGACTCTTGGGAAAACCCGTGACGAAGTCCATAGTGATGTGCTCCCACTTCCACTCTGGAATCGGAAGTGGTTGCAATAATCCTGCTATCCTCTGGTGCTCCGCCTTCACTTGTTGACATACCAGACATTTAGCTACAAAGCGAGCTATCTCTCTCTTCATCCCATGCCACCAAAAGTGCTGTCGTAAGTCACGATACATCTTGGTGCCTCCAGGATGAATAGAATAGATCGAACTATGAGCCTCTGCCATCAGCTCCTGTCGAATCTCTCCATTTGGAACATAAAGACGATCACCACATCGTAATGTCCCATCCTCATGAATGCGCAATCCGGTCTGCTCTCCGGCCTCCATCCTTTCCTTTAGTCTCCTGAATCTGGCATCTGTAGGCAAAGCTGCCTTAATCCTCTCTACCAATGATGATTGTACTTGCAAGTTGGCTAGTGTCCCATCTGCTCCGGGTAGTATCACTTCAATGCCAAGTTCTTGCAAGTCCTCCAATAGTTCCCTCTGTGCTGTCAAGAAGTAAGCTGCTGGCTTCCGGCTTAACGCGTCTGCTACCACGTTAGCCTTGCCTGGATGATAATGTAGCTCTATCTCGAAATCCTTCATCAACTCGAGCCATCGACGTTGCCTCATATTTAACTCCTTCTGCGTGAAGACGTACTTGAGGCTTTTGTGGTCTGTATAGATTTCCACTCGTTCCCCATATAAGTAATGTCTCCATAGCTTCAGAGCAAATACAACGGCTGCAAGTTTCAAGTCATGAGTTGGATAATTCTTCTCATGCACTCGTAACTGCCTAGATGCATATGCAATCACCTTGCCATGCTGCATCAATACGCATCCCAAGTCTTTCCCAGATGCGTCACTGTAGATCACATATCCTCCTGATCCTGACGGAATCGCCAATACTGGTGCTGTAGTCAGTCGCTTCTTCAACTCTTCAAAGGTTGCTTGACACTCGTCGGTCCATATAAATTCTTGATCTTTACAAGTCAGACGAGTCATGGGTGCCGCTATCCTTGAGAAGTTTTCCACGAACCGTCGGTAATATCCCGCAAGTCCAAGGAAACTCCTCACCTCTGCTGCTGATTTAGGAACGGGCCATGTCTCAACTGCTGAAATCTTCTCTGGATCAACAGAAATACCATCTCCTGTGACAACATGTCCAAGAAATGAAACTCTGTCCAAGAAGAACTCACATTTGCTGAGTTTAGCATATAACTGCTCTCTCCTCAAAGTCTCTAGAACAATCCGCAGATGCTCCTCATGCTCCTCGTGGCTCTTTGAATAGACAAGTATATCATCTATGAAGACGACCACGAACTGGTCCAAGTACTGGTGGAAGACTCGATTCATCAAGTCCATGAAGATCGCTGGAGCATTGGTCAATCCAAATGGCATGACCAAAAACTCGTAGTGTCCATATCTTGTTCTGAATGCGGTCTTCGGAATGTCCTGCTTCCGTACCTTCACTTGGTGATATTCCGATCTCAGATCTATCTTCGAGAATACCTTAGCTCCACTGAGTTGATCAAACAGGTCATCAATGCGTGGCAATGGATATTTGTTCTTCACTGTCACTGCATTCAAGGCCCTGTAGTCAATGCACATACGCACTGACCCATCCTTCTTCGGTACAAACAACACTGGTGCTCCCCAGGGTGATGCACTCGGTCGGATGAAACCTTTCTCCTCTAGCTCTTTTAACTGTGCCTTCAGCTCGTCCATCTCCTTCTTCGCCAGTCTGTAAACATGCGATGCTATAGGTGCTGCTCCGGGTGCTAGTTCAATTGAAAACTCTACGTCTCTGTCTGGGGGTAGTCCTGGCAAATCCTCTGGAAAGACGTCTAGAAATTCTGAAATAATAGGTTGATAGACAACATCGTCCATTTCGAGCTGCATACCATCAAGGATTTCTGTGGATCCTCGGGCAAACTCAAGTTCAGGCTGGCCTGGTACCTTAAAGAGAATGCTTCCTCCAAAACAATCGAAGAAAGCGTGGTACTTGCTTAGCCAGTCCATTCCAAGCACAATATCAAAAGATGGCATAGGAAGGACTAAGAGTTGGGCATTCATCTCTCTGCCACGTATCACTATAGGGCCCGATCTACAAACTCGAGTAACTGGTACAACTCCTCCTCCGGTAAGAATTCTAACACAACTAGATAATGGTGTAGAAGCAATGTTGTGTTTGGCAATAAAACTAGATGATATGAATGAGTGGGTGGCTCCCGTATCAAATAATGTTACCGCAGGAAAAGTAAAAGCAAGGGTAATACCTGCTATGACATCCACCTCATGATCCATGTCATCTACCTCCAATGCAAAAGCTCGTCCGTTCCTCTGCGGCTGTCCATGTCCAGTCCTCATATACTGCTCCTCCTGAGTGGGTAGCGGTGGTCCTCTCTGAAATCCTCCTGCTGTTGGGGGTCGAGGTGCTCCCGGTCCGGTCATCTGCTGGGCTGGCTTCGGTGCTGGAAGCGCTAATCTCTGAACTGGCGGTGGAAGTGCCTGCTGCATGGGGCAGTCTTTCACCATGTGCTGTCCAGAGCCACATCTCCTACACTGACCCAAGCGGGTCCGACAATCTCTCTCAACATGTCCGATCCTCCCACAATAATTACATTGGGGTTTCTTCGGAATCTGGTACGGTCCGGCTCTGTGTTGCTGATGCTGTTGTACCAAGGGACGTCTGATAGGTCCTCCCTGTTGTGTCCTGGCTGGTCCCTGCTGTATCCTTGCCGATCCTTGTTGTGTCCTCAGCTGACCTCCCTTTCCTCTGCTAATGGTTTCCTGAAATCTGGCCTCTGTCAGTAGTTCAGCATAAAAGACTCGGGACTGTGAGCTTGTATAATGTTGTAGCTCCTGGGTCAGTCCTCGATGAAATCTCTTAGCCTTAGCCAAGTCATTTGGTATCAAAGCAGCGCCATATTTTCTGAGTCGACTAAACTCGGCATCATACTCGTCCACGGTTCGGTTCCCTTGCTCCAAGTGAAGAAACTGATCATACAAGGTGTCCCTTACAGTATCCGGAAAGTACTTTCCCTCAAAGCACTCCAAGAACTGCTCCCAAGTCTGGTAAGTACCCAACTGGCGCTCCATGGATTTCCACCAGTGATGAGCATTACCATCTAGAAGCGTCCGTACACCCGTCATCCATAGGTCCGTCGGTAACTGTGATGCCTCCAGCAGCTTCTGCGTGTGAGTGATCCAGTTGGTAGTATCCTCCGGGCTCTCAGTACCCTTGTACTGCCTTGCACCCATCTGAACAAAATCTTTTACTGATCCAACCCTAGCTCGAGGTATTGGAGCTAGTGCTTGGGCTGGTACAATAGCATGTGCAGCCATCCTCTCCAGTGCTGCCAAAAATTCTTGCCTCTGCTCGACTGCCTGCTGCCTCTGCTCGGCTGCCTGCTGCCTCTGTTCCTGTATCATCATCTAAAAGAATTGGAACATCTGCGCTTGGCCATCTTGCGGTACTGGGACAGGTGAAGGGTTCCCAATAGGTGAAGCGGGAAGATCAGATGGAACTGGGGTGTGAGTCTGTCCATCTGGCCCCGGAAGCCTAGGAATCGTTGGGGTCCCTCCTTGAGTCTGACCATTGACTCCAGAAGTTGCGTCGCCATCGGCGGCAGTACATCCATTCTGCAAATCCATCTCTCTGCAGTTGATGTACGAAGCGATTAGAAAAGTACAGGAATCAAACAGGATGCAAGTATTAAATAGGAAGGATGAATTTCAATCAAGCGTCGATGAGATCCTTATTCTCTATTCCTATACGCAGGCTTGTTCGGTACAGTTACGTAACCGCGACAATATATTCTTGACCTGCATGGGCCACCACAAAAACATGTCACGCCCCAGTCCCAAAATACGTAGGACTAGGAATACGTAACACGCCAGCCGTATGTATACGAACTCCAATGTATGGAAACCATATACACACGTACGCTGTACATGAATATCCAATCCACAGTGGTAAATATATGTCACAACAAGTCACACGCAGTTCTATATCTCATCCACAGCACAAATAATAGAATAAAGGAAATCAATAACTGAATATCAAAGAAGCAGTCTCAAATAGTAATCCCAAAGTGTGATAGTCGGGTGGAAACAAATCCACTGCAAATCGACTATAATAAACTACTAAAGAGAGAAGAGAATAAACTCTAATATAAGAATAAATGTCTAGAAAAGAATAGCAACTAGAATCTCTAAACAGCTGCAAATGAATCACATATAATCAGAAGATAAGATCGTCTCAGACTGATAGGTAGCGTCAGGTCCAGGTCCATACTCCTGCGGATACTCCTGCTCATCTATATCTGGAAAATGGACCAGGTCCTCAGAGGGACGTAACAAGATACAAATGGTACATGCCAATAAAGTACTGAAAATAAACATCCATTGGGGTCGCCTAACCATCTATGTGAATGCAGTTAAGAACACCTTTCCCCACAAGTGAGCTATCTGGCTGAAAACTGGGATTTGGCATGGTTCTCTTTTGAAGATCCAGGGGCCTAAAAGGCATGTCGTCTTTTGAACGCCGGTGGCCCGCCTGATAGTACATAATATATAAGGGTCATCATCACCCGTATCTCCAGCGGAGAATCTGGGCGTCACAGAAAAAGTGCAAAGGAGCTCAAATGCGGTACTTGTTGTTCTCCCCACCCAATGCTCTAAGCATGTCATGTCCATGACACGATAAACCTCTAATAACCGCCAGGTCTACTAGCATGCAAAGTTTCTATTGGCAGTTATCCCTATCCGTCGCACGACCTATACGTACCGGGGGCCAGCCGAGTACGCAAGTCCGTGTCCTACATGTGACTCACACTCGTGTAAGAATAGTGTCATGGCCAATGAAACATAAATGCCTCATGAAGATGGGGTAGTCTCATAAAGTAGGTCCAATGCATATACATAAATAAAAATATAGTACGACGACACCGTCGTTGCACCCAAGTTTCCTTGGACGCGCAGTTTATATATAGCATTTAAAATAAATGAACTAAATAAGCAAAAAATAAACATGCATGCCTCATATGGAATGTAAAAACAGTACAATGGCAAGGTATACTTGCCTGGCAAGAAATCTGTAAAGTGTACGCGCCCAAATGTCAAGGACATTGAACCTGGAACTAAGGACTCCGAACAAACGTCTCCGGATGCTGAAATAAATATCACCAACGTTTCCGGAATGAGCAAAATAGCTAAAAAGCACATCCCTTTCGTCCAATTTGGACACAGGGGCAAAACGGTAATTTTGGGCAAAAGTGGGGTCCACGTGTGGCCCACTTTGCACCGAAAAGCGTGCCGAGGGTAACAGTCTCTAAATGGAACAAACTATGGGTCAAACAACTCTAAATGTTAATACGAACCCAACGGTATGTCCAAATGTGGATTCCGATGAGCCGAACAAAATTTGGTCCAAAAAGTCAACTGTGGGGCCCGCCAATTGGCGATCTGGTCAACCGTCTCAGAAATGCGTAAAAATTAGGTCACAGGACCAGCACGTTACCACGAGTCCAGTGGCGCAAGTTTCGTCGCAATCTGACAAGCGTGCACCAAAATACGCGCGAGTTCCACAAAAGTGGCGACACGAAATGTGTCCGCGGATACGGTCTGATTCCGGCGCGCACACGCGTCCGAATCAGTCCCCACGAATTTTCATGTGTCCGATTATGCTGCGTGCACCATTCGGTACACTTGGCACACGGCGGGGCGGTCCCGTTTGGCGGGGCGCGCTCCGATCTCCAACTTTTGGAAAACCGGAAAAAGTGGGTGCGCGCAGTTTTGTGACGAATATAATTCTGTCCACAGCAACTAATAGCACAAGGTTATAATACAGAAAATAAACTAGGTCATGTAATCTACAGGTATCAAAAAGAATCATCGAATTCGGATCTCTGTGGTGGGAGATACGAACTCGGCAATATGGGTGGTCATTCTGGAATTCTGCGATTCCAGAATTCGGTCTGTCCGTCCACTTTGGACGCTGTTTTTCACCTAGGGGCACACGTTTTCTGAGGTTGGCTATAAAACAAATATTGGAGAGGGTTGAGGGAAGATCATACCTATGAAAACGGAACAACGTTTGGTCGATTGAGTCAACGGAAAATCACGCCGGAGCGAAGGTGCCTCGAGTGGGAAACTGCAGTTCGCGATGTCGGCGTCGACGGGATGGTTGGATGGCTTGGGGAGGCTTCTCTGGCTGCGGTGACGGCTCTAGATGGGAAGAAGAAGTCTGGAGTTTCTAGGTTAGGGTTTTAGAGAGCTATTATATATATATATATATATATATATATATATATTATATATTAGGAGAGAGAGGGGGTAAGGATCGGATTTCCGCGGGTGACTATCCGCTGGATTAAGTCTCGGGTTTGGGAAGTAAAGGAAAGGTCGGGTTGGTCACTCGGCTGAAGGGGTTGAGCAAAAAAAAAACTAAGTTGCTGAAGAGCAACTTTAGCATTAAGTTGCTGACAAAAGAAATCCTAAGTAGCTAATACTATTATTACTATTATTATTATTAGTATTATTATTATACTATTATACTTATTTAATTCTTTCTTTTTCCTTTCTTTTTTTATAAAATATATATACATATATATATATTTGTATATACATATATATATATATATATATATACTCATAAGAAAATTTATATATTAGGGTATTGCACATCGTTAGGCTAGCAACAGCTCAAGGGGTCTCCTACATGGAATAAATTCCTAAAAATTCCTGAAGGTCCCATAATTCATCTAAGGGCCCGAACACCTAATATAAAAATTATTAAAAATCTATTTCTCCTATTTGGACCTAATTACTATAATTTAATTAATAATTAACAAATAACAGGGTTTATACGATTTTCTAGGAAGGGGGTTTTACACATCAAGAACAACTGAACACCTGAACGATCATGTTAAAACGACCCTCGTGTTTGCATATGCTATGCCTTCTGAATGTTATACTTGCCCATGCTTGAATTAACATGTTTGCCTTGGACAGGGAAGGAGATGGTAAGTTGGTATGTCTCGCCGTATTTTCTCTTATGTTGCACGGCGCACTGCCCGACACGTTAGGCTATTCCAATCTTGCATGAAACTGATCCTAAGGCAACTAGAAAGACAACTTAATAGTTGTGCACGGAACTTATATTACGTGTTTGGATTTGTCGAGCGGGCGAGTAGCTTCCCCACCAGTGCATTCAATGTACTGATAATCCACCAGTTTGTGTGCAGGGTGCGGGAGAATCTCGTTCGGTGCGGATGCCTCCAACGTGCGTGCTAAGGCCAGGAGTTCCCTCTGAAGCCTTGCAACGGTGCGTCCGGGACTGAAGCACATATACAAGACATAATGTTGGAACACAGCCCGAACTCGCCTGTACAATCATTCCACAGTTGTAGCCACTTGGCACGCTTTTACTGTTTCTGAGAGAGAGGCTTGAGCGACTTGTAATCTCGGCTATACGCCGTCTGTAACACATGTTTATATCAATAAAAGAGCTTGCTTTACTTCAACTTGTGTTTCAATGCTTCCGCTATATTGTCGACTCAGTGAACCTGTTACCGAATAGCTATGCGTTCATGACTCCGCTGCACTCGGACAATCTGTGCGTCTCTATGGCTTAGAACTCTTACCGCCAGCCAATGAATCACGGCCTTGCACGGGCGCGCTTCACGCTCGTGCGGCATCACGCCCGGATGGGTCAAAGCGATCGTTCCGCGGGAGCGCTGGCGAGGGTGATTCCCGCCTAGCGGGAACGGCCGAAATAGCCTGCGGGAGATCGGGGCGTGACAGCACATAGGGGGCTGCTCTTGGCCGCAAGTTTGAGGGTAAAGTTTGTTTTTGGGTTGTAATCGGATAAGGTTTGGTTGTTGGGTTGGTTAGGGAATTGATTAGGTAGTTATTTGCCAACTCGGATACCACCTATACCACTTTCTATAGATAGATCTCCTATAAATAGAAATAAATTAATGTAAATATTATATATATATATATATATATATATATGTATGGGGATATTTGGGTGCACTACATGCCTACATATGTTTGGGTTGGGTTTGGGTCAAGTTCTAGTCTAATGAAGGCAGTTTTACGGTAACCGTGGTTCTAAATGGTTGTCAATATTTTTAGAGCATGAATGACATCAAAATAATGCAACACCCATCGCCCAATTATACTAAATACAATCAAGATTAGTAATATAAATTTTATTGGAAGAAAAAAGGTCGAACATTGCTCAAAATATCAAAGCCATGGTAAAGTATCATATATATTAAAAATAATTTTAGAAATTAATTCTTTAAATCTATATAATTAAATAAAATAATAAAAATAATTATAAATTATCAAATTATCCCTATCCCAAAATGAGGGGGCTTACAATAGGCAAGTACACCTTGCGTGAGAATGGAGAAACCTCTCCATATTATTGTTTCATTATGTTTGTTATGTGTTTCTCTACCTATTTAGAACTTGGTATTTTCGGCTTTGATGGATGGATTTGTGTAGAACTACATTTTTAGCTAAAGATTTTTATGGGTTCCAATTTCTTGGTTTTGATCTACAAAAACTTATTGATTTCAAAAACCAGTTGTTCCATGTGATAGAGCATTCAATTTCAGGCGGTTTTGGCTTTTGTTTTGTTTGATTTGGAGTTAAAATGAAGATTTTAAAAAAAAGTTTTTGGTTCTTAGAGCTTTCTTATGGAGTTCTTGGTGTTCTTGTTGTTCTAGACAATGCAGTCCATGCGCCTAGAAAGGTCATACAATAGAAATGCTATGCGGCACAAAGCTTTCCTCCGTAACGTCTTTGCAGCGTGTGTATCTCTTGTGATGCGAGTGACTGTTTGCATGCGTACTCTAAGCCATGCGTCCGAATAAGCTATCCGATAGATCTTGCTTTGGGCCTGATCTTTTCATGCGTCTGAGGGTACATGCGCCAAGCAACCATGCACCTAGCACTGGATGCCTAACTTTCCATGTTCATTTCCATGCGCGTAACTTGCTATGCACCAGGCCACTATGTTTCAAGCTTATCTACGCTGCGCCATGCGCCATGCAGCCGACTGTTATGAGTTTGTATCTATGTGACAGCTTTCCATGCACGTATTTCCCATATACACATGTGCACCCTAGCGATTCTATGCGCCTGTTTATGCGGTTTTACTTGTTTCATGGAGCTTCTCATTGGATTTCGTAATTCTTTGTGTTGATCATAGTGATTGCTATCACGATGAACTGAGTTCTACTATGTGTTAAACCCGACTATGTACAGAACTAGACCATGCGCCAAGTGGCCATATCACCCATGCGCCAAGTGACTATGTGTACCCGTGTACATGACACGACCTATGTATTGAATGTGCTAGAACTCATGTGAATGACTGATTGGTACCTCGACTCGATTTCTCGTATCCGTTCTGATCCAACTATTACGTGCTAAGTATACATGATCTAAATGTGCACTGAGGTGCGACATAACGTGTTACGTGCTAAGTGATTACATGTTTATGTTGTGCATCGAGAATGCCTCCTATAATTCGTGAATGCGTGATACTATATTATTTTTCCCAGCACGAGCATGATATGTGAGTCAAGTACCAAAGCGTGGATATTGATTGATTGAATGTTGCATACACGCTCGGGTGAATCCAGACTGAACTTCTGATCCTTATATGGATTCGTATCTAGAGTGTCCGTACTTTGTACGATATCTTAAGAAATTTTTTCATGTGGCCACGTCTTAAGATTTCAAACAACATATGGTTAATTAGGCAACCAAAATATGTAGATCATGGGAAGGGAACGGTATCCCGAGATCATGCCAATAAACCTTCCCACAAGAGATTCATCCTTGTGCGTTGGGCTGGCCACCACAGATACTGTATATTATCTGTCATAGTAGAGTGCAGTATCTGACCTATTATAAATATGTTGAGCCATTGTCTGAATACTGGAACCGCTAATACCGTGATCTAGCGTAGTGGCCTTACGAAAAACTGTGCAATTCGTGAAGTGCGTGTATAATAATTCATTAGCTCGGTTAGCCCATGTTCGGTAATGGCGTGATATGATGATACCTATTATGCATTATTCTGAGATAGCATCAGACTCCACAATAGCAAGTCGTACAAGTGATTGTATGTTATATAACTTGAACTTGGTTGTGATTGTATTATTCTATTAGTAGTCTAAGGGCATGAACTATCATAATGTGATGGTTCAACCCTTGTTCCATTGTACTAGGATAGGCTGTGAACCAAAATTACGACACAAAACATATATATATAAATACATATCTATTGCTTGGGTTTTTGTTTCTCCATTTCGTGCCTCCTTTATGGTACTTGCTATTTGTGGTCTAACCCAACTGGTTTTGTATGGCCAGGTTTCGAGCCAACACCCGAGGATCCAACGTACTTTCTCCTACTCATGGAGCGCACCAGGAACATGGCCGCTGAGGATAATGAGTGAGTTTTCTTCTTCCATGCTCGCTATTGTGCATTTCACTCTTTTGGGCATTTATCCACCGGCACCTATTAGCCGACATGTCTGTACATTTAGTTTTATTTTTATGACTGTATACAAATCATGCTGCAGCTATAATATTGTCATGTATGCTTGCCACTCGACTGGCTTCACACATTTTGTAATAGCTACTCCTCAGAATATTTTGATGGAGCGTTTGGAATGCCTTATTGCTTTATCCATTATACTCTATGTTTATCGTTTCTTGTTTGATTGATTGAGACATAGTTGTTCGTGTGACCCTAAGTGACTTGATTGTAGCATGCACCCCCTTGTCTTATTATAACCGTGATCGTCGTACGACCTATAGTATATTGTACGGGATAGCTGGCCATGTCCGTCTTCGTATTCCGATACTGGGCGTGACAAGCATGCACCAAGTTGGCCTTTGCCAACTGCTTGGACAGCGTGTCCACTTTTTTTGAGCCCTCAACTCATCTTCAATATGGATGTTGTGCAGTAGTTGATCAAGGCTAACCTGCATCTTCTTTCGGTGCATGTCCGAGATAAAGTTGCTCCATACAGGTGGGAGCTTGGCAACAATACCTCCCATAATGAGAGCGTCGACCATGGGCATGCCATAATCCTCAAGTTTTTGACGAAGTTTGAGAATTTTTTTGACTTAAGGCAACATCGTCTTGTCGTCCTCAAATCGCATGTTCCAGACCTTTTTGGTCACATGGATCTTGTTGCAGTTCTCATCCGTCTTGTAATACTTTTCTAGAGACTCCCAGGCGATCTTAGCATGGTTCATCTTGTTGTATGACTCCGCCAGAGTATCATCCATGGAGTTCAGAATCAGCAGCTTACAGAGGCTATTGTCTCTCCTCCACTTGTTCTGCTTAGCAGTTGCTTTAGCAAACGTCCGAATAACATCATCACCCTCTGGAACAACAGGCTCCGGATCTGTCAACACGTAGTCCACCTCTTTGAGTTTAAGATTAAGGGTGACATTTATCTTCCAGGCGTTGTAATGCTCCCCGTCAAACTTTTTAAGTTTGTTAAAACTCGTGTCAAGAAGTTTTGCACGGTTGTTCTCCTTCTTACTCGGATATTGCTTTGAGATTGTTAGTCCCGAGGGTTAATCAAAGATGGAAGAATCGAAAGTTGAAGTCGAGATCAGGAGTTCACACAAAAGTTTTCTCACTGATATACCTCGATCCAACGAACAACTATATATAATAATTCTGATTACAACTTGCTGCTGAAGAATACAATAATCAGAAATTAAATGTTTTTCCTTGCAAACGCAGTTGCACACGGACGAACATATTACAACTTTTAAAAGAGAAGAGGAAAGAGAAAAGGATCTCTGCTTGCTGGGACGATGAAGATCACCGTTGCTCAAAGCAAGATTTGCCCCCACACGATCTGCTCCCAGGAACCAACAAGTTCAAGTAGAACTTCTGGAACGCTCGCTGTCACATCTTTTCTGGACTCGCACAAACACTTTGGACTCTTCCTTCCTTAAGTTATGCTCTTAGTCCTAATATCCATCCTTACTCCTTCTTTTAGTCCAACTACAAAATCTCTCTTCGTATATTTATTTTCGAAGTAAGTTCTCAAAGAGACACGAAGAGAGTATTTATAAAGAGAGAATGGAAACCCTAACCGCCAATCAGTTACGGAAAGATAGAAACGATTTAAATTCAAATCCCACAAAAAATGAATCTGAATAACTGATCATATCTTTCCATAACCGTCAAATCCCGCAATCAGTGTGATCATGCGTCAACTGAACTGCTCCTGCGCGCATAAGCCAGCAGCGCATGCGCCCATGTGTCCATGCGCACATCAGCGCAAAGCGCCGATGTTAAGTGCAAAGTGCTCCAACAAAGCGCCACTTTGCGTCTTTTAGTCCGAGTTCGAGCTCGAGTCGCTAAGTCCATTTGAGACTTAGCTCCTAAGGGAATTTTTCCAAGAGAGTGACAAAAAGTATAAATACTTTATTTAAGGAGTTAATCATTTTTTCTTCCATGAAAATATCCCCACATGACACCTATGTGCCATACCACACCCCATGTGCACACCTCAACACATACAAAGTATTATATTGAGATACCCACTTGGTGGTATCGCCAATGTGAGACTATTTTCACTAGTCCAAAGGAAACAACACCAACAATAGTAACAAAACCAATTTTACTATGGTGATTATATCACTTGCGAGGTGTTCTTCAAACATTAAAAGTCCACAATTTAGTCTTCACCTACACTTTCAAGTGGTAATCCAAACGAAATATATTGAAACTCCTCACTTGCGGGGGGACAAAACCCTACGTATCCAAACAAATATTGGAAAGTAAAATACATTGAAACTACACTGCATTACAATATGTTGAAAGTGCTACTTTCATACTTTCGGAGACTTATAAGCATCCAAACAGTCCCTAAGAGGATCTCCAACCCTATTGTGACTTTGTAAAAAAGTTGGTGTCACATAGGAATAATAGAAATTTATTTAAAAATCCTTCTCATATGCAATTGTCAAATAAATTGTGAAATTTACATGACAAAGTTATAGAAGATATTGTGAAATTGGTTGTGTAGTTCTAGACGGCAACGTCTTCACCTTCATGTCATAAATTATGAATAAAAAATAATTAAAAAGAAGAAGACGAAAAGTTGAAAAAATTAAACATTTAAATACTCTGTAAATATAGTTTTCTCATTAAAAAAAAACATTGTCTTAGATTCCACACCTTACATAACTCATAACACATCACACGAATTGGACATGCTCGGAAAAAAATTTTTTACTCGAATCATGTAGGATCCACACTCGAACAGCTTAAAGGGTACACCACCCCAACCCCGCATGCGTGATACACGAGATTTAACTGCTCATTGTTTAAACTAGGCATCTAGCTTGTTGATTTTGACGAATTAGGGGAACAAAAAGGGGGATTTTTTTAATGGGTTGGGTTCCTTTTCTACCTACCTACAATCTACATCTCTTTTGGGTTGGGTTTGGAGCATGTCGAATGGGCCCACCCATTCTCCACCATGCCATGGACAGGAAAGTAAATTTGCAGTTGGGAGTCTCTCTACTTGTTTCTGGCGCTGGTGGTGTTAGTAGCGTGAGCGCAGAGATCAGTGAAGGAAGAAGAAAGAAAAAGAACAAGCAAGTTTAGTCGAGATGAGCACTTTGTCCATTGCTTCTCCTCCATCGCAGCTCCCATGGCCGTCACAACGCAAACAAATAATCACCAGCAGAAGCAGCAGCATCAAGAAGTTGAATTGGAGGAGCAGCAGGAGAGGGGCCCTCGTCGTCTGTTCTGCTGCGCCGGACGAGACCTGGGGGAAGCAGCAGCCGACAGCAGTTCAAGACTCCGGACTGCAAGTCTACTCCCAGATCGAAAAGTATATATTTTTTTTCCTTCCAATATTTAATTACTTCCTTCCCATTACTGGGATTTTTATAAATTTCATCCAATTCGCAACATAATTTCCAATCTCAGCAACTGAATATCCCCAAATCCCGAGTTGAAAGAAAGCGCGCATAACTTTTCCGTAATTTCCAATCGAGTCCATATTTGATCACCCACCAAAATCAGAGTGGATGTTTCACATGAAATTTTATCTCACCTAAAACCACTTTGAAGTGGTTTGGTAAACATCCACGATATGATTAGCAATTGGGAGGGGGGGGGGGGGGGGGGGTGGGTGGGTGGGTTGGGTTAGGTTTAAATACAAATAACTCAACTTTTTACCACTAGTTTGACATGTGGAAACATTTAAGTGGAAGAGTGAACATCCATCCTAGTTTTTGTGGGTGAACAAAAATAGACTCGTTTCCAATCATATTGTACTCAAAAGGCAAGGCGGTAGTGTATCTGGAGTGTCCGAATGCTTGATTTCCATGTGTCCGTACTTCGCTTCCCAATACCCTCTATGATTGGGGAAGTCGATGAATCAGGCCTACATAACCATGCGTAGATGGAGTGGGGTCCCTCTTTGATGCTTCCCAAATAGGTACCTTTAGACCTGAGGAATTGGAGACTTAACCGATACCCCGTCCATTCAAGGTGCATTCCAATGCAAGGAGCCAACGACATCATGTCTAGTTGAGTTATTGTGCGAAATAAAAGGCGTCGGTTAAGCCTAAATATAGTTTGGGTTAGATCTATTTTATTACTTCCTGACACTGGATTTTCTAGGATTGTATTACTTACGAGTAGGAAGGGTTACAAGGCAATTTTATTTTAATGGTTCTTGTAGACATCCAATTCAGAGAGTCAAGTTCTCGGAAACTTGCATCTGAGATTGAAAACAAAGAATTATCTTTGAGAGAGAGAGAGAGAGAGAGAGAGAGAGCACCTTCTTGCTGTTATCAAATTCAACTGGGTTCTTGACTAAAATTACCTTTGTTTAGTTGAGAAATTGCATGTCTTTTACTTCTCGAAACTTGAATTGTAGTCTATCAGTTTATGTTTTGAGTTCCATGGGTGTTATACTACATAAACGGTAAAGTTCTTGGTATTGGAAAGTTATTTCTTGATTTTCGTTTTTTATTCTGGTTATTTCGAAGGCAATTCTCCTACATCCCTACATTAATAGACAAACTTTTTGGTTGTGTTTAATCCAATGCAAGCAAAGAGCACCTTCCAAGTTTGGTTAAGATGATATAATTTGCTATAGCAAATCTCAGTCATCTCCATCACAAGACCAAAGAGTGAAAAAGAAGGACATTCTAAAAATTATGGGTGTTATTCTAAAGAAAGCTTATGATAGAGTTTCTAGAGAGATTATGTGGTGGACTTAGGAGAAGAAAAAAGTTTATAGTAGTTCTACTGAGACTATTAGGATATACACAATGGAGTTACAATGACCGTATGATTCATTGGAGGAGATAGTAAGCCAATTGCTATTATTATTAGCTTATAATGTAAGCCTTACATTGAGTGTCAACATCAAGTCGTTACCTTTTTATTTGTTTGTTATGGATGAAATTACTAGGCATACCTAGGAGGAGGTTACACAATTACATGGTATGATGTTTGTTGATGATATTGTGTTAGTCGATAAGAGTTTATAGCGATGAAATGAAGGTTCTGAAAGAAAAGTGATATGATCGACAATGAGATGAACACCAATGAGATAAAGTTAGAGCTCTTGTTACTGAGATCAACACCCTTGATAGCACACCCTTGATAGCACGGGAAAAAAAGAATACGATGAGGTCATGCAAGGAAGGCTCTTTAATTAACATTACCACCTCTTTATTTTGCACTTGCTACCTTGTGGCCATACCCGAAAAATATAAGGTTAAGATGTTAAAATAGCAGTGTGGAGAGAAACATTGTGTCGGATTTCTGGGGAATAAATTAGGAAGTTTTATTTGAAAATAAAATATGAAATTACTATTTCAGATTTTAGAAGATTTTGTTCTCCATTTCTAGCCTAGAGATTTGTTGATTTGAATCGGAATTTAATTTCCTGATTTGTGGTCTTCCTAATTTGGTGGCCTTCCTCTACTATTTATTTTGTAATACTCTCTCTTGAATGATAATAAGAATGTTTATTCTTCTTCTCAAAAAAAAATCTACTTGGTATTAAAGCCTCGTGCTCTTTTTCTATTTCTTTCTTTCTTCTGATGATGTCATATAAGTCGGCGATGACCGGCGTCCAAAGAAATCCTACCGACATTTTCGGTACTTCTCAAACCATTCATTCCAATCCTACTATTTCTCCCACGTTTGTACTTACTACCCCAGAATTCTGTCCCTTATCTCATAGCTACAAAACTCAGTGGGCACAATTATCTCAAGTGGGCTCAGTTCGTAAAATTGGTGATTGATGGCAGAGGCAAAATTGGGCATTTGACTAGCGAAATATCGAAACCTGCTACTGGTGACCCTAATAAAAATTGGTAGTCCTAAATTTATGTTGTTATTGCTTGGCTCATCAATTCAATGAACCTGCTATTGGAAAACCTCACATATTTCTTCCTACTACTGAAGATGTCTGGGAGGCCGTTCGAGATCTTTATTCGGACTTGGAGAATTTTTTTCAATTTTTGAGTTGAAAATTCGACTCTGGAAATCCAAGCAAAATGATCGTGATGTTACTACTTATTACAACGAATTGGTATCGCTATGGAAGGAACTTGATCAATGTTATGATGATGTTTGGGAGAATTCGAACGACTCCGCTCGCCACATGAAGAGAGGAAAACGACATTGTTTACATGTTTTTAGCTGGCCTTAATCGAAATTTGGACAAGGTCCGAGGTCGCATTCTCGGGAGGAAGCCATTGCCCTCTATTCGTGAAGTTTTTTTTTTCTGAAGTTAGACATGAGGAGTCAAGGAGAAAAATCATTCTATACAACACGGAATCTGGTTTCAACTTGGAACCTGACAACTCTGCCCCTGTGTCAAAAGGTGTTGATTCTGACAACGATGGGCATAAGAAATCGTGGTGAGAGCATTGCAAAAAACCGTGGCATACGAAGGAGACGTGTTGGAAGTTTCATGGCAAATTGGAAACCAAAATCCAAACGTGATGGTCGCGCCTACTAAGCCAGTACTGAAGAGACTCAGGAGCCTTCTACCAACTTGGACTCAGGAGCCTTCTACCAACTTGGATGCAGTCCTTTTTCCAAGAAGCAATTAGAGCACCTGTTCAAATTGTTTCAATCTCCAAAACTGTCCTTTAACTCCGTCTTGTTCTTTAGTACAGAAGGGTAACTCTTTTGCTACTGCATTTTTAGATGTTATTCCCAACTCTGATCTTTCTTGGATAATTAATTCCGACGCAACTGATTATATGACTAGGTTCTCCAAATTGTTCTCATCCTATAGTCCGTGTGCAGGCAATAAAAATGTCAAAATTGCAGATGGTTTACTCTCAATAATTGTCGGGATAGGAACTATCAAACTCACTTTGTTGTTAACCCTCCATGATGTGCTCCACGTTCCCAATTTGTCTTGCAATTTTCTATCCATCAATAAAAATATCTCTGATCAACATTGTCAAGCTAATTTCTACTTGTGAGTTTCAGGAATTGACTACGGAGAGGATGATTGGCAATGCTAAAGAAAAAAGATTCTCCATTATTTTGACGACGAACCTAACTCGAGTAGACGACGTCGGAGTACTTAAATTCTATTTATATTTCCAAAAATACCAAAAATAATAATATTATGTTATGGCATTATATGTTAGGCCATCCTAGCTTTCAGTATTGAAAATACTTGTTTCCTAATTTATTTCGGAATAGGAGTCCATCTTTTTTTCAATGTGAAGTTTGTCAGTTTGCTAAACATCATCGTGCATCTTTTTCCATCTAACCCTATAAACCCACTACACCATTTACTGTGATTCATAGTGATATATGGAGCCCATGTAAAATATATACATATTTTGGAAAAAAAAATGGTTTGTGACCTTTATTGATTATCACATGAGATTAAATTGGGTTTATTTGATGAAGGTAAAATCTAAAGTAGAAATAATTTTCAAATTTTTTTACACGATGATACCAATACAATTTTAAAAAAATATTCAAATATTGCAGAGTGAAGGTCGATAATATTTCAAAAACATGTTGAGCTAATTTTTTCTCATGAAAAAGGAATTGTTCATCAAAGCTCTTTTGTTGACACTCTGCAACAAAATGGTTTGGCTGAAAGAAAAACAAACACTTATTGAAAGTAGCTTGGACATTGTTGTTTGCCAATCAGGTACCTAAATATCTTAGGGGTGAAGCCGTTCTTATAAATATCTTAGGGGTGAAGCCGTTCTTACTGCTACATATCTCATAAATAGAATGTCTCATGAGGTTTTAAGCTTTGAACCACCTTTTGATGTTTTTCATAAATTTTATCCAACAAATTGACTTTCTTCTTCTTTACCACTAGAGATATTTGGTTGTACTGCTTTTGTTCATATTCATAATCGAGAAAAACTTGAACCTCGAGCCACACAATGTGTGTTTGTTGGTTTTGCTCCTACTCAAAAGGGGTATAAATGTTTTGAACCCATTTCCAAAAATGTTTGTTACTATGAATGTTACTTTTTTTGAATTACTTTCCTATTTTACGCCTCATCTTCAGGGGAGGAACCAAAACAAAGATTCGGCAGTTTTTCATGATCTTTTCCAAATTGAAGACTCACTTATACCAGGTGAAAGTGAGATGAGTTTTTTAAATACTGAAAATACGGGTCCTCCTATAGTGCCATCTCATGATGTTCCTATAACGATTAGCGAAAGAGAAACATGACAAAACAACGACATTGGTACCATTTGACATTGTCTACTCGCGAAAGAAAGGGTCTTCCAATTTCTTGCACTCTCCAGAATCCGTAAACCATCCAGGTAATGTCCTCACCGAGCCTTTACCTCATGTTTAGCCCATTTCGTCTTCTAATTCTGAATTCTCTAGTTCTGAACCCGAGTCTGGTTCCAATCCCGAGGTCGATGATTCTGAACTTCCCATTGTTGTTCGGAAGGGTGTGAGGTCTTCCACCCAACATCCGTTGTCTAATTATGTGTCATATGAAAATTTCTCACGTTTTTCGTGCTTTTTACCTCACAATTGTCTTGTATGGAGATTCCTAATACTGTGCAGGACGCTTTGAAAGTTCCTGAGTGGAAGGAAGTTGTCTTCGAGGAGACGAAAGCTCTTGAAAAAAATGGCACATGAAAATTAGTTGATCTACCAAGAGAAAAGACAATTGTAGGATGCAAATGGGTGTTTACAGTCAAGTATAAATATGATGTCTCTCTAGAACGGTATAAAGCTCGATTGGTTGCCAAGAGATTCACTCAGACTTATGGCGTTGACTACTTGTCGACATTCGTCCCAGTCGCAAAGATAAACTCTGTAAGAGTTCTTTTGTCATTTGCAGCTAATTATAACTGGTCCCTGCAACAGTTTGACATAAAAAATGTATTTCTAAATGGAGACCTAGAGGAAGAAGTGTACATGGATGCACCTCCAGGATTTGTGAAAAGTTTGGCACAAATGTGTGTAAACTGAAGAAGTTTATATGGGTTAAAACAAACACCAAGAGTCTGGTTTGAGAATTCACTCAGTTTGTTAAAGTCAGGGGATATACTCAAGGACAAGGTTATCATACGATGTTTATAAGACATTCACATGATGGAAAGATAGCAATACTGATTGTATATGTAGATGATATAATAAGATAGCAATATTGATTGTATATGTAGATGATATAATTCTCACTGGAGATGACATACTTGAGATGAAGAGATTGAAGACTTCCTTCTCATCAAAATTTGAGATCAAGGACTTAGGATCTCTGAGGTATTTCCTTAGAATAGAGGTTGCTCGGTCGAAGAAAGGGATTGTTATCTCCCAACGGAAGTATGCCCTTGACCTCCTTAAGGAGACTGGGATGAGTGGTTGTATGCCAATAGACACTCCAATCGATCCCAATCAGAAACTTGGAGATGACACCGAACTCAGTTGGCTCTTGTGGTCAGCAAGAAGAGGTATAACCTCCTTGGCTAGGCGGAGGGTCTCGGGATCAAATTGCAGGGGAGGTGTGGGTGTGTGTGTGAAAATTGGGGACAGTGGGCCCAAATAACATGCAACGGAGTGTGCACAAAGTCCCGTGCGAATTGCTGGGCATCGCAAAAAAAAACTTGGAGATGACAAGGAAGGTGATCCAGTAAATACAACTCGGTATCAAAAGTTGGTGGGAAAGTTAATTTACTTATTACATACACGGTCCGATATTGCTTTTGCGGTCAGTTTGGTAAGCCGGTTTATGCACTCACCCTACGCAAGATATCTTGAAGCAGTTTATTGGATTCTTAGATGCTTGAAAAGTACACCAGGCAAGGATTTATTCTTCCAGAAGAACACACAACAGAACATAGAGGCATACACAAATGCAGATTGGGTAGGCTCAGTTATTGACAGGAGATCTACGTCAGGATACTGTACTTATGTCTTGGGAAATATGGTCACATAGCGAAGCAAAAAATAGAATGTGGTTGCAAGGAGCAGTGTCGAGGCAAAACATAGGGCTATGGCTAACAAAGTTTGTGAAATGCTATGGCTGAAGAAAATTCTTAAAGATCTGCGGATGCCGATGAACATGCTAATAAAATTGTATTGTGACAACAAAGCTGCCATAAGTATTGCTCAAAATCCAGTACAACATGATCACACGAAGCATGTAGAGATTGACAGACACTTCATAAAAGAGAAGATTGATAGTGGAACTGTTTGCATGCCTTTTGTTCCTACTACTCTACAAATAGCCGATATCTTCACCAAAGGACTTTTCAGACCTACTTTTGAGCTATTTATAAGCAAGTTGGACATGATAGATATCTATGCTCCAAGTTGAAGGGTATCACACCCCAGTCCCAACATACAACGGGACCGATACGCAATAAGGCCAGCTGATACGAACTAGGATAGGTTCCCAATTTAATGGCCCTATCTAAGACTAAGTCCACATCTAATTAAACATGCAACATGTAACATCTAATCTCATCCACATAACATAAGTAAGAAGTCTGGAAATAAATACTGAAATAAAGATATGGAGTCTGAATGTCATAATACAGTACCAAGATTAAGTCTGGTGGGAACAAATCCACTGAATACAACACTGAATAAAAGTACAGTAGACAAATAAGATAACTGAATTGGAACATCGCTAACTAGATAAGATACTCAAGTCTGAGGTGGTAGGCCTACCAAGGCTCAGGGAAACTCTGACGGCAGCACCTCCAGCTCCTCCTCGGTAGCGTACATCGTCTCCTGTCCGGGCCCGTACACGGTCGAGTTGTATGCCTCGTCCAGATCTGGAAGGGAACCAGATCCTCAGAGGGACGTAACAAGATTAAAAAATACATGCCGAATATATATACTGAATAAAGTAAAAAGGTGTGTGCTATCCATCTAAGTGTGTACAATCTGAGGACAATCTTGGTACGTATGGGTAGGTGTAGGCATAACGTCCAACGCTCCAAAGAGCGTGATATCTGTACATGTAATGCCCATAATGCTCCGAAGAATGCGGGATCTGCATATATATATATATATATATATATATATATATATATATATATATATATACACGTCTGTATCGCTCCGAAGGTATCTGCATAAAGGAGTTCATCAGTTCCGTAGCTCCTCTGGATACTACGGATACCAATGTGTGTATCCCGTACGCCTACCAGTTGTCCTTTCCGTCCAATGAAAATGTATAAGTCGAATACACGACGTATACACTTCGAACTATCATGCCAGGTCACTAGTAAAATAGAACTATCATGACTACGCACTATACAGTGATGCGTGTCGCACGTGCCGATAGCTAGTCGGGTACGTCAACTCGCATCCCAACATGAATTGATACTGTGACGTGAGCAATATGTGACAGATCTTGGGAGATATCAAAATACCTCCACAACATTAGGTGAGTCTGCTGGAGTCTTAAGTCTTCTACACTACTCATCGACGTCTTCGTCGACCGCATCCGAGTCAATTCTCGGACGTGTACATTTATATATAATATTTAAAGCAACAACTCATGCAAAATATAATAACTGGAATTAAACAGTAAATAAGGCAATGTATACTTGCCTGAGTCTCCAAGATGTAAGTGAAGAGAACTTGCTCCGGGATCCTCGCTCGTGCGATCCAACGAGCCTAAATATAATAATATTAAATTAGCCATTACACTAAACACATTAAACACACACAAATAACACAACTAGCACAATGCCATTCTAGGTCATGGGAATTGCTAAGTTGCATTCCCGGCACGAATGTAGTAATAATACTCCTCTAGGTCTCCATGCACATATATGTAAAATTGTTCTCTAACATTTGTACACATCAAGTCAAAGTTGCTAACTAATTACTAACAAGTGTTTACAACTCAAGAATCATGTAACTCTAACCATGTGTACTAATTACTAGGTTAGGGTGTCTCTTATACATATATAAACCATCCTCACAACCTCTAATATAAATATCATCACCAACCCTAATTTTCATACACTTGCACACACAATACTCAAGTGCACACAAAATATATCAAGTTTAGGGTTATCCTAACATGACATGCTAACATGTTAAACTTGCAATTCCTCATTCCACACAAGTGCACCTCATATATATATATATATATATATATATATATATATATATATATATATATATATATATATATATATATAAACAATATTTAAATCTTCCATGGTGATAAGCACTCTCTCTAACATGGTATAAACACTCTCTAACATATCACTAAAACAATTATATCAAATATGATTAAAAAGCTAGGCAACTACCACAACTTATTAGCATAACACTAACACTAACTCATGCACATATATTCTACAAATATATATATATTCTGAAATTAATAGTTAAATGGAGTTATTTAGCAAGGTTGAACAAATGTTTACATAGGTTAGAACAATGTCATTTGGTTGGAAGCATGACAAGCGATCAATAACCTTGATACATATATCACCTATTTAACACTAATTAGATGATGAAGAGCAAGGAGCTGAATGAACATATTTTATATATATAGAAGGAGAACAAGAGGAGGAAGAAGATCATATATATATATATATATATACATTCTTATATATATATATATATATATATATATATATATATATATATAAGAATGGGGTGAAGGAGAAAGAGATGGAAACTTACCACAAGAAGATGCAAGGGGGAAGAGGCTCGGGTAGGGGGAGCTCGGCCTGGGGGTGGCCGGAGCTCGGCCTGGGACATCAGCTACATCAGCTACAGCAGCTACAGCAGCAACAACTACAGCAGCAAAGGCATCAGCAGCAGCAGTTTGAAGCAACTGCAGTAGCAGCAGAATGGAGCAGCGGCAACAACAAATATGCAGCAGCAGCAATGTGGTGGTGGAGGTGGCCGTGAGAGTGGTCGTGAGGGTAGAGGTGATGGTGGTCGTGAGGGTGGAGGTGATGAAGAGGGGTCGGGTAGGAGGAGATGGAGAAGAAGAGGAGGAGAATGAGAATAAGAATAAGAATAAGAAGAAGAAGAAGAAAAAGAAGTATGGGATGAAGGAGAGGGAGGGGTGTTCGGGTATGGGGCTTGGGTAGGGTGTTGTCCGGTCATGGGAGAGGGAGAGGGTGGAGTGTGTGAGTGTACAACATAATGAGGGATGGGGGTGCATTAAATGCAAAGAAGAGTGTGTGCGTGAAAGCATTAATTGCAACGGGCTATTCCTAGCTTAGGTTTAAACACTTGAGTGTCATGAGTGATTAGGGGGGGGGGGGGGGGAGTATATGGCCGGCCAAGCATGGTGGGGCGGGGGGTGAGGGAAAAAGAGAATTGCATTAAATGCAATGAGGGGTGGAGTGCTGGAATTAATTTTCCAAAGAGTAAAATCCTAATTTAATACTCCATGGAGTTTGATAGGTGTAATTGGTCATGAGGGTGGTGTTTAGTATTGTGTAGAGAGGGAGAATGGTGTTTGATGTTTGGCATGAGCCATGTGAGGGTGTATTAGAGTTCAGGTTGAGTTTGGATTCGGTTCGGGCTCAGTCAAGTCGGTTATCTAAAATGAGTTAAAATTGTGTCAATGGTGTTTGTCAATAAATTGGAATTGCATGGGGTTTCAATTGGGTGTAACACAAGTGTCATGAAAGTAGATGACTTCGAATAGATTATTGTTATATATTGGGTTGTAGGAAACGGATCGAAGTTGTCTCCAATTTCGATTGGAACGGTCACAGGTACAAAGTTCAGGTTCGAATTAGATATTTTGTGACGAATATTGTGCGGTTAAAATGAAGTACAAGAGTAAAATTTTGAGTGACACAAGGGTCAGGATTGAAGTTGGGCTTGTCTAGGTCAAGGGTGTGAATATTGTTGGAAGTCAAAAGCTAGTGTTGTGCTCTAGACATTTAAGTAACGGTAAGGTGCAATAATTGAATAAAAAATTCAAAGAGGTGAATTATAACTCCATTAAATAATCCAGAATAATCCTAAATAAATCCTAATCCTAGATTTGGGTCGGTGGGTTTACAACCTACTCTCCTTAAAGCATTTCGTCCTCGAAATTAAAACAAACATATAATATAGACTACTGAAAGAAAATAAATGCTACACATACCTAGGCCCTCAAAGAGATGGGAGAAACGCTGACGAATATCAACCTCTCGCTCCCAAGTTGACTCGCCTGGGATATGATGCCTCCATGTGACATGAACTAAAGGGATGGTCTGACCTCGCAACACCTCTCTTGTCCAGGATCTCTACAGGCTCCTTCTGATATGACAAGCTCGGGCCGACGGTGATCTCCGAGTGATCAAGCACATGACTCGGATATGACACGTACCTCCTCAACTGAGATACGTGAAAGACGTCATGAACTCTCTCTAATGACTGTGGCAATGCTAACCTGTAGACAATCTCTCCAACGCGCTCCAATACGTCGAATGGTCCGATGTACCTCGGACAGCTTTCCTCTGCCTCCAAACCTGATGGTCCCTATGGTAAGTGAGATTTTCAGAAACACATGATCTCCAGCCTTGAACTCCAGAGGTCGACGGTGCGTGTCTGCCCAGTTCTTCTGTCTATCCTGTGCTGCTCGTAAGTGCCCCTGGATCTTCTTTACCTTCTCCACTGTACGAATGACTAGCTCTGGTCCCAGAATCTGCCTCTCCACATCACTCCAACATACTGGGGAGCGACACTTACAACGCTTTAAAGGGAGCCATCTGAATGCTCGCCTGATAGCTGTTGTTGTAGAAAAACTCGACCAAATGCAAATAGTTCTCCCTTGATCCGCCAAAGTCAAGCATACATGCCCTCAACATGTTCTCCCGTGTCTGAATGGTGCGCTCAGACTGGCTATCTGTCTGCGTTTGATACGATGTGCTAAACTTCAAGTGGGTCCTAAGACTCCTGCATACTCCGTCAAAAGTACGATGTGAACCTCGTATCCCTATCAGACACTATGCTGACTGGCACCCCATGCAGTCGCACGATCTTCCTCATATACATCTCTGCTAAGACCTTTGTAGACTGTCCAACTCTGAAGGGTAGAAAGTGAGCGGACTTGGTGAGTCGGTCCACGATCACCCACACAACATTGCGACAACTAGGACTCCTCGGGAAGCCCGTAACGAAGTCCATAATGATGTGCTCTTATTTCCACTTAGGTATCGGTAGCGGCTGAAGTAACCCTGCAGATCTTTGATGTTCATCCTTGACTTGCTGACACACCAGGTACTTTGCCACAAAATGGGCTACTGCTCTCCATCCCATGCCACCAGTAGTACTGTCTCAAATCTCTGTACATCTTTGTACCACTTGGATGAATAGAGTATGCTGAACTGTGCGCCTCCGCCATCATAGAGGCGATCTCCGTACCTCAAAGTCCCGTCCTCATGTATGCGCAAGCCGGTTTGTATTCCAGCCTCTGTCCTCTGTCAAAGTCTCTGGAATCTGGCATCTATCGGCAAGGCAGCCTTGTTGATCCTCTCAACCAATGTCGACTGTACCTGAAGACTCGACAACTGGCCGTCTGCTCCTGGCGTGATGACCTCTATACCCAACTTCTCCAGATCTCTCAATAGGTGTTGTTGGGTCGTCAGAAAGAATGCCATGGACCTCCTGCTCAATGCGTCAGCTACCACATTGGCCTTCCCCGGGTGGTACTATAGCTCGATCTCAAAGTTTGTCATCACCTCGAGCCAACGTCTTTGTCTCTGGTTCAGGTCCTTCTGAGTATAGACGTACTTCAGGCTTTTGTGATCTGTGAAGATCTCCACCCGCTCTCCGTATAGGTAGTGCCTCCAAAGCTTCAGGGAAAAGATCACTACGGCAAGCTCCAAATCATGTGTGGGGTAGTTCTTCTCATGGGTCTTCAACTGCCTAAAGGCATAGGCCATAACCTTCCCATACTGCATCAAGACACCTCCAAGTCCCTTCCCGGACGCATCACTGTAGATCATGAATCCTCCCGGTCCAGAAGGTATAGTCAAAATAGTTGTCGTAGTCAGACGCTTCTTCAGCTCATCGAACGCCGTCTGATACTCCTCTGACCAAACGAACTCATGCTCCTTGTATCGCCCTTCACCAACAACTGATGGCATTAGCGCGAAAGGCTCATGCTGCTTTGCTGTGCTTGCTAAGGGACTGGAGAGAGATTGTTATAGAAACAGATTCAATTCATTATTAGCTATCCATAAGATCCTCAAAGCGGGTCAAGCGGGTCATCTGGTCTGCGATCCTCGCGAAGTTCTCTACGAACCTCCGGTAATATCAGTCATACGAACCTCCGGTAATATCTGTCAAGTCCTAGGAAACTCCTCACCTCCGAGACGTTGGTAGGGATCGACCACATCTCTACTGCTGAGATCTTGTCTGGATCAACTGAGATACCATCCCCAGATATGACATGTCCAAGGAAAGAGACATGATCCAGAAAGAACTCATATTTACTCAACTTGGTCTAGAGCCTCTCACGCCTCAGCGTCTCCAATACTGTTCTCAAGTGCTCCTCGTGGCTCTTCGAATACACCAGAATATCGTCGATGAAGACTGCCACGAAGTGGTCCAAGTACTGGTGGAAGACTGTTCATCAGGTTCATGAACACAGCAGGCGCATTCGTCAATCCAAAATGCATCACCAAGAACTCGTAATGACCATAACGAGTCCTGAATGTCGTTTTTGGAATATCTTCTCTCCGCACCTTCACCTGATGGTATCCCGACCTCAAGTCGATCTTCGTGAACACCCTGACTCCTGTCAGCTGATCAAACAAGTCATCAATCCGCGGTAGAGGGTACTTGTTCTTGATAGTCAAAGCATTGAGGGCTCTGTAATCAATACACATGCGGACTGTCCCGTCTTTCTTTGGTACAAACATCACTGGTGTTCCCCAGGGAGATGCACTCGGGCGGGCAAATTCTTTGTTATGCAACTCCTCTAACTGTAGCTTCAGCTCATCTAGTTCCTTCTTCGCCAACCGGTACACATTAGAAGATACCGGCACTGCTCCAGGTACCAACTCGATGGTGAACTTCACTTCTCTATCTGGAGGTAGACCTGGCAACTCCTCCGGGAAGACATCCTCGAACTCAACAACTATTTGCAGGGGCGCTGTCTCCATAGCCATGTAAACTCCAGCTGTCTGGCCTACTCCTCGCTCGATGGTCCCCCACATGAACTCGAACTCCAGACGATCTGGCGGTCTGAAAATGACGCTACACCTCTCGTAATCCAGTATGGCATGGTACTAGCTCAACCAGTCCATCCCTAGCACAATGTTGAAGTTTGGCATCGAAAATACCAAAAGTTGAACTCTCATCTCCTGACCGCACACGACTATCGAGCACGTTCTAATAGTACTGGTAACCGGCACGATACCTCCTCCGGTAAGAATCTTCCAACTCTTAGGCAACGGGGAAGTGGCTACTCTATACATCGCTACGAAACTGTTAGATATGAAAGATATTGTAGCACCAGAATCAAACAATGCGGTCGCAGGTAATGAAGCAACTAAGATGGTACCTGTGATAGCCTCCCCCCTCTGGTTCTTCCTCTGCCGCCGCTTGTGCAAAGGCTTGGCCTCCCCTCTATCCTCTCGCCTGCTGTCTGGCCCGATCAAACTGTGCCTTCTGTGGGGTCAGTGGTGGTCCCCTCTGAGATCCACCGTGTGCAAGTGGACGATGACCTCTCGCTTCCTGGTAAGGTGCCCTCTGGACTGGTGCGGTCGGTCTCTGTCCTGCTGGCGGTGCTGTATCCCTGCACTGTGGGCAATCTCGGGCAAGGTAATGGCTCGCCCCACAGATCATACATAAGTCCAGCTTCTTCCGACTGATAACATGCCCCTTCTTGCCACAATAGTGACAAGTGGGAAGCTCCTTGTGCTAGTATGGTGCTGGACTCTGCTGTGTCTGCACTCCAGGACGACGGATCGGTCCTCTTGATCCCTGATGTCCTCCGGCTGGTGCGGCTCTACTAGGGCACTTCTGATTCATCGGTCCCTTGCCAATAGCCTCCTGGATCCTGGCCTCTGTCAGAACCTCATCGTAAGAGATCCTCGACTGGGCGGTAGTGTCCTCTGTAGCTCGCAAGTCAGACCATGATAGAATTTTTTGGCCTTCTCTAAATCATTTGGTATCATGGAGGCACCAAATCTGCTAAGGCGGCTGAACTCAACGCCATACGCGTCTACAGTCATGTTCCCTTGCTCAAGATGTAAGAACTGAGAGTAGAGCGCATTCCTGACCGTAACCGGGAAGTACTTCGCATTGAAGCATTCCAAAAACTGCTCCCACGTTTGCTTCTTGCTGACGCTGCGCTCTATGGAATCCCACCAGTGATGGGCATTTCCTTTCAACTGGGCTCTCACTGCGGTCATCCATAGATCTGGAGATAGCTGAGAAGCCTCAAGTAGCATCTTCGTGTTGGCGACCCAATCAGAGATCTCCTCTACAGTCTCGCTGTCTGAAAAGGTCCCCGGGCCCATCCGACGAAACCCCCGAACATTGCCTGCTAGCTGGACAGGTGTAGGTGCTGGTGGCCTCTCCATAACTGCCATCAAGCTCTGTCTCATAGTCTCGACTTGATGCCATTGTGCCTGCATCATGGACTGAAAGAACTGGAATATCTGCGACTGTCCATCCGGCTGTGGCATCTGAGGCGGAAAGGGCACGTACGGCATCTGGGGTGGGAAAGGCAGAGGTGGAGGCAAGGGTGTATCCGGCTGTCGCGTCGATGTCTGGGAGGTCTGTCCCTCTTGCTGAATTAGTGCAGCTCTCTGTGTAGGACCGCCGTGGAGGGATGGGGTCGATGGGTAAACCAGTGCCCGTCTCGGGGACTGGTCCTTCGGGGTAGTCGGGGTCCTGTCGTCGCCATATGATGCAGGGTGTCTGTCGCCGTGCAAGTTCATATTTTTGCAGGAGAGAACCAAATTAGAAAGGTATGAAAACAAACAAGATGCAAATATTCAAACAGTTAAGTACAAAAGAGGTCCAAAAATGGTAATAATTGTGGATGAGATCTAATAACTTCTATCCTATTGCAGGCTCGCTGGGCATGATACCATACCATAAGCGATAAACAGACTTACATGGGCCACCACTAAAACCATGTCACGCCTCAGTCCCAACATACAATGGAACCGATACGCAATAAGGCCAACTAATACGAACTAGAATATGTTCCCAATTTAAAGGTCCTATCTAAGTTGTACTATGCTGAAGAATGGACTAAGTCCACATCTAACTAAACATGCAACAGGTAATATCTAATCTCATCCACAGAACATAAGTAAGAAGACTGAAAATAAATACTGAAATAAAGATATGGAGTCTGAATGTCATAATACAGTACCAAGATAGTCCGGTGGTTACAAACCTACTGAATACAACACTGAATAAAAGTACAGACGACAAATAAGATAACTGAACTGGAACATCGCTAACTAGATAAGATGCTCAAGTCTGAGGCGGTAGGCCTACCAAGACTCAGGAAAACTCTGACGGTAGCACCTCCAGCTCCTCCTCGGTAGCATACCTCGTCTCCTGTCCGGGCCCGTACACGGTTGGGTAGTACGTCTCGTCCAGATCTGGAAGGGAACCAGGTCCTCAGAGGGACGTAACAAGATACAAAAATACATGACGAATATAAATATTGAATAAAGTAAAAAGGGGTGTGCTATCCATCTAAATGTATGCAATATGAGGACAACCTTGGTACGTATTGGGTAGGTGTAGGCATAACGTCCAATGCTCCGAAGAGCGTGGTATCTGCACATGTAACTCCTATAATGCTCCGAAGAACGCGGGATCTGCATATATATATATATATATATATATATATATATATATATATATATATATATATATACGTCCGTATCGCTCTGAAGGTATTTGCATAAAGGAGGTCATCACTTTCGTAGCTCCTATGGATACTACGGATACCAATGTGTGTATCCCAAACGTCTACCAGTTGTCCTCCCTGCCCAATACAAATGTATAAGTCGAATACACGACGTATACACTTCGAACTATCATGAGAGGTCACTAGTAAAATAGAACTATCATGACTACGTACTATACAGTGACGCGTGTCGCACATGTCGATAGCTAGTCGGGTACGCCAACTCGCATCCCAACATGAATTGATACTGTGACGAGAGCAATATGTGACAGGTCTTGGGAGATATCAAAATACCTCCACAACATTAGGTGAGTCTGCTAGAGTCTTAAGTCTTCTACGCTACTCATCAACGTCTTCGTCGACTGCATCCGAGTCATTCTTGGACGCACATAGTTATATATAATATTTAAAGCAACAACTCATGCAAAATATAATAACTGAAATTAAACAGTAAATAAGGCAAGGTATACTTGCCTGAGTCTCCAACATGTTAAACTTATAATTCCTCATTCCACACAAGTGCACCTCGTGTATATATATATATATATATATATATATATATATAAACAAGATTTAAATCTCCCATGGTGATAATCATTCTCTCTAATATGGTATAAACACTCTCTAACATATCACTAAACAATTATATCAAATAGGATTAAAAAGCTAGGCAACCACCACAACTTATTAGCATAACACTAACACACTAACTCATGCACATATTCTACAAATATATATATTCTGAAATTATTAGTTAAATGAAGTTATTTAGCGAGGTTGAACAAATGTTTATATAGGTTAGAACAATGTCATTTGGTTGGAAGCATGGCAAGTGATCAATAACCTTGATATATATATCACCTATTCAACACTAATTAACCTTGATACATATATCACCTATTCAACACTAATTAGATGATGAAGAGCAAGGAGTTGAATGAACATATTTTTATATATATAGAAGGAGAACAAGAGGAGGAAGAAGATCATATATATATATATATATAAGAATGGGGGTGAAGGAGAAAGAGATGGAAACTTACCACAAGAAGATGCAAGGGGGGAAGAGGCTCGGGTAGGGGGAGCTTGACCTGGGGTGGCCGGAGGTGCCTGGGGCAGCAGCTACAACAACAAGGGCAGCAACAACAACTATAGGAGCAAAGGCAACAGCAGCAGTTTGAAGCAACTGTAGTAGCAGCAGAATGGAGCAGCAGCATCAACAATGTGGTGGTGGGGGTGGCCATGTGGGTGGAGGTGATGGTGGTCGTGAGGGTGGAGGTGATGAAGAGGGGTCGGGTAGGAGGAGATGAAGAAGAAGAGGAGGAGAATGAGAATAAGAAGAAAGAGAAAAAGAAGTATGGGATGAAGGAGAGGGAGGGGTATTCGGGTATGGAGCTTGGGTAGGGTGTTGTCCGGTCATGGGAGAGGGAGAGGGAGAGGGAGAGGGTGGTGTGTGTGAGTGTACAACATAATGAGGGACGGGAGTGCATTAAATGCAAAGAAGAGTGCGTGTGTGTGAAAGCATTAATTGCAATGGGCTATTCCTAGCTTAGGTTTAAACACTTGAGTGTCATGAGTGATTTGGGGGTGGTGGGGTATATGGCCGGCCAAGCATAGGGGGGGTGAGGGAAAAAGAGAATTGTATTAAATGCAATGAGGGGTGGAGTGTTGGAATTAATTTTCCAAAGAGTAAAATCCTAATTTAATACTCCATGGAGTTTGATAGGTGTAATTTGTCATGAGGGTGGTGTTTGGTGTTGTGTAGAGAGGGAGAATGGTGTTTGATGTTTGACATGAGCCATGTGAGGGTGTATGAGAGTTCGGGTTGAGTTTGGACTCGGTTCGGGCTCAGTCAAGTCGGTTATTAAAATGAGTTAAAATTGTGTCATTGATGTTTGTCAATTAATTGAAAGTACATGGAATTTCAATTGGGTGTAACACAAGTGTCATGAAAGTAGAAGACTCCGAATAGATTATTGTTTATATATTGGGTTGCTGGAAACATGTCGAAGTTGTGTCTCCAATTTCGATTGGAACGGACACAAGTACAAAGTTCAGGTTCGAATTAGATATTTTGTGACGAATGTTGTGCGGTTAAAATGAAGTACAAGAGTAAAATTTTGAGTGACACAAGAGTCAAGATTTAAGTTGGGCTTGTCTAGGTCAAGGGTGTGAATTTTGTTGGAAGTCAAAAGCTAGTGTTGTTCTCTAGACATTTAAGCAACGGTAAGGTACAACAATTGAATTAAAAATTCAAAGAGGTGAATTATAACTCCATTAATTAATCCAGAATAATTCTAAATAAATCATAATCCTAGATTTGGGTCAGAGGGTTTACAAAGGGGGTATCGATTTCTAGGAAATAAATTAAGAAGTTTTTTTTGAAAATGAAATCTGAAATTTCTATTAGATTTCTAGGGAATAAATTAGGAAGTTTTATTTGAAAATAAAATCTGAAATTACTGTTTTAGATTTTAGAAGATTTTGTTCCATGTTTTCTAGCCTAGAGATATGATGATTTGAATTGGGACTTAATTAACCTGATTTGTGGCCTTCCTAATTTGGTGGCCTTCCTCTGCTATTTATTTTGTAATCTTCTCTCTTGAATTATAATAAGAATGATTATTCTTCTTCTAAAAAAAACCTACACATTGGAATATAAGAATTTTAAAATTAGTATGACAAAAACATAATATATGAAATGTAACTTAAACCAATAGACAAAAAGAAATAAGGAAGAAGTACATATAGATGTGAACGAGGTACTTAGGAGTGATAGCTTTAGTATTTATGATCAATCATCCATCATGACTGAGAGATTGCGAAGGATGTATTCATAGCTTTAAAACAAGATGGTTGAAATGATGGAGTACTTATAGAGTACTTTGTAATAGAAAAATACCATTGAAGTTGAAAGAATTTTCTTATAAGATGGTTATAAGGTCCGCTATGCTTTATGGATATGGATCAGCATTAGACAATTAAGAAACATGTCCAGAAAATTAGTCGACGAGAGCGACAATAAGATGAACACCATTGAGTTAAAGTAAGAGCTCTTGTTATTGAGATCAACACCCTTGATAGCATGGGAAAAAGAATACGATGAGGCTATGCAAGGAAGGCTCTTTATTTAGTATTACCGTCTCTTTACTTTGCACTTGCTATCTTGTAGACAAACCCAAAAAATTATAAGGTTAAGATGATAAAATAGCAGTGTGGAGAGAAATATTGGAATATAATAATTTTAAAATTAGTATGACAAAAGCATAATATATGACTTTAACCAATAGACAAAAAGAAATGAGGGGGAAGTACATATAGATGTGCATGAGGTACTTAGGAGTGATAGCTTCAGTATTTATAATCAATCATCCATCGTGACTGAGAGATTGCGAAGGATGTATGCATAGATTTAAAACAAGATGGTTGAAATGAAGGAGTGCTTACAGAGTACTTTGTGATAGAAAGATACATTTGAAGTTGGAAGAAAAATTCTATAAGACGGCTATAAGGTCATCTATACTTTATGGATCGAAGTGTTGGACAATTGAAAAACATGTCCAAAAAATTATTATAGCCAAATAACAATGCTAAGATGGGTGATTTACAATACATTAAAAGAGAGGATAAGAAATGATTGTTTTCGTGGAGCGACACTAATTGAGAAAAAGATGAGAGAAAATCATCTTAGATGGTTTGGCCATGTGCCAAGACAGAACCAATAAATGCTCTGAAAAGCGATAAGATATAGTACTTAAAGGAGACGCTAGTATTAGAGCTAGGTATAAACAAGCATGGATTGAAGTTTTAAAGAAGATTGTGTTTTGCTTTTGTTAGTGTTATAGAGGACATATCCCTTAACAGAGCTGAACGAAAGTGAAGGATTCAAACAGCCAACCCCAAAAATTTGGGATAAAGACTTTGTTGTTGTAATTATTGGTATAATCATTACTTTTGAACATTGGTAGTCCTCTGGAGGAGAGAGCAAAAGAGATCCAATTTGATATTAGTGTTTAACTAGGTTTTGGATATTAAAAGTTATTATTTATGACTCTCAAGTGGGGTCTCTGGACCAAGCACAACCAAAACCTACATGAGCTTGTCCGTATGCAAGCTTACCAGCGGGCTAGCTGGCCGTATGACTGACACAACATTGTGGAGCAGGTCAGAGACAACTCTGCCAATGCCGGTGGTGGGTGCAGGTTACAGGAGGAAAGGTATCTTGGACCTTTGATGGCTCAACTATAGGATATGCATTTTTCAGATGTAAAAGACATTATAGCACTGAAGCTCTCAAAATGAATTAATACACACTTGTTATATATCAATTTTTATAATTTGTCGCAAACAATAACATTATGCATTCTTTCTTATGCCTATAAATGGTTGCTTATAATATTGCCAACTCGGCATTTTGTTTTCATGATGCCAAATATTGATTGAAGGACTAAATATTTCTCTATACAACTGCAGACTGTTTGTTGAAACAACGAAGCAATCTCAAGGTAGCTGGGGCAGTTCTGGAGACTGGCAAGAAATTGAGGTCTTGTTCTTACACCTGAGCTATCAATAACCATTTAGTAATAGTCACTGAATGGGTAAGTCGCCAATCCCTAAAACGGACTATGTAATGTACTTTATCTGCTGGGTTATGGGTACCGAAAAATTGAGTATCTTCACACGAATTCGTGAATTAGGCAAAACACATTTGTGCAAAATAAGAAAAAGAGCAGGTCTGACCGGGCGATCAAATTCTTGGTGGGAATCATCAACTTTATAATGTTTTATAACGGCTCACGCTTCTTTAATGATCTTTTTTATGGTTATGCCGGCAATGATAGGTGGATCTGGTATTGGTTTGTTCCGATTCTGACATGTTTGAAGGCAAATAGTAATAGGTCAACTTTCGTTACTTCAATAACATAACATTTTTAGTTCTAGGCTAGAAGAATATAAAAACTGAGTTAAAGATTTACCCTTCCGTGTTATTGTTGTGTAGACAAAGAATATGACAAGCTGGCTGAAAATAATGAAAGGAAGAGAGGAGGTTTCATATTTTTATAGTGTTATATTTCTTACTTCCATCAGTACGCATGCTCATATGCTGAAGTAGGAGTATGTACAGATCAATAATATGATTTTTAAAATATTCTAAAATGTAGATTTCTTGAACTTCTAAAGTATATTTTACTACAGGATGTCTGATCTTAAAATTTTACCTAACAAAAATTTGAATGCTATATTTTTCTTAATTTTTCTATGTTTAAAAATGTTACATGTTTGTCTTTCTTCTGGTCGTCACTCACCTGCCTTCCACTTTTGATGTAGCGCCTTCCAGTTAAAGAAAGAAAGAAAAAGTCTCAGTATATGACCCCCTCCCTGTCCCACATGCAACCCACACCTGCCATTAATTAGAAAACTGCAAGAAGTGGCTACATTTTAAATCTATCAAACAACAACAATAATAATGTTAAGTAGGTTTCTCAAGAAAGTAGTCGAAGTTCACAAAGAACAACCTTAAGAATTTGCCCAGCCAAGGTCAGATTGTTTTCGCTTCAATCTTTTTATTATTTCTTATAATGCTAATTTTATTTAATGTGTTTAAATTTTAAAATTAAACTCGGACTTGTAATATATTTAAATTTTTAAATCCAGTGTGCTGAACCTAATCTTGTCCAATGAGCTTAATCCATGCCACTAAATGAACAGAATCAAACCTGATTGAATCAGATGAGTTAAACTTGAATCAATCGGAGCTTGTTAATGCTTAAATTTCTATTATGCAATACTACTGTAGAACTTTACATTTTTATAACATATACAAAGTTGGCTCCTTAAATTTCCAAGTGGATTCAGAAGCCATGTTAATGCATTAGATCTGGATATAGTCATCAGACACAAGCCCGGACATGATTAGTTTCGACAAAATGCCATTCAAGTTTTCCTTAGTAGTACCATTGTGAAGGTCTAAGTGCTCCTGTTTGATAACAACTTCCATTCTATAACAAGTATTCAAAGCCATGTACATACACACACGCACACGATCTTTGCCATAGATTATACTGTTCAAGTCATCAATCCAGGATTCCAGATAGTGATCCTGATGTTAATAGGTTTTGATACTTATAGGCCGTAGATTATCTTTCTCTTATTGCAAGTCATTCATCATTTGAGCACTTGATGCATACATCACATCCACCTGCGGCCTTTATGATTTGGCTTATAGGTAACATTGAAGGTTGTAATAAATGGTTGTAGATTCAATGTTGTGGTTCAGCATGTATTATCGTATATGGAAATAGATCCTCCCATGCAAAGCATTTAATTACTGGAAGATCTTTAGTCAAAACTTTTGTTTGTTTCTTGCCTGTAATTCGAGTCATCACCTGTTGATTTTGCTAAAGTCGTCGTCTATATATATGGATAATCCCAAGTGTGGGCATGATTAACACTGTCTTAAAATGCATATAACTATAACAACCATATACTTGTTTAAGATACTTCTAGGCTATAAATCTATACAATTTATTATCTTAATCATTTAATTTCCTCATTTAGGTTTTGGATTTTGAAAAGTTTCCCTGCCACACTATCATCTCTGTATTCTTGTGGATCAAAGCATGCACTAAAGTGTGTTCTGAGATTTTTTTTGGAGGGGCTTTAGTTTTAATTGGAAACGATACTTGATGAAAGCCATTTATTGTTAATTTAGTCCTGAAGATTTGCTCGTGAACATCTATCACTAAACAATTTGTAGAGGATCAATGAGGCATTTATTGGTATATGTGTTGAAATTAACTGCATATGAGGATAAGCCTGGTCAAATCATTCAGATTCTGTAATGCTGAACATTCAACTGAGACAGATCATCAACCTTGACTCATTCAGATCCAGTGTGTTGCTAACCTTTCGACTGCAGAATTCAGTGATCTAACAAGTTAAAGCTTATAAGTTCTTTTGTTCTTAGGGTGCATGGGTGCTGCAACCAAAAAACATGACCCCAACATCAGTTATACATTTTGTTGGTGGTATTTTTGTTGGGGCTGCCCCTCAACTTACATATCGTCTTTTTCTGGAGCAACTCTCTAACAAGTGAGTGCCTTCCAATTCTTACTTATCTTATTATGTGCTAATGGCTTGTCTGTACTTACTAAATGCATACTACTTCTGGAACTCCGAATGTTTCTCATAGTCATATTGAAATGATTAGTCTTGTGGAATTTTAAACCTACATCATCAGCCAAAAAAACTTGAAACTTGAAACTTGAAACTTCAGGAGTTGAGTGCACACCCGTCCAGTGAAAATGAACTCGGTAGTGTATTGCTTCACATCTTTGAGGAACAAGGCATTTGGTGTCTCTCTATTGGGATTCGATTATTGTTCATCAATTGAAATAGTTCATTTCAAGCATTCTCTTAAATTCTTTCTTTTAGTTATTGGTCTTTCCCTTCAGATATAGACTAAATACTGTCAAGTAAATTAATAAATTATCTTCATTATGTCAGGTCATGACTAGCATGCTTAATGTTAACTTTTGACTTAGGGGTGCTTTGGTAATTGCAACGCCTTTTGCTAGTGGGTTTGATCACTTCCTAATAGCAGATGAAGTGCAAATAAAATTTGATAGGTGCTTCCGATCTTTACATAACACTGTGAGTCTATCAGACTATATTTTGATATTTTTCTTTCTGCAAATTTCTTCCAATTTAAGATTATTCTTCTGATACAACAGGTAATTGATCTTCCAGTATTTGGGGTTGGGCATTCCTTGGGATCTGTTATCCATCTTCTAATTGGTATATGTTTGTTAAGCTTATTCTGTTTGTTCTGTTGTTCTGTAAGTGGTGTGATTCTTATTATGTAACAGGATCACGATATGCTGTTCAAAGAAATGGTAATGTATTAATGGCCTTCAACAACAAGGTACTTTTCTTGTCTATTTATAGTTTTCTTGTTATAAATCATTTAATTGTACCGAAAGTAAATCAGTAAGCAATCAACCAACCCACCAATCCTTGAAATGTTGATTTAATTTAAGGGAGAGGTTGTGACAACGAGTTCCAATGGGGCTCATTTTGATGGTACACAGCTTACCGGTAGTCATCATAAACAATGTTGTAATTTTGAGTAGCTTTGAGGGGAACTTTGGTACTGTTCTAGTGATTGAACGTTAAGTTCTGAAGAATAGAAGTTTTTTCTTTTTATTTATTTATCACATATTCATAAGGATTTATCACAATTAAAGGCACCGTTAGATAGTTAAAGTAATCTAACCCTAGGGTTGACCTTTCTTGCGGACAGATCAAGTATAGTATAGAACAATTATATGGCACGCACTCGGAAAGAAAACCGAGCAATCACAAACACAAAACAAGCAACATGAGAATTTACTATTGTGGAGAAGAGTACATATGATGTTTTCCCTCTACAAATCAGATGGAGGCTATTTATAACATCCCAATTACATAAAATAAGAAATAATGATTCATAATCCTAACAACGAAACTAGGATGTCTAATCCTAATAAGAAACTAGGATGTCTAATCCTAATACTAGATAACATTCAAGACATACAAAGAATCCCCAACTTTGGATTGAATCCATGACTTGAATATCAGACTATGCTTTTGCCTGGATGCTCCGCATTGGACTAGTTCCAACTGTCAACAATGAGCAAATATAAACAATGTTTTAACTTGAGAGTAGGTAGAGGCTTTGTGAGCATATCAATTAAATTGTCCTCGGTACAACCTTCTTAATCTTGATCCTCTTCTCTGAACGAATGAAGTAGTATCTTATCTCATGTCTCGATTCCGCAGAATCGCTAATTGTCCCCCGGACGTGACGTCGTGCGAGCGTAAGGCGCGTCCGCACAAGGCCTAGCATAATGATATATATAGAAACACAACAGCAGAGTGTGGAAGCTAAAGAACACACACATTGACACGAAAAAAAATTCTCTTTATTGATAATATACATCTTTGTTACAAACTCCTGACTCAAAAGTAAAGGAGTGCCGCGCGGGCTTACAAGAGGGACGCAAAATGAGATAGTCGTTCCATACTTACATTCCATACTAGATCTTCAAAAGATAATAGACATCTTCGGACGAAACTATCGCCTTGCCTCGGAGCTGCATAAGATGTGTGCACGAGCTCCGGATGATTTGTACAAGCTTCAAAAGGCACGAGCGGAGTGTGTCGAGTAATGGACTGGTTGGGGAAAAAAGCTTCAGCTCCTCGCCGCGTCGCCTTGGCTCAGGGAACTTACTGCAACGAGAGTCAGTACTTTGAAAAGTACTGGTGAGGGCGAGCTAACCCAACTAACCAATCGACACAGTATTCATTCAATGAAGCATCCAACTTAATTATTGTGGTCTATTTATCGGTCTTAGTTCAAGATATAGCATGCAACAGATTTAAAATAATTGAAATAAATATGCCACCGTTCGGTGACTTTACCTGCCTGTCTGAACAGCCTGCACAAATCTTAACATGACCTTCCCTGCCCAGAAGACATAGTTAGCTTGCACGTTAAATATATATAAGGTCACTGGCATCACAAGCCATATTGGACGATTTTATAGTCTCTAAACGGAGATGGGTGCAATGCAGGTAGCGGGCCCTGCTGCACGCACATTCCGTCCGATTCAAACAACTATCCAAATGTTCCGTCTGGATCGGTTCCGGTGTCCCGACCGTCCGCAGGAACCGAAAGCCTTGTGCACAAGTTGTCCGTGACCATACGACGTTTTAATACTAGGTTATCGTACAAGCATTTCAAGACATTAAGATGAGCATAACTACTTAGAACATTGCAAAAGCATAGTCTATTTGTTCAGACGATCATTTTGCCAAATATGTACTACATATTATTAATATAGTATTGGTATCGCTGATCGGAACGCAAAAAAAATGAGTCAAATTTTTAAGAGTGAAGACTGGGAAGAAGTGAGCTAATCGAAAGTAAGGTCACTCACAAGTTGGTGAATCGGAGGAAAGAAAGGGAAGATCTTTAAGACTCCGCTTGCGCGTCGCCTACACGATCATCTGCACGCACCAACAGATGATCAATATTTTTTGTCTCGGTCTCCTAGAGTTCGATACGAAATGCGAAGTTCAAAGAATGAAGACAATGAAATCCATCAAAACCGTTCAAGAAAACGCAAGTCACAAAACCAATAAGAAACCAGCCAAGCGGCATCGAAAACGGGCAAGAAAACCAGCGCAACGGCAAGGCCTCTCGCGACTCTGCCGCCGATTCCTTCCTCGAGGCACGATCCGCTGAATGTGGGACTTGATTCCGAAGAAACCAATCCATAACGAGGAAATGATGTTGATTCAATCCGTCCCGATCGAACGATACCAAGTATTTCTTAGCCGTGCTCCCCGAACAGGGGGAACGGGGCACTACATCTTAACCAACTAATAAAAAGTTTCGTTCTCGAAACTTAGGAATGGAACCTACCCCTAAGGAAACAATGAGACTTTTCTTTCATGTCTGATTCGAGTTTCCAAGTCGACTCCTCGACTACGTGGTTCCGATAGAGTACACGCACGAGCGGGACTGAACGATTTCGGAGCTGCTTATCCTTTCGATCGATGATTTGCACAGGTTCCTCTATATAGGACAAGTTTGCTTGCAAACCCAACTGACCAAAATCTGCCACATGACTCGGAGCATGCACGTACTTCCATAACTGAGACATGTGAAAGACATCATGAACGTCTGATAGGCTCGGTGGTAGGACAATTTGATATGCAACCGGGATGACTCGCCTGAGAATCTCAAACGGACCAACAAATCGAGGACTTAGCTTCCCCTTTACTCCAAATCTCGTAACTCCTCGCATTGGCGTGACCTTGAGAAACACGTGATCACCAGCTGTAAATTCAAGGGATCGTCTGTGGATGTCCATATAACTCTTCTGTCTGCTTTGTGCCACCTTTAATCGCTCTCGGATCAGCCGAACCATCTGAACGGTCTGCTCTACTAGCTTTGGGCCAAGGATCTGTTGCTCGCCAACTTCATCCTAACAGATAGGCGATCTGCACTTCCGCCCATACAAAGCCTCGTACGGAGCCATCTGAATGCTAGACTGGTAACTATTGTTGTATGCAAATTCTGCCAACGGTAGATGGATGTCCCAACTTGACTTCGAGTCGATCGAACAAAGGCGTAGCATATCTTCAAGGACCTGGTTCACCCGCTCCGTTTGGCCTTCGGTCTGAGAATGGTAAACTGAACTGAACTTCAACTTGGTCCCCATAGCTGACTGAAGGATTTCCCACAAACATGATAAGAACCGTCCGTCCCGGTCTGAAACAATAGACAGTCACACCGTGTAGTCGAACTATCTCATCAAGGTATATCTGAGCCAGGCGATTGATGTTCCAAGTAACTTTGATGGCAATGAAGTGCGCTGACTTGGTTAATCGGTCGACAATAACCCATACAACGTCGTTTCCCCATTGCGTCTTTGGCAAGCAAACAATAAAGTCCATCGTGATATGGTCCCATTTTCACTCCGGGATAGCAAGGCTCTGCATCTCTCCGCCTGACCTCTGGTGCTCCTCAGCTTTTACTCTCTGACAAGACAAGCATTGTGACACGAAGAGCGCTACATCTTTCTTCATGTTGTGCCACCAGAAAATCGTGCGGAGATCCTGATACATCTTCGTACTTCCTGGATGTGATACACAAGCCGCATAGTGAGCTTCCGTAAGGATCTCCTTTCTGAGTTCTGCATCGTTGGGCATGCATAGTCTTCCTCTTACTCGCAACGTTCCGCTTTCATCCACTGCAAAGTCGGTCGCCTTTTCTGTTGAAATCTGCTCGCGCGTCTTCAACAAGAATAGGTCGTTTCGTCTGAGCGGACTTGACATTTTCTATCAGGTTCTGTTCAAGGAGTAACTGAGCTAGTGATCTCCCAATCGGTCCGTCCCGATATCGAATTCGCAGCTCAATGCCCATACCCTCCAATTCTTTTTGTAGCCTATGGTTGGCGGATAGAGATCCCGCAAATACTCGACTCAGCGCATCCGCTACAACATTTTCTTTGTCTGGAGTGTAGTTGATCGACAACTCGTAGTCTTTTCTAGCCAACGCTTTTGTCGTAGGTTTAGGTCCGACTGAATGAAAAGATACTTGAGGCTCTGTTGATCAGTGAAAATTTGGCAAGTCGCACCATAAAGATAGTGTCGCCACAACTTCAGTACAAACACGATCGTCGCGAGTTCTAGATCATGTGTCGGATAGTTGCGCTCATGCGGCTTCAATTGTCTTGAAACAAAAGCTACTATCTTGTTTTGTTGCATGAGCACAGCTCCTAAGCCCTGGCCTGAGGCGTCGCTAAAAATTTGGAATCCCATATTCTCGTTCGGTAGTGCAAGTATCGGAGCAAAGACGAGACGCTGCTTTAATTCCTGAAACAAAACCTCACAATCGGCAGACCACTCAAATGCGACTCTTTTCTGAGTGAGGCGGGTCAAGGGCGAAGCAATTTTAGAAAAGTCTTTCACGAATCGTCTGTAGTAGTCCGCTAACCCGAGAAAGCTTCGAATTTTACTGACTGGTGCAGGTTGCTTCCACTCGATATCTGTTTCAATTTTCTTTGGATCGACTGAGATGCCTCCCCTAGAAATAATATGCCCGAGGAAAGATACACTGCTTAGCCAAAACTCGCACTTACTCAGTTTGTGTATAGTTTGTTGTCCCGAAGAGTCTGAAACACGGTTCGCAAGTGCTCCACATGTTCCTCCTTGGTTCTTGAATACACCAAGATATCATCAATGAACACTACTACAGACTTGTCAAGGTACGACCGAAATACTCGATTCATCAAATCCATAAAGGCGGCAGGGGCATTGGTCAATCCAAACGACATAACTAAGAATTCATTGTGGCCATAGCGAGTACGGAAGGCTGGCTTCAGCACGTTGTCCGGCTTGATCTTCAATTGGTGGTAGACCGAACGAAGATCGATTTTTGAGAATACCGATGCGCCTTACAGTTGATCGAAGAGGTCATCGATTCTCGGAATGGGGTACTTGTTTCGGATGGTGGATTTATTTAACTCACGGTAGTTTATGCAGAGCCGCATCGAACCATCCTTTTTTTCACAAATAGCACTGGTGCGCCCCATGGAGATACACTCGGACGGATGTACCCACGATCGAGCAGTTCTTGTAGTTGGATCTTCAGCTCCTTCAGTTCGGCAGGGGCCATTCGATACGTAGCTTTAAAAATTGGCCGAGTATCTGGAAATGTATCTATAATGAACTCTATCTCTCGGTCGGACGGCATGCCGGACAACTCTTCAGGAAACACATCAGAAAATTTTGCCACAACGGAAGTAGACTCAACGTTTGCGCAATCTCGCTGATTGTCTCGAACGGACGCCAAGTACCATTTACAGTCGGAATGTATCATCCGTCGAGCAGACATTGCATAAATCACCATACAGGCGTTCGACACTCTCGATGATGGACTGCACGCATAGCAAAATTCGGTCTTGCCAGGTAGACGAACACGACTTTCTTTTCTGTACAATCAATGATAGTCGAACAAGCGCCGAACCAATCCATCCCCAGAATGATGTCGTAGTCCCTGATGTCTAGAACTATCGCATCGAGTGACAATTTCCTCCCTCCGATGCAAATGCAGCCGTCGCGACAAACTGAGTTAGCAGGCAAGTCCATGCCTGACGGGGTACTGACGCTAAGCTTTTGGCATAACGGTATCTGAATGAATTCGTGTTCCCTAGTGAAGTTCGCCGATACAAAACTATCTATGGCACCAGAATTAAATAGTACTCGTGCAGGAACATTATTGAAAAACAATATACTTGTCACTATAGTGTTCGAGGCGAACGCCTCCCGCGTCAATGCATAAACCCGGCCTACAGCATTTGGACAACGCTCTTGTTGTTGCGCAGGTCGATTTGCTTGGGACGCTTGAGTTGGATTCTGTTGTTGAGTACGGCGAGGGAGGCGCGGCCAACGATTAGCTGAATGCCTTTGTTCACAACAATTGTAACATGACCCGTTCTTTCGGCGACAATCACTGATGGTGTGTCGTCCTGGTAGTTTGCAGAAGGTACATAATTGCCCTTGACCACCCTCCGGATTGAGGTCCTGAAAACCGTCGTTGTTTGGACGCTTCTGAGTAGGGCTGCAAATGAGCCAAGCCGATCGCAAGCTGCTCGAAGCTCGGCTCGATAAAAGCTCGTTTGAGCTCGGTTCGTTTAGTAAACAAGCCAAGCTCAAGCTTTATTTTCGAGCTCGTTTAATAAACGAGCCAAGCTCAAGCTTAGAAGTACTCGGCTCGTTTGAGCTCGCGAGCTGGTTCGTTTAGAAGCTTGCGAGTTGGCTCGTAAGTTGGCTCGTTTAGGAGCTCGTTGCTGGCAGTCTACAAATTTATTTTGTTATTTAAATTTTAATTTGTTCTTTGTTGAATTTTAATTTTATGCATGTTTGTATAACAATATGGTTGTGTGCATTATATATAATTATATGTCCTTAATAATTGATATTAAGAAACTTTTTAAATTAAATTTTTATAAATAAATTGTTAATATTATAGGTACTTGAATTCAAGCCTAACTAGCTTGAAATCAAGTTCGTTAAGCTCGAAATAAAGCTTAATGAGCTTGAAATAAAGCTGAACAAGCTTGAAATCAAGCTTAACGAGCTTGAGTTTGAGCTTATCAAGCTTTAATCAAGCTTGCTTATCAAGCCAAGTTCGAGCTCAAACCAAGCCAAGCTCAAGCTTAATATAAACGAGCTCGAGCCAAGCTCAAGCTCTAAAATAAAAAATTAATCAAGCTCAAGCTCGAGCTCGATTAATTCTAATCAAGCCAAGCTCAAGCTTATGAAAGCTTGGCTCGGCTTGGCTCGTTTGTACCCCTACTTCTGAGTGTTGTGTCCTCCAGTGTTACTAGGGCACTTGTGATGAGAATGTTGCACAGCGCCGGCAGTAGTTGAAGGATATTGCGGTTCTAGGACGAGGGCATGGTTAAGGACTTCCCGTATCGTCTCGTACTGCGGAGCGACTACGTGCGCGTGAAAGGAAGGTTGTAGGCCGCCTTCGAATCGTCTGGCTCGACTCGCCGCGTCGGTTAGGTAAGAGATGGCAAACTTGGCGAGCCGGTTAAACTCTGCGGCATATTGTTTCACTGTCATGCTTCCTTGTTGCAGACGCACAAAGTCGTTCTCCTTTTGACGACGAACAGGTGGTGGTATAAACTCCTCGAATGCGCTACGGAAGGTAGCCCATGAGATCGTCTCGCCTCCATCGTCTGCGAAGAGAGATCCACGATGTACATCCTACCAATCATGCGCGTTCTGACGAAGTTGGAGTTGGGCACATGCGACTCGCTTGATCTCGGGTACTTCTAGCAGTTTAAAGTGGTCTTCTGTTTCAGATAGCCAATCTAAAGCCACGACGGGGTCCTCTGTCCTACGAAAAGATGTGTTGTACACCTTTTTGAAGTCGGCAAAGTCGAAGGTAGTCACATCCTTCTTCTTTGGGCTTTGAGGCGTCTCGACTTTATTTGCTGGTTGCTCCACTTGTGCCGCAGTCGTTGCGGAATGGTTGGAAGCAATGGTCTGAACGATTTGTTGCAGGGCATCTACCTGCTTCTGTTGGACCGTGAACCGGACTTCTAGATTCTTCTCAAATTTGTCCTGTCGGGGCTCATCCCTTTGTTGTTGTGCCTCAAACATGCGCGTAATCCACTCAATTTGGTCGACGGGGGACTCAGGTCGTTGGCTCTCGGAGCTTGCTGAAGTGTCCGAAGTATTTGCTTGTACTTGCGCTTCTACTTGCGTTGTTCCTTGCGTTTGAGCCATTCCTTCAAAAATAAAGAACTTGCATCAGTCTCATTGAGTATTACGGACTCACTGTATGTAACGCATCTCATTTGGCCAAACGATTTCAAGAGTTCAACTGGGAGGGACATGGTCGTTTTATGAAAACTTTTCTGACACGAGGCCAAAGGATTTGAAGCCGTGCTCTGATACCAATATGTCACGTTCCGATTCCGCAGAATCGCTAATCGTCCCCCGGACGTGATGTCGTGCGAGCGTAAGGCGCGTCCGTACAAGGCCTAGCATAATGATATATATAGAAACACAACAGCAGAGTGCGGAAGTTAAAGAATACACACATTGACACGAATAAAAGTTCTCTTTATTGATAATATACATCTTTGTTACAAACTCTTGACTCAAAAGTAAAGGAGTGCCGCGCAGGCTTACAAGAGGGACGCAAAATGAGATAGCCTTTCCATACATTACATCTCATAGTAGATCTTCAAAAGATAATAGGCACATTCGGACGAAACTTTCGCCTTGCCTCGGAGCTGCATAAGATGTGTGCACGAGCTCCGGATGATTTGTACAAGCTTCAAAAGGCACGAACGGAGTGCGCCGACTAATGGACTGGTTGGGAAAAGAAGCTTCATCTCCTCGTCTCGTTGCCTTGGCTCGGGGAACTTGCTGCAACGAGAGTCAATACTTTGAAAAGTACTGGTGAGGGCGAGCTAACCCAATTAACCAATCGACACAGTATTCATTCAATGAAGCATCAAAATTAATTATTGTGGTCTATTTATCGGTCTTAGTTCAAGATATAGCATGCAACAAATCTGAAATGACTGAAATAAATATGCCACCGTTTGGTGACTTTACCTGCCCGTCTGAACAGCCTGCACAAATCTTACCATGACCTTTCCTGCCCAGAAGACAGTTAGCTTGCACAGTTTAAATATACATAAGGTCACTGGCGTCACAAGCTATATTGGATGATTTTATAGTCTCTGAACGGAGATGGGGTGCAAAGCAGGTAGCGGGCCCCGCTGCACGCACATTCCGTCCGATTCAAACGACTATCCAAATGTTCCGTCCGGATCGGATCGGTTCCGGTGCCCCGACGACCGTCCGCAGGAACCGAAAGCCTTGTACACAAGTTGTCCGTGACCATACGACGTCTCAATACTAGGTTATCATACAAGCATTTCAAGACATCAAAATGAGCATAACTACTTAGCACATTGCAAAGGCATAGTCTATTTGTTCAAGCGATCATTTTACCAAATATGTACTACACATTGAAACAGTTATAGATGAATAAATTCTAGCTACAACTGAAACTTAAGATATATGCACAGCGGACAAGCACGCAACAATAAGATCATACGGTGAAGTGGTATGACAAGCATAAGTGTTCCAAGTTTACTTCTTTCTATCTTGACTCAGTTATTATTAATATGGTATCGCTGATCGGAACGTACAAACGAGTCAGATTGTTAAGAGTGAAGACTTGGAAGAAGTGAGCTAATTGAAAGTAAGGTCACTCACAAGTTGGTGAATCGGATGAGAGAAAGGGAAGATCTTTAAGACTCCGCTTGCGCGTCGCCTACACGATCACCTGCACGCACCAACAGATGATCAATATCTCCTGCCTCTGTCTCGTAGAGTTTGATACGAAATACGAAGTTCAAAGAACGAAGACAATGAAATCCATCGAAATCGTTAAAGAAAACGCAAGTCACAAAACCAACAAGAAAGCAACCAAGTGGCATCGAAAACGGGCAGGAACACCAGTGCAACGGAAAGGCCCCTCGCGACTCTGCCGCCGAGTCCTTCCTCGAGGCACGATCCGCTGAATGTGGGACTTGATTCCGAAGAAACCAATCCATAACGAGAAAATGATCTTGATTCAATCTGTTCCGATCGAACGATACCAAGTATTTCTTAGCCGTACTCTCCGAACAGGGGGAACGGGATACTACATCTTATGTCGATATGTTAGGTTCGATCGTGTAAATCGTACTCTGACTATCGCAATACGGAACAATATATTCCTGATGAATTTGAGATCGTTTACCATCCCTTTCAACTAGATGTCTCCTTTGTTGCTTATGTTGTTGCTATGTACTTCGTTTTCCTGGTGGACAAGGCAACTGAAGACTTTAGTGTAGCCTTCCAACTGAAGATAGAACCCGCCAAAGTAAAGACGTAGCCGGTGATTGATCATCTTCCATAAAGAGCGTCCAAATAATCCGAGTAGGAGTATCCAACTACTTTAAAAGAAGTATCTCTGCCTCCATGAACAATTCTCAATTTATCATTCCTTTCAGATAGCGGAAAATCCACTTGATCACTTCCCAAATGTAACTTTTCAGGTTTGACCATAAACTTGCTGACTATGCTGACTGCATGTGCAATATCAGGACGGGTGTACACCATAGCGTTCATCAGACTTCCTACAGAACTAGCATATAGGACTTGAGACATGTAATCCTAAACGGCTTCTATGAGGCACGTTTGTTGCTGAAAGATGAAAGTGTCCGGCTAGTGGAGTACTCACAGGCTTCGTATATGAAACGTTGAATCTCTCCATCATCTCTCCGACGTAGTTCTCTTGTGATAAGAAGAGTCCATGCTTCTTGTGATTCCTCGTGATCTCCATACCAAGAATCTTCCGAGTTGTCCCGAGGTCTTTCATATGAAACTCACTACTGAGTAGCACTTTCAACTTCTGAATTTCTGACTTATCTCGAGCTGCGATAAGCATGTTGTCTACATAAAGGAGCAAATAGATAACGAACCAACATCAATCTTCTTATGGTAAACATAATTTTCATATGGACTCCGTACGTAATCGTACTCCATCATAAACTAATCAAAATTCTTGTACCACTGTCTTGGTGAATGCTTCATTCCGTATAATGACTTTCGCAAACTACAAACATGATCCTCCTTTTCTAACTCCCTATGAAGAAACGTTGTCTTTACATCAAGTTATTCGAGCTCTAGCTCCTGATGTGCTACCATTACCATAGCTAGTAGCACCGCATAGAAATGTATAAAAATGTGACTTACAACGGGAGAGAATATCTCGTTGTAGTTGACGCCTTCTCTTTTGTTGTAGTCTTTAGCTACCAAACGAGCCTTGTATCTTGTCACTTCTTCACTTGATAACCCCGATTTCTTCTTCTAGACCCATTTGCAACCTACTATCTTCCTTCCTGCTGCCGGTAGTACGAGATCCCAAGTATAATTTTTTTGAAGAGACTCAATCTCTTCACCCACCGCCGTAATCCATTGACTGGATTCTACGCCTAAAATAGCATCCTGTTTTGTAGAGGGTTCTAGAGATTCTACCTCCTCTGCAACACTGAGTATGTATGCTATTGGGTATTCATAAGCATATCTTTGAGGAGTGCAGATTTGTAGATTTGGATGATCCGTAGCAATGTTAAAGGGTGTTTGTTGCAGTTCTTGTTGCTACGGTTGTAGCGAATGTAGATCTGTGCCATGTGGCTCCACCAAAATCGGCCGTAACAGAGTTATGCAAACTTTGAATCAGACTCCTCTTCAATCCGTATAATGACTTTTGCAATCTACAAACATGATCCTCCTTTTCCAGCTCTCCATGAAGAAACATTGCCTTCACATCAAGTTATTCGAGCTCCAGATCCTGATGTGCCACCATAGCTAGCCATAGCTAGTAACAACCGAATAGAAATGTATAGAAGTGTCATACAAGGGGAGTGAATATCTCATTGTAGTTGATGCCTTCTCTTTCACTGTAGTCTTTAGCTACCAAACGAGCCTTGTATCTAGTCGTTGCTTCACTTAAGAACACCGATTTCTTCTTCTCGACTTTTTGCAACCTACTATCTTCCTTCCTGCCGGTGGTAGCATGAGCTCTCAAGTATAATTCTTGTGAAGAGACTCCCATCTCTTCACCTACCGCCACAATCCATTGACTGGATTCTATGCCAGAAATAGCATCCTGATATGTAGAGGGTTCTAGAGATTCCACCCCTTCCGCTACACTGAGTCAAAAAGCATATGTTATTGGGTCGTCATTACTATATCATTAAGGAGGACGGATTTGCTGATTTTGACAATCCATGGCGATGTTATATGGTGTCTGTTGCAATCGTTGTTGTAGCGGTTGTAGATCTGTGCCATGTGGCTCCGTCTGAATCGATCGTAACGGAGTTATGTCAAACTTTGAATCAACTGTAACTGAGTTATGTCAAACTCCATCTGCTTGCTATTGTCCTCTCCTAACACCTCAAACTCGTCCCGAATAAAGCATGGATTTCTCATCGAATTTTGCGTTCCTACTAAGTACTACTTTAGAATTTGCATCCCAAATTCTATAGCATTTTGTACTTTCTTCGTACCCAAAAATATTTCTTTTTTTGTCCTTGCTTTCAATTTTTCTTCATTAACATGATAATATGTAGCATAAAAAAATATATGAAGAGAACTATAATCAACGAATTTTTCATACCATACCTTTATAGGGAGTTTTGCAATCAGTGGCGATTGCTGGAGATCAGTTCACCAATGTTGATAGCCTCGTTCCAGAAGTCTTTCGACAAGCCAACATTGGAGAGCATGCATTGAGCCCTCTCTAATATTATTACTGTTCATACGTTTGGTCGTACCATTCTGTTGTGAAGTCTTTTTTATACTACAATGATGTGCGATGCCTTCATCGTTGCAGAACTCATTGAACTTGTTAGAACATAATTCCATATCATTGTCGACACAGAGGCACTTGATCTTTTTTTGTTTTGTTTCATTATCTACTTACCTTTCATTGTTTGAAGGTCTTGAACACATCGCTCTTTTGCTTCAAGATGAACACCAAAACCATCCTCGAGTAATTATCGATCAATGAGAAAATTTATCTTGTGCCGCCTTTCGATGGAACAGATAAAGGATCCTAAACATCCGAGTGGATATAATCCATCATCGACTTGGCCTAATGCACCGCCTTGGTATTCGGCGCTGCTTGTAAGATATATAGTACTCACAAAGGTCAATTGTCGTTGTCTTGTTGCCTTCGAGCAAGCCTTGATTGCTAAGTATAGTCGTTCCCTTTTCCTAACATGTGACCAAGTCTCATATGTCACAAATTGGTCAATTTCGTCTCAGATTTTTCGGTGGAGACCATCTTGTCCTACGAAAATGTACATGCTTCAACTCCTTTCATCACCATTATAGCGCCTCTGGAGACTCATAGAATTGCACCTTCAATTATATGGCATGCACATGAAAATAAAAGCGAGCAATTACAAACTCAAACAATTTAAGGTGGGACCCTACACGAGAGAAAACCACCGATAAAGCAGAGAGAACTCACTATCTTGGAGACAAATACATATGATTGTCCTCAACAGATCAGATGGGGCTATTTATAACCTCCTGATTACATAGAATAAGCAATAAGGATTCCTAATCCTAATAAGGAAACAATGATTCATAGTCCTAATACCAAACGAGATTGAAAACATCCCAACAATCTTAACCATTCTAGATGCGTGGGAGTTTTGTTCTTAGGGTCTTTGTAGAGAATGAAGGACGAAAGAGGGCAGAGAGTTGGGGAGGGAGGAAGGAGGTAGGTTGGGCAGGGGTGGGAGGAGGCAGAAGAAGGGGTGCTTGTCGAGGAGGAGTTGGTGATTGGTTCTCTTTTTATGGATGGCGGGTTTGTGTTTGTTGGGTTGGCGGTTGAAGAAGACAATGGAAAGAGTTGGAGAAGAAGGATATGGCGACTCAAGGAGAGAGGGGGTAATGTCGGTTGTCTTTACTGTAGATTCATATGGCCAATAATCTTAATGAATATACTAGGGAGCACCGTACCTAAGGCGCACGAATTCAACATAGTAAGAACACGATAACAAGAGATTTTTTTAATGTTAAGACTATATAATCCTACAATTTTTCTCGCAACCCAAGCAGATACGTGTGCCTAAGGTACACGACGCATACGAATTCAACATAGAACACATATCATAAGAGATTTTTTTTATTGTTAAGACTATATAATCCTACAAATTTTCACGCAACCCAAGCATATAAAAAATGAGTGTCACAGAAAAGAAAGAGAGAAACCCAACCTCTGTAGTCTATTCTCATCCATCTTTCCAAATACTGAACTAATGAGAAGGAAATATATCCGAATTACATAGCTATGAGAACTTATTTGTGTTGCTTGAATCAATTGTAGCAATCTGTTTACCTTGACAACCCCAAAAGAAAATTACAGTTAATTTAGATCTTACACCGACCCTCACTTCATATGTAAATCCCAAAGAAATAATTTTACCTAACCGATGACATTCTTCCATACACTCAAAGTCGTAGATTCACCCAATCAATAACCCAAGCCCAATATAACCCCAAATGGACCAATGGTCCACTTGACCAAGGCCCAATAAAAGTGAACCTGCTAAAAGTGAAAAAGGATATTCCATTAGGGGGTGAAAATTATTCTCTTTACTTATCTAGAAATAAGTTTATTATAAGATAGGTGTCCTTCCAATTAACAAGATTCGAGGCACTTGAGTTGAAATACGCAATGTTTGAGGGCTTGTATCTAAAAAACCCAAAACAAAATTGGCTCATAAACAACTAGCTGATAGTATCTTCCGAACTACTAATAAAAACATAACTCTTCTTGTAGTATGCATTTGTTGTCATCATCCAAGTCTTTTATGATCGGGTGTCCACCTTACGTCAACCCTCTATGTTTGTGTCAAATTCTTAGCCAAGATAGCATGAGAGGGTTATATCATAAAACATGTTGGGGGTTTATTTGAAATTATTCTCTAGAATCGGTCTCAAATCATTTATGTGGCAAACTCCAAGTGTATATTTCAATATAAGATTCTTTTCTATTGTCTTGTACACATGAGGAGTTGTAGCCCATGTGGTTGGTATGATATGGTGTTTTACCATAGGGCAATGTTCAAATTTTCCAAGAAACAATTGGTTTTTGTTACCCATTTCTTGAAAAATTCTCTTAGGATCCCGAAGGGGCTAGCGACTCGGACTCGAACACGGACGTGGGTGAAGGGCGCAAAGTGTCTCTTTAATTATGCACTTTATACTTTGCTCATACGCATCAGGCGCGAAATGGCATTTTTGTGCGTCATTGCACAATTCAACGCTAGATCTGTACGAGTTCCAACATTTTGGGCCAGCAGTCCAATGGTTCCAGCGGGACCTGTTAGTCCAGCATTGCCAGCTGGTCCAACAGGGCCCTGGTTCCAGTGGGACCTATTGGTCCAACGAGGCCAACGTTCTAGCGTGGTCATCTGGTCTAGCGGGCCACTGGTTCCACCGTTCAACCGTGGTCATTTGTTCCAGCAGGCCAGCATTCCAGTCTGGTTGTTGTTCAAGGTTCAAAGTATCGGAATCGGTATCAGACCATTTCTATCAATATCGGGATCGGCGGTATCGGTAGTATCAGCAGTTTCGGATCGTAGTATCAGATTTTTTGGTATCGGAAAGCAAATAACTATTAATAAATTATTAACATTTTAGAAAATATATTTTATACATTTATGCATAATTTTAAGTATTTCCAGTGTTATTTCTTAGTATTTTTTAAATTGAATGAAATAATAGTCACCCTTGTCCATTGATTTACATGTGATAAATAAGTTTTTCTCTTTTATATGCTTTTACAATCTTACTATGCTTTTACACCCTTACTAATTGGTCTTTTTCATTCAATTTTTTTTGTCGAATTGACCGAAAAAGGCCTCCAATGTCGATATCGGTGAGTATCGGGTATCGGTCGGTATCGGATCGGGACATGCCAAACTGTATCGGTATCGGCCGTATCGGATCGTTATCGGCCGATACTGCAAACTATGGTTTCCGCATAACCTGCATTTCAGCGTGGATACATTTCAGCATGGCTATTGTTCCAACGTGGACGTTCAAGCTTCGTAACTGCACACTTAGTGAGAGTTACTGATGTAGTTGTCCACTTAATTGGAAATTATTCCCTTGATACTCGCCCATTGCCATCATATGTGGTTATGGCTGCTGGGGGGGACTAGGCTCCCCTATATATTCTCTCGGTTATTACACTTGTAAAATACACAAGAAAATATATGTAACGAGATGAGAGTTTACAATAGCAGTAGAAGCCACAAAATTATGTCCGAATAAAGTCTATCTTTTGAGGGTGACAAAGGAGCGTTCCAGAAGTTCAACACTTTGAACTTGCTAGTTCCTGGAAGCATATCGACAAAAAATTGTCGAATCTTGTTTTGAGCAACGATGATCGTAATCACTCCAACAAGCTTTCTTTCTATTGTTCTCTATTGTAGCAACTTTGTTGCATTTTTAAGTCTTACTAGCTGTTTGTAATCTTTCTAAGTCTTTTCTTTTGAATCAAGTTATGTTTAAAACTTGTATGAATTTTGCACGATTTTTTGTAACCGACAACAGCTTAGGTGGCCAATTTGGCAGGTAATTTGATCTACCTTTTGGATTATAGTTTAAGCTCATGCAACCAAGGAGTACCTTACAATTCGCCTAGACTATAAAGAGTCTAGACGAGGTAAGATAATACGATTTGCTATAGCCATGGACGGATCCTGGTATATCTTGGGTTGGGGTGGAGCCCACCCAACAACAAAAAAATTCCCCTTTTTTTCTTATGTTTTTTTTTTTTTTTTTTTTTTGTGATTTTTTTGTTGGAGTTAGTCCACAACTAGCCCACCCCAATCCGCTCTAGCCTACCCAGTATACATTTATGGATCCGCCCCTGGCTATAGCAAATTGCATTCATCTCCATTACACGTTATGCCAAAGAGGGAAGGAATGGCAATTCTAAATGCATTTGTTGTAACGTTCATATATTGGAAAGCTGTCATTTTCTTTTTGTTGCTTGAGTGTAAACTTTATTGCTGCTTCTCAGAGTTTTAAAAGCATGTGGTTCTTTTGCAGGAGGCAAGTTCAGCTATCCCATTGTTCTCTCCTGTTATTGTGCCAGTGTTTCAGAGTTTCGGTCCACTTCTATCCCAGTTTACTTCATCTGAAGCAATTCTACGTGGGGTGAGCTTGCGAGTCTCTAGTGTTAAGCATTAGTGTGGTTTACTCTTGATGTTTTAACTATTAGAAATCTTCATCAGTATTCTATGAATCTTAGTCATATCTTGCATTTGGATATTCTCATTGGTGGATAATCATGATTGCATATGGAAAATCATAAGAGTAGAGCCATACTTTCCTGATAGGCCTTATATTTGTGCACAACTGTTCTTCAAGCCATAACTAGCATCATCCTTGTTTCCTTGATTCTAGATGTGGCATGGTTTTATTTTCTGTGCTGGTATGAACTCGATTTTCTGTTGGTTCTCTTCGGAATGTTCTTAGAATGATAAGTGCGGAAGAGATTCACCTTGTTCAACAAGATTTATTTAGCAACACTTGAAAACCTGATTAAATTGGTGATGCAGTTAAGAAAGTTTTTTATTTTTTACACAGGTTAATCCCCTCTTTGCAAATTAGTAGTCTTGAGAAAGGGACCAGAAAGTTCCATGCTTCAACCATTTGCTTAGTTTGACTGCAAACAGAACTATCTTACTCAAAAATGCCCGAGTTCTATTTTAAGTTCCATAACTCTGCACTTTATTTGACATCTTTATTTAGTTTTACTTTTAGGATCATCTTCTCATTTGCATATTTGTTGTTAAAATGTGTTTGCTACTTACAATATATCTTATGTGATGGAAATGAAGAACAAAAGAAGATCAGCTACTTGAGGAATCTGTCTGTAGCATGGGAAAGTGCAAATGATTTCCCTAGCTTTGATATGTTTAATTTTAATTTTTGATGGATGGTTGTTTCTAGGCAGAAATGGCCATGAAGCAAATAGAGAATCTTAGTCCACCACTTATGAAGCAAGTTCTGCCTTTGGTTGAGCAACTTCCTCCATTATATATGGATTTGATCAATGGAAGAGAAGATTTCATTCCTAAACCGGAAGAAACTCGTCGACTGGTATGAGTTTTCTTAAACTATGACTTTTCTTAACTAAGAAGAACTTTCTTGGTTCAGTCTTAATCTGCTCTCTCTTTGGTTTATATAACATATGTGCACATAAAGTTTTTACACGTACATAAATAAATACACACGAATGATTTCTCATTGTTAGCTATGCAATTTTGTTTTATTTACTCTGGATTATTCACACACAATTTCTTATCCTTTTTTTGAAGTTAGCTACAAGAACATCCTTTTCCATACTCTATTAAGGGTCATCGTCTCTCTTGAAGAGTTCATTAGTTATTATATTTTCAGCACATTGATTATGTATTTTTCTTGGGTTTAGTGATGTTTTTTCACATGCTTTGTATTTCCTATGAAAATTGACCAGGCGCCCTAATAAAATTTCATGTCACAATGTAAACCTCGACTTTAAAGATGGTAGTAGAGCCCTAATTTCTCTTCCTATGATCTCTCTTCTCCTCTTCTTTAACCTCTTTCATGTGACAACTTTCTCGACGTACTTTGGTTTTCTTATGGGATTTCTAATCTTTTCAAGCTCCGACGTATTTCATATTTTTTTTTTTCGGAATTTCTTGTCCTACAGAGCCCCAACTACTTTAGATGTTTCTCCAGGATTTCTCGTCATGGAGTCCCGGTTTACATATTTGAGATGTTTTCTTTCATGATTTCTTGACTTGTGAAGTCCCGGCTCTCCTTTTTCTTCTCTCTTCTAGGATTTCTAATATTATGAAGTCCCAACTTTCATTTAACTTCTTCCGGAATTTTTTCATTTTTGAAGTCCTGTCTTTCTATGGTTCTCTTTGGGATTCTTTGTTCTCGGAGCCCTAATCTTCTTCATATTGTTTTTACGGGATTTCTTCTGTAACGAAGTCCTAACCTACTCTTTCAGATGATCTACAATTTCTCTGTTCCCCATGCTCTCCTAGCTGGACTTGCTTTTACCGAGTTCCAACTTGCGGGAGCGTGTTGGAGAGTTGATTAGTTTTTTTATTTTCAATTTATGTCTTTTTCTTGGTTAGTGATGTCTTTTCATATGCATTATATTTTCCATAAATATTGGCCAAGAGCTCTAATAAAATTTTATGTCATTCTAGTGACAATGTAGCGTCCACTTTCAACATTCTTATTGCACTGTATGTATAAGAAAGGCTTCATTTGCTCCCAAGACATGACCAAAATGGTTGTTCTCACCACTTTCTACTTAATAACACATTCATCAAGTGTTCTAGAATCTTGATTAGTTCTTTTTTAGTAACTCCAAAAGATCTCAAGCTGTTTGGACCAACAATTGGAGAAACACACACACACCAAAGTGGAAGACAAAATATCCCAGAATGTTTCTCCCAGGGTAGACATTAACTACAGCACCTTATCATTGTCACAACAGCTGCTGGAATCCCATCCAGGGCCGGCCCTGGCCCAGGACAGCCAGGACGACCTTTCAAGGCCCATGAACCAGGAGGGTCCAAAAAAATTAATTTAGACATATATATATACTAATAATCTTGTATCGAAAATAGAAGTAGTATATACCACGAGCCTCTCTTATCACAAAACAATTGTGATGTAGTGGTAACTATGTTACACTTGCATACAAAATGTTTTAAGGTTCAATCCTTGGTGGCATCATTTTTTTTAATTTACTTTTATTTCAGTTTTTTTTTTTATTATATATGGGGGTCCCATTTTGAAAGTTCTCCTAGGGCTCCCATGAACTTAAATCCGGCCCTGATCCCATCAGATCCTTCCATTTTGGTTGCTGGTCCCACCCATCTATGATTTTTCACCTTCTCCTGCATCTAGTGGATAATAGTCCCCCATAGTTTTGCATATTGCAAGGCTTCCATTATATAGACTTCGCTAGGGAGAGTCCTGGCCACTTCCGAGGACTGAATGCTTCATGTATGGCCTGTGCATTCCATAAGTGGTTGATACTTTAGCTAAGGTCACTAAATCTGTTCTTAGAGGCAGCAAAGCCTTGATGTCTTGTATGTGCACATTTCTTGCAAGAGAGTGCACAGTCAAGCATGCTAAGTTCACTATTTTTCCCTAAGAGATGTGGCTGCCAAATGAGGAAGCATGTGCTTGTCTTGCAGAGACTGATCTGTGAGTGTTGATTATGTGAGGTTGATAAGAGAAATCCTGAACTGTTGAAAAAGAGGAAGAAGCTGAAAGGGATTTGAGATTATTATGAACTACCCCTAGTTAAACCTTTTTCATTGAGTTCGCAAGTTTCTAGGACCTTTAACATTTTCTCATGTTATTGTAACTTCCCGAATAATTTGTCTTCTTGCAAGTGTTGCAGAGTTTTAAAATTACAGTCATGATTATCATCTTCAATATCTATAATAATTGATTTCCACATCCGCAACCTCTTCTTCAGGTGAAATCTTACTATGGGGTTTCGAGGAACCTGCTGGTTAAATTTAAGGATGATTTGATTGATGAGACTTCAACATTAGCTCGTGTGTTATGTGCTGAATCTGCCATAAGTTCTTCATTGGACATGTCTCTACGCTCGCTGCCTGGAGATCATGGACTTCCTCTGCAACAGGTGAGTTCTTTTGCTCATAATTATAGTCTAAAGGAAGGAAAAGTTTGTGTTTTAGGAAACATTTAAAATAGGGTTAGCTACCTTAATCATATCGGAAATCATATATAACTCAAATCGTCATATGGTTAATATCTGTTTATCTTGTGAATGCTCTCATGCAGCAGTTTTTACTTTCTTATTTGTTGTAGGCATTTTTCCTTTTGTAATGGTATATCGTTTCATATTGCAGGTCTTCCCAGACGTTCCACCTGCTATGGCAGATGCAGTTAACCAAGGAAGCGAGCTTCTGGCAAATCTGACCGTTGGAACCCCATTTGAATCAGTAGCTAAAGAAGTTGGTAGCTCGTTCAGTGCGGATTCTAGAGTTATTCGAGCAAATAACTCAAAAGATGTGAATATACTAGCAGATGTGATATCCATGTGGATGGCTTCAAACTTCAATGCAGGAACACGAACGCTCCAAAGACGATCATAGGCATTGCAGGATTAAAACAAAAAAGCAACGCAGGAATTAACCCCTCTAGAGCAGAACGATATGTATGGAGCACCTTGTAGCATAATGGTATGCTATTTTGCTGCAGAAGATTGAAGAAATTGTAGTTGCATTATGGTATGCTATTTTGCTGCAGACACGAAATACTAAGTTTCAAGAACTGATTATCTTGTATGCTATTGCTACAGAAGCTCTCTTGAGCACTGGACTAGTGTAAGTGTAATATGTGTTATCAGCATTTCAGCTACAGGCTTAATAAAACCCAAATGTTCTTTTAAGAGGATGTTTGTCCAAGTGATGCAATATATATCAATCTACAAGAAATGTAGTTGCTGTTGGGGTTTGAATTTGCAAACTAGGGAATATTTCCACATCCATGTGACAACACAAAAGTGTGTATTTCAATATAAGATTCATCTTTTATTAACTTATGTATATGGGGTGTGAGCTCATGTGGTTAAGATGATTTGAGTGTGCAAGGTTCAAATACTAATAAAAATGTTTATGTTTTTTGTTATTCATTTTTTTGAAATTTTTCTTAGGAGCTATGTCCGGACTTGGGCTCGGACGTAGAGCGCAAAGTGACGCTTTGATGACGCATTTTGCACGTACGAATCAGACGTTTTTGTGCGAATTTGTGTCGTTTGCGCTTGTTGTCGTGCGGAGCAGTATGGCGCAGCATGGGTGCTGCGCGGCGTTACGTCCCAAGTGTTACGCGTGTGTGTGGCTGATGCTCGTAGAAATGATGTTGGACTGTACTGAAGCGGCTGTTCGTTGCTCTTGGAGCGTAACTGTCATTTAGTGGGGTCACTGTTGTAACCGTCCACTTAATGGAGAGTTATTCTTCGGATTTATTGTCCATTATGTGAACAGTTGCAAGTGTCATAATTGTCGAGTGATATTGTCATATCAACACTAGCGACTCGAGAAAATTGAGAACTTCCTTCGCACAAAAGAACTTGGATAGCAAAGATCATATCAGTACCATGGTAGAAAGTGGACACAAGTATGTTAAAACTATTGGCAGTGCAGCTCAGAGCTGTTCATCCTCCGAGTATCAGAAATTTTCAGAAAGCTTGCTACAGCATCTCATCTTCATGGTACAGATACAAGTCAAAACCAAATCGAGTGCATGCTCTGTAGAAGGCTATTTCCTCTGCGCTTCTGCACCCGGGTCCTCGCACCGGCCATCAGGGGGCGGATCCAAGCAATAGCTGGGGTGGGCAAAACTTCTTTTTTTACTTTTTTTTTCATTTTTTTTTAATTTTTTTTTTATATGGGTTACTCTATCTCTAGCTCACCCTAATAGTCCATTCCACTTTTAATTTATGTATCCGCTAGAAGTAACTAATAAACCATTCCATTCTACCCTATGGAAAGAAACCTCCCCCAAGTCCCAACATTTTGGGGTTAAGGTACAATAATCATTTTCTTCCATTCGGCTTCGTTAATGTTCTTCATCGGACTAAAAATGTGCTAACTGTATCTTGTTTTCGCAATAATTAATGAATTAGCAGTTCTTAAGAATCGAAAAGCGGATCATTGAGGATCATGAAGTGACTCATTTTTGCAGCTTTCTGAAGGCTTCCCAATCTTACTCCTTGGGATGGAGGCACTAACTGCACCAGTGCATTCAGCAAAGGGTATGCTTTAAGTATTGATGTAGATTTTCCAAGGTATGTCAGTAAATTTTATCACAACAGGAAATCAAATTACAATCGGCTTTGAGTCACGTCCCAAAGCCAACATTTTCTTCACTATTATGATTATTAAAATACTAATAACTCCTTTGCTCTGCTCCATAGGTCCTACTAATGTAAGGGAAAAATCCATGTGTGGCTCTAGTGTGTTAACATGTTCAAGAAATAATCATTTGGTATACAATTATGAGAATTTCACCATCAACTAACTCGTGGAGAAGTTTATTCCTCTGTTTCAAGTTACTTATGTAGATGCATTCCTCGTCAGGATCAAGGTTACTTCCATTGTATTGATAGGGGCCATTTGTTTTTCTTATGTCCGATCCAACCCAAACTCAACTTAAACCAATATTTACATTAATAAGAGTCAAGGGGCAACCAAAATTAGCTCCGGATAGAAATATCCAACCCCTTGGGCCGGCCCTGCATAGAAGCTCTATGCTGGCACGATACCTATATATATGAAACAGACATCAGTATTAACTGGTCGATATTGTGGTCGCAGAGAATGGATGGATTAGATTACCAGGGGATTGAGGAGTTGTAGCGGTTGATGTTGTTCTTGGGACCTCTCTTGTTGAGGTCCCTGAGGGACAGTATAGTTGGAACTACTGACAATAATAGAAACCTTATTGTTAGTAGTGCTACTACTTACTCTTGTTAGTACTACTATATCCACTACCCTCTGCTGCCGCCGCCAATACCAAAGAAGGCGAAGATCGTCTAGGTCCCCATCCTCTTCCAGCATCGACACTGCTGCTGCAACCAACACCACCAGCAGCTGCAACACCGACACTTGCTGTCCATCTTCGCCTTCTATGCTGCAGCTGCAAGTAACAAAGTAGAAATAGTAGGCAAGGACGGACTCTTATCTCCTCCCTTACCTATATATACACATAGGCGCTTACCTACCTACCTACATACCTACCACTATGACTAGCAACTAACTGCATGTCTCAAACTAGTTATACTTAGTGGATATAAACAAGGGATAACTCATTGCTCACCATCTATTACTACTTGATGCTCGTCTCTACTAACAACACAACTACTCTCATCGTTGTTGGACATTAGACACATAGCTCGCTAGCTTAGGAGCAGTAATGCGTATCAATGGACCCTCTCCTTAGCTAGCGAGGTACTAAAGTCGAGCACCACCACCCATGAATGAGAAAAATGTATGCCTACATATTCAACATTATGAGAGAAGTAGAACCAAATACATGGCATCTCAGATATACACAACATTATACTTTCTACTTACCAACACATGCACATATACTTTCTACTTACCACCAAGAGTGAGTTTACAAGACCACTGAATCCATGAATGAATCTAATTTAGATTTAGCAATAAAGTCTCAAATAAGTCTAGCCATGATTTATACCACTGTTGTCAACAATAGACCGGAGTCAGGACCAACTTGACAATTGCCAAAACAAAAGTGTCCATAATTTCATAAATTATTTTATAAAAAAGAGTCGGTTCAACAGGTCTGGTAATGTTCATTTGCTTTCGCATGTTCTGTCTTCTCTTTGCCCAAACACCACTCCTCAAAAGAAAACGGACAGGGAGACCTAGTTGCTGATTATATCCATCTGTACTATGCTTGAAATCGATAAGCACCACCAACTGACAGAGCTCAATGTGATCTGCAAAAAGACCCACACACCAAGATTTTTTTTAAAGGCAACCAATGTCATATGGCGGGCAAAAAGTAAAAATATCAATCTATTGCTCATATGCACTCATACTAGATATAAAATCTACCTGTTAAAAGAGGAGCCGTCACCAAAGTGGGCACTAGCATAATCAGCCTGTACGTGACGGCCAGTGTTGGTGACTGTCAGGAAAAGCATTGCTCGTGGTGGGTTTGCCATAATATGGATCATGTTGCAAAGCAGTATCAGCAAACTGATAGAGATTCTTGCCCAAAGCCACGTCTCCCATTCCATGGGACAAATCTGAGGGATAATAACTCTGGCCTGCAGCTGCTGACTGCCCTGAAAAGATATTCATCGAGGAATGGGACAAAGGTGGGGGCTGATAGAAACTCTGGCCTGAAACTGCCGAATGCCCTGAGAAGTTATTCACCAAGGAATGGGGCAATGCTGGGGGCTTATAGAAACTCTCGCCACCAGCTGCTGACTGCCCTGTTAAATTATCGCCCGGTAAATACTGTGTCCCTAATAAACTTGGTCCAACCGAGTCCAGATACACAACTTCATTCCCATGCCTTCCCCCTGCTTGTCCATGAATACTTCCTGCTGCTAGCCCTATACCACTTGTCCCTTAGTTGAGCATAAAACAGGGCATGTTAGTAGGTAGCAATATGACCATCATAATTGCCTCACAGTTATAATATACAAAAAAATGTAATGCTTTCCAGTATGAGTTTGTTTAAGCAATTGGGAACATGTACCATATGTCGCTCCAGTGGAAGCAGGCCAGGGGCGTTTCGCTTGAGGATCTGGGTGTTTCAAGGATTTAACATCCTCGATCTTTCTCTTGTTCCCTTGAAATTTCCTCTCAAACATTGACATCTCCTTTTCCAGATTGGCAATTTTTTGATCGATATCAAGACTAGCAAGCTCAGAGGCATCAAGCTTGTGTTCATTGAGACATTTCTTAACCGATTTTAGCGCAACTATTTGTTTTCGACTGGCTTCTTTCTGCATCGAAAACAGAGTAGCCTTTAATAATGATAAGGTCCAAATGTGATCTGAAAATGAGCTCTAACACTATGTGCCACAGCACTTTTTTTTGAAAGCCACCAAATTATCCTATATATATATATATATATATATATATATATATAAAAACCCACGAAAGGTATACTACAATACCAAATTTTATAGTATCGTACCTGGTGGATTCCAAAACCAGAAAAAAATAAGCTTCATCCCATTACCATTCCAAATTCCAGATATCTATTTACATTGCAAGCTCTGCATGTCGTATTAACCATTATCTTCGATATCGGTAGATTGGCAACTTGCAGTTTTTGAGTGGATCTATAGGATTGCAAGATTTACTACCCAGATTGTAAGATACATGATTGGATTATAAGATCCACTAGGTTCTATCTTTATTAAATAGTGAAGGCCTTGTTTTAATCCTATGTTCTTGGAAATATTCGTGGAGACACTTCTTGGATAATTTGATCTTTCTTTTTTCTTATGGTCATTCTTAAGATACATGTCAGACATCTGTCCCTATCCTAGTAATACCAGATTCTAGAGGATCACGTCTATTATTCTTCTATAATATTATAATCTTATCAAGTGATGCAATATCATCAGCAACAGAAGGATGTAAATTCACCATGATTATGCCTAAATCTGTGTGGATTCATTTCATCAAGATCCAGTCGTTTCATGAAGAATATAACATACAACAAAAGTGGTGTTTTAAACATAAATATGCAAATCTTTTGTCACTGTCCTTTATTGAACTTAATTACAATGAAATTAACTTGAATACTATAACACTCAAATTGTTGATTCCCTAAAGTTTATGTTTAAAAAACATCTAATAAAGTCGAACAAATCACGACTACTACAAAGTCACACAAACTGGAGGTGCAGATTTATCTTTTTAAAATATGCACCAAAAAATGCCATTGTATAAGGAACACGACTGTTATTCAAGACAAATTTACTACCATTGCACAAATTTTACATGCAAAAAGTTTCTAATCCTTAAAAAAGTTTGATTAATAAAAGGTTATTTGGAACATTCTAAACTTTAAATACTTCACATATTGGTTTCTTCATTCTTTAGGTACTCCAAGCTAAAAGAATATAACACATAAGAATTAAATAAGCTAGGAAAAACTCTTATTGCTCATTATGTAAAAACTAAACAAAAAGAGGGGAGGTGAAAATACAATGATTTGTGTACTCACTACTCAATGAGTGTGAACTTTTCTGACTGTCAGCGAACTTAAACACAACCAATGATATTTTGAAATAGCAAACTAGTTAGCTGACATATAAATACTTTATGTTACTTAACAATGATAGAAGAGTAATTAAAATTAGTCAACCAGTGATCTTACCTCACACGTCTTTTGCACAAAGGATGATAGCAAAGGCATAACAGGGAATTTTTCCCCTAACTCAAAAGCACAGATAAGGTCAACAGCTTCAACTTGCAAGTTTCTCTTGATCATACCGTTAATGATATCTGCATCAAAGAAATGAAGCTGTGAGACATACGATGGTTACGTGGAACTGCAGCATTTTTATCATGGGGATGGTGCTTCTGTTATTGTGAATGTGTTTGTGTCAATGGGCTGCATCATGAAGGAGAGAGAAAATAACATGCAGGAACTGATTCGCAATTAAGATACCAAAACCATATTAGATTTTGATTAAAGCTTGTTCCAACCATAAAACTTCTAAAGCATTTAAACTCCATTGTCAGTATATTAAGATAAAAAAGTTTTTACGGTAAAACATATAAAGATAGGATCTGTTGAATGCTATGCATCATACAATACGGTTACGGTCAATGGGGACAATTTATCTTACAATGTACTTTCCGTATCATACGACACGAATATGTATCACCTGATACGGTATATCACTCGATATAGCAGTAATCACCATATTACCCTAAATTTGCATAGGTTAAATCCGACTTTTAAGTGGTTCAGAAATTATGTTTTCACAACCCGAAACTACAATTCTAAAACTTGAGCTAAATACCCATATAACCCGTATCATACAATGTACAATGGGGACAGTTTATCTTATGATGTACTTTCCATATCATACCACACGTATATGTATCGCCTGATAAGGTATATCACTCGATATAGCAGTAATCACCATATTAACCTAAATTTGCATAGGTTAAATCCGACTTTCAAGCAAGGTTCAAAGTATCGGTATCGAACCATTCCTATGAGTATCAGGATCGGCGGTATCGGTAGTATCGGCAGTTTCTGATCGGAGTATCGGATTTTTTGGTATCAGAATGCAAACAACTATTAGTAAATTATTAACATTTTAGAAAATATATTTTATACATTTATGTATTTAAAGTATTTCCAGTGTTGTTTCTTAGTATTTTTGAAATTGAATGAAATAGTAGTCACCCTTGTCGATTGATTTATATGCGATAGATAAGTTTTCCTCTTTTATATGCTTTTACAACCTTACTATGCTTTTACAACCTTGCTAATTGGTCTTTTTAATTCAATTTTCTTTATCGAATTGACTGAAAAAGAGACCTCTAATGTCGGTATCACTCAGTATCGGGTATCCGTCGGTATCGGATCGGGGCATGCCAAATTGTATTGGTATCGGCCGTATCGGATCGGTATCGGCCGATACTTCAAACTATGCTTTTAAGTGGTTCAGAAATTATGTTTTCACAACCCGAAACAACAATTCTAAAACTTGAGCTAAATACCCATATAATCCTTTTATGCCCTTTAGAACTTTTTTGTTACAAACAACCTCCTCTTCCAAGTGAATCTTTGAATGAGTGTTTCCCTTTAGGCATCCTTTGTCAACTTTCAACATCTGCATCGATGAATTATAATGTCTTCGGAGAGAACATCTAGCATCTCTGAATTTAACAACTTAGCAACTCGGCAGCTGTTTTCACAAAAAAAAGAAGGTATTATTTTTTGCTCTTTCATCTCTCATTCTTTTGAAATTTCTTGAATTTTCTCTACCGTGTTAGGAATTTTTTCTTAAGAGGGATTTTTGCTATCTTTATTTACTAGAATTTACTAGAATTTTAAATTCTAGAATTTACTAGAATTTACTAGAATTTTACTAGCATTGTTTAGAAACTAGAATGTTAACGAAACATTCTCTGAATGTCAGCATACTGATTGTTAACAGCCAAATTCTTATTGATGGATTTATGCTATTATTTGTGAATAATATCATCAGGAAATGCTAATGTAATATCCTTTTGCTTCTAATTATTGATTGTATGAAGAATTTGTCACTAAACGCTTGACAATGCTCCTTATTATTGCTCAATGCGTTAAATTTATACATGTATGTAGGATTATATTGATTTACTAAGCAACAATGTATCTTACGATACAAGATATGATACATGAGGCAACAAAGGTATGTATCTTGATTTGACAACCCGGCATTGAAATTTATAATAAATTCAAATTCCTATGTCAAAGGAGTTCTGGTAAAAGAAATCAAACATCTTCATCTATAATAAGTAATAAAGACAATGGAACAACGAAACTTATATACTAAAGATGTGGTAGAGCCAAATACAAACAAAAGAGTACACTAACTAGATGTTATGCACTAGGTGATTTCAAGGAGATCAAAGTTCAGTTCTTCAACTGAGCACTGATCATATCTCATCTGTTTTAGGACACAAGTGGTGGAGCACATGTCATAAATAATGTAGGCACACATTCATACTAAATGTTAAACTTCATCTATTATTTACGTCCAATGCAAGACATGTTTTGTCTTTTTCATGTTTGATATTTGCAACCTATATCTATTAATTTAATTACCATAAACATATTCCTACTTCAATGCTAGTACCAACATAAAGATCTCTCTGCTGGCTTGAGAAACCATACAGACTTGACTAAATTCCAATTAGCTATGTTTTGATCAGATGGTAAGGACTGAAGCTACTGAATATTTAATTTTGAGCTGATTGACAAGGGAATAAGACTAAAATCAAATGAGCTGATTATGAAAGCAAGGGCACTCCCAAATGGCTCAAGGAGAAGCAATCACTGGATATGTATTAGCATCACATTTTCATATAGTCAGACTTCTCCGTGCAGAGGTGACGAAGGACATTGTCCAGAGAAAAGCAGTTCCAAATTATTAGATGGAGAACTTCCTTCAGTAAAGAAATCTGGTCAGTTTTCTTGATCAGATGAATGCCATTCTTTTGTTCTGGGGTGACTTACTCTAGCTAGCATATACACCAAGCGCACAAACTCGATTACAATAGTTGTTTTTCACCTCAGTATAGCAAAGGCCATTCAATTTGAAGCTTATTACATTTCTCCTTCTTTTCAGACATTAAAGTACAGGCAGATGAACTTATGTACATATTGTGAGGGATCAGTTACATATTAATAGCTACCCAGCCCTGGCAGAGAAATTTGTTTGCCTACAGCTTGACACATACAGCTAGACAAGTTATTCATCGGAATAGCTATTCTAATTGTTGTCATTCAAATCAGATGCTTTAACATAGATGGTCAGATATAAGTTTCCAAACATGTACTTATGATATGGTTCTCCAAGTTGACTATATATATTTAGCCTACTTTAACTGCAACCACACAGCTAATATGACATGTTAGGTTGCACTGAGGCACCTCCAGAAGACCATACACGTGCCATGCGTATCCAAAACAATACCTGACCATGCATGCGTAGGAGTAGGACATGATATTCCCATGCATGCGTAGGAGTAGGACATGATATTCCCATGCCTAGGCTCAAAAGGGTCAGAGAACATGGCTGGACATGCATTTGGCGCGGACAGACAAGACAAACAAAATCTATCGTTATATGTTTTTTTTCCTAATTCTTTAATTTTAGGTTTCAGATATAGTATTCCTTAATTTTAGATTTAGATGTTAGAACATGCAGGGGCGTAACCACATATGTTGTAGAGGGGGGCATGCCACTCCCCCACCTCCTCCCCCACACCCCCCCCCCCCGGCGGGTCGCGGCAAGGAAAAAAAATGTATAATAGCAATGACAGACAAGTGGATAAAAAAATTTACAAAATAAACCTTTCTATACCACGTTCTTCCTTTCTGTGAGAATAACAAAAGAAAATAATAGTCAGAATAGACAGAAAATATAAAAGAAAACAAACCATTATAAATAGTTTCCAACTAAACCTAAAAACAAACATTACCACATCTGTCGCCTTTCTTTCCATTTTTTTCTTACCTTTAAATTTGTCCCCTCTACATTCTAGTTTCATCCTTTTTCTTTTGTCCTTCCTCTAACAACTTTCTACATGTTGGCGAGGAAAAAGTAAATTTGAATGCTTGGTTTGACGGATTGTGGACTATGCCATCCCTCCCTATTCCTAGTTTCTTATTGTTGGCATAAATTTTGAACCTTTCTGCTCTAAGTAGAGTTCACCTAGGAAGTTAGACTTCCAATCAATGTCCACCTAAAATTGCATTATAATTTCTTTTTCTTATATACAGCACATATATAGTACAACTGTTTTACATTTTTTATTAATTTTTCATATTGTGGATAAAGGTGTAAGCAATTGCTTTCCCCTCGTATTCTTATCTGAGAGAGATTTAACAATTTGTCAAAATTATGACGCACATTTCTAATTCTTTCAGTAACTTCTGCATTACTTTTAGAATGATCTGATTATATGTGCAAAGAAAAGAATTTTTTTTAGTATACTGTATACATGACTTTGACCCGTCCAAGGTGTAGACGTGGTCCAGCCACTGAGAACATGTGTTCAATAATTTTAGATTGCATTATTCTAAAATAAATCATTTGTATTTTACTATTTAGATACTTATTATTTATAACTTGTCCTAGAAAAATTGGACCAGATCGAGCTTGGTTACTTTTGTCTGTGTGTGGGCTAGGTCATGGTACTTTGATCACTATGAATAAACAAGCCAGGCTTGGGCTCAAGTAAGCAAAAGAAGAATCTGACCCCGGGTGCATAAGGACCCAGGTCCCTAACTAAGCCCGAATGATGCTAGCCCTAGTACATATGCTTAAAGTTTTGGATTTGATAGCCTGTAATGATAGCATGAAAGTGCTGAAGTAAAAGTTCCAGTTTTCTCACTGTTGCTTTGAGTTTGAGCTCTAGTCTTTGAACATGTTTTGAGAATTTGAGGTTTGGTCCCATGAACTAAATTAAAGAGCTATCCTGAGAGTACAATATGAATAATTCAAAAGGACAATTATTTCCTATATCCCTCCATCATCCCTCCTTCCAACCATCAATTTCGTTGGGTTGTTATCACAAAAGCTACAATACATGTATCAACTTTGATCGAGTAGCCCTAGGCACTGTCAGGAACTAATAATCACAACCAGACACGTGGTGTATTACAGAGCAACGTCTACATCTCTGAAGTACAACACTACTTTAATGTTCAGAAACTGAACATCAGTCGGCTCGGCTCAATGAAAGCAATATCTAGTTTCAGGCCTGCATGAGATAATATATTTATGAGGTCCATTACCAACTATGTTAGGTACAAAATGTGAGATTAGAAATCAGAGTTACCATAATTCCTTCTCTCTGGTATCTATAAACCTTATATATAGCCATGGCTCATTGGTCAGGGCTATCTTGATTTAATTTATTAAGAGAGAGAATTTATTTTGCCTTCTATATTCAGGGGTTGTTTGTCGCGCATATAAGTAGTTTATTGCCACATTAATGCATTTGGTATACTAAGCAGTGTCAATTACTGTAATGATAGTTGTTTCCCCAAATACTGCACCTTTTCTTGCATCCAAAACAGCTGCAACACCACTTTATAACAACATTTAACTAAATGGTGTCCTCTCTTTATCTCTTCATTCAACAAAACTTACTGCAGGCATCCTAATAACATTGCAAGCATGGCATTTGAAACACTACTTATAAAATAGATGTTGCATGGTATTCCCATTTACGAGTAACCAAACAGCTTCCTCAGTTAAATGCAATCATTTGGGAAGAGCTGTAACTCGAATCAAATATAGACATTTTAATTGATGGACCGTCTCCACGGGATCTAAACAATTCATAAACTAACATAACTACCAACTACACGAGGACTAGAGGAAGAGGTTGTTACCAGGCATCTTCCCAAGGAGGATAGACGAGCGACGAAGCACATCCGCCTTCCTCTTGAGATTGCTCAGCCGCAGAAGGGTGCAGAGATCCCCGGGCCTGAACTCGGACGGCACGCCAAAGCAAGCGACGAGCAGGACGAGGCCGAGGGCGTCTACGGCGCCTGCTTTCTCGACCCCTCCCTCGTGCTCCATCCTCCCCTTCCACTCCATGGCAGCCACCCTCGCGTCCTTCCTGACGGAGGGGTCCGGGGCAGGGTCGGGCCCCGCGAGGAGGTAGAGCTCGAGGAGGAGAATGCAGGCGCGGCGGAAGGAGACCGCGGGGGAGTTGGGGTGCTCGTAGGTCTTCCTCCCCTGGACGAAGAAGCGGCCGACGGCGCCGAGGACGAGGCGGGCGCGGCTCGGGGCGCGTCGCAGGGCCTCGGGGACTTCCTCGCGGAGGCGGCCGACGTCATGGAGGCGGGAGGTTATGTACTTGCGGAGGTCCTTGGAGGCCGTGTCCTTGCAGATTGTGTCGAGATCCAGCGAGTCCGAGTCCTTCTTCTTCTCTTCTTTCTTGGTCTCCTCTTTCTTGTTGTCGGGGTCGAGGGAGTTCAGGTTGGTCTGGATGGAGGTTAGGGTTTGGTTGAGGGAGTTGTAGTGGAGGAAGAAGTCCGAGAGGGCGGAGTGGAGGGTTTGGAGCTGCTGGATCGATTCGAGGACCGGAGGAACGAGAGGAGAAGTAGGAGGCGGAGCCGCTGCTTCTTTCTTCTTATCCTCTTCTTCTTCCTCCTCTTCTTTCTCCTCCTCCTCTTCCTCTTCCTCCTCCTCCTCCTCCTCCTCCTCCTCCTCCTCCTCTTCTTCTTCTTCTTCTTCTTCTTCTTCTTCTTCTTCTTCTGGTTCCTCTTCCTCTTCCTCTTCTTCTTTTCTGGCAACGGCGGAGGACGACATTTTGGGAGGGGAAAGAAGGAAATAAACCCTAGCCGATTTTCTGGGGAAGAGATGCTCCCAGTCTCCCAAATTATTGTTGCTTGCTGCTCTCAAATAATAGAAAATTGCGTATAAAGCATCGAATTTTGGTAAAATTGCGTTTATGACTTAGAAGTTTATATTATTCAAAAAATTAAAGAAAGTAAATGAGGGAAAGAAAAAAAAAACCAACAGAAAAAAGAGAAACAAGGAGAGGAGAACTTGCTCTCAAATGGGAGAGAGAAAGTATAAGTAAATATTCAAATTTGCTCCCAAACTCCTTTTGAGGGCATTTTTGAGCAAATGTTCAAAAACGTTCTTTTTAAGAGTGTTTCTATATTTTTTCGGAATAATACAAACTTTTATGTCTTGGACGCTATTTTACCAAAATTCGATGCTCTATACGCAATTTTTTGCTCAAATAATTATGCCTCCAACAAAAGAAAGTTAGTAAGAGCATCATTATTAGTTGAGACTCTCCAATTCAATTTGGGACCAAAATTTCAAAAAAAGGTACATGTAGAATGAGTTGGATTTGTACGAGAATAGTAAAAAATGATAAAGTGAGCTCCGGTTTCAAAGATTGTGTGGTTAAAAAATGATGTAAAAAAATAATATAAAATCTAGAAAGTTGTGCTCCAAATTGGGACTTACTATTCTACAAAATGAGTTATTACAATCTAGAATCTAAAAATAGGGAGACTCAACCTATAGCTTCCATAGATGAGATGAGACCCAAATTCTATAAATTAGAACTAGGGATAAAACTTACTATTCTACAAAATGAGCTCCTATATTTTAAATCTAGAATCTATAACGTGGGATGGACCTTACTAATGATGCTCTAAGGACAACATACACAATTTTTTAAGATTTATTATGTTATGATATTTAAATTATTTTTGAAAAAAAAAATGTTAGGAGCTATTATATTGTTTGTATGAAAGAAGAGAAAATTATTTCTTTACACTTGTCTTCTTTCTCTCCTCCAAATTTCTTAATTCTAATATTCTCTTTAAAAAAACCTGAACCCTAACCTAACTAATATTTTCTAAACATATTTCCTAAAAATTTGTGCAGTCCAAATCCCTAAATCCTAATATTCACTGCATCCCGAATATCTAAAGGTCTATTTGAATTAAGGGAAAAATAAATAAGCAGGGTTAAGTGAAGACAAATTAATTGAGGGAGAGGAGAGTCAATATATATAACTTCGCTTGAATTGGAGGAAGAGTTAAGTGGGGTGTATTTAATAACTCTTGCTTGAATTGGAAGTTTTGAGTAAAAAAATATTAATAAAAATATAATATTTACCAAAATGTCCTTTTTACACATGGTCTAAATTAGATTAATTTGATTGGATTTTTATTTAAAACTTGTCAAAATATTTTCACAAAAAATAATAGTTATAAATTGTTGGCTCATTCGGTCACAGTGAACTTGATTTTGATAGTTAACTAAACCATGACTAGATATGTGACAATGAAGGTATACAAGCATTGAAGGAAACGACGTCATGACTACTGTTCACACCGACGATTGTTGGAAGCTTGCGTCAACTCTTTTTCTATTTTATTATGTATTTTGTAATTTATTTGAGTCTAGGGCCAATGTGAGTCGAGTCGCACTTGGTATCTAGTTGAACTCAAAGTCCACTCAATAAGCCAGCCCAAAATCCAAGCCTAAAATCCACTCAAAAAGTATGAACCCAAATTTGGACCAATCTGGAAATGAGATGACCGAACTCGGTCCCTGACCAAACTCGGGCCGAACTCAGCCCTTGACCGAACTCGGACCAAACTCGGTCTACCCAAAACCGAAATCCTTGTCAGCCTCCACTCCTTGTTCTTCAGGCTCCATCGTTCGAGATCATGAATGTTAGGAGGACCGAACTCTGCCCGAACTCGGTCTTAGGAACCCTTATAATTAGAGAAGAATTTTTTCATTTCTAATCACTCAATTCACTTTCACATCTCTAATCACTCAATTCACTTTCACATCTCTTCTCTTCTGAGCTATACACCCTTCCCATCTCCAAAGCAAAAACTTTCCAAGCTCAAAGTCCTAATATGAGACTCGTCTCACAATATCTATATTGGTATATGGATACGTATTTTATACTGCATGTTTTATTTTCTTGATTTTTGGTATTTAAAATTTTTTCTTGGAAAATTAACCTAGACTGTGTTTTATATTCGTGCATCATACTTGTTGTGTTTTCGTGATTGAATTTTTACTTTTGATGTTATAGACTACCCTTTGACCAGTGGAGACTTTTGGCATTTCCATAGACCCGTGTTAGGACCTGTGTGTAGAACGGATAACCCTGAAATTTCCCGAAGTGAAACTTTTTTCTTTACTCGGAAGATCCGTCGGTAATCCGCAAAATTTCGACGGAAAATTCGACATGGATATTTTCCCATGAATAGTGTTTGGATATTTTGTGAATAGTGCTTGATTCACTTTATTATTCAATGATTTCTTGGTTCTGAAGCATCCTATTAACCAATACATATATGGTTTTTTTTTTATGGATGAGATCTATTTGGATCGTGACTCGGATCACTGACATGGCAGATCCGACGGACACGATTAATTCTCGACTTCTATATATACTCATCCATTTTCTCTTTCCTCTTTTCATTTCTCTTTCTGTCTCTCTTCCCTTTCTCTCTCTCTCCCTCTCTCTCTCTCTCTCTCTCTCTCTCTCTCTTTATTATCTCTATATTTTCGCGGGGGCTAGGGGCTTGATCTTGAGGCCTAAGAGTGTGGTTTCTGAACCCCTCTTGGTGGTAGAGTAGAAGGTTTAGGCTAGAAGCTTAGGAGTGATAACTTCAGTATTCTGAGAGCAATGGTGATATCTGTTTCAACATCCGGAGGCGTACTTGGATATTCCACTTTTACAGGAGCAACTGACGGAGTTCAAAATCCAGGTAAGTGTACCTTGCCAAACTTGCAGAGATCATGTTACATTATTAAATTGTGTTCTTTCTATATATATACTTTTGTGATGTACCTGTTCAACCTAGGACCGTGTGTCATGCCCCAGTCCCAAAATACCAAGGGACTAGACACGTGGCAATGGCCAGCAGCACGCACCGATGGACAAATCCAATTTAATGGATCCATCGGGGCATACTTAAGCTGTAATATAAGGGCTACAACAACATGTCAAAACTAATCTCATCCACACAGAAGATAATAAGTTCAACAGCAATAAGAAAAGTAAATCAACATCCAGTCTCAGCAAAGTATTTCGGGGAACAACCCGATAATAGTCGAAAACACTGGTTCAACAGACCAGAACAAAGGAGTCCAAAATAAAGTATCTGATGAGTACAAATAACATATACTCAGGAAAAGTCTTCAGCCATCACCTCTTCTTCTGGGATTGGTACAGCTCCGGTATCAGGTTCTGCTACAGCTTCTGCTCCTGTCCCGTAAACCTCGGGATAATGCTCTTCTGCTAAACCTGGGGACATCATCCAGAATCCAGGTCCTCAGGGGACATAGCAAGGTACAAATAATACAAGCCAAAAATAAATGCTGTAAAATAGTAAATGAAACAAGTAGGGTAACTACATAACCATCTATGTGAAAATGCAACTGAGAGCATCACTAGTACTCAGGCTGAGACCGCTACAAGCTCTGTGTCGGGGAGCCGGTAGCAGTAATAACAAGTAATGGGTCTAGCTCTGCTCGAGAGTCTACAATCTCACAATAGTAGTAGATATATATAGAATAACATGTAGCATGTGTGTCTCTCCCCACCCAATGTAACCACACGTCTCATGTCCATAACGTCTCATGTCCATGTCACGTGAGATCATAGCTAATGCAACAAGTCATATAATCTCTAAGAATATAATGTCTATGTCAATCCTGTATCCTACACAGAATCACCATGAATATCTCAGGAAGATTCTGTCATATTTATGGTGTCAAGTGTCCTGGGATATAATGTACTTGATAAAACAAGTACGAGAATGTAAAGGGTCACGAATGTCCATCTCTAAATGACGTACACAACTCCGCGTACGAGGTTGGCACCCGACTATTAATCGGACGCTATGTAAGTCACACAGTCCTAGGTTTAAACATGTACAGCAATTATAATTAAGTCCAAGTAAATAATAACAGAACTGCAAGTTGGCAAGGTACACTTGCCTGGGGTTGGAATACTAGTAGCGGTCCCTGTATCAGTGGATCCTGTAAATACTCCTCCAAAAGCTGAAATGAGCATTATCAACAGTCTCAGAAAATATGAAATAGCTAGAAACGCCTGTCCTTAAGTCCAATTTGGACATAAAGGGCAAAAATGACATTTCCTGGTCAAAGCGGGGTCCACATGTGGGCCGCTTTGCACCAAAAATCGTGTCAGGGTCAAAGGTCTCCAAATTCATCCAACTTAGTGTCAACAAGTCAGGAACGATGATACGAACCCAACGGAACTTCCAGAATTAGATTTCGATGAGCCGATCACAAAATCGTCCGTCAAGTGGAGCTTGTGGGGCCCACGATACGCAATTTTGTCAACGTTCTCAGAATCGAACTAAACTTGGGTCACAGGACCAGCGTATTGCTACGAGTCTGATGGCACAAGTTTCGTTTCTATCCGACGTGTGTACATTAAGTTACAATGTGTTTCGGAATGGACGGATACGGAACTTTGTCGACGGATACGCGTTGATTCCGGTGTGCACGCACATCCGAATCAACTTCTGCGAAATTCCGCACGTCCGTATCAACGACGCGCACGTATCGGTGAAGACCGCACGCGACCAAGTCGTCCCGTTTGGCGGGGCGTACTCAGTTCCGGGGTGAAACAGGGCGTTGGTTTTCTTGTTTTTGGATTGCGGTTCGCGATCACCACAGGATGCGATGCACCGAGCGGTTTGCACGGACACCGAGGGGGTCACACAGCCTACGCGTCACAACTGACGGAATAGAAATTGGGGCAGCGAGGATAGAGATATGAGTACCTGAACAGGGCTCCAAAAGTCCGAATTGTGCGTGTCCGAGTTCGAGTCTACCGTGTCCTGGACACTGTATCCAAGCCGTGTCCTGACTAGGGCTTGGGCTCAGTCGTGTCCGAGCTCGCCGGAGGCTGTGCTGGACGGCTGAGGGTGCCACCGGAGTCAGCCGAGGCGCGGGTGGAGGCAGCGCCGGTGCTGCGGTGCCGGCCAGAGTCGGTGAGGGCAGGAGACGGGTGCCGGCAGCAGGTTCTGGAGGTGAGGAGAGTTTAGGAGTCGGCCGGAGGAGCTGGGCTCTGCCGTCGGGTTCTGGGGAGGCCGGCGAGGTCGAGGGTGGCCGGGTACTGGTGCTGGAGGGCGGCTGGGACGGAGGGGGTTGGCCGGAGTCGGGGTTCTCGTCGGAGAAGAAAGGGGAAGGGAAATTCCGGTGGCCGCTGCGGGTTTTATAGAGAGAATAGGGGAGGGGAACGGCTGGAGGTTGGCCGGAAGTGGAAGAGGAAGAGGCTGGGGGTTAGGGGATGTGAAGCTGGGGGGTTGCCGGCGGCCACGACGGCGGAAACGGCCGCCGGAGGGGAATCGTCGGGTAGGTGACTGGTTGGGGGTTATGGCTCAAAACGGGTCGGGTCGGGTTCTCAGCGGGTCGGGTCGGACCCGGATCCGACCCGCTAAGGTGGGTTGGGTCAGTTCGGGCAGACCGGCCGGTTTGGTCTATTTTGGTTTGGTTTATTTTGGTTCAATGAACCGGGTTCAGGTTTAATTAGGTTAATTTTTACAATAGTTTTTAAGGCTTTAAAAATACTTCCGGCGTCCAATAAATTTCCGGAAAATTATCCTATGTCCAGTTTTTTATTTTACACTAGAAAATATAATTAATATCATTTAAAATTAGATTACCTTAGTTAAATTTTGTTAAAAATTACAGAAAATGCTAAATAAATTCTAAAAATTTAGTTTTTAATTTCTAAAAATTTCAGGTGATTACAATCTACCCCCCTTAAGAAGATTGTGTCCTCGCAATCAAAAAATAAGCTACTAAAGAACAGAACTATGGGATTTACAAGAATTGCTTAGGTTATACCTGCATCCTCGAATAAGTGGGGATAACGCTGGCGCATGACATCTTCCCGCTCCCAGGTAGATTCCCCAGGAGAGTGTTGCTCCCAAGCCACACGAACCAGTTTAATTGTCTGTCCTCGCAGTGTCTTCTCACTGGTGCCGAGTGTCACGCCCCAATCTCCCGCAAGCTCAAAAGACCCCGCTGAACGTGAAATCACCATGTTGCAGCTCTTACGCGGGACAATCGTTCTCTTCGAGACGTGATGCCGTACGAGCCTGGAGTTGCGCTCGTACAAGGCGATGTTATTAAACACCAAAGTTATCATTAAAACAACCAAGTTACAGCTGAAGCCATTTTGTGTACCAAGCACACACCAGAGTATACGCAGCGAAGCTCACGATAGGGTCCAAATGAAATGCCCTGAGGCAATGCCACAAAGGCGATGCCACGGAGACGATGAAATACTCTTGCTCTTTTCTCTAGCCCACAAAGGTACTTACAGTTCATACATCTTGTCCCGTATGTCCAAGAAGCGCCACTACGACTGCGTACCTAAAATATTGCCCACAAACGTAGGTCAATACACAGTCGTACTGGTGAGCGGGGTAACCCACTCGTCTAAGCCGACACTAAGTAAAATAGTGAATACAACCAGTTATATGGTGATCTTTCTAGTTGAATCCTAGATTCGTTTCATGGCATATGAATGACATGTTATGGAAAGCTGTAAAGCAGTTTAAGCATGCAAGCATTCAACTCAAACCAAACGACAAGCAGTTATATATATCCAACCCGTCTTACTCAATGCCATCGCTTTGCACGATAATATATCGAACCATCAGTCTCGCCTCAATATCCATCCTCAACCAAAGTTTATATTTCAATCTCGAGTGCACACTTTTGCCGAGGCAAGGTGGCCATGCCTACACGAAAGCCAAACCAACAAAAGAAAAGCAAGCCAACTCTTAAGCTATATGAAGTCACTGGCTAAGCCATACAGGACATATCTCAAGCATTACGGCGCGCCCTATTAGCCCGGGATGCAAGCCCCGCTGGAGGTCCCGCAATGCATCGTGACTAGCACAAATCAAATATTTTCCTCCGGATCGAAACGGCTCCAGTGCCCCGGATAAATACCGTTTCGAGGAAATACCAAAACTTGTGCACAAGTTGTCCGTGACATGCAAACACAAGTAGGTATGACGAGAGGATCGAACATTCTTGCCCCACCAAGCGATCCTAGACTCGTTCAACCGATATCCAACCAAAGCATCCATAACCATTCTTCCAACATATCCCCAAGGATTCTAAATCTCGACCTCAATATATAGCCCAAGGCACCAAAATACCCATAGGCACAATCTCTCAAGTTGTGCCCAAGTTATGCCCATATTTCACATTGCCGCTTCACAACAATGTATTCTGAATTGGTGCAACACCCATGCTCAAAGCAATCCCATGGCACAATATCGTTTCAGTGGCACAATGCCCCATTCGTGACACGATGCCCCATCAAGCGGCACAATACCCTCGCCGATGCAGTTGTTCGGTTTCGAACCACAACTGCTCGCCTTGCAAGACAAAGCGACCAAGTGATACTCGTGCACGGATGCACGTTCGCTCGCTCGAATTTCTGATATTCCCATTTCCTCAATGTATCATTCCAACTTGTATAATTTCAATTGTCCAAGCATAATCCCAATTATCCAACCGACTGCCTCAAATGTATAATCCGACTCTAGCTCCAACTATCCAACGCGTAAATCATTTCAAGCCACAATCCTACCAAGCCAACGACGCACACTCTATGCACGCCTCAGTGTAGTGCTTCTCAATATTTCAGCCCAAGTATTCAAGCCTTTTACGTATTTTCTATATTATTAGGCATGAAGGAGTAGAGGAGAAGGGAAAGAGCCCACTCACAAAGGTTTGATCCCATTAGGCATCCTGTCCTACCGATACGGCCAATCCCTTGAACCCGTGGTCCGATGCAAGCGCGATCTACTCAACTGGTATGACCGTGCGAGCAGGCCATGCTCTCCAAATCATCCTATCGATCGGACTAAGGAAGACGGCATTATCGCTTCCATCAAGCTATTCAGTACTGTTCTGAACGAACACCTGATTTCCATCGAACCCGCTAGCCATCTGCACATTAAAACCAACTCGATTAATCCTTCTTCCCATAAATCCAACATTTCAAATGTAACCAGCATTTGATTTATTAAATCCGACTCAGCGTAACGCTCCGAGCGGTTGTGGGGGGTTACACCGAGTATACCCACTGGTTGTTCTTTATATCTCAGGCTTGGGCCTACTGCGATCTCAGAATGATCAACTACATGACTTGGGTCAGTTACGTACCTTCTCAACTGTGAGACATGGAATACATCATGCACTCCCTCTAAAGATGGAGGTAATGCAAGATGATAGGCCACCTCACTAATGCGCTCCAGAATATCAAAGGGCCCAATGTACCTTGGACTCAACTTGCCTCTGCTCCTAAATCGAATGGTACTTCGAGTAGGTGAAATCCTCAAGAATACGTGCTCTCCTTCTTTGAACTCCAGGGGACGTCTGTGTCACGCCCCGGCCCCGCCCGGGCCGCCGCTCCGCCCTGCCCCGCCCCGTACGGCCGGGATTTGAGCGAACCGGGCACGAATCACCGTGCCTCGGCGTGCCGGACGCGAATCACCGCGCCCGTCCCGCGGGTGCGAGGGAGGAAGGGAGCCAAGCGAATGGCCCGTTCGAGCCTTCGGGGGACGTGATGCCGCACGGGCCTGGGGTTGCGCCCGTGCAAGGCCATATCGTTTAAGTTCAGAGTTGGCTATCATCGCATCAATCGAGTTAGCAGCGGAAAGGGACTTGTTGCAATGCAATACATTAGCCAACTGAGTGTTCGGGACAATCGAGGCAACTTGGGGTTCCTTTAGCAAAGGCACACGTTCGTTCCATACATTATGCCCCCTTATACGATAGCATTCTCGGGGCAACAATCGAAACCAGGATTCCGGGTCTTCGGGTGTCACGACCCGCACCCGGAATTTGGGCAGGAGTCGTGGGTACGTCCAGCCTACGCCGCAGCATCGGCGGTAGAACGCTGTCTAGGTCACAAACATAGTATATCCTGTCAATAGTCTCAACTCCGTACGGAGGACAATGATAAATAAACACAATTCTATAATATACTCAATCACAACTATAAACATAATGGCACGATGAGAATTGAAAAGAGTTCTATTAAAACCAACCACAAAAAGTCCAACTCAAATCCTGGGTCTAAATGACCTCACAAAGTCACAAATAAAAATAAATACATCTCAGTCTCAGTCTCAGCCTAAAACAATAAATGCAGAAAAAAATAATCTAAGCATGGGCAGGCAAGTTCTCCTCTAGGATAGGCACCTCCTCTGGGATTTCTGGAGTGAAATCTCCCTCTATTCCTGGGCCGTAATGAGTAGGGCAAAAGTTCTCCAGGTCCTCTGAAAATGTTGTTATCCAGTCAGGATTGGAGCGAAGCACAAGCACTAACAGCAGTTTCATTAAATTGACAAAATCTATAAACAGTGTAAGAGATACAAGATGGAAATAAATGCTGAAAATGAGAAGTACAGGAGAAAATGAAATAGACAATAGAGCATCTAGCAATGAGCAATAAATAGTGAATGCTAGAACAAGTAATCTGAATAAAGATAAAACATCTAACTAAGTGGTTGAAATATTAGTTTATTATGTGATCGGCTTGGGACTGGATCAGGCTGGTTATATATGATTAGCTATGATTCTTGAAGGTCAGGCTAACCATATGGTTAGCTATGATGCATGATAATGGTCAGGCTAATCATATATAACAGCTATGAGGCATGATGATGGTCAGGCCGCACCCGACGTGAGATGTGGGGTGAGCTATGATGCATGGTAAGTGTGGATATGATCACATAATCTACTAACAGTTCCCCATCCCCCAGCTAGCACGATGGATTCCAATCACGACTCCTCATGATGGGGATCTAGGGTGCTAACCCGTGTATCCATAGTGTCGGAATCAAGTATGTAATACACTACAATTTATAGAAATAATCAACAATAAAAACTGTCAGAGAATGTACTCGCCTGTGGTCCTGAGCAAGGTGTGAGGATCGAGGTCCAAAATGGAATCACAATGACCTATTTATGGAAATTCAATGTTAATTAATGAATTAAAAGAATAACATGCTTAACAATTTAAAAACGAGGTTTCTAGGTCATGTCTAAGGTTTACTGGTCAATACTAGGTCCAGCTAAAGTCAATTGGTCTAAATTTGCCACTAGCTATCTAACACTAGCTATTCTAGGTATTTACCTAAGTTTCTAAGTCCATACTAGCAAGTTCGAGCTTATAACACTCATATATAACCTATTACCTAAAATATCTTGACCTATAGTGAATATCTCACCCTGAACCACAATATCTTAGTATTGGTCAATACCTAGATTCTAGATCTCCTTAGATATTAAGGATACTAAGTATCATACAGTATATATAGTTAGGTATACATATAGTCAATAACTTAACTACTAGTATCACATTACCTATACACTGCACTGAACACTAGGGACACAGGTATCTACACCTGAACTTAACCCAAGAACACATGTATCTAACTCACAGGTGAAACTGACACAGGAACTCACACACACAACAGGTTTGGGGTACTTACACAACACAGACCTACACATCTACACACCTACACACACTGTTCTGCACACAGACACATTACTGGCACATAAAACTCAGTGCACACATACACACTGAATGCACAGAACTCATCCTAGTACACATCTAGTACCTAGACATGCTGAATTCAACTGATACAATGCACAGAATCTACTGCACTGCACACACAGGTCTTCTCCCCCTATCTGATACACATTGACACTGGGAAAAATCACTCAGGTATTCACACATATAGGTTCACTATATGCAGTTCACACACATTCTCAGAAATTTACTGATACACAAACACTACACAGTCAAGCCACAGTGTCTGGATACACTAATACACAGTATCATTAATACACAGAATTAGTAGGTATCATAGACTGACACACAGGCTATAATCCTGCACACACACTGGTAGCTAAAACTGACTGAGTCCCAGGTGAACACACTAGTACACATTGAAATACACACACTAAACTCTAGCTAGGTTCACACAATACTTAAACACACAGGCAACTAATACACAGTCCCAAACACACACTGCTACTCTAGGGGTTTAGTTCACTCTCACAAAGCACTGAAACTGACTGATACTCACTGAGGAACACACAGGTTTTCCTCTCCTCACTGAAGATCTGATACTCATTTTGCACATCCACAACACATAAACACTAAATTCCTAATTACCTTAACACACAGATATCTTAGTAGGTACCTAATCACTCAAGTTACTGATACACAGGTCATACATAAATCCAATACAGGGACACACATAAACCTAGACATACTGACATAAACTCCTACCCATACACTGAAGTTTAATGATGCGTAATTCACAGATACTCTGGTTTAGGGGCAATTAACCCTCTACAAGCCCGACTGCACATATCCACTTCCCTAACACAGTTTTCCTCCAACACAAACCCCCGACTGAACAGAGAACCATCACAGTGATCACCACACAACACACAACCCATTCACAACACAAATTTCATTTATGAAATATAGATGGGTATATCAAAATACAGAAATTTAAACACAGGGCTAGGCAAAAACCCTAAGACACATTATTAATCATGAATCCTCAAAACTAAAAACCCTAAATCGAAATCTAACCTAAATATAGGGGATGAAATCAGTATACATACAATACCTAGGGTTAGGGTTCATGAAAAATTGGGGAAAACCTATGTGGGTCACCAAAACACTAATCAAAAACCCTAAAATTCGAATTACACAGCAAGGGTGGGTTCCTAATGGCCATTATCAACTGTAAACAGAATTTACATGTATAAAATGGGGTTTTACCTGCAGGGAGATGGTTCCCTATGGAAGTTCTTCCTTCCCACGTCTCCTTGACCCAAGTTCCCTGATTTCCTTGCTTTGGAGGAGGAGAAAATGGAAGCCCTAGGTTTAATCTCGAAAATGGGGTGGGGGATGGTTCTCTCTCTGGAGGCTAGGGTTTCCTTTTCTCTACATGAAGGATGGCTTTGAGAAAAGCTTCCTATTTATATTAAACCTAGTTTTCGGGTTTCCATGCCTAGTCTTTTTAGGTTAAACCCCCTTCCTCTCATGTAGAACTTAATAGACTCAGGTTAAGTCAGTCTAGGGTTTTGCTAGAATAGGTTTACAATTAGGGTTTAGTCATTAGGGTTTGACCTAATGGGTTCTAGGGCTTGACCTAAAACAAATATCACTAATAATAATATAATTAGTTTATAAAACTCAGCAATTAATTAAATACATAATTATTTAAAATAGTTAAATTACAGAAATGCCCTTATATGGAAAAGTGGTAGTGACAAGTCTACCCTCCTAAAAGAAATTTTGTCCTCGAAATTGGACTGAACTACAGCAAGAAAGAAATCAGAAAAGGAATATACCTCAAGTCTGGAAGAGATAAGGGTATTGCTCGCGCATTTCGTCTTCTCTCTCCCAGGTCGACTCCCCTGGAGAGTGATGTCTCCATGCTACGCGAACCAAGGGAATAGTTTGGTTCCGCAACGCCTTCTCTCTGCGGTCCAAGATCTCTACGGGCTGCTCAGGGTAGCTGAGCGTCGGACCAACCTCAATCTCCGAGTGATCAAGTACGTGACTAGGGTCGGCCACGTACCGTCTCAGCTGCGACACATGAAACACATTATGCACTCCCTCCAATGCAGGCGGCAAGTCTAGTCTATACGCCACTGCACCTACCCTCGCGAGAATACCGAAGGGTCCGATGTAGCGTGGGCTAAGCTTTCCGCCTCTGCCAAAACGAATCGTTCCACGCGTCGGAGAAATCCGTAGGAATACTAGATCGCCAACCTAAAACAAAACAGTCTCAACACGCAGTCTAAACAAACAAACAAACACAACCAGAAACAACAATCTATACCTGAAACTCAAGGGGTCTACGGTGGCTGTCGGCCCAATGCCGCTGTCTGTCCTGCGCCACTCGCAGTCTGTCTCTGATGAGTTTCACCTTTTCTGCTGCATCCACGACCATTTCTGGTCCTAGCAAGGCTCTCTCTCCAACGTCGTCCCACGATAGCGGTGTACGACACCTCCGTCCATAAAGAGCCTCAAATGGTGACATCTCGATGCTGGCCTGGTAGCTGTTGTTGTAAGCGAACTCTACCAGGTGCAGATGATCCTCCCAAGAACCTCCGAGATCTAAAACACAAGTGCGTAGCATATCCTCGAGAGTCTGAATAGTCCTTTCAGACTGCCCGTCTGTCTGGGGGTGATATGCGGTACTGAACTTGAGCTGAGTGCCCAAGCTAGCCTGCAGACTCCTCCAGAAGTGGGAAGTGAAACGACTATCCCGATCTGAGACGATGCTCACAGGAACTCCATGAAGCCTAACAATCTGTCGCACGTACATCTCTGCGAGCCTCTCTGTCGACGTGCCCACATTGAAAGGTAAGAAATGGGCTGATTTGGTCAACCTGTCCACGATGACCCAAATCGCGTCTTTCTCTCCTGGAGAACGTGGAAGCCCTGAAACGAAATCCATGGTCACGTGCTCCCATTTCCATTCGGGAATCGGTAAAGGTTGAAGCAAACCTCCTGGCCTCTGCCGGTCTGCCTTTACCTGCTGGCACACTAGACACCGAGATACGAAGCGTGCTACCTCGCGCTTCATTCCATACCACCATACGTGCTCCCTCAAGTCTCGATACATCTTGTTGGCACCGGGATGCATCGAGTACTGAGAGCGGTGTGCCTCCTGTAAAACCTCCTCGCGCAGCTCCCCGCTAGGCACACATATCCTTGTGCCGTGCCGTAAAGAACCATCATCTGCGATAGTGAAGTCGTCTGACAATCCCATCTGAACTTGTGCTCTGATGCTCCTCAGAGTCTCATCTTCGTACTGCGTAGCTCTGATCCTGTCCATCAGTTCGGACTGTATCTGTAATCCCCACATCTGAATCTCAGCACCGGGAACTAACACTTCAATCTCCAAGCTCTCCAAATCAGCCAATAAATGTCTATCTGTCGTCAAGTACATAGCCATCGGATACCTGCTCAAGGCATCGGCGACTACGTTGGCCTTCCCTGGATGGTACTGCAATGAGATATCAAAGTCCTTCATCAACTCTAACCACCTCCTCTGTCTCATGTTCAGCTCCTTCTGTGTGAACACGTACTTCAAGCTCTTGTGGTCTGTGAAGATTTCCACACGCTCTCCGTACAGGTAATGTTTCCACAGCTTTAGAGCGAAGATAACTGCTGCCAACTCTAAGTCGTGGGTGGGATAATTCTTTTCATGAGGGCGTAACTGCCTGGAAGCATAGGCAATTACCTTCCCGTGCTGTTGAAGAACACATCCCAGGCCCTTCCCTGAAGCATCACTGTAGATGGTGAAACCACCTGTCCCTGATGGCAACGTCAAAATTGGAGCTGTCGTCAACCTCTTCTTCAGCTCATCAAATGCAGCTTGGCACTCCTCCGTCCACACAAAATCCACATCCTTCCTAGTCAGTCTGGTCATTGGCGCTGCAATCTTGGAGAAGTCTTGTACAAACCTCCTGTAGTATCCTGCTAGCCCGAGAAAACTCCTGATCTCAGCTACCGAACTGGGGGTAGCCCACGACTCTACTGCCTCGATCTTCTTTGGGTTAACCGAGATTCCGTCACCCGATACCACATGCCCAAGAAATTCGACCTTGTCAAAGAAGAATTCACACTTAGAGAGTTTCCCGTACAACTTCTCCCTCCTGAGAGTTTCTAAGACCAATCTCAGATGCTCTTCGTGCTCCTCCGGGGTCTTGGAATACACAAGAATATCGTCGATGAACACCACCACGAACTTGTCAAGGTACTGGTGGAACACCTTGTTCATCAAGTTCATGAATACTGCCGGTGCATTGGTTAAACCAAATGGCATCACCATGAACTCAAACTGGCCGTATCTGGTCCGAAAAGCTGTCTTTGGCGTGTCTTCTTTCTTCACCTTCACCTGGTGATAGCCTGACCTCAAATCAATCTTCGAAAACACCCTCGCCCCGCTCAACTGGTCAAAAAGATCATCTATCCTCGGCAGCGGGTACTTGTTCTTGATAGTGATATTGTTCAAGGCTCTATAATCAATGCACATGCGCACCGTGCCGTCCTTCTTCGGTACGAACAATACCGGAGCTCCCCATGGTGATGAACTGGATTTGATGAAGCCTTTGTCCTGCAGCTCCTCAACTTGCTTCTTCAGTTCTGCCAGCTCGCTGTTGTTGACTCTATAGACATGTTGTGAAATGGGCTCCGCTCCTGGAACCAAGTCTATAGAGAACTCAACGTCTCTGTCTGGCGGCAAGCCTGGCAACTCCTCTGGAAATACATCCAGGAATTCCGCTATCAGAGGATGTGGCAACTCCTCTTCTTCCGTCCTGGCTCCGCAAAATGTGCTCCTGCTCTGTTCCGCTGCTTCTCTGACGACCTCAAATTCCGGCTCTCCTGGTGGTCTAAACAATACTCTGCCTCTATAACAATCTATAGTAGCATGATGCTTACTCAACCAGTCCATTCCGAGTACAATATCGTACCCCGGAAGTGGCATGACGAGTAAGCTCACGCTCAAGTCTCGGCCTCCTACTGACACTCTCCGGTCCTTGCAGTGATCACGGACTAGGATAATACCTCCTCCAGTCATGATCTTGCAAGTCCTAGCTAATGGTTCTGTGTCTAAATGATGTCGAAGTGCATATGATACAGACACAAAACTATGGGAAGCGCCAGAATCGAATAAGGTAAATGCGGGAATACAATCGAGAAGAACCGAACCTGTGATCAAGTCTCCTGCTGGCTCGATCTCCTCGACTGCCATGGCGTACGCTCGCCCCTGGGGTGCACCTCTCTGCTGCTGATGTTGGGCAAACCTCTGATTTTGCGGTGGAAGTGGTCCCCTCTGTTGTTGGCCTCCTGGTACGGTAGGTACCCTGCCTGGTCCCCTCTGGGCGGCTGCTCCACCCTGACCTGGACGAATGGTAGGGCAATCCTTCAGCTGGTGTGTCGTCGATCCACAGTACAAACATGAGCCTAACCTCTTCCTGCAGTTCTCTCTGGTATGTCCTGTCTTTCCGCAGTACGCACACTGGATGGCGGGCTGAGTCTGCCTCTGCTGCTGTTGCTGGACCTGCCCTCGGGCTGGTGCCTGGTGCTGCTGCTGAAAGGGCCTCTGCTGCTGTTGCTGAAAGTGTGGACGCTTGCCTGGTCCCACACTACTGTTTGCTCCTCCGAAAACATCGCGTCCCCTCTTGGGCCTGAGGTCCAAGTCATCCTCGGCTACTTGGGCATCCATCAATATGCCCTCGTAGGTAGCTGTGCGACGTCCCGACGTGCGAGACTTGATCTCCCTTGTCAGCCCTTTTCTGAATTTCCGGGCCCTGTCCCCCGGATCTCTAATCATTGACGGCGCGAAGCGGCTCAGACGGCTAAACTCCGCGGCATACTCATCGACGGACGAGCTCCCCTGGACTAAGTCATGGAACTGACTTTCCAAGGCTCCTAGGGCAACGTCAGGAAAGAATTTCTCCTTGAAGAGCTCCCTGAAATCTTCCCAAGTCAGTCCCCTACGCATGAGTCTCGGCTCCGTGCGAAACCACGTCAGGGCAATGTCAAACATCTGGCTGCCAGCTGCCTCGATCTTGAGCGCCTCTGGAAGCTGCGCCAAACGCAAGTTCCTCTCGATGTCCTCTAGCCAATCATCGGCGTAGAGTATCCCTTCTGTCCCCTTGAACTCCCGAGGCATCATCCTCTTGAAGTCCACAATGGTGCCCGGCCTCTGTTGTTGCTGACCAGGTTGTTGCTGCTGCTGAGTGACTCTCTCCACAGCTTGGAGAGCCACTTGGTGAGCATTCTCCATGTTCACCCTCATCATCTCTGTCTGGGCCTGATGTGCTTCAGCCTGCACTCTCTGGGCCTCTGCCGACGTCCTCTGGGCATCGACCATGCCCTGTATCAAAGCGAACATCTGTGCCCCATCGACGGGCACACCTCCTGGATGCTGAGCTGGTGGTGGTGGAGGTGGTGGTGCCGTCGTAGCTGTGGGGACCCTCTGAACTGGTGGTGGAGGACCCCCGAATGCTGCAGACACTCCCACCTGTCCTGGAGATGTAGGAGGTGCTGCTGATGTCTGTCCGGCAGCGCGAGAGGTGGCAGACCTCTCTGAATCTGCTGCTCCGAGTCTCTGGGACCTTCTTGGCGGCATCCTGAAGACAGACCGAAAGATTTAATTAAGGCAATAGGTATGATATCAAGGAAGGACAGAAAAATTTCTAAAGGAATTAATCATGAAGAATAGTATCATAAGAATCAGAATTCCCTAATTGTGATTGAGCATGTCCTTGGCCTAATTCCTATTTCCTAAAACAGTCTAAGACTATGACTGAGCTGACCTGCGTGGGCCACCACTAAAACGTGTCACGACCCGCACCCGGAATTTGGGCAGGAGTCGTGGGTACGTCCAGCCTACGCCGCAGCATCGGCGGTAGAACGCTGTCTAGGTCACAAACATAGTATATCCTGTCAATAGTCTCAACTCCGTACGGAGGACAATGATAAATAAACACAATTCTATAATATACTCAATCACAACTATAAACATAATGGCACGATGAGAATTGAAAAGAGTTCTATTAAAACCAACCACAAAAAGTCCAACTCAAATCCTGGGTCTAAATGACCTCACAAAGTCACAAATAAAAATAAATACATCTCAGTCTCAGTCTCAGCCTAAAACAATAAATGCAGAAAAAAATAATCTAAGCATGGGCAGGCAAGTTCTCCTCTAGGATAGGCACCTCCTTTGGGATTTCTGGAGTGAAATCTCCCTCTATTCCTGGGCTGTAATGAGTAGGGCAAAAGTCCTCCAGGTCCTCTGAAAATGTTGTTATCCAGTCAGGATTGGAGCGAAGCACAAGCACTAACAGCAGTTTCATTAAATTGACAAAATCTATAAACAGTGTAAGAGATACAAGATGGAAATAAATGCTGAAAATGAGAAGTACAGGAGAAAATGAAATAGACAATAGAGCATCTAGCAATGAGCAATAAATAGTGAATGCTAGAACAAGTAATCTGAATAAAGATAAAACATCTAACTAAGTGGTTGAAATATTAGTTTATTATGTGATCGGCTTGGGACTGGATCAGGCTGGTTATATATGATTAGCTATGATTCTTGAAGGTCAGGCTAACCATATGGTTAGCTATGATGCATGATAATGGTCAGGCTAATCATATATAACAGCTATGAGGCATGATGATGGTCAGGCCGCACCCGACGTGAGATGTGGGGTGAGCTATGATGCATGGTAAGTGTGGATATGATCACATAATCTACTAACAGTTCCCCATCCCCCAGCTAGCACGATGGATTCCAATCACGACTCCTCATGATGGGGATCTAGGGTGCTAACCCGTGTATCCATAGTGTCGGAATCAAGTATGTAATACACTACAATTTATAGAAATAATCAACAATGAAAACTGTCAGAGAATGTACTCGCCTGTGGTCCTGAGCAAGGTGTGAGGATCGAGGTCCAAAATGGAATCACAATGACCTATTTATGGAAATTCAATGTTAATTAATGAATTAAAAGAATAACATGCTTAACAATTTAAAAACGAGGTTTCTAGGTCATGTCTAAGGTTTACTGGTCAATACTAGGTCCAGCTAAAGTCAATTGGTCTAAATTTGCCACTAGCTAGCTAACACTAGCTATTCTAGGTATTTACCTAAGTTTCTAAGTCCATACTAGCAAGTTCGAGCTTATAACACTCATATATAACCTATTACCTAAAATATCTTGACCTATAGTGAATATCTCACCCTGAACCACAATATCTTAGTATTGGTCAATACCTAGATTCTAGATCTCCTTAGATATTAAGGATACTAAGTATCATACAATATATATAGTTAGGTATACATATAGTCAATAACTTAACTACTAGTATCACATTACCTATACACTGCACTGAACACTAGGGACACAGGTATCTACACCTGAACTTAACCCAAGAACACATGTATCTAACTCACAGGTGAAACTGACACAGGAACTCACACACACAACAGGTTTGGGGTACTTACACAACACAGACCTACACATCTACACACCTACACACACTGTTCTGCACACAGACACATTACTGGCACATAAAACTCAGTGCACACATACACACTGAATGCACAGAACTCATCCTAGTACACATCTAGTACCTAGACATGCTGAATTCAACTGATACAATGCACAGAATCTACTGCACTGCACACACAGGTCTTCTCCCCCTATCTGATACACATTGACACTGGGAAAAATCACTCAGGTATTCACACATATAGGTTCACTATATGCAGTTCACACACATTCTCAGAAATTTACTGATACACAAACACTGCACAGTCAAGCCACAGTGTCTGGATACACTAATACACAGTATCATTAATACACAGAATTAGTAGGTATCATAGACTGACACACAGGCTATAATCCTGCACACACACTGGTAGCTAAAACTGACTGAGTCCCAGGTGAACACACTAGTACACATTGAAATACACACACTAAACTCTAGCTAGGTTCACACAATACTTAAACACACAGGCAACTAATACACAGTCCCAAACACACACTGCTACTCTAGGGGTTTAGTTCACTCTCACAAAGCACTGAAACTGACTGATACTCACTGAGGAACACACAGGTTTTCCTCTCCTCACTGAAGATCTGATACTCATTTTGCACATCCACAACACATAAACACTAAATTCCTAATTACCTCAACACACAGATATCTTAGTAGGTACCTAATCACTCAAGTTACTGATACACAGGTCATACATAAATCCAATACAGGGACACACATAAACCTAGACATACTGACATAAACTCCTACCCATACACTGAAGTTTAATGATGCGTAATTCACAGATACTCTGGTTTAGGGGCAATTAACCCTCTACAAGCCCGACTGCACATATCCACTTCCCTAACACAGTTTTCCCCCAACACAAACCCCCGACTGAACAGAGAACCATCACAGTGATCACCACACAACACACAACCCATTCACAACACAAATTTCATTTATGAAATATAGATGGGTATATCAAAATACAGAAATTTAAACACAGGGCTAGGCAAAAACCCTAAGACACATTATTAATCATGAATCCTCAAAACTAAAAACCCTAAATCGAAATCTAACCTAAATATAGGGGATGAAATCAGTATACATACAATACCTAGGGTTAGGGTTCATGAAAAATTGGGGAAAACCTATGTGGGTCACCAAAACACTAATCAAAAACCCTAAAATTCGAATTACACAGCAAGGGTGGGTTCCTAATGGCCATTATCAACTGTAAACAGAATTTACATGTATAAAATGGGGTTTTACCTGCAGGAAGATGGTTCCCTATGGAAGTTCTTCCTTCCCACGTCTCCTTGACCCAAGTTCCCTGATTTCCTTGCTTTGGAGGAGGAGAAAATGGAAGCCCTAGGTTTAATCTCGAAAATGGGGTGGGGGATGGTTCTCTCTCTGGAGGCTAGGGTTTCCTTTTCTCTACATGAAGGATGGCTTTGAGAAAAGCTTCCTATTTATATTAAACCTAGTTTTAGGGTTTCCATGCCTAGTCTTTTTAGGTTAAACCCCCTTCCTCTCATGTAGAACCTAATAGACTCAGGTTAAGTCAGTCTAGGGTTTTGCTAGAATAGGTTTACAATTAGGGTTTAGTCATTAGGGTTTGACCTAATGGGTTCTAGGGCTTGACCTAAAACAAATATCACTAATAATAATATAATTAGTTTATAAAACTCAACAATTAATTAAATACATAATTATTTAAAATAGTTAAATTACAGAAATGCCCTTATATGGAAAAGTGGTAGTGACAAGTCTACCCTCCTAAAAGAAATTTTGTCCTCGAAATTGGACTGAACTACAGCAAGAAAGAAATCAGAAAAGGAATATACCTCAAGTCTGGAAGAGATAAGGGTATTGCTCGCGCATTTCGTCTTCTCTCTCCCAGGTCGACTCCCCTGGAGAGTGATGTCTCCATGCTACGCGAACCAAGGGAATAGTTTGGTTCCGCAACGCCTTCTCTCTGCAGTCCAAGATCTCTACGGGCTGCTCAGGGTAGCTGAGCGTCGGACCAACCTCAATCTCCGAGTGATCAAGTACGTGACTAGGGTCGGCCACGTACCGTCTCAGCTGCGACACATGAAACACATTATGCACTCCCTCCAATGCAGGCGGCAAGTCTAGTCTATACGCCACTGCACCTACCCTCGCGAGAATACCGAAGGGTCCGATGTAGCGTGGGCTAAGCTTTCCGCCTCTGCCAAAACGAATCGTTCCACGCGTCGGAGAAATCCGTAGGAATACTAGATCGCCAACCTAAAACAAAACAGTCTCAACACGCAGTCTAAACAAACAAACAAACACAACCAGAAACAACAATCTATACCTGAAACTCAAGGGGTCTACGGTGGCTGTCGGCCCAATGCCGCTGTCTGTCCTGCGCCACTCGCAGTCTGTCTCTGATGAGTTTCACCTTTTCTGCTGCATCCACGACCATTTCTGGTCCTAGCAAGGCTCTCTCTCCAACGTCGTCCCACGATAGCGGTGTACGACACCTCCGTCCATAAAGAGCCTCAAATGGTGACATCTCGATGCTGGCCTGGTAGCTGTTGTTGTAAGCGAACTCTACCAGGTGCAGATGATCCTCCCAAGAACCTCCGAGATCTAAAACACAAGTGCGTAGCATATCCTCGAGAGTCTGAATAGTCCTTTCAGACTGCCCGTCTGTCTGGGGGTGATATGCGGTACTGAACTTGAGCTGAGTGCCCAAGCTAGCCTGCAGACTCCTCCAGAAGTGGGAAGTGAAACGACTATCCCGATCTGAGACGATGCTCACAGGAACTCCATGAAGCCTAACAATCTGTCGCACGTACATCTCTGCGAGCCTCTCTGTCGACGTGCCCACATTGAAAGGTAAGAAATGGGCTGATTTGGTCAACCTGTCCACGATGACCCAAATCGCGTCTTTCCCTCCTGGAGAACGTGGAAGCCCTGAAACGAAATCCATGGTCACGTGCTCCCATTTCCATTCGGGAATCGGTAAAGGTTGAAGCAAACCTCCTGGCCTCTGCCGGTCTGCCTTTACCTGCTGGCACACTAGACACCGAGATACGAAGCGTGCTACCTCGCGCTTCATTCCATACCACCATACGTGCTCCCTCAAGTCTCGATACATCTTGTTGGCACCGGGATGCATCGAGTACTGAGAGCGGTGTGCCTCCTGTAAAACCTCCTCGCGCAGCTCCCCGCTAGGCACACATATCCTTGTGCCGTGCCGTAAAGAACCATCATCTGCGATAGTGAAGTCGTCTGACAATCCCATCTGAACTTGTGCTCTGATGCTCCTCAGAGTCTCATCTTCGTACTGCGTAGCTCTGATCCTGTCCATCAGTTCGGACTGTATCTGTAATCCCCACATCTGAATCTCAGCACCGGGAACTAACACTTCAATCTCCAAGCTCTCCAAATCAGCCAATAAATGTCTATCTGTCGTCAAGTACATAGCCATCGGATACCTGCTCAAGGCATCGGCGACTACGTTGGCCTTCCCTGGATGGTACTGCAATGAGATGTCAAAGTCCTTCATCAACTCTAACCACCTCCTCTGTCTCATGTTCAGCTCCTTCTGTGTGAACACGTACTTCAAGCTCTTGTGGTCTGTGAAGATTTCCACACGCTCTCCGTACAGGTAATGTTTTCACAGCTTTAGAGCGAAGATAACTGCTGCCAACTCTAAGTCGTGGGTGGGATAATTCTTTTCATGAGGGCGTAACTGCCTGGAAGCATAGGCAATTACCTTCCCGTGCTGTTGAAGAACACATCCCAGGCCCTTCCCTGAAGCATCACTGTAGATGGTGAAACCACCTGTCCCTGATGGCAACGTCAAAATTGGAGCTGTCGTCAACCTCTTCTTCAGCTCATCAAATGCAGCTTGGCACTCCTCCGTCCACACAAAATCCACATCCTTCCTAGTCAGTCTGGTCATTGGCGCTGCAATCTTGGAGAAGTCTTGTACAAACCTCCTGTAGTATCCTGCTAGCCCGAGAAAACTCCTGATCTCAGCTACCGAACTGGGGGTAGCCCACGACTCTACTGCCTCGATCTTCTTTGGGTTAACCGAGATTCCGTCACCCGATACCACATGCCCAAGAAATTCGACCTTGTCAAGGAAGAATTCACACTTAGAGAGTTTCCCGTACAACTTCTCCCTCCTGAGAGTTTCTAAGACCAATCTCAGATGCTCTTCGTGCTCCTCCGGGGTCTTGGAATACACAAGAATATCGTCGATGAACACCACCACGAACTTGTCAAGGTACTGGTGGAACACCTTGTTCATCAAGTTCATGAATACTGCCGGTGCATTGGTTAAACCAAATGGCATCACCATGAACTCAAACTGGCCGTATCTGGTCCGAAAAGCTGTCTTTGGCGTGTCTTCTTTCTTCACCTTCACCTGGTGATAGCCTGACCTCAAATCAATCTTCGAAAACACCCTCGCCCCGCTCAACTGGTCAAAAAGATCATCTATCCTCGGCAGCGGGTACTTGTTCTTGATAGTGATATTGTTCAAGGCTCTATAATCAATGCACATACTGGGGGAACAGCATACCAATGGTTCGTTGGATGTTTAATGGGTTGGTATTTATTGATAGTTCAAAGTGCTCTTTTATAAGTTCAAGGTGTTCTTCTATAAACTGCTGCATGTTATTTTATATAACTGTTGGTTAATGGTGACAGTACAGTAAAGCAGTTTCGTACATGATGTTCTTTAAATGGCTAGTAAGTAAATCTATGATGTAGAGTTCATAGAAATGGTCATGGGAATTCTTGTGCACAAGGGATCCAGGTTCCTGCGAGCGGTTACCGGGGCACCGGGCCGTTTCGACCCGGGCGGAATCTACTTTCTTAGTCCTGGGAGCGGGGAATTGTAGCGGGGCTAGCTACCCGCGCTGCAAGCGTCGCCGCCAGCCCAGACTAAACCCATGATGGCTAGTAGACAACAAAGAAAGATGTTGTGTATATTTAAACTGTGCAGACTAACTATGTCTTCGTGACAGGGAAGGCTATGGTAAGTTGTACAGGTGGTTCAGACGGGACAGGTAAAGTCACCGAACGGTGGCATGTGAAGTTATGTTATTTTGTTCTTGCATACCTGCTAATTGAAATCTGATCTAGGCAAGAATAGAAAGTCACATAAACACATAAATGTTGCATGTTCATTTAAAACTCATCAAAAGAGCTTGGTAAAGTTGAGCAGCTAGCCTTCACCAGTACTTTTCGAAGTACTGACCCTCGTCGTAGCAGGTTCCCCGGCGCAAGGCAACGCGGCGAGAAGCTGGAGTTCTCTCCGGACCCTTTGGGATTCTTGGCGGGTCGTGGCCAAGGCTTTGGAGGCTCAAGCTTGAAGCCTTCCTCTCTCTCCCGTTGCGGAAATAACGCTAAGGCGATGGTACTTACCCGCACCCAAGGAGTTTCGTGTTTTTGAAGCTATGTAAAGGGACATAATATATGGATCGGCTATCTCATTTTGCGTCCAAGTTTGTAAGCCCGTGGGGCATTTTATACTTTTGAGTCAAGCAATGTAACAGGATGTTCATTATAAATAAAAGAGAAACTTTTCTATGCCTCAACCTTGTGTTATCTTATTTGTCTACTCTGTTGCATTGTTCTAAAGAATATCCTTATGCCTAAGGCCTAGTGCGCGCGCGCCCTACGCGTGCACGGCATCACGCCCCCTGGGACGATTATCGATTAGGCGAAATCGGGGCGTGACAGTCTGTGTGTATCAGTCCAATGCTTTTGTCTGTCCTGAGCTGCACGAAGATGATTCTGAATTTGTTTCACCTTCTCCACTGTTTGCATTACCAACTCTGGACCCAATATTTGACGCTCTCTAACGTCATTCCAGCATATCAGCGATCTTCACTTTCTACCGTACAACGCCTCGAAAGGTGCCATCTGGATGCTTTCCTGATAACTGTTGTTGTATGAGAACTCCACCAAATGTAAATGATCTTCCCAAGACCCTCCAAAGTCTAATATACATGATCGCAGCATATCCTCCAAGATCTGTATTGTACGTTCTGATTGGCCATCTGTCTGTGGATGATAGGCAGTGCTGAATTTGAGTCTGGTGCCAAGACTCTCTTGCATGCTTCGCCAGAAATGAGATGTAAATCTCGAGTCTTGATCCGATACAATACTAATCGACACTCCATGTAATCTTACGATTTGTCGCATATACATGTCGGCTAGTACCTCTGTGGACTGTCCAACTCTAAACGACAAGAAATGTGCCGATTTAGTGAGTCGATCCACGATAACCCATACCGCATCTTTTCCGCTGGGGCTCCTTGGAAATCCTGTGACGAAATCTATGGTGATATGTTTCCACTTTCATTCTGGTATGGGAAGCGGCTGCAACATACCAGCAGCCCTTTGATGCTCGGCCTTTACTTGTTGGCAGACTAAATATTTAGCCACAAATCTTATAATCTCCCTCTTCATTCCATGCCACCAATAATACTGCCTTAAATCTCGGTACATCTTTGTTCCTCCTGGATGAACAGAGTACATAGAGCTATGTGCTTCAGTCATTAACTCCTGTCTCAATTCTCCATTTGGAACATATAAGCGATTCCCGCACCTTAATGTCCTATCCTCATGTATGCGACCAGTCTGCATGCCTGCTTCTGTCTTCTCTTTAAATCTTTGAAATCTAGCATCAGTAGGCAAAGCTTCTTTAATCCTCTCCACAAGCGATGACTTAACTTCCAGATTAGCCAGCAAGCCACTCTGTCTTGGTAAAATAACCTCTATATGGAGCTCTTGTAGATCTCTCAATAGCTCAGGCTGCATCGTCAAGAAATAAGCCGTAGGCTTCCTGCTGAGTGCGTCCGCTACTACATTTGCCTTCCCCGGGTGGTACTGCAGATCTATATCAAAGTCCACCATCAACTCAAGCCAACGTCTTTGCCTCATGTTGAGCTCCTTCTGAGTATATACATACTTCAGACTCTTGTGATCAGTAAAAATTTCCACCTTCTCTCCATAAAGATAGTGCCTCCAAATCTTTAGTGCAAATATTACTGCAGCTAGCTCAAGATCATGCATTGGGTAGTTCTTCTCATGGACCTTCAACTGTCTCGATGCATAAGCGATAACTTTACCATGTTGCATCAAAACACATCCTAGTCCACTACCTGACGCATCACTATAAACAACAAAACCTCCTGACCCTGAAGGAAGAGTCAAGACTGGTGCTGTTGTTAGACGCCTCTTCAATTCTTCAAAGGCCTTATGATATTTTTTTGTCCATGCAAACTCCTGGTCCTTACGTGTCAACTTCGTCATCGGCTCCGCAATCTTTGAGAAATTTTCTACGAACCTTCGGTAATATCCAGCAAGTCCTAAAAAACTTCTCACTTCAGCAACTGATGTTGGTGTAGGCCAAGTCTCAATGGCAGCAACCTTCTCTGGATCAACTGAAAGTCCTTCTCCTGAGATGATATGTCCCAAGAAAGGCACCTTATCTATACAAAATTCATATTTACTGAGCTTGGCATATAACTTCTCCTGCCTCAACGTCTCTAGCACGATTCTGAGATGCTCCTCGTGCTCTTCGTGGCTCTTAGAATATACCAGAATATCATCAATAAACACAACCACAAATTTGTCCAAGTACTGATGGAAAACTATGTTCATCAAACTCATGAACACAGCTGGCGCGTTGGTTAAACCAAACGGCATTACTAAGAACTCATAGTGTCCATACTTGGTCCTGAAGGCTGTCTTCGGTATATCTTCCTTCCTCACTCTAATCTGGTGATAACCGGATCTAAGGTCAATCTTCGAGAATACCCTAGCTACACTCAATTGATCAAATAAGTCATCAATGCGTGGCAAGGGATATCGGTTCTTAATGGTTACAGCATTTAGTGCCCTGTAATTAATACACAGGCGAACTGTTCCATCCTTCTTCGGTACAAAAAGTATGGGTGCTCCCCAAGGTGAAACACTGGGCCGGATGAAACCCTTCTCCAAAAGATCATCAACTTGTTTCTTCAACTCCACTAACTCCTTAGGTGCTAGCTGATATACTGATGAAGTGATAGGCTCTGCTCCTGGAGTTAAGTCTATTGTGAATTCTATTTCCCGATAAGGTGGTAAACCTGGAAGATCATCAGGAAATACATCCACAAACTCTGATATGACTCTTGGATAACTTGACTCCCCTTCTACAGATAATATCCTAAGAGTTGGCTGAACACCTTGCTCTACAGCTCCCCGAAGAAACCCAAACTCTGAATGCCCAGGTGGTCTAAATATAACCTTTCCAAGCCGACAATCAAGAGTCGCATGATACTGACTTAACCAGTCCATACCAAGTACAACATCATAATCAGGCATAGAAAAGATCAGAAATTGGGCTCGCATCTCTCTTCCACAGACTACTACCGAACAAGATCTACAGATATCACTAACCGGAATAATTCCACCTCCCGTAAGAATTCTCTTAGTCTTCGGAAAGGGTGCAGTAGCTACTCTATGGGTGGCTACGAAGCTAGCAGCTATGAATGAATGCGATGCTCCATAATCAAATAAAGCTACAGCAGGTAATGAAGCTACTAAAATAGTACCTGCTATAACTTCTCCAGCAGTAGCTTCATCCTTAACAGCCAATGCAAATGCCTGATCTCGTCCCTAAGCTGGACCCCTTTGCTGACGAGCCTGCTGGAATAGTGCTGCCTGTGGTGGCAATGGTGGTCTCTGCTGATATCCTCCTGGAGCTGGTGGTTTGACTCCTCCAACTCCCGTCTGCGGTGCTCCCACTGCTGGATAAGCTGGCCTTGGCGCAGGTAAAGCTAGTCTTGGTGCTCCCTCTCTGCGTTCAGAGGAGTCCCTGGATAGATGCTGGTTGGATCCGCAAATCAGGCATAGTCCCAACTTGCGTCTACACTCCTTTTCAATGTGACCTAACTTGCCGCAGTAATGACAAGTAGGTAGGGTTCTTGGGGCTGCTCTCTGAGGTAGATTCTTCTGGGGTCGCTTTGCATAATCTTCCTGTGATGCCCTGGATGGTACTGATGTGAATGGCCGCTTCAGACTTGAGTCCCTCCTGGTAACGCGCTCCATACGACGTGCTGCAGCAAGAACGTCGGTGTATGATATAGGTGCAACAGATCCGATCAACCTCTGTAGCTCGAACCTGAGTCCATCGAAGAACTTTTCTGCCTTCTCTTCTTCGGTAGAAATTAGAGAAGGGGCGAAGCGACTCAGGCGAATAAATTCAGCATTATACTCTTCCACCGACATATTGCCTTGGATAAGGCGGTTGAACTTGTCTCGGAGTTCTGACCGAGCAACAGCTGGGATATACATCTCTTGGAAGAGTCTGGAGAACTCTTCCCAAGTGACTCGGTCATATCCGAGCCTCCTCTCTTCGGCTAGCCACCAATGGTGCGCATTGTCCGTCAGTTGCATCCTGACAGCAGTCATCCATCTCTCCCTCGGAAGTTCAGCTGCTTCCAACTGGTATTGTGTATTCGTGAGCCACTCGTGCACTTCAGTTGGTCCTTCCTTGCCCGAAAAGGTACGGGGCCTGAGTTGACGGAAATCAGTGATAGATCTCGTTGCTGGTCGCCTAGCTTGTGGGTTCGCCTGCTCCAATGCGGTTACTAGGCTGGTTCTCAGATACTCTGCCTCATGACGCTGCGCCTCCTGTTGAACTTGCTGTTGGGCTTGCATCATGGCATAAAACATCTAGAACATCTGCTGCCCGTCCATGGCTTGCCCTGGTGGAAAGACAGGCATCTGTGGAGTGAATTGTGGTGGATGTGGGATGTCGTCGCGCCGAAACCTTGAATTATGCTGTTCAGCTTGACCACTTTGAGAGGATTGCCCTCTATTCTCTGGTGTCAGTCCGTCTCCATAGTTAACCACAGCATCTTGTGGTGTACTCAAAGGATTTTCATCTCCAATTCTTGGATCCATTATTCTGCATCCAAAATAAACTTTATGAGAACGTTCAGTAGAATCAAAGCAGGATGCAAATCAAGTACTTAATTCGAATTCGATATATAGTTCAAAAACGATTCAAATAATGGATGAGATCCTATAACCTATCCTATCCTTGTTACAGGCTTGCTCGGTCCCTAAGTTGAAACCGAACAATTTAGTGGTAGACCTGCATGGGCCACCACAAAAATCATGTCACGCCCCAGTCCCAAAATACCAAGGGACTAGACACGTGGCAATGGCCAGCAGCACGCACCGATGGACAAACCCAATTTAATGGATCCATCGGGGCATACTTAAGTTGTAATATAAGGGCTACAACAACATGTCAAAACTAATCTCATTCACACAGAAGATAATAAGTTCAACAGCAATAAGAAAAGTAAATCAACATCCAGTCTCAGCAAAGTATTTTGGGGAACAACCCGATAATAGTCGAAAACACTGGTTCAACAGACCAGAACAAAGGAGTCCAAAATAAAGTATCTGATGAGTACAAATAACATATACTCAGGAAAAGTCTTCAGCCATTACCTCTTCTTCTGGGATTGGTACAGCTCCAGTATCAGGTTCTGCTACAGCTTTTGCTCCTGTCCCGTAAACCTCGGGATAATGCTCTTCTGCTAAACCTGGGGACATCATCCAGAATCCAGGTCCTCAAGGGACATAGCAAGGTACAAATAATACAAGCCAAAAATAAATGCAGTGAAATAGTAAATGAAACAAGTAGGGTAACTACATAACCATCTATGTGAAAATGTAACTGAGAGCATCACTAGTACTCAGGCTAAGACCGCTACAAGCTTTGTGTCGGGGAGCCGGTAGCAGTAATAACAAGTAATGGGTCTAGCTCTGCTCGAGAGTCTACAACCTCACAATAGTAGTAGATATATATAGAATAGCCTGTAGCCTGTGTGTCTCTCCCCACCCAATGTAACCACACATCTCACGTCCATAACGTCTCATGTCCATGTCACGTGAGATCATAGCTAATGCAACAAGTCATATAATCTCTAAGAATATAATGTCTATGTCAATTCTGTATCCTACACAAAATTACCATGAATATCTCAGGAAGATTATGTCATATGTATGGTGTCAAGTGTCCTGGGGTATAATGTACTTGATAAAACAAGTACGAGAATGTAAAGGGTCACGAATGTCCATCTCTAAATGACGTACACAACTCCGCGTACGGGGTTGGCACCCGACTATTAATCGGACGCTAAGTAAGTCACACGGTCCTAGGTTTAAACATGTACAATAATTATAATTAAGTCCAAGTAAATAATAATATAACTGCAAGTTGGCAAGGTACACTTGCCTGGGGTTGGAATACCAGTAGCGGTCCCTGTATTAGTGGGTCCTGTAAATACTCCTCCAAAAGCTGAAATGAGCATTACCAACAGTCTCAGAAAATATAAATAGCTAGAAAGGCCTGTCCTTAAGTCCAATTTGGACATAAGGGCAAAAATGACATTTTCTGGTCAAAGCGGGGTCCACATGTGGGCCGCTTTGCACCAAAAATCGTGTCAGGGTCAAAGGTCTCCAAATTCGTCCAACTTAGTGTCAACAAGTCAGGAACGATGATATGAACCCAACGGAACTTCCAGAATTGGATTCCGATGAGCCGATCACAAAATCGCCCGTCAAGTGGAGCTTGTGGGGCCCACGATACGCGATTTTGTCAACGTTCTCAGAATCGAACCAAACTTGGGTCACAGGACCAGCGTATTGCTACGAGTCCGATGGCGCAAGTTTTGTTTTGATCCGACGTGTGTATACTAAGTTACAGCGTGTTCCAGAATGGACGGATACGGGACGTTGTCGGCGGATACGCGTTGATTCCGGTGTGCACGCACATCCGAATCAACTTCTGCAAAATACCGCACGTCCGTATCAGTGACACGCACATATCGGTGAAGACCGCACGCGACCAAGTCGTTCCGTTTGGCGGGGTGTACTCAGTTCCGGGGTGAAATAGGGCGTTGGTTTTTTTGTTTTTGGATCGCGGTTCGCGATCACCACAGGACGCGATGCACCGAGCGGGTTGTACGGGCACCGAGGGGGTCACACAGCCTACGCGTCACAACTGAGGAATAGAAATCGGGGCAGCGAGGAGAGAGATATGAGTACCTGAACAGGTATCCAAAAGTCCGAATTGTGCGTGTCCGAGTTCGAGTATACCGTGTCCTGGACACTGTGTCCAAGCTGTGTCCTGACTAGGGCTTGGGCTCAGTCGTGTCTGAGCTCGTCGGAGGCTGTGCTAGACGGCTGAAGGTGTCGCCGGAGTCGACCGAGGCGCTGGTGGAGGCGGCGCCGGTGCTGCGGTGCCGGCCGGAGTCGGTGAGGGCAGGAGACGGGTGCCGGCAGCAGGTTCTGGAGGTGAGGAGAGTTTAGGAGTCGGCCGGAGGAGCTGGGGTATGCCGTCGGGTTCTGGGGAGGCCGGCGAGGTCGAGGGTGGCCGGGTACTGGTGCTGGAGGGCGGCTGGGACGGAGGGGGTTGGCCGGAGTCGGGGTTCTCGCCGGAGAAGAAAGGGGAAGGGAAATTCCGGTGGCCGCTGCGGGTTTTATAGAGGGAATAGGGGAGGGGAACGGCCGGAGGTTGGCCGGAAGTGGAAGAGGAAGAGGCTGGGGGTTAGGGGAGGTGAAGCTGGGGGGTTGCCGGCGGCCACGGCGGCAGAAACGGCCGCTGGAGGGGAATCGTCGGGTAGGTGACTAGTTGGGGGTTAGGGCTCAAAACGGGTCGGGTCGGGTTCTCAGCGGGTCGGGTCGGACCCGGATCCGACCCGCTAAGGTGTTTGGGTCGGTTCGGGCAGATCGGACAGTTTGGTCTATTTTGGTTTGGTTTATTTTGGTTCAATGAACCGGGTTCAGGTTTAATTAGGTTAATTTTTACAATAGTTTTTAGGGCTTTAAAAATACTTTCGGGGTCCAATAAATTTCCGGAAAATTATCCTATGTCCAATTTTTCATTTTATACTAGAAAATATATTTTTTATCATATTTTAATATTAATTAATATCATTTAAAAATCATTTAAAATCAGATTACCTTAGTTATATTTTGTTAAAAATTACAAAAAATGCTAAATAAATTCTAAAAATTTAGTTTTTAATTTCTAAAAATTTCAGGTGATTACACCGTGAGACGTTGCTTAGCGTCCGAACAAGATTCGGGTGTCGACGCCGTAAGCGGAGTCGTGTAACGTCATTTAGAGAGTTGATACCATGATCCTATATTTTTGCGTGCTTGCTTTACCAAGTACGTCATACCATAGGAAACTTGACACTATTTTATGTAACAGAATCTTTCTTGAGTTATTCATGGTAATTTTGTATAGCCTTACAAGATTCGTGATATGAGACTTGCATATTTAGAGATATCATTATAACTCGTTGTACTAGCTAGAGGTCATGATCTTGCATGTTATGGACATGAGACGTTGTGGACATAAGATATGAGTTTACATTGGGTGTAGAGAGACACACAAGCTACAAACAGATTATATATATACTATACTCCTGTAATACATGATACTACTTGCTGTTATGAGCCCCCCGACACTGAGCCTGTACTGGTCTCAGCCCGAGTACTAGTGATGCTCTCATTTTGTATTTCACTTAGCTGGTTACATAACTTGCTCTGAGGATCTATTTTTATTTACTGTATTTTATTTGGCTTGAGTGTTTATTGTACCTTGCTATGTCCCCTAAGGACCTGGATCCGGATTATGTCTCCAGGTACAGCAGAGGAGGATTACCCCGAGGTATACGAGACAGGAGCTGACGCTGGAGCAGTATTGGCACCAGAGGACGAGGTTGTGCCAAATAATTTCTCCTGAGTATTCAGTTACTTAGTTATTTATGCTTAGTGTTATTTCATATCTAGACTTGACTTATGGACATATGTATTGGTGATATTCTCTTTCTTTTATTGTGTCGGGTTGTTCCCCGAGACACTATTTATTTGGACTTGTTGATGGACTATATTTCGTTATTTATTATCTTGATTGATCTATCATATTGAATTGTGTTTACTTTCTGTGGATGAGATTAGAATTATACTGTGATAGATGGTATAGACTTGTATTTATATTTATTACAGCTTAAGTGCACTCTAACGGGTCCATTAAATTGGGTTTATCCATTGGAGTTGTGTTGCTGGCCATTGCCACGTGGCTAGTCCCTCGATATTTTGGGACTAGGACATGGCATAGTTTTTGTGGTGGCCCATGCAGGTCTACGAATATACTGCTTTGGTTTCAACTAAAGGACCGTGCAAACCTGCAAATTAGGATAGAATAAATTATAGGATCTCATCCACTTGTTGATCTGTTTTTGACCTCTATATCGACTTCAAAATAATTTATTAACTTGCATCCTGCCTTGACTCCTTTGTGCGTCTCTCATAGTTTACTTTATATGTAGAATAATGGATCCACGAGCCAGCGATGAGACTCCCACGGGTACACCACAAGGTGCTGTGGTCACCTACGACGATGGGGGTGATACCACTAAGTGGAGATCTCTCCACTCAACAAAGCAATCAAGCAGATCAGCACGCCTCGAGGTTCCGGCGAGACGATATTCCACTACTGCCGTAGTTTACTCCACCGATGCCTGTTTTCCCACCAGGACAGCCTATAGATGGTCAGCAGATGTTCCAAATATTCTACGCAATGATGTAAGAACAATGACATGTTCATCAAGAGGCCCAGCAACGCCAGGCGAAGAACTTGAGGAACAGCCTAGTGACAGCACTAGAGCAGGCGAACCCACCAGCTAGACGATTATCGATGGGATCTATCACTAATTTTTGTCAGTTGAAGCCCCGTACCTTTTCAAGCAAGGAGGAGCCCACTGAAGTTCATGAGTAGCTCATAAACACTGAACACCAATTGGAAGAAGATGAGCTTCCGAGGGAGCGTTGGATGACTGCCGTCAGGATGCAGTTGACGGGCAATACACATCACTGGTGGCTATCTGAGGAGAGACAACTCGGATCAGACCGAGTCACTTAGAAGGAGTTCTCTAGACTCTTCCAGGAGATGTACATTCCAGCCATTGCCAGAGCAAAACTTAGGGATAAGTTTAACTGCCTCACTCAAGGCAACATGACGATAGAAGAGTACAATGCAGAGTTCATCCGTTTGAGTCGCTTCACCCCTACTCTGATTCTGATAAAAGAGGAGAAGGCAGAGAAGTTCTTTAACAGACTTAGCTTTGAGGTACAGAGATTAATCGGCTCTGTTGCACCTACTTCATTCACGGACGTCCTTGCTACAGCCCGACGCATGGAACACATCACCAGGAGAGAGTCCAGCCTGAAACGACCATTCACATCAGCACCAGCCAGAGCACTACAGGGAGAAGCTGTAAAGAGATCTCACATGCACCAGCCACCCAGAGCAGCTCCGCAGGCACTGCCTACATATCAATATTATGGAAAGCAAGGTCATTACGAGAGTGAGTGCAAACACAAGTTGGGACTAAGCTTGATTTGCGGATCCAGCCAATATTCACCCAAGGATTGCCCTGAGCGTCGAGAAGGAGCACCGATGGTTCACCAACAAACTTTACCAGCACCGAGACCAGTCCAGCAGCCACATCGACCAGCTTATCCAATACCAGGAGTATCACAGGCGAAAGATGGAGGATTCAGACCACCAGTACCAAGAGAATATCAGCTGAGACCACCCTTGGCATCACAGACAACAATCTTCCAACAGGCCCAGCAACAGCAGACGGTACCACCATAGGGACGTGGACATGCTTTTGTGATGACATTGGAGGAGGCACGGACTCGAGGAGTAGCGAATATGAGTAAGATTTAGTTTTATCATAGATAGTTATAATAATGAATATTCCTAGTAACACTTTAGCATGAGCCTGTTACTTTCATTCCCTAGCCTATACCTAGTATTATATTAGCATGAACTTGTTGGTCTAGAGTAGTAATATGTAATTGGTACCCAATTTTTCAGAAGCTGTAGTTGATCCTCGCTCTAATCAGACTCCTTTACTCTTGAGTTACTTATCTCTCATTGCCTAGGGAAAAGTTTTCATTGTTTTCCTACGTGTTCTGCTTGAACAAAACTCTCACCATTCCTCACGATTTTTTCTTTGTTCATGGTCCCTTATCCTTTGTGTCGTGCTTCAACAAATGTCATACAGCCGCATTATCTCTTCCGGAGCAAACCTTTCCTGACCGGTTACGTTTCGTTTTCTTAATTGCGAGGACTCAATTCTTTTAAGTTGGGTAGATTGTAAACCCCCTGATTTTTAGATTTAATTTTAAATTTATTTTAAATTGGTATTATATAATTATTGCGATTAAGAGAGAATTGTTCATTATTATTTTAGCTAATTAGTAAATATAATATTCATGTATAGATAAATTATGTATATTTAATTAATTAATAACATTAGACAGAAATTATATTTTTGGGTGTACAACTATTATTGGAGTATTGTAGATTTTTTTGAAAATTATTGGGGGTTCAAACCTAATTTTAATGGCTATATATATATATATATATATATATATATATATATATATATATATATATATATATATATATTAATTAATTAATAATAAAAAATAAAATCCAAACCAACCCAGATCCTAAACCCGAACCCGAACCCTAAACCCGAAACCTATGCATACCCGCACCCTACCGCTACAGTAGCAGAAAATCCCCGCACCCCCTCCGATTCCCCACCCTGAAACCGACCGCGTCCCCCTCTCTTCCTCTCCCTGAAACCCCCCTTTCACCCCTATTTATACAACACTAGAGCATACCACTACCACCATCATCTCCCCTACCATTCAGACACGCCGCCGACTGCCGCCGCCGTCGACAAACGTCGCCGCAAGCCGCCGAGAACAACCCGCCCAAATCACGAGCAACAGAGAACAGTAAGGTACCCTTCTTCCCACCTCTATATCTACCTACATAGTTAACTAAATAACGACCTGTCAAATCCTATGTGAAGACCACATGATCCTCATGAACCCTGTGTAATTAGTTTAGCTTATCGTATCCTGTGTCGATCGTAAATTGTGACACAAAACAGGGAAAAACTGACTTAATTTTAAGATCAGAAATTATTCCAACCTCCCATGTTCGTGACTAATTTTCTTCCAACATAGTTAATATTTTAAAATTCTACTTGAACAGTAATTTAGACAATATAACCTAGTTTTAATCCCTTTAAACACTTTCTTTTAATTCGATGTATGTTGTGATTTATTTGTTGTCGAATTCTGTCAAAAAACTTAATTTCTTAAACCCGAATTTTTTTGATACGGGCGTCCCGCTAAACGAGGTAACTTTCTCGTGTGCGAATTGTACCGAAAGGCGCGTATTGTCAACGGGGATGTGTAAAATTTTGTAAAAGTTGATTTGGATGTGCGTGCACACCGGAATCAACACGTATCCGTCGAAAAGTACCGTATCGGCCTATTCTGACACTTGTCATAATTTTGTATGTGCTTGTCGTTTCACAACAAAACTTGCGCCATCGGATTCACAGCGTTATGTTGGTCATGTGACCCAAATACATCTTATTATCTTTACTCGGTTATTATTATTATTGTATTGTTGATCAGAACGCACGAGTCAGGTTATTTAGGGTGAAGACTTGGAAGAAGAGTCAGCTAATCGAAAGTAAGACCACTCACAAGTTGGTGAATCGAGAAAGAAAAATGAGAGATCTTCAAGACTCCGCTTGCGCGTCACCTAATCGATCACCTGAACGCATCAACAGATGATCAATATCTCCTGCTTCAGTCTCCCAGAGTTTGATACGAAATGCGAGGTTCAAAGAACGAAGACAATGAAATGCATCAAAATCGTTCAAGAAAACGCAAGTCACAAAACCAACAAGAAAGCAACTAAGCGGCATTGAAAACGAGCAATGAAACCAACGCAATGGAAAGGTCCCTCGCGACTCTGCCGTCGAGTCCTTGAGGCACGATCCGCTGAATATGTGACTTAATTATGAAGTAATCAATCTATAACGAGAAATGGATCTTGATTCAATATGTCCCGATCGAACGATACCAAGTATTTCTTAGCCGTGCTTCCCGAAAATGGTACAACATTGTGTGTATAATAATAACAACAACAACAATAATAATAATAATAATAATAATAATAATAATAATAATAATAATAATAATAATAATAATAATATTATTATTATTATTATTATTATTTATACGAAAATTCAGGTGGGGGTTTGCATCCCCAAAAATCTTGGAGGAACTCATGAGTTCTTAATTTTTAAAACTTGGCAACGAAAATTTGTTGGATTACATGCATCTTATCTCTTGATTTTTTTTTAACGGACTAAACAGAAAAATATGTACACTTTCAAAGTTAATGACATTGTTCATTTTATTGGAGAGAAAAAAAACCAAGTCCAACCCAAGGGCTAAGATCTTTTCTTATGCCACAAAGTATACTTATTATTGTGCCACAGTCTAGACCTATTCTTGTGTCACAACTTCACTACTAATCACCCCATGTGCTCATTATATATAGTCTTCCTTCCAACCTAATAAAGCACAACTATTAAAAATAAATATACAAGCCTCCATAAAACTCCCTTCTGATTATGTTGATGGGATTGTTGTTGCATTCGACTACTCTTCTGAAAAATTTCGGGTCACCCTCTCGAAGCTGTGTATAGTGACGAGAAGCTGGTAGAAGAAAAAAAAAAATTATCTCTAGGAGGATTCAAGAACAAGCATGCACATAGATCTCACATAATCTCTTAAGACTGTTAGAATTTTTTTTTTTTTGATTTACTGAAACAAATAACAAAAGTTAAGAGTTACCAGCCTTTGAAAAAATTGTGTATGAAGCATTGTCCTACAAGATTATTCGAGATCTATACGCAGATTTATTCTCGAATCCTCCTAGAGGTAAAATTTTCGTTCTACCAGTTTCTCGTCACTACACATACCTTCGAGAGAGTGACTCGAACTTAGCTATTGTCCAGAAAGTAGTATGATGCAACAACACCAGCAACATAATAAAAAAGAGCTTGATGGGGACTTGTATATTTGTTAGCAATAGTTGTCTTGGTGATGGGTTCCATGGAAGAATATACAGAATGAAGAATGAGTGGTTAACTAGGCGTGGCATAAAATTAGGATAAAGAAAAGGTCATGGCGAAACATTCAAAACTTGATTTGGACTTGTTTTTTTTCCCCAACAACTGAATACCAAATGAAATACAATTGTCATGTCCACATTGCAAGTTCTTATTTTGAGTTGTTATTTGAATTTCTGTAGTAGAACTGTTTTGAGTCCCCTACGGACCCTTGCTGGTTTCGCCCGTCCTCCCATGGAAATTCTCGAGGACAGAATTGATCAACTCAGAATTGTTCCCATGTTATCCTTACGCTGCTTCATCTTCTGTATTGTTCACACGTCCTTGTGCTTCTTCCTTTAGCAGATATCAATGCATATGGTTCAGTTCAATACCATCAAAATCCCTACAAATGATGTATGTACGAGTAAAGGAGAAGATCCCGTTTCTTACCAGGAGATATGTTCGATCGACACAAATGAAATGTTGATTTAACACATGATATCTTATAAGTTTCAGGGGGGGTGCTTCTGCAAATAAGAGGACAAAGGTGAGTGGACTATTTGCACAATAAGATTCACTATCCAGGCTAGATATTATATTGATAAATTGCAGAGTTTCTGAATAGAGCAACGGAGTATATACACAAATATCACTTTCAAGGTTTTGTATGAAGGGAGAGCAAACACATGACAAGCTTATAGTACAATTGGTTCAACTAGATGACCCAAAACCAAGAAACAATGGAACCACTAGCCAAGCCGGCAACCAAGAATAGAACCATCACAATCCCTGCAGTCTCCGAATGATGTATTGGCACAGCTTTGGGTGCAAGAATCATCAGAACAGTCGTCAAATACCCATTGGTCAATCCAAGAAGACACGTCAATATAGAAACTGGGATTTCAGTCCTGAAGAATTGAGGACCGTGTAAGCAAGCCAGGAAAAGGGGATAAAACATCAATCTTGCAACAGATGCAGCAACCACTAAGTTTGAATTCTCAGGGAGATAGACCGCAGGAAGACTCTTCCCCACAAGATCAAAAACATTGTATCCGGCCATCAGTAGAATTGGATACCAGTCCTTGAGGGCCTCAGAGTGCACATCCTCGGTGAGGTATCCTGGAAATATGGAAATGGTGACCAGATATATGAGCAAGATTCCGAAACCAAACCATTTGATTCTTCCAACAATTTCCCACAGAGTCGATCTCCAGGCAGATCCACTAAAGGAGCCATTCTGATTCCTCTCTTCTTTCATAGCTTGCAATTTGATCTCTTTGTAATATTGGACAATAGGAAGCTTGTCTGCTACATTATAGCAAACTAGACAGATGACCATGAATATAATACTAACAGTGAAGTAAAGATTTGCACTTTTTCTCAACCCATGAGCATCTTGTGGATACATGGCTTTGGTTATAATTCTCATGGCCGAGACGAGAACACCTGCAAGAACATAAGCACATTGTTAAAGATAGTCAGTTATTTATGGCGTGCTGCTGTCATCATCTTGTAAGAAAAACTCAAACATGAGCAGATCGGATGCAAGTTACTAGAGGAACTAGATGTGAGTAGCAACAAGCATAGACATAATTGTCACTCTCATCTCTCTGGATCAACTTTTGGTGATGTAACTAGAACAATATTTTGTCATCAGGTAATCAGAATAATTAATTATATTCAGCAACATAGCTCAACTGATTGAAAATTTCAACTTCACTGTCAAGGCTAGTGAGCAATGAGGTTGGAATCAGGTCATAAGAACAGTGTGCTTCCAGTTACCATACATGTCTTGCCTTTTGATTCAGCGTGAGCTGATGAGCTTTTCATACTGGATGACAAGTGTACACCATCCATTGCACTCTTCGAGGACCACTACTAGATCTCCCTTAGATTTCCTAGTGTGCTGTAGACTCTGGGGATGTGAATCCATGAGGCAAAACAGACAAGTCACAATCTTTTGTCAGATGCCTCTGCGTAAATTTGATTTTAATATGATGAGACGGGGTTAAGAAATTTGTTCATCGAGATAGAATACAGATAAGAGATTATGCAGGCAAGTAGGACCTCTGTCATGAAATTAACTTAGGTTGAGGTTGCGGATGGATGGGTGTTGGTGGAGGGATAATAATAAATTTGGGAAAAGCTTGGAATGGGATGCCTAAAGTATATAGTAGAAGAAATTACTATTGAATGACAGCTTCTTGATCAAAAAACATGATACATTCAGATATATTTAAATATTTTGGGTAGAATAAGTATACAATTTTGATGTTTTCAGGAGTCCTATTTCACTTATTTCAACCTATATTAAAAATCCAATTACCCGAAGTTTCACAGATGAAGAAGTTAGAAATCAGATGACATTGATCAGTCACTATTGTTTGATGATGGTCTGCGACTCCCCAGCATGTCCAGTAGGATAATCCTATGGCTCTGGAGATTAGGTCCATATATATATATATATATATATATATATATATATATATTGAAGAAGGTAAATATTGGTAAATATTATAGATAAACGATGATTACAACTAAGATCCATCCCAGATTACAAAATAGGTTATCTGGGGTCAATGATATCTATGTCAACATCTATATTTCTTTGTACAACAAAAATACTGAGGGATAGACCCTCAAAGATACGTCGATTTCATTCTCTCCATACGTGCCAAACCACCGTCCCAAAATTATTCTGAGACGGCAGTACCCTCTCCCTCCGTTGCCCTTCTGCGCTTTGACATCATTCAGGACTGCAGCAAGAGTTCTATTGTGCGCATTGGTTTGTCCAAATTTGGCCCTTTGTGCGCTCCAAATAGTCCAACTAACGTCACAAGCGAAGAATGGATGATCCCTGGACTCATCTTGGTTCCCGCATAAGCGGCACTTCATATCCTCGCAGGGGATGCCAAACCTGGTCAGCCTGTCTCTAGTAAGGAGTCTATTCCTAATCATTTTGTATAAGCACGTGGACATTTTGACTGCCGCCCCTTTGGTCCAAACCATCTCCCGCCCAGACAACCTCCGCATGATAGGGCCTAATCTGGTTCAGGACCGTACTGAACTTGAAGGTGCCTCTTTCCATGTCTTGCCAGATCCAGTAGTCCTCCATCGCTTGTCTATTAATCTCCAACGCACGAATGTCATCCGCATGAGCCGCCTCGATCAAATGGCCTTGTAGATTCCATTCGTCTTCCTGAATAAGGCTACTCACCATATCCGTAGAACCCATCAACTCATAAACATGCCATCCCTCCCTCTCGACCAAGCTAGAATGCTTGATCCAAGAGTCATGTCAAATGCTGGTTTGGGCCCCTGAGCATATCACCCTGATCAGCTTACTTTTAGCCTTGCTTATTGTCATCAACAACGCTTTAACGGTGACCGAAAAGTTTCTGCTGCTAGCCGACCAGAAGTCCCATTTCGGAAAGTACCTTCCCTTGACCCAATCAGCCCAAAGAGACTTTCCGTTGATGAATCTCTAGAACAGTTTGAGGTATGCAGTTTCCCTGAGGAGGGCCAAAGATCTCAGCCAAACTCCACCCTCCTTTTTAGGCCTACACAATTTCTCCCAACTAATAGCATGTATGCCTCATTTCCACAGGAAGTCCGCACACATACTTTCGATCTTCTTCATCGTGCCCTTGGGAAGCATAATAGCCTACAACCAGAAAATATATATATATATATATATATATATATATATATATGTTTCGTCGTAAACCTAATTGGTTACTTCCAATTACGTAAATCAATAGTTCGCGCGTCAAGCTTCGCCAGAAGCAAGCAAGACGAGGTTGACGGCTTGGCTTCGCAAAGCGGATTCAACAAGATGCAAAAGAAGATGGCGAGCAGAGCCCAGGAAAGAGGTCAGACCGTCATAGAGCAATCTTCTACTTCTAGTCGACTGCTGGCCTGAGAGAAGACAGTCTCTCCGGATGCCTTCGGTCGCCTCACTTCGACTCACTTCGCTTCCCTCTGGTGGCCTTGCTTCAGATACAGAAGTTGTTCAAACAATTACGGAAAAAAGCACGGACGAGCCACATGAAGGGAAACTTGCACGTGTGGTTCTGGCCGGGGACCCCGGTATACTGTACTAATATGTGTAGGTCCCTGTAATTCGGGAGGGGGGCATATTTCTTGTTTACAAAAATAGACTTAATTGAGGATTTCGCAGTCATAGTGTGAGATAAGGATTTGATGCCCAGTCAGCTTAGATGCCCTTTCTTTGGCGGAGATGGGATTGCGTTATGGCTTGAATGACAAACTTAGCCTTGATCATTCCTGACAGACAAAAGACTTGGTTTCCAAACGGACCAATACGCGGAGTCGCGTTGAGATCCAGGTTAGTGTCCATCTTTGATAATGCTGTTTTTTTTTTAAATGTGTACAACTGAAATGAAAATGTCAATAGGAAGAGGGGTAATATATAACAAAAATAACAAAAAAATGAGTGTTAAGGGGGATCCGGATAAATTTACATAAATTTATTTCACGAGGATAGGCTTTATCTCTACTAATATAAAGCGGCTTGGAAACGACTTAAAATTGAACAGTCTAACCGTTTGTAAATTTTCTATTAATTATATAAAAAAAACTCATTTATTCCGTATAACCGAAAATTAACTCTTTTCTTCACACACACACACACACACACACACACACACACATATATATATATATATATATATATATATATATATACCCATGATTAACAACACTTGCATGTTTTAATCTCAAAACCTAGCTTGTCTAAACTATTTAACTCTTGTATAAACTCCTAATAACTCATAATCCGTTGCCATCAATCTATTCCTCCTCCCCTAACTTAGCCACCCCGTAAGCTGACTCTATTGCCTGCCATGATGGAGCCGTATGATGCGGAAGTCTCACGTATGGTTCCCTGAGAAGGGAGTGGCTACCCCCAGTGAACTCATGGGGTTCCGACGTACCCAGAGGCCAGAGGCGAATCCTTTTTTGTGGATTCTTTGATTCCATTTCTTATATATATATATATATATATATATATATATATTAGGCACCTGAAAATATGAGGGACGGCTAGGTAGCAAGCGGTCTCAGAATCGAGCCATGATATATATATATATATATATATATATATATATATATATATATATATATGCACCTGAAAGATATAATTTCCACAACTTCTTCCCACTTAGGATAATTTGGTATTTCATGCAACCCTTTAGCCAATTAGCTTTCCAATTCAAATCCACTACTTTCCTTGTGAGATTTCCTCCTCGAACTTATCTAAAGTCCATGTTAACATTATACAATGTTTCTAACTGGTGATTGCCAACCTGTATCTTGTTGGAAACGTGGTGAGACTCGAACTGGAGTTGATCATAATATTGGACTTGGTTCATATGTCTTAAAAAGGAAATTATTTGTTAAGTCCGGAACCAATTCCACATATCTATACATCATCTTCCGACTTTCTATCCAATGTGTCACTAAACTTACTATACAACTCTCTTTATATCGTCATAAAATTTAAGATTTTTGAGTGCTCCACCGGATGCAACTCTCTTTATAACATCACCAAACTTGAGAATTTTGAGTGCTCAACCAGATGCAATATACAGCCCAACAATCTACATCTTAGCTCGTACCCGGATGAATCCGAGCAACCAAGAGATCCAACATATTGTCATCTTGATTCTTGATCCATTTGAACACATAGACAAATTGTGACATGTTCACCAATCCACACCGCTACTAGTTATGAACTACACGTCCTGCTCCACCTTGGACCTGGCAGCAAGACCCACCTTGGAAGCCAAACTGTATCATTATTGGGTGTGAACCGTACGTCTTACTCCCTCTTAGGAGCCAACTCGTATAATCCCTCCAACTTAGGTTCCGATTTAGACCAACTTATGAATATGCTCCACATAGAAGCCAACTTAGGAGGAGTTAAGTTAATTCTGATTATACGTATCATGCACTTGTCAACACAATATGTATCAAAGCAACCTACAACGCTCAATCCAATCCGACTTGTAACATTGGACTATGATACCACTTTTTGGAATACAGTGAAATCCGGACCGGAGTTGATCCATGAGGTATGATATATTGATATTTGACTTGACCCATATGACTTTAAAGGAAAATCCTTTGTTAAATACAAACCAAATCCATCTATACCTCATCCTCCCACTATCTATCTGATATGGGACTAAACTTTTTGTACAAGTGCCTTTATACCATCACTAAACTTGAAAATCTTGAACGCTCAACTGGATGCCATATACAACCTAACATATCTATGAGACATTCTTAAGTATGTTGACTTGGGCTATTGGAGTTGTCAAGTTATACCAGTCAATTATTGGAAATTGAGAAACCAAAAGATCCCAATTCAAAGGTTAAGATGAGTGCATATTATGCCCATACCTAATAAGAAGATGTAAGAAGGCATCATTCCATGACTTGATAGGATGAAAGAAGGCACTATTCCATGACTTGATAGGAAGCTTGAGCAAATGTTAGTTTTATAGTGACGAGAATCATGAAATTCATTCAAATTTTACACTGTCAACTTGGCTATGCTTTATAGAACTTAACGTAGCATCCAAATTATATTATCGACATACTTGAAATGCAACTACAAGCACATATCCCAATACCAATATGTATTGACCATATCACATCGGCTTTGGCATGTCCCAGTTCGGTACTGACTCCTAGCGATAATGGTCTTCATGGAAATTGGACTCTCATTCTTAGTCAATTTAGTAAAAGAAAAATTAAAAGAAAAAGAGAGAAAAAATAGATACAATGACTCGCTCGTGCTGAAGATCGACGTGCTACAGTGTGCTAATAAGATTCCTTATTTACACAATGTCACTGACTCACCATTTACCATATACGGAAGTTGTATATCTACAAATTGCCAACATCCATCCATCTTAATATTATTCCATCCAAAACTGTATAAATTGTTGATGAACGACTCATCAATGTTGGATATTATTCCAATTCAGAATTAGCAAGAAACAACGAAAAATACATATGATTAACTTTAAAAGTATCAAAAAAATTAAAATAATTTTCAATTATATTTTAACTTAACAAAATAAAGAACTCTGAAACTTTGACCAGAAAATGGCGAACCACCTATGTCAATACTCATTAGAAGGGTTGGACAACGATAATGTGAATTTTGACTGCAAGTTGGCTAGTTCTGTCAAGCCAGGCTAACTTAAGAAGAAATCTTCAAGCCAATATATAAGTCTTCAATTAAGAATTAAGACCCAAATTTTCTGCAGCCAATACCTCTTGCACTTTAGTGCAACCTAAGCGAATAGAGGTGTCGTATGAGAATTTGGCAATTACACATCGCCAATACTTCATGCAACCCCTATTGCATGGACTGCTCCTGGCTGCAGAAGAAATTGGCTTCAGAGGATTTGAATTCTAAGAAGTATAATAGTTTTATACTGAAGAGCTTATCTTTCCAAAGGTTAAAAAATTGGAGTAGACAACAATTTATGATGCTTAAAAGTCATATAGAAATATATTTTTTCTAGTGGGACAAAATCCATTAACTGTTGATCATGATAAGAATCTGTCCAAGATTGATTCTGGAAGACCTAACATCCTGTTTGTGTCAACGGGTTGTCAAGTCAGATTAAGGGATTACTATTACTGTTACTGCTAGTTTTATTCATTGGACTGGCATTTCTATGCTTGGACTTAAAAATAACAGAAGGGAAGTTACTGATTGGAGGCGACTGCCGTAGAAGACGACCTGTATGTAGAGCTCTGGGAACTCCCCAACAGTGCCGATGATGTCCCCCTGGACTAGAGCATAAAAAAAACCAGACAGCTTGATTGCAACCAGGTGACACCATATGCACCGTAAAGCCCCGCCCTCCCCAAATTTCATCCCTTAAACAATTCCGAATATCCTTCTTTTCCCTCGCAAAACCCTACCAGCCACACTTATAACTTGGACCTTCATTTTCCACCTTTACACCCTCCATATCATTCCAAAGGATCCAAAACCCTCTCTTTCACTGTTGTCCATAATCGAAAATCATCAAAAAAAAAACCTAAATTCAAAATTTCCCACCATTACATAAAAACCCCCAAATCTTTGACACTTTTTCATCCAAAACTGATCATCATGACATCATCATCCCCTTCCCCGATAATCAAGATTCAATCATTTAAGTAAAGGTGTTGACCATTCAGATGGACATGAAGTCTCCGGAAGCGAACAAAGGTCAACCTAGAACAAGATTTGGCTTATTAGAATATGTGGGCCTATTTTACAATCCTCAAGTGCAAAACCTAGCTTTGCTCTTGATTCGATTGCGATTATTGTGATCTTTTAGGGGTTTTACTATTGGAGTTGTTAATATTTTTTTATCTCTACTTTATTTGCGTCTATCTCATTGTTTGTCATTGCATAAACCCATCTAGGTTTCCCTTTAGTTATTATCACGCATTAATTTCCCACAAAACTTCATTATTATATAGGATTATCATATTCATTATATCTTTTCTCTTAGGATAATTTGATATCTAATGTTACCCTTCAGGTTCCAACTAGCTTTCCACTTCAAATCCATTACTTTTTTTTATGAGATTTCCTGATCAAACTAATCTAACATTCGTGTGTACATTATAGAATGTTTCCGAATCTTGATCGCCAAACTGGTATACATGAGTAATTCTCACAGTATCTGGACTTGCTATGGAGTTGCCAAGATATACCAGCAAATTCCAAATTACTGATAACTTACTACTAGAGTTGCTGAACTTCCCATAAATCCATATAAGTTCCATGTAAACAGAACCCACTGTAGTAGGTGGAGTTTTGCTTGGGCTTAGTGCTAACTGCTGATTCTTAAGTAGGAAGAATTGATTGGCCAAAGGATCCCATTCAAAGGTTAGCATGTGTTCCAATATGCTTTTCAGGCATACTATGCCCATACCTAAGGAGAAGATGAAAAAATACAGCATTCATGATATGACAGATGAAAAAAGTCAACTTCCTATGACTTGAAGGATGCCTGAGCGAATGAACAAATGTTAGTTTGACACTGATGAGGTATATTCAAATATTACATTGTCAACTGTGCACTACAGAAAAAGAAAAGGAAAGAGATACACCAAGTTGAAACAAATGTCAAGGAATTAAGCTTTATTAACCATACCGTGTAATAACAAAAGAGAGTAAGTGATCAAATATTAAACAAAATAAACTTAAACTTTAGAGAATCATTTGGTTTTTTTGCCAAGGAGTTAAATTATGGAAGTAATTTACTTATTAAGAAGATCAATGGAAAACTTTAGAGAGAGAAATTTACATTGGTTTTTATTGACATAAAGAAAGCTTGTGATAGAGTTCCTAGGGAGATGATAGGTAGGCTTTAACGAAAAAACAAGTTCCTAGTAGCTTTGAGACCATTAAGGATATGCATGAAGCTACGACGTCCGTACGAGTCATTGGAAGAGACATCAAATCATTTCCTAAAAAGTTGGAGGTGGACAATTAAGGACAAGATGAGAAAAATTTGTGGTTTGGAGACATGTGCAACATAAACTAATAGATGCTCTGGTGATGAGGAACTATGAGAGAGTCATTAAAGAATATGTTAGGACTAGAAGTAGGACTAAACTAAAATGGATTGAAGTTTTAAAGAATGGTTTGGATTCAAACAGCCAACCCAAAACTTTGGAATAGAGGCTTTGTTGTTGTAACCGTGCTCAATAGAACTTACGCTAGCAACCAAATTCTATAATCACCATAATTGTAAGTTGTAACACAACTTTGAGTTGGATAGTTTAAAACCTAGTTTATACTTAGAGATCTAATTTAACAAAAGCTTACAAGATTGGAGTAAACAACCCATTATGAATATGTTCTGTATTCTTAGATTCAAAAGTCATGACTGCCTCACAGCACTCTTATTGAGAATCAGCTCTATTCGATTTGTCTTCTAAAAATCTCAGTAAAAGAGTTTGACTGCGTCACCCAAAAAAACCTGGTTGTAGTCTAGATTGAACACCTTTTTATTTAAAGCCTGTCCATTATTAGCAAGAAGATGAATTTTACATAAACAAGCAAGGGTGCTAGACAATCTACTAAAATTCTTCAATCTTGAGACGTCGAGATTCCATGCTTGATGATGACGATGATGGAGGGTCTTGCGGCATCCCAGCCATTAGACATGAGAAGATTGAAAGGTTCTGCATATTATTTCTGTTCTGGAAGAAGAGGGGTTTCCCCTAGGAAGTACGGACAGTGCCGCCACTGTCTCATGGTTGTTCCACACTGTAGTGTCCCGCTCCTAGCGGTGCACTATATAAGGCTTGTGGCTCGATTGATTCAGTCAAAATTGAGTATGGAAAAACTTTACGGCGGAATCGATCACGGACAATGCAATGAACATTTCCAATTGATGGATCGGCTTCTGTTGAAATGAGTCCAATAGCTTTCGTTGGATTTTTTGTTGGCTTTTTTGGATTTTCGCTGATTGGTTTTGATGAATGCGTTTTCGTGATTGTTTTCGATGATTGTTTGTTTAGCCCATTTTCATCGATTGCATGCATTCATTCTAGAGAACTCTAAGAGAAATGAAGACGATAGTCTAACCAAATGTTGGTGCCAATGCAAATAGACGCGTGACCGGAGTCTGAGCGAACAAGCATCTTTTCTCTCTCGGCATTCTCTATTTGGTGAGCGGTTCTGTCCCTTCTTCTCTACTCCTTCATGCCAATAATCAATAATGTTCTCTTGTAACCTTGCTAAGTCCAATGATCAATAAAGCCACTAATGCCACAAGTTTCATACCACTATTATAAATCAATGGAATTGCATTGATAAGAGGGAAGTTCAATTATGTAACACAGGGAATGATATAATCATTGTGTCGTGGTTTGGTGCCATGACTTAGCGGTAAATTGGAGTCTACGGACTACCAATCGAATCAAATGAATAAGTATGCTGAAACGAGAATGAAAAAATATACATTGTTGCTCTGAATGTTTCAATACCTTACACTGCTATTTATGCTTATCATATAGTCGTAGATGTATTGTATGGTCATGGATAACTTGTGCACAAGGTAGTAATTTTTTCGAACGGAACATGGGGCACTGTGGACCGTTCGGCCCGGAAAAAATAGTGAGTGAAAGAAGAAAAGAAATGAACGTGAAAGAGGAAAAAACGGTGGTTCTCGCGGCCCTGTGCCCGGCTTGTTAGGAATTCGCTGGCTTAGAGATCAGAAGTAACGCTTTGGTAGCGTCGGGTATAAGCGAGACATTCATTGAGGCTTGCTACCTGCTTTGAATGGCGCATCCCACGCCCATCGAAGTCCAATAAGGCATGTCCATAGTGGTGCTACACCACAAATGACCCAGTGAGAATGAGTTGCATACTAATAATGTCTTATACAGGGGCGGTAAGAACAATCCTGTAAATTATACAGGAACGGCCATTGGCCGGGATAAGGATTCCATATGTGCAAAGCTTATATATATTTCACTGCATGAACTGTTGCCTATTGTAATGTTGCATTTATAATGTTGCCTATTTAAGTGTTGCCTTAATTAAGAAGTGTTGGTTTAGGTGAGTCGACCAGTCCTGCTCACCAATACAAGTTAAGTACTGACCCACGTCTCTGTGGGCAAACCAGGTGACCGAGATACCGGGGGCACTCAAGAAAATTAAAGATTTTATTGCAGTCTTTTCAAGCTTCTTCCTATTTCCAAAGTATTTCAAAGATTTCTAGTAGCTGCTTTCAAGTTTCCAATAAGTAATAAAGAGGCATAATGTATGGGATTAGAACATTATTTCATGTCAGCCTATCAGCCTTTCTTTTATGCAAAGCTATGTAAGCCGTTTAGGCATTTCCATTTCGGTGTTGAGAAAATTGTACTTCGTTGCAATGAATCAATAAAAGAATTGTTTTCTTCCTATATCAAATGTGTGTTTTATAATCTGCTGATGTGTTGTGGAACTGTTTACAAAAGATATTTGACACATGTGCACTTTCTTGCCTTGTACAAGTGCAACCCCAGACTTATACGGCATCACGTCCAGCAAGGACGATCAGTTCTGCGGACCCAAATGCGAGGACGAATCGGTTATGCGGAACCGGGACGTGACACACGACACAATCCCTCCAAAATACTCTAAGATAAGCCAAAATCGATGTTGTGTCTGTATATGTATTGACTCCCCTCCCCCTTAGTTATTATAGTTACTAAAATACCCTTATAAACAGATGCATCAACAATTTTAAAAAAAAATCATCAACTCAACAAATACATCACGAACGGTTTATCTTATCAACAATGAGTATTAAAGTATGAGAAAGCAAGAAGAGACATGACGCACTTGGACAAAATCATAAAACTACGGACGAGAATGTTGAAAGCAAGAAAAATGTAAAAAAAAATATATGTTATTTTATAAGACAAATAAAGGACATTTATGAATTTTTAAACAAAACACCTTGCTTAACGTCGATAACCCTCCGATTTGGAGGTTAAAATTTTTACAAAAGAAGGCTAAACAACACCCCCACTTAACCCTGTATTACTCCCCCTCCCAAATCTCGACTCTCAAATCAAGCAAAGTTTTTTTTTCCCTTAACTCTCTAAACCCTCATCCAAGTAGACCCTACGATAAGCCAAAATCGATGTCGTGTTTGTATAGCGACTCCCTCTTAACATTGCGGGTTCCACTAACAACACATTGAGCAATCTCTACTCCAAAATAAAGTTTTTTTTCTTCCCACCACCCAACGGACAGCGAGGAAAAGAAGTGCTTTCCAAGGGCTCTTGATAAAGGCACTACAAAATTCACTCGGGGTAGCCCAAATTTTCACCATTGATAATTACAAATTTGTCACTCCCAAAAATTACTCACCGGGCTGACCACTTCCATTTGATTTTTTTTATAATCAAGACTGTCAAAATTTTGACAGTCCTACCAATTGTAAGGACTGTCGAAATTTTAATAGTCATAACAATTGGTAGAATTGTCAAAATTTTGACAGTCCTAAATATATATGTTGATTTTTTAGGACCGTCAAAATTTTGACAGTCCTTCCAATTTTGACAGTCCTTCCAATTGGAAGGACTGTCAAAATTTTGACAGCCCTCCACGACGCTGGAGTTGAGGACCGGGGGGGTAGCGGCGGAGGAAGGAGGGAGGGGCGAGCGGCAGACGCTCGCGCATGACCTCGACGGTGGCGGGGAGCTCCAGGCCGTCGAGCTCGTCGGAGAGGATGCCGAGGCCGCGGAGGAAGTCGTAGACGCGGGAGCGGGTCTCGGCGGAGTCACGCTTGAGCTGGGCGAGGGTGGGACGGGGGTAGAGGGGGGTGGGTTCGGGTTGTGGATCTTGCGCGGAGGCCGAAAGGGGGGACGAGGCGGAGGAGCGGGAGGGAAAGGAGGCGGCGGGAGACGGGAGAGGAGACGGAGGCGGCGGCAGGAGACGGCGGTGGAGGACGGGGGAGGAGGCTGCTGTTGTGTGCGGGGACGCCGGCGGATGGTGAGGGCGGGAGGGGGAGTAGGAGGAGGGAGGTGAAGAGGGTGAGCAGCCCTAGTAAAATTTGGACTAGTCTTAGTAAAAAAAAATTATATCTAGGGTACCCCAATATTGGGCTAGCCCTGAGTGTACTTTATAGCGCCTTTATCACAAACCTTTCCAAGCTAAGAAGCGCAGGACAGTCCAACGATGGCGTGGCGTGTCAAAAATCAAGATTCATGGATGACTATTGGTACTAAAATAATGAAATAACAGGAAAACCGAGAGTACCGACCGGAGGCGGCCGTGCCGGAGAATACGGCCTGCATGTAGCGCTCTGGGAGCTCGCCGGCGGCGCCGATGACGCCTCCCTGGACCAGAGCATCAGCGATTCCCGACAGCGCCACGGCAGCAACAGTGACGTCATAGGCGCCGTAGATCCCCGTTCTCCCCTTGACGAACAGCGCGTCCATTATAGGCACGACGAGGAGGGAGGCGACGAACAGGGAGAGGCCCGCGTTGATCCGCACCGACGCGGCGGAGCGGTGGGCCCCGTAGCCGACAACGACGACGAGGAGGACGAGGAGGCCGGCGAGCATGTAGGCTACGGAGAAGACGCGGTCGACGGGGGCGGCCGGGTAGAGGTAGGAGAAGTAGTCGACGGCGGTGACGAAGGCGTTCCACGGGAGGAGGAACCCCGCGCCGAGGAGGAAGTAGATCAGGTACGCCACGTGGAAGGAGTCTTCCGGCGGCGGCGAAGGCGGCGGGGGAGGACGACGAGGGGCCTCGTCGGCGTCGACGACGACGGCGAGGAGGCTCCGGCGCTGGTCGGCGTCTTCTCCGTCGACGCCCATGATTTTGGTTTCGTCTTCCTCCTGGTTTCTCGGAATTGAATCTGTGGATTGGGGAATCTACGAAAGCATTGATCTACGAGGAGAGAGAGAGAGAGAGAATTGGAGCATGTTAGGCAACGGAGGGTTAGGTTTGGGTGGGGTCACCTGACGGCAAAGGCATGAGCCGCATGCGGAATTATTAGTCTTAATTAAGACTTTTGTTAAAGACATTACGAAATTTATTTATTTTGTTGGCCTTCGATAAAGGCATCGAAAAAAAAAACTTAGAACAGACCAAAATTTTACTCTTAATAAATTATAATTTATCACTCCAAAAGTTGCTTAAGGCTGTCTATACCCATCTATATAAGTTACAACTATTTGCTTAAGTCCCAAAATATAAAAAAATAAAATAAAATCTGATTCCATCATTCTCTCAAGTTCCAAAACCTAAACCTAAGTAGGAATTGGATTGTTGTGGTCCCAAGTTGAAGAAAATTCAGACTTGGAAGAAAATTATTTCTTAAATTTGGTATGTTTCGATAAATAAAAAAATTTGAGTAGGAGCCATGTACGAAATTATCCTATTGGGTACGCATCCTATTGGGGGTATTCAAGTTGGACAAGGTGTGCTAATAAAATACATAATTGAAAAAGTATACAAGTGTTCCTTGCAAGAGAATGGTTGAGAAATTTTGGTGATTACAAGAACTGAAACAGATAAAGGAGGCAATATCTTAGCGGTATTTTGTATAGTATCCTAGGTAGCAAGTGTCGGGGAGTGAAGCATGTCCATGACCTAGAAATATAGTATATTACTAGTATTTGGTAACCCTCAGTATTAAGAATATCTTGACTATGTTGATGATTAGTGAATGCTTAGTGTGTGATGGATTAGGCCACAGGTGGAATAACATGTTATTCCGCAACAGTAGAGGGAGACACCCCAGCATGGCAGAGACTGATTTCATGATAGTTAAGAGACTATATCCAAGTATGATTTCTCTTTCAGTAGAATGGTAGGATTGTATGTTATAAGATATATACTATGTTAGACTGTGATTGACGGGGTTTGACCATAGTAAGATTTGTATGAATAGGATATGAATGGCCTAAGAGAGAGGGTTGAGAGGGTTGAGAGTTTTAATTTCAAGGACGAAATTCTTCTAAGGGGGGTAGACTTGTCACTACCACATTTTCTAGGAAAGAAAATTTTAGTCTTTTAGTAATTAATTAAATATTGTGCATGTTAAATATTTATTTATTGTATTATTTATTTATGGTTAGCATGTTAGATTTATTTTTGGACTTGTGTTAGTGGACCTAACTAGTTTAGTTTAGACTCATGGACCAACATTTAATTCGAGTTAGAATTGAGCACAATAATTAGAAGCCCAATCATTAGGAGGAGGATTAATTAAGTTAAACCCATTAAACTAGAACCTTCCCTCATTAATTAATTTTTTCATGAGAGGCTCCAAGGGTTATTTTAGACTTTACATAGTAGCTTGAGGGAGGGGGCAAGTGAGGCATATATAAAGGGGATAAAAACTTTCTCTCTCTTTATTTTTTATTCCAAATCTAGATCTAGAATTTTTTTCAACCAAATTCCATCAAATTTCTACCAAATTTCAACCAAATTCCTTCCCAAATCATCATTGGAGACTAGTAGAGCAAGGATTTATAAGGAGAAAGCATGGATCTACAAAGAGGAGCAAGGATCTACAAGTTGAAGGCTCATTTTACCAATTTTGGAGGTTTTATTGGAAATTCATCTCCCAATAGGTATAATTCAGTTTTTTTCCTTAATTTAGGTTATAAATATGAGATTTAACTATGAGAAATTAACCAATATACATAGGCTACCCATAGGATTTGGTTTTGTGTTCATAGGAGGCTTATTAAGAAAGTTATGGTACTTTTTGTGTCAATTTTGGGGAAATTTCGAGATTGACATTTGTTGTGTGTGTCAATTGGTCCTATAAATCAATTTGGCATATGCTTGTGTGTTTGGGGCTAGTGTCGTATCCACAATTGGGTACATGTAGGTCGTATCCCAATAATTTGGTGATACGTGTTGATTTGGGAGTTTTTTCCTCCGACACAAGGCTTTGTGCATGTCACATTTTGACACAGACACGTAGAATTGTGTTTGACTCTTCTTATTGTTCATAAATAACATATTCGACTTGCTCGTGTCCTTCGGGGTACGTTTGGATGTGTGGTGAACTCGTGTCGCAAGCGTATCCTAGATCTAGTGGGATACGGGAGCGATGCACTCCATGTGTTTGTGCAATTTATTTCTAGATCTATTTCTAAATTGTTCTTAGTCTTGGTGATGTGTATATATATATATATATATATATATATATATATATATATATATATATATATATATATATATATTTATGTATTTGTGTGTCATAGATCTATATATCTAGGTGTTATATATTTATGTAGCTATTCTCTACATATGTAGTAGCTTTTAAATGTAGTAGTGTATATATATATATATATATATATATATATATATATATATATATATATATATATTACTATATTATGTGTTGTTCTACTATAGGTATTATTGTGGAGATGTATATATATATAGAGGAGCATGTATATATAAATAAATATATGTAGCTAGTATATATTTTAGTATATACTATTGTGTATATATATTAATATATTTAGAGAGAGAGGGAACAACAACATATAGCGACAGCAACAGCAGTAATAGCAATAATTATGTTATATTATAAAAATAGATACTATATATATATATATATATATATATATATATAGTATTAGCATATAGGTATATATATTCCTAATTGATATTTATGTATTAGTATACTATATTTTAGTAGTTGTAAGTAAGTTAGTTGGTTAGTAGTAGTTAGCTAATATTTATTAGTAGCTTGATATTTATATATTTAATTGTTTAGATCTATATATATATATATATGTACTAGTATCTCTAGTTAAGTATTATATATATAGATATGTGTACATGTATATGTGTATTAGTGGTTAGTGATTAGTTAGTAGTTGTATTAGATTGATATATATATTAGTCATTAGTAAGTTGTATTAGATAGATATTTATTAGATTGATATATATATTAGTCATTAGTAAGAGGTTCAGCGGGCTGTCAACGAGGGATGGGAGGATGTTGTTGTGATGTGAAGTCAGGGTCGGGGTCATGTGCTCCGGCGGTGAGGGGAGTCATCGTGATGCTCGGGGACGATGCCGGCGTTGCTGGCAGCAGGGGAGCTCAACATGGCGAGAAGGCTGTTGTCGTTGGTAACGGACTCGACGGAGGAAGGAGGACAGGGAATGATGGAGGGGGAGATGGCGGCTCGTGGTGGTCGGGTTGTGGAGGTCCGGCGATGTAACGATGGAAGGTGGTCGAGTAGCAGCAGTTCAGACGATCGGGGTCGACGCTGGTGAGCGGCGGAGAGGGAGTCGTGATGGTGGATGGCGAGTCGTGTCGAGAGTGGAGGATGACGGCGAGGGTCGTGGCCGGGGCTGAAGGGAAGTCGACTGCTGCTCGTCGACCCGACGGTCGGGTGGTGGAGAACTCGACGGAGAACGGCTCGGGAAGAAGACGGCGGAGGGGAAGGTCCAGCGAGGTCGGGTGGCTGGAACTCCGACGAGGTCTACAGGGACTGGAGGAAGGTGATGGAGGAGATGATGAATAGGAAAGGGGAGGGGTGTAGTCGGCTAGGAACTTGGGGTTTAGGTTTAGAAAAAAATGAAGAGAAGGGAAAGTTGTATATTTATATGTAGAATTAGAGTGGGGTATTGACCTAGGTAGTTGGGATGGTCAACATCCTACTTGGGATGGGCTTGGTTTTACATGTAGATGTTTGGAGGGCTAGGATTTGCATTGTTTGAAATGCATGGCTAGGATTAGATGAGAGGGGTGATGTTGAGTGCTACACACTCCAAAAATTATAAAAAAAATTCACATGACCAAATAATGAAGGAAAAATGGTTTCTTCATGTATTGTCCAATGGTGTGGACGCCTTAATACGCTTTTGCATAAAAGTGCCCAATAATCAGAAAATTGCACGATGATGGAAATTGAATTAATTTAATTAAAATAATTATAATTGGTGTTCTAAAATTAGTTAGAAGTACATGGGGCTAATTAGGTGGAACACAAGTGTCATGGACGTAGAGGACTCAAGATAGAATATTGTCATAATTTGGGTTGCATAAAAAGGGTCAAGATTGTGTCTCCAATTTCGATTGGAACGCATAAGGATACAAAGTTAAATTTATTGAAAATTAAATATAAACGTCTGCGACGAATATTATGCGACTAAAATGTAGTACAAGAGAGCATAATTATAAGTTACACAAAGATCAGAATAGATGACTGGCACGTCTAGAATAAGGGTATAAAATTTGTAGGAAGGCAATGGCTAGTGTAGTGCTCCAATTATCGAAGCAACGGTAAGGTGCACTAAGTGATATAAATATTATAAAATTATCTAAAACACAGTATTCTATCTCTAATTGGATTCAAACTAGCCCTAGTCTCTCTATCTAAGCCAATCAGGCCTAATTTTGGATGAGAGAGTTTACAATCTACCCAATTTATAATAATTTCGTCCTCAAAATTAAAATAAGGCATGGTTTTCTCTATCTAATCTTACTTGATTACAATCTAAAAGAAATTTACCTCAAGTTAACAATGCAACTTCTACCCAACTTAGAATTTACCCATCTATTATATAAGGCTTATACATTTAAGAAAATTATTTCTCAAATTACTTAGTTGTGTTATTCAATCCTCAAAAATTTCAACACCAATATATCACATATGATATGCCCTAAATTATAAAGGATAGTCACAAGATAATGTGATCAGCCTATGGGGTATATCTAGTACTATCCGTATACCAACGTATACCAAGCACGAGCATTCATCTTTCCAAAATAGGGGAAGACGGAGAACAATAATACAAAATTCAAGGTGGAGGTGATAGAATACAAGTACGGGATTCAAAGGGATTAAAGAATTTCAAAGGGAGTTGTCAAGGCAATTGTGGATTAAAATCATATTTTGGTAGATTTCTATTCACATGCTCATATTAGTACAGTTATGTAACTGATAAGATATGCTCGGACATATCTAAAGGCAAGTATATTCGTCTAATATGCTAAGCCAACTATATCTCAATCCATGTAAAGTAGTTATGCGAAGGGCGAACCAAGCGTACTAAGGTTGATCAGACCATAATACACTGATTCTGATTTAGACAATGTATTAGTGTGGGCCCCCAATAATACATATGTCATGAATAAGCTCGATAAAAGAATAAGCTTGCAAAACTAGGCTATAATAGCAGCATAAGTCGAGGTAGTACAGAAAGTATAAGTACGCTAGATTATGATGAGTAAAAGTACAAATTACGTGATTTGAAACTAAAGGATAATCAAAAAAATCATAATCTAAATTAACAACTCAACTATCAAGTTCTAACTACTAAGCACATAATTTCAAAATTCAAGATTAACAACTATAAATCTAGAAAACTATATATCCTAACATAAATGAAAATTACTTGGCCTACAATCAAAAAAGTTAGGTGGCACGAATTGAAAGATGAAAGAAAATTTTAGTCGTCGCACAAATAACGAGTGTTAAGGTTTCAGAGGAACAAGATATGAATTTAGAATGAGCGACTCTTGATAATATCATAGTTTTCTAAGGGGAAGGTGGTATGCTAAACTCTGTGTTCGAGGTGTGATCAAGAGAAGTGTTATATTCTTTCCTCTTGGCTTCCCTAGGCACTGTTCTGCTAATATCAAGACAATGATCTAAATTTATAGTTCTAATATTATCTCAATATGAAAGTTAGGTTTAGTCCTAATGTTCAACCTTTGATTTTTATTGGTTCCTCAATACTAGGGTCAAACAATATGGTCAAATATCTTACTAACTCTAGTCGTGTCTATACTACTCTCAAGTCCTTCATAAATATATCAAGGGATAGTAGTCAATTTAACCTACAGGTAAGGGATGCTAGGGTTCATTAGGTATTCTAATTTAGTGATGTGTTAATATCCTAGTTGTATTCTTAGTAGGAATATTACCCTAATTATTATCCTAATAACAAGGACTCATATATTCTATCATAAGTCTATACTCAAGGAGCTATTAGGGAAGCACATAAATCAAGCAGGATGCAATTATTTAAATAGAACAGATTGAAAGAAATGAGAGTCATAGTCAATTGTGGATGAGATCCTATATTCTAATTCTATGTGCAGGCTTGCTCGGCACAGTAACGTAACCGAGATAATATACTCTCGACCTGCATGGGCCACCACAAAAATATGTCATGCCCCAGTCCCAAAATACGTAGGACTAGGAATACGTAAGCATGCCAGCCGTATGTATATGACAACTCTAATATATGGATACCATAATATATACGTACGCTGTAATATGAATATTAACTCACATATGGTATCTATATAATCGTAAGTCACAGAAATACTAATCTCATCCACACAACAAGTCATAGAAAAGTAATAACTAAACTAGAATAATGAGTCTAAATCATCCAAAATTAATAGTCGGATGGAGACAAATCTACTACCAATGACTATATCAATACTAAAATGAGAGAAAATGGTAAATCTTCAATATAAAATAAGATGATGATATAAAGGTATCAGCGAAGCGATCCATCGCTAGAGATAATCAAAGACGCTTAGAAGGTAAGACCTCCTCGGCCGAAAATAATGCGTCAGGTCCTGGCCCGTACACCTGCGAATACTCCTGGTCGTCTATACCTGGCAAGGGACCAGGTCTTCAGAGGGACATAACAAGATACATAGAAGCATGCCAATTTGAATACAGTAAACATGCATAATAGACAGAAAATATATAAGTACGCTGTACAAGACAATCTATATGAATGCATAATGAGGACAACTTTTCGACGTATGGGCATGGGTAGGCTACTCGATCTAATCTCACAACTCATACGCACGTCAGTGACATCATCAATCGATATACCGCGAGGTTAGCGACCATCGTGACTCCATCAGCTGACATACCGTGAGGGTAGCGACCATCGGACACGACTACCATAGTGCGTGCTAGTTACTACGGTTTATAGTTACTACGGTTTACTAGAGTGGTTATAGGCTATACGCCTACTGATTGTCCTCCCTTCCCCTGATACTAGGTGTCAAGTATGTGTCAACATATATAATATATAATTTTGACTGAAAGAAAATACACATGCAATAAATATATGGAAATATAATAAGCATGCAAAGTACTGTAAGCAATTTGGCAAGGTATCTTGCCTGATAAAAAACTGCGTAGTACCAATAGTCTGCTCCTGGAGTCTCGCAGAACAATCCAATGGTCCTCGGGATACGTGCACAGGGCACGAGGATCGAGGGTGACTACTACAGGTTATCTTCGGCGAGGGTGACGGGTTCACGATAACGACGATGATGTCGATGTTGATGATAATGATGGTGATAATTAAGGTAATTAGGTTAATGACAATGGTGATTAAGGTGATGATGATGATGATGATTAGGGTGATAATAATGGTTAAGGTGATGATGATAGGGATGATGAGAGGATGATGATGATGTAGGTTATGATGGTGATGAAGATGATAATGGTGAACAGGGATGACCGGAGTCAGAGGTCAGTCGAGGAGATGTCGAGGGTTGCTAGAGGCTGGTTGTGGTCGAGTTCATCATGCTCTGGCGGGTTTAGGCGACTGGGAAGAGGTTCAGCGGGCTGTCGACGAGGGATGGGAGGATGTTGTTGTGATATGAAGTCGGGGTCGGGGTCGTGTGCTCCGGCCGTGAGGGGAGTCGTCGTGATGCTCGGGGACGATGTTGTAGTTGCTGGCAGCGGGGGAGATCAGCGTGGGGAGAAGGCTGCTGTCGTTGGTAACGGACTCGGCGGTGGAAGGAGGACAGGGAATGATGGAGGGGGAGATGGCGGCTCGTGGTGGTCGGGTTGTGGAGGTCCGGCGATGTGACGATGGGATGTGGTAGAGTACCAGCAGTTCAGACGATTGGGATCGACGTTGGTGAGCAGCGGAGAGGGAGTCGTGATGGTGGATGGCAAGTCGTGTTGAGGGTGGAGGATGACGGCGGGGGTCATGGCCGGGGCTGAGGGGAAGTCGACTGCTGCTCGTCGACCCGGCGGTCGGGTGGTGGAGAACTCGGCGGAGGACGGCTCGGGAAGAAGACAACGGAGGGAAAGGTCCGACGAGGTCGGGTGGCTGGGACTCCGACGAGGTCTACAAGAACTGGAGGAAGGTGATGGAGGAGATGATGAATAGGGGTGTAGTCGGCTAGGAACTTGGGGTTTAGGTTTAGAAAAAAAAATAAAGAAAATGGAAAGTTGTATATTTATATGTAGAATTAGGGTGGGGTGCTGACCTAGGTAGTTGGGTTGGTCAACATCCTACTTGGGATGGGCTTGGTTTTACTTGTAGGTGTTTGGAGGGCTAGGATTTGCATTGTTTGAAATGCATTGCTAGGATTAGATGAGAGGGGTGATGTTGAGTGCTACACACTCCAAAAATCATGGAAAAAATTTACATGACCAAATAATGAAGGAAAAATGGTTTCTTCTGTATTGTCCAATGGTGTGGACGCCTTAATGCGCTTTTGCATAAAAGCGCCCAATAATTGGAAAATTGCACGACGACAAAAATTGGATTAATTTAATTAAAATTATTATAATAGGTGTTCTAAATTAATTAGAACTACATGGGGCTAAAATTAGGTGGGACACAAGTGTCATGGGCGTAGAGGACTCAGGATAGAATATTATCATAATTTGGGTTGCACAAAATGGGTCAAGATTGTGTCTCCAATTTCGATTGGAACGCACAATGATACAAAGTTAAATTTATTAAGAATTAAATATAAACGTCTGCGACGAATATTATGTGACTAAAATGTAGCACAAGAGAGCATAATTATAAGTTACACAAATGTCAGAATAGATGACTGTCACGTCTAAAATAAGAGTATAAAATTTATAGGAAGGCAATGGCTATTGTAGTGCTCCAATTATCGAAGCAACGGTAAGGTGCACTAAGTGATATAAAATATTGTAAAATTATCTAAAACATAGTGTTCTATCTCTAATTGGATTCAAACTAGTCCTAGTCTCTCTATCTAAGCCAAGTAGGCCTAATTTTGGATGAGGAGGTTTACACATCCGCCTTAGTGGAGTGCAGTATCTGACCTATTATAAATAATATCGAGCCACTGTTTCACTTTAGAAATATTGGAACCGCTAATACCGTGATCTAGTGCAGTGGTCCTATGGGAAACTGGTATAATTCGTGAAGTTTCGGTTGGTTAGCTCATGTTCGGTAATGGCGTGATCTGAGGATACCTATTATGCATTATTATGAGGTAACCTCAGGCTCCACAATTAGTAAGCCGTACAAGTGATTGTCCGATCTTATTAATTGGACTTGATTGTGATTGTATTATTCTGTTAGTAGCCTAGGGAAATGGACTATCATAGTGTGATAGATTCAACCATTGTCCTTGTTTGGTTGAAGGGTTGGGCCTTTATGCTAGGATATGCCATGGACCTAAGTTACGACGCGGAACCTATATATATTATTATATATTTATTGCTTGGGTTTTTGTTTCTCTATTTCGTGCTTCCATTATAGTACTTGTTATTTGGGGTCTAACCCCACTGGTTTTGCATGGCCAAGTTTTGAGCCAGCACCCAATGATCCAACATACTTTCTCCCGATCCATGGCGTATATCAAGAACATGGTCGCCGAGGATAATGAGTGAGTTTTCTTCTTTCCTGCTCGTCATTGTACATTTTACTTATTTTAGGCGTTTAGCCACCGACACCTGTTAGCCGGCACGTTTGGATATTAGTTTCTTTCCATGACTGTATATAAACCAGACTACAGCTGTAATACTGTCATGTACTTTTATTATTCCACCAGTTTTTTTTATTTTTGACAACTGGTCTCCATAATATTTTGATGAAAGCTTTTGGGACCCTTATTGCTTTATCATATATACTCTATGATTACCGTTTCTTGTTTGATTAATTGAGACATAATTGTTCGTGTGACCCTAAATGACCTGATTGTTGCATGCACCCCCTTGTCTAGTTACAGCCGTGATCGTTGTACGACGTATAGTACCTTGTACGGGGTAGCTGGCCGTGTCCGTCTTCGTATTCTGGTACTGGGGTATGACAAGGTTTTAGTGGTGGCCCATGTAGGTCTGTTCTACAGACTTGTGGGTGTCATGGTCATAGGAGTCTCAATCAAACATGATCCTTCTTGAAATTCTGAATTCGTCCTCTTTGATTCTCAGCTTGAATTTTTTTCCAGATTAGTTACTTCCTTGTTCCTTCTCATCGTGTACTTGATGTTCTTGTGCTTTTCTTTAGGTTTTCCCCTCCCCCAGATATTGCAGCAGCAAGAGAGGAAGAGTTGGCTGTGGAACGAGGTCCTGTAGAACCCCAACCAGGGATCCAAGTTGAGCCCACGATAAATACGACAGAGCAGCAGGCTCCAGATGTTTTCGTACCTCCCCAGTACCGACAATACTAGATACCTGGCCTTTCTAGAGATTATCTGAGAAATTTTAGGGCTACCCAACAACATTAGATGGTGGTTCAGCAGCAACAACATCAGGAACAGCAACGTCAACAGCTTCAACAACAAGAACAGAATGTCATATTGAACTAAGGGTTGTAGACGGCCTTGAAACAAGAAGGGAGAGTAGATTCTAGGGCATCTGTTAGGTTTTGTAGAATGAATTCCAGATATTTTGATAGAAAGGCCATTACAACAGATGATTGGCTCCAGGATATTGAGACTATTTTGGCAGCAGCTAAAGTTTCTGTTGAGGAACATGCTGACCTAGTTAGCTTGCAGCTCCAGAATTTTGCAAGAGATTGGTGGGCCACGATGGAGGTAGGATTGAGGCATCCTATTTTGTGGGACAATTTTAGAACCCAGTTCATGATGAAGTACTTTTGGATTGTGGCTCAGTGCGAGCTACAACAGAGATTCACCAACCTCAAGCAGGCAGAAAGGACAATAGATGGTTGCACGACGGAGTTTTATTGACTGAGTAGGTTTGCTCCAACCATGGTAGCAACAGAGTTGGAGAGAGCGATCAGGTTCCAACAGGGACTTCACTTAGAGATCTTACACATGGTAGAGGTGCATGATTATCAGACCTTCTAGGCCGTATTAATAACGGCCAAGAGGGTTAAGCTTACCTTTCAGAGGATGGCATCAAGAAGAGTAGACCGGAAGAGGCCTCATGGACAGAAAGGAAGATCCAGTACCACGAATGTCAGCACCATCCCCTGATATTTGCATCCATGACATGACACATAGGAGGCCAGTAATCTCGACAATGATAGCATCTACTCGACAGCAGTAACCGAGGTAGCAACAACAACAACAACAACAGCGACGGGGAATGCCGATGAGTTATTCGTATTGTGACAAGGGAGGTCATACCCGAAATATTTGCCGGGCAGTGAATGGACTATGCATGAGATATGGAAGCTCTAATCCTTGGGTTGTCATTTGTCTAATGATATAGAGGCCAGGAGGGCCAGCACAACAGTTTTCTGCATTGCCGGCTAAAATGGCAGTGTAGCAAGGAGGACCAGCAGTAGCGGTACGACCAATAGCTCAACGTCCATTGCCGATGCAGGCTCAATTGTACTAACAACTAGCAGCAGGAACAACAGAGACCGCAACAATGATACCAGGTAAGGCAGCAGCAGGGAGCTAGACAAGGCTAAGGGCAGGCGTTTGTAGAAGCATGAAAATCATGCAGGCCGCATAAGAGCTCATGCACCCCCAATATGAAACTAAGCCGCATCGAAGCCGCACAGGACCTACGTGACCAGAATAGCCAACCGCATAGGTGGCCCTCATGCGGCCTGATCATCCTCAGAGTACGGGGGCCAAATAAAAGAAATATTGATCAAAATAAAAATAAAACAAAAAGTTCATTTGCAGAAGGGGGTTACAACATGTAGCCATCAAGGTCCAAACAAAATACAAATAAAAAAAGGAAGACGCGATCAATCAGATGAGCCGCGAGCCTCACGAAGCACAACCGCGACATCCTGGAGCTAACGTATGCCCATACGATAAAACTGGTGGCGCATTCCTTCCCTCTAATCCAACGTATCCCACTCCTCTGGAGTTAGGGGCAGCATGGCGAAGTCCGGAGTGGACCTCAGAGGCCTAGCAAGAGACTCCAAAGTCAACCCCAACAAGGAAAGAAAGCTCTCAGCATCAGACAACTCACCCTCGTCCCGTGCCCTCCGTCCAGGCAGAATCACATGACAGCCGGCGAAGAACTGAAAGCTCGTCCCTCACGAGACCCTCCAAGTCTAGACCCTCCGATACCCGAATACTAAGATGTAGCAGGGAGGAGACGATGAGGAAGCGAGGCGGGTGGCCAGGGTTCCCAACTAGAATGTCCCTTGGATGACATGTTTCATGAAGTGGAACACGACGAACCACGACAGTGATATTTATAAAAGAGAACGACGGTTCGCGTGATGAAAATAATTGCAATGATGAACCTAGAAAGGGCAAATCTGACGGTTTGGCTTCCAAAAAGTTTGAATACAGCTAATGGTTAAGTGCCCAAGAAGTCTGTAAGAAGGCGATTAAGCTTTCCAAAATGGTTGAGCTAAGTCTTAAAAGTGCCAGCTTGGCAGCACGCGTTCATGCGTCCAACAGCCATGCACCCCTAAAAGAAGGCTCAAATCAGGCCGTAGAGTCACCCTACGGCCCAATAAGACAACATTCATTCATCCCAATCAGGCGAAATGACTTTGGCCGTAGATGGACCTGACGTGGCATCCTGACAACCGGATCACCTCGGGCACAGAATCCTGACAAAAGGATCTTTTGAACGCCTCAAAATACGTATATAGACTAAACGACAAAAGTCTTACATCAGCGTAGAATATCACTCTCGACGGGGAGCAACGCCCCATGGACAACACAACAAGGGCCTCATGCATCCCAGACTCCATGTGTTCTATATGTCACTGGCCCCATGTGTCCTAGAATCCATGTGTTCTATGTGTATCTTGTCCCATGCATCCCCGACTTTATGTGTTCCATGCGTCTCTGGTCCCATGCGTCCCAGACTCCATGCAGTCCAAGTATCTCTGGTCCCATGGATCCCAAACTCCATGCGTCTTATGTGTCTCTAGCAATATGTATTTTAGACTCCATGAAGACCAAATCTTACTATTATAACAAAAGTGATTTTCTCCAACCAAGTGTGGACTATGTGTCAAGCTGACCAAGTTACGCCCACAAAGGATGAGAACCACCCAGATTTTCAACAATGGAAAATCCCAACAAACACCTACGTAGCATCTTGACCTGCTCACGGTTACAGCTGCACCATGTTAAGAAGGGACACGTGGTACCCTCCAACATCTATGTGTCCCAACATATGCGCACCCAGGGATGACTATAAATAGTAGGGTACCACACCCATACAAGAGGTTGCCTATATGTGAACTGTCACTACCCGATTCTAGAAAATAGGGTTTTTTTTTATTTTTATTTGTTAAATTGTGTATTGTTTTAATTAATTATATTTATATTTAATTAGTGATTGTATTATTTTTCTATTGGTTGTTTTAGGGTTTTGGCTAGTCTGGACCCATGTTAGACCCTAGTGGACCCATGTCCGACCCAACCAATACCCTTATGAGGCCTATTTTTGGGTTTAGAATAATTATTATATTTTTAATAAGTTAGTTGGAGTAATTAGGAGTTAATTTGAGTTCTTTTGGAACCCCAAACCCAAATCCCAATTAGCATGACTAATTAGGAGGGTTTTTTAGTCATTTCCATCCATATAACCCTACTTTTTACACTTGGCCGGCCCCCTTTTAGCACCTGGACAACAGCCCCCCCTTCATTTCTCTATTCATTTTCTTTATTTTCTTCTCCACTCTCCACTCTTTCTTCTTCCTTCTTCTTCCAATTTCTCATTCCAAGTAAGTGTTTCTTCATTTCTTCTCTTCCTTCTTCTATTTCTTCCATGGATGTGAACCCTAACCATTTGATTTTCCCTAACCTAGGTATGTAGAGCCTAGACTTAGTGTGGAGGCTTGATTTGGAGGCTTGAGGGTAGTGATTTCAAGGGTTTTGGAGACTTTGGCCTTGGGATTCCAACTCCCAAGAGGTAAACCCTAACTTTCCTCTTAGTGGTTGCTATTATATAGTGTAATTAGTGGTTTAGAACCTTCTTAGACCATAAGGCTACCCGTGGGAGGAAATTAGAACTTGTTTGGTTGTGTTTGGAGACTTTGACATTAGTTTTTGTGTCAATTTTGGGTGAAATCCGAGATTGGCCCAATTTTGGGTAAAATCCGAGATTGGCCCAATTTTGGTTGATGCCCTAGGTTAGACGGACCTAGGTAGATGTGCTTGGGTGTCTTGGGGGTAAGTACGTGTCTCCGTTCGGACACGTGAAGTCGTGTCGCGAAGAAATGGGTGTTTCGGGCATTTTGGGGGTTTTCGTCGTCGTAGGTTCTATGTGCATGCGCGTTTTTGATACGGACCTAGAATCGATGAGTTAGCATTTTTTCTAGGATCTAGACATTGATTAGAACCCATGGATAAATTTTGGGCCGATTTCGAGTAGGTTTGGTGTGCATTTCACGAGGTTTTGCGAACCGCACACCACGTGTTCGTCAAAATGACCGAATGGCCATTTCGACTTAGTTTCTTGGTTTCGGGCTCGTGCGCGCGTTGGATTAGCTTCGGGGAGTATGTGCTAGAGTTTTCGGATTGTATTATATATATATATATATATATATATATATATATATATATATATATATATATATATATATATATAATTATTGCTGTTTGGGTCGTTGGGCGTGTGTTGTGTGTTGTGTTTTGTGTTGTGTGTGTAGTGTTTATATATGTATATATGAGTTTATATATATATGTATGTGTGTCTATATATATATGTGTGTGTTTGTATATCTATATGAGTGTGTGTATTTATATATATGTGTCTGTGTACATATATGTGTGTGTGTGTATATATATATATATATATATATATATATATATATATATATATATATATATATATATATATATATATATATATATATATAGTTAGATATATATGAGTTTGGGTATGTGTATATGTGTATGTGTGAATATATATATATATATATATATATATATATATATATATATATATATATATATATATATAAGCTCATATGTTTGTATATATATATGGTAGCCTAGATATATATACCTAGGTGTATATAAGCTAGTTAGATAGCTAGTTAGCAGTGTTAGTGAGAGATGGGTGGATATCTCAATACCTTGAGATATCAAGGTATCTCAATACCTTGAGATACCCAAGGTATTGAGTATCGAGCGAGGTTTTTGAGCAATTGCCTAGGAATAGGATTAGAGTTGCTTTTATATGTATTGGTGTATATAATTACGCGTGCTAGCATAGGTTTTAGCGGGTATAGGCGGGGTGCGTAGCTTAGGTAGAGGTATCGGATACCGTGGGTATCTCGGTATCTCGAGGAGGCGAGTTTGAAGGTTTACTAGCTTAATGAGCTTGTTTTGACCTAGAATTTTAGGGGTACCCTAGTTTGACCTAGTGTTGACCATAATTGCCCTCGTTGACCGTAAAAGTCAACGTTTGACCTAGTTTTGACCTAGAGTTGACTTTTTGGACCCCCCAAGTTGACTTTTTGACCCAAATTGACCCGTTCGACCTAGAATAACTCTAGAACCTTATTTTTAGTTATTTTATATCAGTTTAACTCTTTAGAACCCTGTTTAATCTTGCTTTTCACAATAGGTTCTTGCAACGCCAGTCCGGATCTCGATCCTCATCAGTTGCTCAGGACGTCAGGCGAGTACCTACCTCTGATCGTTTCTATTTCATGATAGCATTTATATCACCTGTTCCAGAACTGTAATACTTGATTCTGACACATTGTTTCATGAGCTGGTACTAGTTGGATCCCGTCATGAGATATTTTCCCCCTTACCGTGTTCAGCGGGTACTTTATCACGTGTATTTTATCATGTACTTCGGGTACTGATTCTCATGTGCTATCATGTGCTTTGTGTGCTCTCGCCTTCATGTGCGCAAGTTATTTAGCATGTACATAGCGTGTCGTGGTTGGATCCAAGAGTATTAGTGGGGGAGGGAAGTAGGAGTTGGTTATGTGATCAAAGCCAAACAGTATTCATGTGTATGTCGGTTATACAACTCACGCATAACGGAGTTATCTTAGATTATTCATGTGCAACCTAAGCCGATCACATAACGAACTTGTGCTCAAGGCACTTAGCTAGTATTCCTATTTTCTCACATGCAGTTACTTCTCTACTACTTGTATTGTTCTCCAATTTTATATGCGACTACTTTATCTGCTCCACCATGTATTTATTTTTCTGTGCATCTTGTATACTTTTCTATTGCTAGTCATATACACCTTACCATAAATTTGGAGTTGCTTTCAGAGTTATGTACTTCGCTCCAGTCCTGACTGGACATATTTTTTCTAGAGGATCCTGACGATTTTTGCCCGATATTCTATGGGCCGGGCGTCGAGGAGTGTTGTGACCCGGAGACTGAGGAGGAGCCCGTCGAGGAGACGTAGTTAGCACCCTAGTTAGCTAGGTGGGTTTTCCTGGGTTGTTCCTAGTTGCTATTCTGGATGACTGTATTTATTATTTTGTTGCTTCTGTGATGTTGTAGACTTTAGACTTGGACTGTATGTTTGTATATTGTATTGCTCTCTTTGGTTCTTGTTTCTTTGTGATATCTTATCGTGCTTTTACTCTTCCCCTAGTTATTTTGATTGAGAGTTTATATATATTGCGTGGTTGCCCTCCTTTTGGAGAGGTTATATTGACAGGTTTTGTGGTTATAGATATTGTGACCTAGAACGGACCTTTAAAGCGTTCTACCGCCGATTCTGCGACGTAGGCTGGACGTACCCATGACTCATGCCCGATTTTTCGGGTGCGGGTCGTGACACGTTTTTGGTGGCGGCCCTTGCATGGTCTAGTATGCAGGTCGTAGTTTCCAGGTCCAGTTTCTAGGTTTACCTGTAATAGGATATAGGATATAGGCTGAGAGAGAGTGTGCTCAATCACAACTAGGACCCTTCCTGATTTCTTTTGCTATCTTTAATTTTCCTGAAATTATTTTCTTTTGCAATATTACTGTCCTTCTTTGATGATATCGTATCTTGCACCGTATTGACTTCTTTTGATCTGTGTTCAGGATGCCTCCGAAGACACGGTCTCAGTGCACCGTTCCAGCAGCTGCCACCTCTCATCCTGCTCGATTTCAGGCAGCTGCTACCGCTCCACTCTCTACTCCTGCAGTCGAGGGAGCATCTTTTTCTCTCGGAGATCCTCTTACTCCTATCGATCCGAGAGCTATACCAGTTGTTCCGGTGGTACCTCTTCCACCACCTCCTACACCAGTTGACGCCGTACAGTTGTTTGCGTTCTTCAGAGAGATGATGGACGCACAACACCACCAGGTGGACGTGATGAGGATAGGCATTGAGAATGCTCACCAGGTGGCCATGACGGCGGTGGACAGAGTGGCCCAGGTCCAGCCACAGGCAGAGCAGGCTCAGCATCCGAGGCCGGGCACAATTATTGACTTTCAGAGGATGCGGCCCAAGGAGTTCTGGGGTACGGAGGGAATCCTGTACACGGACGACTGGATCGAGCACATTGAGGGTATCTTTAGGCTGGCACTGATCCCAGCCAGTATGCAGATTGAGGCAGCGGGCAGCCAGATGTTCGATCTTGCCCTTACTTGGTACCATACAGATACGAGGATAGCAGTACCGGGACTGACTTGGGAGGCTTTTAAGAAGCTTTTCAAGGAAAAGTTCTTCCCGGATGTGGCTCTCAGTACTTTGGAGAGCCAGTTTGAGGTACTCGTCCAGGGGAGCATGCTGGTGGACGAGTATGCAGCAGAGTTCTGCCGTCTGGGGAGATTTGTTAAGGGTTTGACCGAGGCAGCGAAGGCACGGAACTTCCGCAAGGGTTTGGTCATGGCGGTCAAGTCCTTGACTAGGAGTGACCGCGAGGCGACCTTCGAGCAGATTGCGAGCGACGCTCAGAGGGCTGAGGACGACTTGGAGCTGAAGACCAAGAGGAGCAGAGATGCTTCTGGAGCAGGCAGCAGTGCGGGCCCAGCCAAGAGGCCGTTCCAGCAGACTCAACAGCACCAGGGTCAGGGTCGTGCGCCCTTCCGGCAGGCGCCCCAGCAGTAGAGGCAGGGACAGCAGCAGGGTCAGAGGCAGCCCATCATTTGCCCTTTCTGTAGGAAGCCAGGGCACGGATGGGACATTTGCAGAAAGAGGCTGGGCAGATGTTTGTTATGTGGTACAGCAGATCACCAGTTGAAGGATTGTCCTTCAGCAGTTGCTCGTACAGCTCAGGGCAGAGGAGACGCTCAGAGGGGACCAGCCAGAGCACATGTAGCACAACAGAGAGGACAGCCTTTGCCGACTCAGTAGTAAAGGTTTGCTCAGCACCAACAACAGCACCGAGGAGGATAGCAAGGGCGAGCTTTTGCCCTGACCGTAGACAAGGCCGAGCCCGTTGGTGATGTGATCTCAGGTTCCGTTCTTCTTGATTCCATTCCAGCACTTGCTTTATTTAATTTTGGTGCTTCCCATAGCTTTGTGTCTATACCTTTTGCTATTAGACACCATCTTGTTGCTGAACCTTTAGCTAGACTCTGTAAGATCACGACCAGGGGTGGCATCATCCTAGTCAGTTATGTCTGTAGAGACCAGAGAGTTACCTTTGGAGGCTGGGAGTTGAGTGTGTGCCTACTCGTAATGCCACTTCCGAGCTACGGCATTGTACTCGAGATGGATTGGTTAAGTATGCATTGTTCTAGTATAGATTGTCGTGGAGGCAGAGTGTTGTTTAGTCCGTCGGGTGAGACAGAGTTTGAGTTTGCCAGAGGAACAGCGGAGCAGAGCGAGGGAGTCTTCTGCGGAGCCCTGGTGGTAGAGCTGAGGTTGCCACATCCACTGATAGTGGAGTTCATGGATGTCTTTCCGGAGGAATTGCCAGGGTTACCTCCGGACAGAGATGTGGAGTTCTCTATAGACTTGGTGCCAGGCGCGGAGTCGATATCCCAGCATGTCTATAGAGTCAGCAACAGTGAGCTGATAGAGTTGAAGAAGCAGGTGGATGAGCTTCAGGATAATGGATTTATCAGATCTAGTTCTTCTCCGTGGGGTGCTCCGGTACTTTTTGTGCCGAAGAAGGATGGGTCGATACGGATGTGCATCGACTATAGGGCTCTGAACAATCTCACCATCAAGAACAAGTATCCGCTGTCGCGTATTGATAATCTCTTTGATCAGTTGAGCGGAGCGAGGGTGTTTTCCAGGATTGATCTGAGGACAGGCTACCACCAAGTGAAGGTCAGGAGGGAGGATATTCCGAAGACAGCTTTTCAGACCAGGTAAGGACAGTATGAGTTCATGGTGATGCCGTTTGGGTTGACTAATGCCCCGATAGTGTTCATGAATTTAATGAACAAGGTATTCCATCAGCATCTGGACAGGTTTGTAGTGGTATTTATAGATGATATCTTGGTGTATTCGAAGACCCCAGAGGAGTATGAGGAGCATCTGAGGATAGTGCTGGAGACTCTCAGGAAGGAGAAGCTTTACGAAAAGCTTACGAAGTACGAGTTCTTCCTTGACAAGGTTGAATTCCTTGGTCATGTGGTGACTGGAGAGGGGATCTCGGTGGATCCGAGGAAGATCATGGCAGTTGAGGCATGGAGTGCTCCGAGTTCAGTAGCCGAGGTCAGGAGTTTCCTGGGGTTGGCAGGTTACTACAGGAGATTTGTTCAGGATTTTTTCTAGATTGCAGAGCCGTTGTCTAGGCTGACCCGGAAGGACATGGAGTTTGTTTGGTCAGAGGAGTGCCAGATCGCCTTTGATGAGCTGAAGAGGAGGTTGACAACAGCTCCAGTATTGACATTGCCATCAGGATCTGGAGGATTCACTATCTATAGTGATGCATCAGGGAAGGGACTGGGTTATGTGTTGCAGCAGAATGGGAGGGTGATTGCCTATGCTTCTAGGCAATTACGTCCTCATGAGAAGAACTACCCTACCCACGATTTGGAGTTGGCAGCGGTCATCTTTGCTCTGAAGTTGTAGAAACACTATTTATACGGAGAGCGTGTGGAGATCTTCACAGACCACAAGAGCTTAAAGTATGTATTTACCCAAAAAGAGTTGAACATGAGACAGAGGAGATGGCTGGAGTTGATGAAAGACTTCGACATATTGTTACAGTACCATCCAGGGAAGGCGAACGTAGTTGCAGATGCGCTGAGCAGGTATCCGGTAGCTATGTGCCTGACTACAGATCGTTATCTTCTGGCAGATCTAGAGAGCTTGGGCATTGAGGTGATAGTGCCTGGAGTTGAGATACATATATGGGGACTACAAATTTAGTCAGAGTTGGTAGACCGGATCAGGGCTACACAGTTTCAGGATGAGTCCCTGAGGAGCATCAGGGCGCAGGTTCAGATTGGATTATCAGATGACTTCACCATTGCTGATGATGGTTCATTGCGGCACGTACCAGGTTGTGTGTGCCGAGTGGGTCGTTGCGCGAGAAGGTTCTTCAGGAGGCGCATAGATCCCAGTACTCTATGCATCCAGGTGCCAACAAGATGTATAGAAATCTGAGACAGCATGTATGGTGGTACGGGATAAAGTGGAAGGTAGCACGCTTCGTATCCCGATGCTTAGTGTGCCAGCAGGTGAAGGCGGAGAGGCAGAGGCCAGGAGGATTTCTCCAGCCGTTACCCATTCCGAAGTGGAAATGGGAGCATGTGAGCATGGATTTTGTTTCTGGACTTCCCCGTTCTCCAGGAGGGAAGGATGCGATTTGGGTCATTGTAGACAGGTTGACCAAATCGGCCCACTTTCTACCATTCAAAGTGGGTACATCTACGGAGAGACTAGCAGAGATGTATGTGCGCCAGATAGTCAGACTGGATGGAGTCCCTGTGAGCATAGTATCAGATCGGGACAGTCGCTTTACTTCGCATTTTTGGAGGAGTTTGCAGGCTAGCTTGGGCACCCAGCTCAAGTTTAGTACTGCATATCACCCATAGATAGACGGTCAGTCAGAGAGGACCATCCAGACACTCGAGGACATGCTTCGCACTTGTGTTCTGGATTTCAGAGGATCTTGGGAGGACCACTTGCACTTGGTAGAGTTTTCTTACAACAATAGCTACCAAACCAGTATCGAGATGTCACCATTCGAGGCGTTGTATGGATGGAGGTATCGCACTCCGTTATCATGGGATGATGTAGGCGAGAGAGCTTTGCTTGGACCGGAGATGGTGGTTGATGCGACGAAGAAGGTCAAGCTCATTAGAGATAGACTTCGGGTGGCGCAGGACAGGCAGCGGCTATGGGCCGATAGCCACTGGAGACTTTTGGAGTTCGAGGTATAACTTAGAATTTAGATTTTGTTCTTGTGTTTGCTTGTGATTGCTTGTTTTAGATTAAGTGCTGAGACCTTGTTTGTGCTAGGTCAGAGATCTGGTGTTCCTGAGGATTTCTCCGATGCGAGGCACTATTCGCTTCGTTAGAGGCGGGAAGTTTAGTCCACGTTTTGTCGGACCCTTCAGCATCCTTGAGAGGGTCGGCGCTGTGGCGTATAGGCTAGATTTGCCGCCTACGCTAGAGGGAGTTCATGATGTGTTCCACGTGTCACAGTTGAGACGGTACGTGGCGGATCCCAGTCACGTATTGGATCACTCAGAGATCGTGGTGGGCCCTACTCTTAGCTATCCAGAGCAGCCGGTGGAGATTCTGGATCGGCGGGAGAAGGTGTTGAGGAACCAGACTATTTCCTTGGTTCGCATCGCGTGGAGGCATTACTCTCCAGGTGAGTCGACCTGGGAGAGGGAGGATGAAATACGCGAGCAATACCCTTATCTTTTTGAGCCCTGAGGTATGGTTCTTTTCTTTTCCTTGCATTCCTGTCCTAGTTTCGTCTTTTAATTTCGAGGACAAAATTATTTTAAAGAGGATAGGCTTGTCACTACCCGATTCTAGAAAATAGGGTTATTTTTTTATATTTTTATTTGGTAAATTGTGTATTATTTATAATTAATTATATTTATATTTAATTAGTGATTGTATTATTTTTTTATTGGTTGTTTTAGGATTTTGGCTAGTCTGGGCCCATGTTAGACCCTAGTGGACCCATGTCCGACCCAACCAATACCCTTGTGAGACCTATTTTTGGTTTTAGAATAATTATTATATTTTTAATAAGTTAGTTGGAGTGATTAGGAGTTAATTAGAGTACTTTTGGAACCCCAAACCCAAATTCAAATTAGCATGACTAATTATGAGGGCTTTTTAGTCATTTTCATCCATGTAACCCTACTTTTTACACTTGGCCGGCCCCCTTTTAGCACCTGGACAACAGCCCCCCCTCTTCATTTCTCCATTCCATTTTCTTCATCTTCTTCTCCACTCTCCACTCTCCACTCTCCACTCTTTCTTCTTCCTTCTTCTTCCAACTTCTCATTCCAAGTAAGTGTTTCTTCATTTCTTCTCTTCCTTCTTCTATTTCTTCCATGGATGTGAACCCTAACCATTTGATTTTCCCTAACCTAGGTGTGTAGAGTCTAGACTTAGTGTGGAGGCTTGATTTGGAGGCTTGGAGGCTTTAGGGTGGTGATTTCAAGGGTTTTGGAGACTTTGGCCTTGGGATTCCAACTTCCAAGAGGTAAACCCTAACTTTTCTCTTGGTGGTTGCTATTATATAGTATAATTAGTGGTTTAGAACCTTTCTAGACCTTAAGGCTACCCGTGGAAGGAAGTTAGATGTTGTTTGGTTGTGTTTGGAGACTTTGACATTATGTTTTGTGTCAATTTTGGATGACATCCGAGATTGGCCCAATTTTGGGTGATGTCCTAGGTTAGACGAACCTATGTAGGCGTGCTTGGGTGTCTTGGGGGTAAGTACGTATCTCCGTTCGGACACGTGAAGTCGTGTCGCAGAGAAATGGGCGTTTCGGGCATTTTGGGGGTTTTCGTCGTCGTAGGTTCTATGTGCGTGCACGTTTTTGCCACGAACCTAGAATCGATGAGTTAACATTTTTTTAGGATCTAGACATCGATTAGAACCCGTGGGTAAATTTTGGGCCGATTCTGAGTAGGTTTGGTGTGCGTTTCACGAGATTTTGCGAACCACACCACGTGTTCGTCGAAATGACCGAATAGCCATTTCAACTTAGTTTCTTGGTTTCGGGCTCGTGCGCGCGTTGGGTTAGCTTCGGGAAGTGTGTGCTAGAGTTCTCGGATTGTATTGTATATATATATATATATATATATATATATATATATATATATATATATATATATATATATATATATATATATATATATATATATTGGTGTTTGGGTCGTTGGGCGTGTGTTGGTGGGGTATTGTGTGTTGTGTTGTGTGTTGTGTGTGTTGTGTTTATATATATATATGTATGTGTGTCTATATATATATATATATATATATATATATATATATATATATATATATATATATATATATATATATATATATATATATGTGTGTGTGTGTGTGTGTGTGTTTGTATATCTATATGAGTGTGTGTATTTATATATATGTGTTTGTGTACGTATATGTGTGTGTGTGTATATATATATATATATATATATATATATATATATATATATAGTTAGATATATATGAGTTTGGGTATGTGTATATGTGCATGTGTTAATATATATATATATGTCTAGTTATGTAGATATAAGCTCATATGTTTGTATATATATATGGTAGCCTAGATATATATACCTAGGTGTATTTAAGCTAGTTAGATAGCTAGTTAGCAGTGTTAGTGAGAGATGGGTGGATATCTCAATACCTTGAGATATTAAGGTATCTCAATACCTTGAGATACCCAAGGTATTGAGTATCGAGCGAGGTTTTTGAGCAATTGCCTAGGAATAGGATTATAGTTGCTTTTATATGTATTGGTGTATATAATTACGTATGCTAGCATAGGTTTTAGTGGGTATAGGCAGGGTGCGTAGCTTAGGTCGAGGTATCGGATATCGAGGGTATCTCGATGAGGCGAGTTTGAAAGTTTACTAGCTTAATGAGCTATTTTTTACCTAGAATTTTAGGGGCACCCTAGTTTGACCTAGCATTGACCATAATTGCCCTCGTTGACCGTAAAAGTCAACGTTTGACCTAGTTTTGACCTAGAGTTGACTTTTTGGACCACGAGTTGACTTTTTGACCCAAATTTCACCGGTTTGACCCGTTCGACCTAGAATAACCCTAGAACCTTATTTTTAGTTATTTTATATCAGTTTAACTCTTTAGAACCCTGTTTAATCTTGCTTTTCGCAATAGGTTCTTGCGACGCCAGTCCGGATCTCGATCCTCATCAGTTGCTCAGGACGTCAGGCGAGTACCTACCTCTGATCGTTTCCATTTCATGATAGCATTTATATCACCTGTTCTAGAACTGTAATACTTGATTCTGACACATTGTTTCATGAGCTGGTACTAGTTGGATCCCCTCATGAGATGTTATCCCCCTTACCGTGTTCAGCGGGTACTCTATCACGTGTATTTCATCATGTGCTTCGGGTATTGATTCTCATGTGCTATCATATACTTCGTGTGCTCTCGCCTTCATGTGCGCGAGTTATTTATCATGTACGTAGCGTGTCATGGTTGGATCCAAGAGTATTAGTGGAGAAGGAGAGTAGAAGTTGGTTATGTGATCAAAGCCAAATAGTATGCATGTGTATGTCGGTTATGCAACTCACACATAACGGAGTTATCGTAGATTATTCATGTGCAACCTAAGCCGATCACATATCGAACTTGTGCTCAAGCCACTTAGCTAGTATTCCTGTTTTCTCACATGCAGTTACTTCTCTACTACTTGTATTGTTCTCCAGTTTTATATTGCAGCTACTTTATCTGCTCCACCATGTATTTATTTTCCTGTGCATCTTGTATAATTTTCTATTGCTAGTCATATACACCTTACCATGTATTTGGAGTTGCTTTCAGAGTTATGTACTTCGCTCAAGTCCTGACTGGGCATATTTTTTCCAGAGGATCGTGAGGATTTTTGTCCGACATTCTACGGGCCGGGTGTCGAGGAGTGTTATGACCCGGAGACTGAGGAGGAGCCCATCGAGGAGATGCCGTTAGCACCCTAGTTAGCTAGGTGGGTTTTCCTGAGTTGTTCCCAATTGCTATTCTGGATGACTGTATTTATTATTTTGTTGCTTCTTTGATGTTGTAGACTTTAGACTTGGACTGTATATTTGGATATTGTATTGCTCTATTTGGTTCTTGTTTCTTTGTGATATCTTATCGTGCTTTTACTCTTCTCCTAGTTATTATGATTGAGAGTTTATATATATTGCGTGGTTGCCCTCCTTTTGGAGAGGTTATATTGACAGGTTTTGTGAGTTATAGGTATTGTGACCTAGAACGGACCTTTACAGTGTTCTACCGCCGATTCTGCGGCGTAGGCTGGACGTACTCACGACTCATGCCCGATTTTTTGGGTGCGGGTCGTGACATGAACCTACACTCAAATGAGAGAGAAAAGCTTCTACATCGGATCGTCCATGGAGTAAAGAGAGTTTCTATACTCCTAACCCTCCATCGTTGTCACGCCCCAGTCCTAAAATACCGAGGCAAATCCCAAACCAACTCAAAGCACGAAAGCAACAAGCGACATCGAAAATCGAGGCAATAAAAGATAGCAGCGGAGAGGTCCCTCCTGATTCTGCCGCTAAGCCGATCCTTGGGGCGCGGTCCACTGAATATAGGAATCGATTCCGAAGGAACAAATCTATAATGAGGACGAGTTCTTAATTCAATCTATCCCGATCGAACGATACCGTCTTGTATTTCTTAGCCGCGCTCTCCGCACCGGGAGAACGGGGCGCTACATTTGCTGCTTGCTCGAGCATGCAACTGTAGATATTACCCTGCAGGTTGCTGTACTGCCTAGTATAGCTCTCCCTGCTGCAATTCCTATTTTAACTACCTCATATATCCTTCCTTAAAAACTGATATACTGAAACCCGATACCTCCTTCACCTGTGCACACATGTGCATAGGTCTGTACCATTATTACCCGACTACACACATTACCAAGATACTTCTCACCCTACAAGCAACACTAACACACTATCAACATTATACACACACACAAGTGCACAGGTACATCCATAATCTAAATACACACTCCCCATCAACAACCCTATCACAAGCAATTTAACAAACATCTATAGTACATCTCTCTATGATACACACTAGCATATGATACTCTCATGATACATCTTCTAATCACCATGTATACCACTAATAATGCATAAAACACATCTAATATACTAAATAGGATATCAGTAAAGCTAGAATTGACTATTCTAATACAATATGAGGGATTTAACATATTAGGACTCCAAATATATTAAAACTACCAACATATGATATCGTATCATGGCGTATCATGATACGGCCCCTCCGTGTCCAATTATGGACACGTACAATCTGCCAAATCATGAAATAAACTCTCAAACAACTAAGGGATCATTTTCTTATATACTTGGTGGACCAAATTTGAATTTTCCCAAATTTGGCTACAAAACTCAATGTAACTATCACAATATGCCTCATAAGAACCAAGTTCTTCTTCCTATGGATAGTCCTTAGCCAAATGAGGGTTTCTATAGGTCTAATGCATCATATTAACCATGAAATTGATAATAAAAATAGAAATTTACCTATTAGGAGATGCATTCCCAATATAGCATAACACAAGGACATTATGGAAAGGATGGGCACCGCCTTCTAGCTAGCTCCACACCAAAGCTCCTCCTTGCTCTTCCAAGCACCTTAGGATGGATTTGGATTGAGATTGGATTTGATATGGAATAGATTGGGTTTGAGGTATATTTGGAAAAAAAATGGAGGTGAGCTAATTTGGAAATAAAAAAGGCTATAATGAAGAGGAGAGAGACTCTCCCTCTCTACTAATAGGGCCGACCACCTATTCATTAGGGTTAGGGTTAGGGTTAGGTTAGTTCCATTTGATATGTCCAAGTTGTCCCTCCTTTATATCATGAAGGTTTAATTAATTAAAGGGTTTCACTAAAGGAAAGTTCTTTAGTTAATGAAAAGGATATTCTATTTATTCTCCCTAATTATTGAGTCAACCATGACTAAACTAATCAGTTGCCCTAGAAGTAGTGACAGGGTATTCCATGAAGCTCATCGGGAAAGACGTCCATGAATTCTTTAACTATTTTGGATATCGGATCATTTTTTGTTGCTACTGTTGCAATTCCTTCCTTATGATGTTCTTCTGTTATTCTGTTAAAAATAAACTCTTCTCGACCAGGGACTCTAAACAACACTCTACCCTTATAATAATCTATCGTCGCATGACTGTCTCTCAACTAGTCCATGCCTAAGATAATGTCAAAGTTATCCATAGGGAACTCGATCAACTTCGTAGGTAATAAATATCCACATATTACGACTAGACACGCTAGGTACACCCTACTAACTCCTATGAGCCCATTGCCAGTGAGTATATTCAGCCTCTCTGGCAATGCCTCAAACTTTAATCCAATATGTGTCTATATTGTGCAGATATAAATGAGTACGAAGCTCCAGAATCAAATAATGTAATGGCAAAAAATATGTTAACGAAAATATTACCTGCCACTACGACGCCTGATGCCATAGCTTCTTCCAGGGATAAGGTGAACGTTGTTTGCCATTAAATCAAAAGAAGAACTAAAAAAACTTTATTTGATTAACAAACTAAAGAAAGTACAGAGAAGTACTACAAGACAATCTAAGTACAAATTTTGGTAGTTGTATCGTAGGACCGACGATACAATATTTCAGTAGAAGGTCGTCGTAGGACCAACGATACAATATTTCGGTAGCTGTATCATAATAGAACCAGAGGGAACGTCTTTTGATTGAAGTGACTTTCTTTGGGTTTTTGGGTAGAATTCTATAGACTACGTAGTCAATGAATGGGAGTCTCTAGTCCTGGGTATCAGTGTGTACTTCCGTCGCGTGGCTCAGACATAGGCAGAGGTTATTTTTGGGGCAGACCAGCTCTTGACCGATCACTGTGATTAGATGATGGGTGTTGTCTGGAACCGCCAAGGAGGCAGCGAGGCCGGCCAGGGCGTCCGCCTCAACGTTCTGCAACCGAGGGACGTGCTCAATAAAGAAACCCTCGAAGGTTGAGATGATGCCGAGCGCAGCTTGGTGGTACAAAATTAGGTCTTCATTTTGGACTTCATATTTGCCTCGGACTTGGTTGACTATCAGTTTGGAGTCACCGTATGACTCTAAATAGTATACCCCTACTCTTTTTTCAAGTTGGAGTGCAATAATAAGAGTGTTATATTCTGCCACATTATTGGAGCATAGCTTCGTGAAGGAATAAGCTCGATTAGTGACCAAATTATAAGAAAATATTAATACTATCCCAACTCTGACGACGATATTGTCCTTGGGCCCTACTCTTGAAGCGACATCGAAGAACATCCACCAAATAGCTTTGCACGAAGTCACATTTGAGTTTGCCACTTCGTCTAGAATCTCGTCGTAGAATTTTGAGGTTTCTGGCACCGGATGTGCTGCCAGAAAGTCAGTCAGTGCTTGGCCCTTGATGGCTTTCTGAGGGACAAACACTATGTCGTATGGAGACAGTAGTATCGCCCAAGTAGCCAGGCGGGAACTGAGTGCCCCTAGTTTGGTCATAAAAACTCTTAGAGGATTGACTCATGAGATCACATGAATGGTTTGTCCTGTCACATAATGTCGAGTCTTCTGGATAGCGAATACTAGACAAGGCATTCCTTTTCGACGGGGGTGTACCTATGCTCTGCGTCAACCATAATTAGATTGAGATAATAGATGGCCTGTTCATGACACGCATCACTATTCTGGGCTAATAGAGCACCGACGGAGTGATCCATTGCACGCATATAAAGTAGGAAGGTCTTTCCCACGACTGGGGCAACCATCACTAGAGGGTTTGATAGGTATTCCTTGATGTCGTCAAACGCGCGTTGGCATTTTTTATTCTAAAAAAATAAGACACATTTCTTCATGAGTTGGGTGAACGATTGACATAGCCCAGAGAGGTTTGATATAAACCTCCTGATGTATGCCAACCTTCCTTGCAAGCCGTGGAGGTTCTTTGGCGGCTTCATCTCCAGGATTGCTCTGGTTTTGTCGGGGTCTACGTGAATACCCCTGGAAGTGATGATAAAGTCCAGGAATTTACCACTGGAGACTTCCAGAAAGATTTGGTAGGGTTTATCTTGAGCTGGTGCGTACGCATGAGGTCAAACACAGTCTTCAAGTCCGTGAGGTGATCATTTTTGGAGCAGCTCTTGACAGCGATGTCATCAACGTAACATTCCACCGTCTTGCATAGATGTTCATAAAAATTTGTGCTTATAGCTCGTTGGTATATAGCAACTACATTCTTCAGACCGAAGGGCATGACGGTGTAGCAATATACTCCTATCGGTGTTCTGAACGATGTATGCTTCTCGTCTCCAGAAGTTATCTTGATTTGATTATAGCCCGAGAATCCGTCCATGAAGGACATGCGCTCGAAGCCACAAGTATTATCGATCATAATGTCGGTGATCGAAAGAGAAAACTCATCCTTAGGAAATGCCGAATTTAGATCACGAAAGTCGATACGGATCCGGATATTCCTGTTCTTTTTGACGACGTATATGATATTGGCCACCCAATCTGGATGTTTTTCCTCATGGATGAAGCCACTAGCGATCAGTTTTTTGACTTCAGCTTCGATGGTGTTTATGATATCTGAGCAGAACTGCCGTTGCTGCTGTTTTACAGCCTTGGCGTCCGGCATAATATTGAGCTTGTGGACCGCAATTTGGGGTTCCAGTCCTGGCAAGCCTTCGTAGCTCCAAGCAAAGACATCAATTTATTTCCTGACTAGTTGTAGCAGGTGTAATGTCCCAGTACCAAAATACGTAGGACTAGGAATACGTAACATGCCAGCTACATATTCGACCAGATCTAGTCTGACTCGAATACGTATAAGCTGTATTATAATGGTCACTATCTAGATAATCCAGTAAATATAAATATCTATGCATTAATCCACAATGAACAGAATACAACAAAAATGAGCTACATGTGCTAAAGTCGGCCGCCTAGTAACACACAAGCTCGAATAGACTCGAAAAAAATATGAGTCTTTAAAACCTAGGCTACATCAGTAGATGAATCAATAATATAAATGAATAGCATAACTCTGTTAGAAATGATATAAGTACCTGGTACCAATTATCACATAGAAAAGTAACCCAAATCATCAACTCCAGGCAGGCTCCACAACGATCTATGCTGCAAAACTGGCAAGAAACTAGGTTCTCAGAGGGACGTAATAAGGTACAAGAAATAACATGCCAAAGTAAAACAGTATAATGCCACATACTCAAGGGTAAACTACTGTAACCATCTAAGTAATATGCACATGAGAATATCACTCGTACTCAGGCTGAAACCACAACAGGCTCTGTGTCGGAGAGCCCATAGCAGCAAGTAATATCTCGTAGGGCCAGTAAATATGCCAAAGATCTGGGACAGAGTCTAAGGAACCTCCAGTAACTAGTATATATATATAAACATAATCAGCCTGCAGTATGGTGTGTCTCTCCCCATCCAATATAATCTCACATTGCATGTCCATGATGTCTCATATCCATAATACACAAGATCAGGACCTCTAGCTAGTACAATGAGTCATAATGATATATGTATATAATATGCAAGTCTTATATCACGAGTCCTGTAATCCTATAAAGAATCACCATGAATACCTCAAGAAGGATTCTGTCACATGAAATAGTGTCAAGTGTCATATGGTCTGACATGCAATGATACAAGCACGTGAAATGGGATCGTGGTATTAACTCTCTAAGTGACGTTACTCGACTTCGTGTATGGCGTCGATACCTGAATCTTATTCGGGCACTAAGCAACATCTTACGGCCCTAGGCGAAACACACACATCAACCAAATCAAATAACTATAATAACTAAATAAGATAATTAAGGCAAGAAACTGTGATACATCATGGCAAGGTACACTTGCCTGGTGTCTGTGGCTGCGATATTGTCTATTCGACATCCTCTGCTGGAAGAGTAGCAGATCCAAGATTTCCTATTAAATATATTCTAATCAATAACCATACACGCTAACTACGCTAGGACAATACAAAATATCGTTGCACAACCTCAACTTTCAGTTGACGTTCTTGTCCAACAATCCAATAGTTGCGTAGCATTGAATAACGTGCCAAGATACACGTGCCATGCCACTCTCAAAATATGTTATGAGAGTTTTTTATATCAAGATACCACACATACTTATAGGAACTTACATGTATTTGGCTACACGTAGTCCTATATGTACGTAGGAACGTATCGATGTCGCAAAACTTGCACCCTTGCTATCATATTTATCTAACATACATGAGACCTCTTAATTATATATTTTAATATCATTTATTACTGAATTAATCATAATTAATATTCTAAAATTATTTCTAAATAATTAAAAAAACCAAACATCGTCATTGTATGCCATTATTTGCTTCGGACGACAACTAGTCATTCTAACCAACTTTGGCACGTAGCCTTGACATACAACCTCCATGTTGGCATCCAAATATAATTAAATAAGAAATTAATACATTAAATGTTCTGGAATTAATATACATTAAATTTTGGAATTTATTTATCAGTAAAATATAACAACTATCAAAGAACTATAACTAGTCTTGATGCGACGTGTCCGTGTCAAGGTTGTTCATTGGTTTGGGGTAGTTTTTGTACGTAAAAATTTAGATCTAATGCCTGAAACTAATTATAAACATCATCTATTATTAATATAAATTTAAATAAGGTTTTATTCATGAAAAACTAGGAAAAGAAATAAAGTTGAAAAACTTACGAGATAACAATTATGGCTGGGACCTTTTTCGCGACTACGGCCAAACGGAATACCAAACGAACTCCAAACCTCACAAAAATTGACGAGGCTCTTGAAAATTTTAAGTATGATGTAAATATAGGATTTTTAGGGTTTTTCTACTATAGAGGGGACTGAAATGTTGCTGCAACTAGCAGCCAATATTTGGCCAAAAAGGGATTCAGTTTGGATTTTTGTGGAGTTGTGGCCGGTGGAGAAGGAGAGAGGAAGAAGGAAAGAAGTAGAAGAGGGAGAGAACGCGAGGAAGGATTTTTTTGTGAGAGAGAGGAAAAAAAGGGTCGAACCTAATAATTAGGTTTAAGTGTTGAAAAGTTGAGAAATATATGTAGTTTAAATAGGTGGGTGGTTAGGATTTGATTTAATATTTAAAAATATTTGGGTATAATTTTTTGGAGTCATAATATAGTAAGGGGCTGAACTTTAAATTAGGGGATTGTCACAAAAATATTCACTTTGGATTTGGTTTGATCCAAAGATAGGAATATGCAACAAACTAGGGGTTTCCTAATTCGAAAATGTGGGATTTAAATATTTAATTGATTTGTTCAGATTTTGTGGATATATTTTATATGTGGAATGTGTTATAAAATAAAAAAATGAGTGGGGGTTGTTTGTTAGGATTGGGATTTGGTTGGTTAGGATCTTAGGTAGTTAGATAGTTAGGCCAACTATGATGACACATATGGCACTTTCTATAAATAAAAATTCTATAAATAGAAATAAATTAATATATATATATATATATATATATATATATATATGAGATTATTTGGGTGCACTATATGCCTACATGTGTTTGGGTTTGGTTTGGGTCAAGTTCTAGTCAAAATGAAGCAGTTTTACGGTAACCATGGTTCTAGATGTTTGTCAATATTTTTGGAGCATAGGAGAGATCAAACAAATGAACATATATGTCCCAAATATATTAAGTACAATAAAGATTAGTAATATAAATTTTGTTGGAAGAAAAAATATTGTGCATTGCTCCAAATATCTATGACATGGCAAAGTGTCATATATAATTTTTTTTTTATAAATTAATACTTTAAAATATTACATAAAATAAATAAAATAAAATTGAAAAGTACCAAATAACCCCTATTCCAAAATATCGGGGCTTACAACATGGATTCCCGGTCTTCTTCGGAAAGGCTTCTCCTGATGAAGATAGGTTTGGGGGAGGATTTATCGCCCAGATTGACTTGTTCGACTTCATCCTTGGTAGGAGATTCTCGTTGTTCAAACTGCATCTTCCATTATGCGTCTAGGCGTTGGGACCACGATTCTACTTCAAGGAGTTCCTGTGGATCTTTGTCATCTTCCTCAGGGTCAGCTGACACCATGTTGGCAGACAATATTTGCTTGAGCATCTCCCCGATACTGACGTCGGAGTCCTAAGTGGAAGATTGAGAAGAGTGGGAGTGAACCTCATCTTCTTCATCTGAACCTTCGGGGGTTGTGGGAGGTGTTACGTACCATAAGCCATGCTTGGTTTTATGCTAGTAATTCTCGGACTTGCCTGTGGGAGCAGGTGGACGCAGGGGCAGCCGTCGGCCATTGCTGTAGTTTAAACCTCGATTATTTTTAAGATCATAATCCATCTTCTAGATGATATCTTTAGCTTAACCGTTGAACTGGTAAAGTTTGTCGGTGTTGGGTTCTGGCTCTTGTTCCTCCGGGGTAAAGGGCCGGGGGCATTCAACCCTGCCAAAGATGATGGGTTTGTTTTCCCTCCTCATTGTTGGAACCGTGAAATAGGAACCTTGACTAGGGAGGATCTAGTTTACTTCGTAGGTGATGGTCACCTGTGTTTGCAGATGAAGGCCTAGAGCATGCTCCATGTAATACAAGGTGCTTATATGTGCAAGTTCGGAGTAGTTCAAAGATAACCCTTTATTAATAAAATAGGGTACCTTCTCTTCGGGGATTACATCATCGAGAAAAGGGACGTTAGCATGAGCAGCCGCATACTACTCCAGTTCATCTTTCTCGAGGGCTACCCCCAGCGTAAGCGAAGGCTTAGGTCGATTCCTGTGTAGTTTTACCACCAGGGGTTCAGAATTTATAGGAGGTGTCGGACCTTCCTTTGGTGGTCTTCGAAGGCGAACGACCATAGGCGTAAATGGCGTCGGATGTTCCCTCTGTGGTTGATTCAGCCTATGAAGGGGAATGGCCAGAGGTTAGAATATTGTAAATGGTGCCTGATCTTCCTTTGATAGTCGATTCGTCCTGTGAAGGCAGATGACCAAAGGTTCGGGTGCCTTCATGTTCAATTTTACGATAATGGGAGCAGTTGTGTCAGAAGCATGTGACTTTAGATAAACTCTCAAGGGTTCATCTAGTGTAGTCCCGGCCTCCGCCTCATCGTCAACATCACTGTTGCCTTTATCTCGGTGGACTTGCTTATAAAGGATTGAATCGGAGTAGTAGGCATCGACCCCTTTAAACGGGTCCACATCCGTAAATTATGTCTTGACCGTGCCATGGTCGTCCACATACTTTAGGCATTGGTGTAGAGTTGATGGAACAATCATGTATTGGTGTATCCATGGTCGTCCCAACAGAACATTGTAGGATACCTGAAAATCAATGACGTAGCAAGTGACCTATGTCTTCAAGTCGCCGATCTGGCATTTCAGGCAAATCTTGCCCAAATGGTAGCTTCTTCCAGCGTTGAAGCCACTAATGGTAGTATTAGTGGCTGCCGGACGATGCATCGGGATGTCCAAGATCTCAAGTAGACTCCTCGAGATGATGCTAATTGATGAACCGGGGTCGATGTGCATCCGGTCCACCTTAATGGCGTCGATGTACCCAGTGTAATACATCAAAGGATCATGTCTGTTGTTCTTTAGAAATATATCCTGTTGTGAAAACATGATGATTTTAGGTATTGCCTCCATGATACTATTGAAGTGGCGGCAAGCAGCCGGGTCCTCAGCTGGCAGTTTGACTTGGTCCAGGTAGGTATCGACATTCTATAGTACCTCACTCAGAGCAACCCGAATGTCTCTAGAGAGACGCAGAAGCTTGAATAATGACAACTTTATCGAAGCATTGGCCAGTTGTACTAGGATGTCAAAGTTGTAGGATTTTTCTAATCCTGAGCTGCATCTTTGAGCAACGGTTTATCAAAGCGAACCTTATTTTGCTTAGATTTGTCTGCCGCTGGAGGCTGGGATGGAGTGGCTCAGAGGCCGTAGGTACTGTAGGAGTATAGCTGTCGGGGGTATTATAATCCCGCTAGTAGGTGAGTCCTAACCGGGTTGCTCCTACCATGGCTTCCTCAGTGGTGGGGGACACCATGTGGCAGGACTTGGCTTTTCGTATTTTAGGCCTGACGGCGAAAGGCGCTGCTTGCTGCGTCAAGTCTGGGACAAGATACAAGTGGAACCACATAATTTTGCCCCGAGGTATAGTAAGAGGTATCAGCCCGGCTGCTTGGTCGCGAGCTAGTAGAAGATTGACTACCTACATTGTTGCCCTCAGGATCGGTATGACTCCGTCCTAGGCCTTTATTGCCGAAAAGTTCCCGAATTGGAGGAAGACTATGTTGGCGGCAATTGTTACGTCATCGAAGTCCAGGGATAGGGCCGTAGTATCGATCAGACGCTGGATGTACCGCTTCAAGGTATAACATTCCCGCGTTGGGTGGTGAACGTAGCGGTGGAAGTGACAATACTTTGGGTTATTTAAGTCTGTCGCTTCCGACTGGCTTTTGACATTGGGGAGTCAAAGTTTTCCTCCCTGCATCAGCATGTCAAAGATGGGCATGGCATCACCATCTTCGAAAGAGTAGGTCTCCTTTGATTTTGGAGCCTCTACCTATTTTTACTTAGGCCTATTGGTTACATTGGCGACCATAGCTTGCTTTCCTTTTCCGTCATAGCTGGTATTGCCGCTATTATTGTTGTTGTTGTTGTGAGAACACTTTCTCTTATCATCGGCAACAAGGATCTATATTTCCAAGAGTCGAGCATCCTTGACATTCTTCTCGGTGCTGACGGCGCTTATGATGAACGTCGTCCAGTCTTTAAACTGGCTATCACCCATCCAGAGGCTGACGCCCGGAAGTAGGTTTCTCCGGCACATCTCCATCATCGTTGTCTCGGAACTGCCAAGAGGCAGCCTCAGTGTAGCTTATCAAACCCGCTCGATATAATTTTTTGCAAGCTCCCTTTCTCCCTAGGTGACATCCATCAGGGAGGACATTGTCATATCGTTTCTTGCCTCATAGAATCTTCTGAGGAAGAGACTCTTGAGATCGTTGAACAATAAGATGCAGTTATCTGAGAGACTGCAAAACCAATCGAAGGCTACCCCAGATAATTCCTTAATGAAGAGCCTAGTGAGAATAGCAGCATTAAGGGATAGATACCCCGTTGTGGTCTTGAAGTAGCTCATGTATTGGCAGGGAGAGTACTTTTCGTCAAATATGTCAATATTGAAGGGTTTCTACTTGGGCGGATATGGTACATCCCTCTATTCTCGCGGATATAGTTGCTATACTCCGAGATCATGGAGTGAGTCCCGATTGCCCATGGAATCCAGGTGGGCTCAGAGTTCTTGGACCTCCCTCATCGCTTTCCTAGCTTCATTTGTCACGGAAGGAGCAGACGACCCTGGTAGAGCATGACGATCGCCAATGGGGAAGTGGTTGCATTTGAATCTGTATTAGTTCCAAGGTCTTGTCCCGAGGCTCTTAGTGGTCGGGAGGCTACAGTTACCTCGATATCTAGCACTGCTTGGGTTAAGGCTTATATTGATTCGCTCATAGTATGCATCATGGCTTTGAGGGTTTCGAGGCACTACCGGTCACTAGGGACTTCGTGGTCGTCCTATGCCATATGTGTTATTCTTTCATGAGGCGAGTAGGAAGGGACGGTTGACGTAGCACTTTTTGCCTCAGACTCTTGTAATAAATAGTCGCTGGGGAGAGCTAGTAGCGCTACATCCTGTTCGGACTCTGATGGAATACTACCCCCAGTGTAGGAGGCTGTGTCTCCTTGGTGAGGGTGGCTACCCCCGATGTCTGTTCCTTGAGAATCGCTAGCTCCTCGAAATGCCAAATTATTATATAGGTCCGGGGGATTACCACCCCCAGCTTGCGCAACCCCCAATAGTTCTGAGAAAGAACTACCCCAACAGCCGGGAGCTTCTTCTTCGAGCGGGTGCTCTGGAAAATACCTTCTGCAAGTCCCGCTGTTAGTCCTCCTGGTAGTCGCCTTCGCAATGCACTAGTAGAGAGAGATGGACTGGAGGTACCCGACTTCTTTCCTCCCTTGGTGGCGGAAAGCCACCGAGTCGAGTAGCATGAGGTGAAGTGCAGCTCCTCCTCCTCTGGTACTTGCACCTAATCTCCAGGTTGTTACCGGATAGGTGCTTTCTGGTGCAGTCGCTGGAAAGCCGAATGCCTGCTTGTGGGTGTTGCCACTTTGTTGCAGCAGCAATTGATAATAATCTTGGCACAGTAATGGCCCGGAGAGGATATTTCATCGGCCACAGTTGTTTCCCTCGTATTGCGTTTGTGATTGATCATATTACGCAAGTCAAGCAAGGGTTGTTCCACCTTTATATGCTTTTTGTGGGCCCGGAAGGACCGAGCGCACAGGTGCGTAGGTGTTGTATTTGCTCCCTGATCTGGGGTTCATACAAGAACTTTTATTGGATCATCAAAGAAAGACTTTTGAGATCGACGTTGTCCATTTGTCGCTGCGGGCTGGACACACGAGGCGGTCATATATAGCTTCCCATCAGGGTCCCGTTTAACGGTTAACGGTGCCTGCTGACAGTTAGCTAACTGGACAGTTGCTTGAGCCTGATGAGCTCGTACTACCCCGGGCTTCTTTAACTTAGCACCTACAGGCGCATAGTACAAAGAGTCCAAGTTTGGGCTTTTGCCATTCTTGGCGAGCTGCATAGAATCTGCGCCATATGAGATGCGGTCGAAAACAAAAATTTTGTTGCTGTCAGGGCTGCATGCGATTGTATGCCTGCGGCTATGAGCTGGTACCGTATGGTCAGTCTTATGCGGCCTCCTTCTTGGTTGCATAACACCTGCCACAGAACCTAGAACGTCTGGCATCATAGTGCTTTTCTCTGCCAGAGTATGGGTGCTGAACAATTTATGCATCAGATTAGGAAGCCGCATAGATATGGACATCATGGGTGTTCGCCTGATGACCATCATCAGCAACAAAGTGAGATGCAGGAAGCGTCTGCTTCACAGTTGGGTGAGGCATAGCAGCCTTTGCTACCCACGTCTTGCTGGTCTTCTTGGGCTTGGCAAACCTTGGCGAAGGACTAGCACTTCCTTCCGAGAGCATTTTCTCGAACGCTTGCTGGTCGAAGTGAACTACCGGCATCTTTTTTGTTGAGCTGAGCTTGGCCACATCAGAATGCGTCCCCAACTTCTCATCAGAGGAGAAGGAGGTCCCCAGCATAGTCGCCACCTTGTTTGCCATTAAATCAAAAAGAGATCTAAAAGAACTTGATTTGATTAACAAACTAAAGAAAGTATAGAGAAGTCCTAGAAGACAATCTAAGTACAAATTAGTTTTCTGGGAGGTGACGATTATAAATACCCGTATTTTTTTAAATTAAAATATAAATTTTTGAGATTTTTTTCGTAATTTTTTAATAATTAAAATAAATATTCTTCAGGGATAAATATTTTTGAGTATTAAATTAAATATTATGAAAATTATATTTTTGAGTGTAAAATAAATAATTAGATATAGTACAATTTTTCTGGAATTTATTGGACTCAAAAATGATTTTTTAAATAGCTAAAAATATCGTTTATAAATAAACCAGACTAAACCAACCTGAACCGAACTGAACCAAGCCTAAAATAAACTAACCCATCCCAAACTGTAGTGGGTCGGATCTAGACCTGTACCCGAACCCGACCCGTTAATCCCTAATACAGTAACCATTCAAAACCCCAAATCCCGCCGACTTCCCGACTCCAACGGCCGACCGCTCGTCTCCCCGCCGACCCGACGCCTTCCGTAACCGCCACCGCCACGACCGTCCAACCACCGCGACCGCTCACTGCCCGACCTCTCCACCTCCCTAACCGTCGACCGCCATCCTATATAAACCCGTTGTCACGCCCCAGTCCCAAATACGTAGGACTAGGAACACGTAAGCATGCCAGCCGCATGGATATGGCAACTCCAATATATGGAAACCATAACCCATACGTATGCTGTAATATGAATATAAACTCACATGTGGTATATATAATTCACAAGTCACAGATATGCTAATCTCATCCACACAACAAGTCATAGAAAAGAAATACTAAACTAGAATAAGGAGTCTGAAATATCTAAAATAATAGTCGGGTGGAGACAAATCTACTAACCATGACTATATCCAAAACTAAAATGAGAGAGGAGTATGTGAAGACAGAAGTGCATCAGCTAAAAGAATCCATCGCCAGATAATCAACGATGCTCAGAAGGTAAGACCTCCTCGACAGAAAATAATGCGTCAGGTCCAGGCCCGTACTCCTGCAAATACTCAAGAGCAGATACACCTGGCAGAGGACCAGGTCCTCAGAGGGACGTAACAAGATACAGAAAATACGAGCCAATTTGAATACAGTAAACATGCATATGGTTTGAAAATAGATAAGTACGCTGTACAAGACAATCTATATGAATGCAAATGAGGATAACTTTTCGACGTATGGGAAAGGGTAGTCTACTCGATCTAAGCCTCACAACTCACACACCCGTCTAGAACATCAGAAATTGACATACCTCTGGGGTAGCGACCAGCGCGACTCTACAGAAATCGACATACCTCTGGGGTAGCGACCAGCGCGACACACGCCCGTAGTGCGAACTATATACTACGGTTTACCAGAGTGGTTAAAAGCCCATACGCCTAATGATTGTCCTTCCATGATACTAGGTGCCATGTGTGTGTCAACATATCTAATACATAGTAATGACTGAAGAAAAACTACACATGCAAGAACTATACAGAAATGAAATAAATAAAAAGAAATATAAATAGCATGCAAAGTACTGTAAACAATTTGGCAAGGTATCTTGCCTGGGGTCCTGCTGCTGGTATGAATCAGAGTCCAAGTCACAGTCCAAATAGCCTATGTATTACAAATTTATCACGTCAAAAGATAATTTATTTTAATTTATTTAATTCTGGAATAATTACTCTAAAATTCTATTTTAATCTTATTATTCTGATTTTTATGTTAATTCCTAAATTTTGTCCAAAGAAACTGAATTTTATCAACTCGAGACTCATGGCACGCAAATCGAGACGATCTGTTGACCAAAAAGTCAACCGACACAAACTCAACTTTCATGCATTATTTCCTATAGATTTCAGTGTCAAAAATATGCTGGAATTTACAGCTCATCCGAATTCAAATTCGTTTGGGAATTATGGCACATACAAATTTTGTATTGTGCACCGATGGTTAAATTCTAACCTAGAAGTTCTACAGAATTAACAGTATGTAAATACTTCGAATTAAATTCTGGGGAAAATATATGTCGATGATCTCGACATTAGCTTTCCGAAACTTTAAATGGTTCGTGATTCTGATTCCGGGTTCTCCCGAAATTGAGAAAATATCGAAATACGTCTATTTTCAGATATGCTGTGCTCTACGAATTTTCCAGAATTTAATACTAATAATTTAGAAAAACAATTGATATAATCAGAAATCTAACCTCATTATCGTTCTAACAAAAAAACTAGGTCTCGTTTAGAGTCCGGAGCTATGCGCAATGGCTTCTGGAAGATGAAGGAACCCTAGATGACAATTCTCCAAAAATCGGCTGAAGAAAAAAAAACCCTAGAAATTAATATCTAAACTATTATATATATATAGATGAGAGAGAAAGTGCAGCCGCGGCTCACAGCGTGCCACGTGGCAGCAATCCAAGGCTGCCCGCTCAGATCGGACGGTCAGGCACTGACGCGGCTCGGCTCAGCTGAGTCCGAGTCGAACTCTGACTCGGCTCGGCTCGAGGTCGGCTCGGCTCGGCTCGCACCCACTCAGCGGTCACTGATAGGCGGGCCCGGCACTGTTCACTACTGGAGGCTGACAGGTGGGCCCCCTGTATGCTGACTGGACAAAATTAATTACTTTTTTGGGTTTTCTTTTTCAGAAATTAGTTTTTAATTCAGTTTTTCATAATTAACTCAAAATAAATGCTAAAAATAATCGAAAAATTCCCAAAAAATTCTAGAAAATATATTTTATTATTTAGAACCTAAAATAAAATTTTGGGATATTTTTAATTAAGTTTGAACATAAAATAAATTCTTTAAAGTCCTCAAAAATTAGTGTAACTAGTTTTTAATTAACTAAAATTTATGGAAAATTTCCAATAATCTAAAATAGCCTAAACATAATTCTAAATAAATATTTATATAAGTAAATATACTAAAAAAAATTATTTTCTAATTAACTAAGAGAATACTCTAAATAAATTCAACATCTATAATAAATATAATAATATAAAATATACACAAATACCTATTTTGGGTGAGGGAGTTTACAATCTACCCAACTTACAACAATTTCGTCCTCGAAATTGACACTAACCCATATTCATAGTGATCACTATAGCTATTACACTACATTGGTATCTAGCAGGACTCCTAAACTCATGGTCTGCCATTCTAACACTTTCTCATCAATTGTCCATCCACTATTCTATCATCCTTTAACTCGTCTACACTAACCAACTTACAAGATTCTACTAGTAGTCACATTCTTTGAAGCTATTGTCTAGGTTTGTAAGGTAAATATATTTATTGGGTCGAGAATCTTGGGATACCTGTCTAGAATCTCATAACTATGACTTTTCCCATAACCGTCAAGTATCATAGTCTAATACTGCCATGCCACCTGGCCAGTATGGCTGCAAGTAATTCGACTATTCTACCATAATCGTCTGGCTGCAACTGTCGCTACCTCGCCAGCGATTTGTCATAGTCATCAGTTCGTAACAAGTGCCTTCAACTCTTTCCTAGGCATAGTCTAAGTTTTTAGGGAGACACTTAAGGTCTTGACTAACTATTAGGGCTATGATCTAGCTCAAGTGATCTAATAATTTCTACTATGCTACATGGTGCTACTTAAGGGTTAAACTAATAAAGAATACAGATATTGTTATAGTGCATATACATATTAAGAACTCATCCTTAGTTATCAAGCATTACTAACACATTTATGTTTAACTAACAAAATAGGGGTGAGGTTGATATCAAACAATTCATAATGGCACGAAAGATACGACTATGATAGGATGAGTTACGCACGAGATAAGGAATGAATATAAAAGGAGAAGATGAGTCACCCCAAGAGGGCGAGATAAAATAGGGGAGAATACTACTACTGCTACTCACGTCATCCATTAGCATCGCGTGTATGCCATCTGGGTAGAATATACATACATCCTCATAACTGCTAAGCTACCATATATAAAATTCTACAGCTATTTGTACATCTAAGAGCTTGTGTCATAATGGGTTTATGAGTATGCAAAGACAATTATAACTAAAAGGTCGTACCTGTATCTACGGCTTCCTATGTCTGCTCTCCCATACTTGTCATAATGAGTGCTTGGCCTTGTCTTTGGTTGATCAACTGGGGTCTAGTCCCCTCCATTTGTGCAGACTGTAGAAGCAGTGGTGGGTCCCTTTGGTCTTCTATACTTGAGGGTGTATGCGGTATTCCTGATTTTAATGCCATAGACCCCGGGTTCTGCTGAGGACATTCTCGAGCTTGATGGTGACTTGATCCACATACCATGCACAATCCCAATCGACGACGACAATCTCTATGAATATGACCTGGTATACCACAAAAGTTACAAGTACGATGCCCCTTGGCTGGATATGGTGCGACACTATTTGGTTGCTGGCGTGTCAAAGGGTGTCGAATGGGTCCTCCTTGCTGTATCCTTACTGGTCCTTGGTGACTTCTCAGTTGAATTCTGTTTCCCTTGCTGATGGCCTCCTGAATCCTGGCTTCTGTCAATAACTCGGCATAAGAGATCCGGGACTGTGAGCTAGTGTAGTGCTGGAGCTCCCGAGTCAGCCCACGGTGAAACCTCTTAGCCTCCTCTAAGTCATTAGGTATTAGGACTGTGTCATACTTACTGAGACGGCTAAATTCTGCATCATACTCATCAACCTTCTTGTCCCCTTGCTCTAGATGGAGGAACCGATCGTACAATGCGTCCCTTACAGTATCCGAAAAGTACTTCCTCTCAAAGCATTCCAAGAATTGTTCCCAAGTCTGACGCGTACCCAACTGGCGCTTCATTGATTCCCACCAGTGATGCGCGTTGCCTTCTAACTGAGTCCTCACGCCTATCATCCATAGGTCAGTAGGTAGTTGTGATGCCTCTAACAACTTCTTGGTATTGGCAATCCAGTTCGTGGTCTCCTCTGGACTCTCTTTGCCCTTATATGGCTTAGGGCCCATCTGCACAAAGTCCTTGACTGAACCAACCTGAGCTTGTGGTACTGAAACTAGTGCCTGGGTTAGAATAGGGGCTAGTGCAGCCATTCTCTCAAGCACTGCCAGAAATTCTAGTCTCTGCTCTGCTGCTTGCTGCCTCTGTTCCTGTATTATCATCTGAAAGAATTGGAACAGCTGCGCTTGGCCATCTTGCGGTGCTAGTGGAGCTGGAAAAGTCCCATTAGGTATCGTGGAGGGGGTTGATGGAATTGGATTGCTAGTCGGTCCATCCGGTCCGGGAGGAAGAGGTGGTGTTGAGGTCACTCCTAGTGGTTGGTCGTCGTCCCCTGGAGACGTGTTGTCCCCGGTGGCGGCATGCCCGTTATTCAAATTTATCTCTCTGCAAGAGATGGACGAAGGATTAAGAACAGTACATGAATCAAGCGGGATGCAAGAACTTAAGTAGGACATGTTGGAAGGAAGGTAAGTTATAGTCAAGTGTGGATGAGATCTAAAATTCTAATCCTAGGTGCAGGCCGGCTCGGTACAGTGACGTAACCGAAACGGCTAACTCGACCTGCATGGGCCACCACAAAAATATGTCACGCCCCAGTCCCAAATACGTAGGACTAGGAACACGTAAGCATGCCAGCCGCATGGATATGGCAACTCCAATATATGAAAACCATAACCCATACGTACGCTGTAATATGAATATAAACTCACATGTGGTATATATAATGTCACAAGTCACAGATATGCTAATCTCATCCACACAACAAGTCATAGAAAAGAAATACTAAACTAGAATAAGAAGTCTAAAATATCTAAAATAATAGTCGGGTGGAGACAAATCCACTACCCATGACTATATCCAAAACTAAAATGAGAGAGGAGTATAAAGTCTCCAATATAAAATAATGTGAAGACAGAAGTGCATCAGCTAAAAGAATCCATCGCCAGATAATCAACGATGCTCAGAAGGTAAGACCTCCTCGACAGAAAATAATGCGTCAGGTCCAGGCCCGTACTCCTGCAAATACTCAAGAGCAGATACACCTGGCAGAGGACCAAGTCCTCAGAGGGACGTAACAAGATACAGAAAATACGAGCCAATTTGAATACAGTAAACATGCATATGGTTTGAAAATAGATAAGTACGCTGTACAAGACAATCTATATGAATGCAAATGAGGACAACTTTTCGACGTATGGGCAAGGGTAGTCTACTCGATCTAAGCCTCACAACTCACACACCCGTCTAGAACATCAGAAATTGACATACCTCTGGGGTAGCGACCAGCGCGACTCTACAGAAATTGACATACCTCTGGGGTAGCGACCAACGCGACACACGCCCGTAGTGCGAACTATATACTACGGTTTACCAGAGTGGTTAAAATCCCATACGCCTAATGATTGTCCTCCCATGATACTAGGTGCCATGTGTGTGTCAACATATCTAATACATAGTAATGACTGGAGAAAAACTACACATGCAAGAACTATACAGAAATAAAATAAATAAAAAGAAATATAAATAGCATGCAAAGTACTGTAAACAATTTGGCAAGGTATCTTGCCTGGGGTCCTGCTGCTGGTATGAATCAGAGTCCAAGTCACAGTCCAAATAGCCTATGTATTACAAATTTATCACGTCAAAAGATAATTTATTTTAATTTATTTAATTCTGGAATAATTACTCTAAAATCCTATTTTAATCTTATTATTCTGATTTTTATGTTAATTCCTAAATTTTGTCCAAAGAAACTGAATTTTATCAACTCGAGACTCATGGCACGCAAATCAAGGCGATCTGTTGACCAAAAAGTCAACCGACACAAACTCAACTTTCATGCATTATTTCCTGTATATTTCAGCGTCAAAAACATGCTGGAATTTACAGCTCGTCCGAATTCAAATTCGTTTGGGAATTATGGCACATACAAATTTTGTATTGTGCACCGATGGTTAAATTCTAACCTAGAAGTTCTACAGAATTAACAGTATATAAATAATTCGAATTAAATTATGGAAAAAATATATGTCTATGATCTCGATATTAGCTTTCCGAAACTTTAAACGGTTCGTGATTCTGATTTCGGGTTCTCCCGAAATTGCGAAAACATCAAAATACGTCTATTTTTGGACATGCTGTGCTCTACGAATTTTCCAGAATTTAATACTAATAATTTAAAAAAAAAATTTATATAATCAGAAATCTAACCTCATTATCGTTCTAACAAAAAAAACTAGGCCTCGTTTGGAGTCCGGAGCTATGCGCAATGGCTTCTGGAAAATGAAGGAACCCTAGATGACAATTCTCCAAAAATCGGCTGAAGAAAAAAAAACCCTAGAAATTAATATCTAAACTATTATATATATAGAGAGGAGAGAGAAAGTGCAGCCGCGGCTCACAGCGCACCACGTGGCAGCAATCCAGGGCTGCCCGCTCAGATCGGACGGTCAGGCACTGACGCGGCTCGGCTCAGCTGAGTCCGAGTCGAACTCTGACTCGGCTCGGCTCGAGGTCGGCTCGGCTCGCACCCACTCAGCGGTCACTGACAGGCGGGCCCAGCACTGTTCACTACTGGAGGCTGACAGGTGGGCCCCCTGTTTGCTGACTGGGCAGAATTAATTACTTTTTGGGTTTTCTTTTTCAGAAATTAGTTTTTAATTCAGTTTTTCATAATTAACTCAAAATAAATGCTAAAAATAATCGAAAAATTCCCAAAAAATTCTAGAAAATATATTTTATTATTTAGAATCTAAATAAAATTTTGGGATATTTTTAATTAAGTTTGAACATAAAATAAATTCTTTAAAGTCCTCAAAAATTAGTGTTACTAGTTTTTAATTAACTAAAATTTATGGAAAAATTCCAATAATCTAAAATAGCCTAAAAATAATTCTAAATAAATATTTATATAAGTAAATATACTAAAAAAAAATTATTTTCTAATTAACTAAGAGAATACTCTAAATAAATTCAACATCTATAATAAATATAATAATATAAAATATACACAAATACCTATTTTGGGTGAGGGAGTTTACACCCGTGACTCCTCTCCACCATCACCATCACCATCCAACAACCACCACCACCACCATCCGGCCGACCCCGAGCTCCCCGCTGCGACCCAGCCAACTCCGGCGATGACCTCCCTGACAAAGACGATGGCGCCGATGACCCACCAAGCAGCCACAGCAACCATCGCCGACCGGCCGAGCACCGCCGCGCTGCCCCGTCCACTCGCAGTACAGTCAATTCTGACCCCTGTTCCGTTGAGATTTTTATCCTCCTCATCGCGTCGATTTTTGAACGGCCTATTGTGACATGTTCGCTGTGTGACCCTCTCGAACCCTGTGCATTTGATTAGGGTATCGTGTCCTGTGTCGGTTGCAAACCGCGACGCAAAAACAAGAAAAGTATCCCAATTTTGGAATTCGAAAACTGTCCCGAACTCACAAGTTCACGGCCGTTTTACGTCCAACCTGTTTTATAATTCTAAAATTAACTTGAACAGTAAATTAGATAATATAACCAAGTTTTAAACCCTATAATTAGTTTATTTTATTATGCTGTAATTTATGTTTTATTCGTGGGTGAAATTGACCAAAATCTTGGTTTTTAAAATCTGAATTCTCCCAAAACTGGGTGCGTCCCGCTAAACGAGGCAAATTTGCCATTTGCGAATTGTACCGAAAGGAGCGTATCGTCAATGCGGATGTGTGGGGTTTCACGGAAGTTGGTTTGGATGTGTGTGCACACCGAAATCAACGTGTATCCGTCAAAATTATCCTGTATTGGGCCTGTTCTAAAACTCGTTATAATTTAGTGTATGCTTATCATTTTGCGACAAAACTTGCACCATCGGATTCATAGTGTTATGCTGGTCCTGTGACCTATGTTTGGTTCGATTCTGAGAACATTGACAAAATGCCGTATCGTAGGCCCCACGGCTCCACTTGACGGGCAATTTTGTGACCGAATTATCAGAATCCAGTTCTAGATATTTTGTTGGGTTCGTATCATTGTTCTGGACTTGTAGACACTAAGTTTGATAAATTTGGAGAATTTTGTCTCTGGCACATTTTTCGGTGCGAAGTGGGCCACATGTGGACCCCGCTTTGACCAAAAATTGTTAATTTTGTCCATGTGTCCAAATTGGACTTATGGGTAGACAATCCTAGCTATTTCATATCTTCTGAGAGCGATGGTAATATTTATTTCAGCATCCAGAGGAGTACCTGAAGATCTTACTGTTACCGAAGCAATTGGAGGAATTCAAACCCCAAGCAACTGTACCTTGCCAAACTTGCAGTACTTGCTTCATATTAATTTTTTGATTTATTTCTGTGATGTATCTGTTCAACCTAGGACCGTGAGACGTTGCTTAGCGTCCGAATAAGTTTCGGGTGTCGACACCGTACGCGGAGTCGTGTAACGTCACTTAGAGAGTTGATATTATGATCCTCTATACTTTACGTGCTTGCTTTACCAAGTACGTCATACCATAGGATACTTAACACTATTCATGTGACAGAATCTTTTCTGACATATTCATGGTAATTCTGTATAGGCTACAGGATTTGTGACATAGATATTACATATGCATAGCTATCATTATGACTCGCTGTATTAGTTAGAGGTCATGAGCTTGCGTGTTATGGACATGAGACATCGTGGACATGAGACGTGTGATTACATTGGGTGGGGAGAGAGACACAGGCTACAGGCTGATTATATATATATATTCATTATTGTGGTGTCGTAGCCTCTACATCAGAGCTAGGCCCACTACGTGATATCACTGCTATAGGCTCCCCGACACAGAGCTTATAGTGGTCTCAGCCTGAGTACTAGTGATGCTATCATTTGCATATCATATAGCTGGTTACATAGTTTGTCCTATTGATACATTTTATATACTGCATTTATTTTGGCTTGAGTTATTCTTGTACCTTGTTATGTCCCCTGAGGACCTGGATCCGGATTATGTCCCCAGGTATAACAGAGGAGATCTACCCCAAGGTATACGGGACTGGAGCAGATACTCGAGCAGTACCAGCACCAGAGGACGAGGTGATATCAGAAGATTTCTTCTGAGTATTTTGTTACTCAGTCATTTCTGTTCTTGATACTTTATTTTCTATCTCGTTGATATCTCGTTGATTTTTGTATTAAACTCATTATCGGGTTATTTTCCAAGACTTTTATTTGAGAGATATTGGTTTATATTTATTTTGATTATTCTGACATTTGATTTGTGTTTACCTTCTGTGGATGAGATTAGAATTAGACTGTAACATGTATCGTAGACCATTATAATTATTTATATAGCTTAAGTACACACTAATGGGTCCATTAAATTGGGTTTGCCCATTGGAGTGTGCTGCTGGCCATTGCCACGTGGCTAGTCCCTCGGTATTTTGGGACTGGGGTGTGACATAGTTTTTTTGGTGGTCCATACAGATCTTCGACTAAGGTCTACGACTAAGGTCTACGACTAAGGTCTTCGACTAAGGTCAACGACTATGTTGCTTCGGTTTCAACTAAGGAATCGAGCAAGCTTGCGATTATGATAGGATAAGTTATAGGATCTCATCCACTTGATTGATTCATTCTTAATCTCTATATCGACTTCAAAATAAATTCTTGACTTGCATCCTGCCTTGAATCCCCTGTGCGCCTTTTATAGTTTATTTTGGATGCAGAGTAATGGATCCATAAGCCGGAGACGAGACTCCTGCAGGAATACCACAAGTTGCAGTTATCACCTACGATGATGGAGTGACACCAGTGGATGGAGGTTAATCATCTCAACAAAGCAATCAAGAAGACCATCTCACATTGAGGTTCCAGTGAGACGATATTCCACCATCGCCGCAGTTTACTCCACCGATGCCTACTTTTCCACCAGGACAGCCTATGGACGGACATCAGATGTTCCAAATGTTCTATGCAATGATGCAAGCCCAACAACAGGCCAATAACAGGTTCATCAAGAGGCCCAGCAAAGTCGGGCGAAGAAGTTCTTTGACGGACTTAGCTCTGAGCTACAGAAATTAATCAGCTCGGTTGCCACTACTTCATACACAGACGTCATTGCTACAGCCCGACCCATGGAGTACGTCACCAGGAGAGAGTCTAGCCATAAGCGGCCGCATGTATTAGCACCAGACCGAGCACAGCAGGAAAGAGCTGCAAAGCGACCACAGATGAATCTACCACATAGATCAGTATCACATTCCCTAACCCTTCCTACTTGTCACTACTGTTGGAAGTTAGGCCATATTGATAGGGAGTGTAGACTTAAATTAGGATTATGTTTAGCATGCGGATCCAATCAGCATTAGGTAAGGGATTGTCCTGAGCATCGAGAAGGAGCACCGATAGTAAATCGACAAGCTTTACCAGCACTGGGAGGATATCAGCCGAGGCCACCCTTGGCACCACGGACATCACTCTTCCAGCAAGCCCAGCAACAGGAGAGGACACCACCACAAGGACGCGGACAAGCTTTTGCGATGACAATGGAGGAAGCACAGACTCGTGGAGTAGAGAATATGCGTAAGATTTAAGTTTTGTTATAGCTATCTATTCCTAGTAATGCTAGAGAATATGCGTAAGATTTAAGTTTTGTCATAGCTATTTATTCCTAGTAATGCTTTAGTACGTGCCTGTTAATTCTATTCCCTAGCCTAAGCCTATTATTATGAACTTGTTAGTTTTTGGTACCCAAGTTTTCCTAAGATGTAGTTGATCCTTGCTCTAATCAGGTTCCTTTACTCTTGAATTACTTATCTCTCATTGCCTAGGAAAATATTTTTATTCCTTCCTTACGTGTTCTGCTTGAACAAATCTCTCACACTTGCTCTCGATTATTCTTGTTCATGATTCTTTATTCTTTGTGTCGTGCTTCAACAAACATGTCTTGCAACCGCGTCATCTCTTCTGACCGATTATGTTTTATTTTCTTAATTGTGAATACACAATTTTTTTAAGGAGGGTAGATTGTAAACACCCATATTTTTTAAAATTAAAATATAAGTTTTTGGATTTTTCTGTGATTTTTATAATAATTAAAATAAATATTCTTCAAGGATAAATATTTTAAGTATTAAATTAAATATTAAAATATTATAAAAATTATATTTTGAGTGTAAAGTAAATAATTAGATATAGTATAATTTTTCTGGAATTTATTGGACTCAAAAACTATTTTTTAAATAGCTAAAAATATTATTTATAAATAAACTAGACTAAACCAACATGAACTGAACCAAGCCTAAAATAAACCAACCCAACCCAAACCGTAGTGGGTGTGATCTAGACCCATACCCGCTAACCCCGTACCCGAACTCGACCCGTTAATCCCTAATACATTAACCATTCAAAACCCCAAATCCCGCCGACTTCCCGACTCCAACGGCCGATCGCTCGTCTCCCCGCCGACCCGACGCCTTTCGTAATCACCGCTGCCACGACCGCCCAACCGTTGCGACCGCTCATCGCCCGACCTCTCCACCTCCCTAACCGCCGACCGCCATCCTATATAAACCCATGACTCCTCTCCACCATCACCATCACCATCCAACAACCACCACCACCATCCGGCCGACCCCGAGCTCCCCGCTGCGACCCAGCCAACTCCGGCGACGACCTCCCCGACGAAGATGACGGCGCCAACGACCCACCAAGCAGCCACAGCAGCCGCCGCCGACCGGCCGAGCACCGCCGCACCGCCCTATCCATGTGCAGTACAGTAAATTTTGACCCCTGATCCGGTGAGGTTTTTATCCTCCTCGTCGCGTCAATTTTCGAACGGCCTATTGCGACATGTTCGCTGTGTGACCCTCTCGAATCCTGTGCATTTGATTGGGGTATCGTGTCATGTGTCGGTCGCAAACTCCGAAGCAAAAATAGGAAAAGTATCCCAATTTTGGACTTCAAAAACTGTCCCGAACTCACAAGTTCACGACCGTTTTACGTCCAACCTGTTTTACAATTCTAAAATTAACTTGAACAGTAAATTAGACAATATAACCAAGTTTTAAACCCTGTAATTAGTTTATTTTATTGTGCTATAATATGTGTTTTATTCGCGGGTAAAATTGACCAAAATTTTGGTTTTTAAAATCCGAATTCTCTCAAAACTGGGTGCGTTCCGCTAAACGAGGCAACTTCATCGTGTGCTAATTGTACCGAAAGGAGCGTATCATCAATGCGAATGTGTGAGATTTCACGGAAGTTGGTTTGGATGTGCGTGCACACCAGAATCAACGTGTATCCGTCAAAATTATCCCATATCGGGCATGTTCTAAAACTCGTTATAATTTAGTGTATACTTGTCGTTTCACGGTAAAACTTGTGCCATCAAATTCATAGCATTATGCTGGTCCTGTGACCCATGTTTGGTTCGATTCTGAGAACGTTGATAAAATCCCGTATCGTGGGCCCCACGGCTCCACTTGACGGGTGATTTTGTAACCGGCTCATCGAAATCCAGTTCTGGATATTCCGTTGGGTTTGTATCATTGTTCTGCACTCGTAGATACTAAGTTTGATGAATTTAGAGAACTTTGTCCCTGGCACATTTTTCGGTGCAAAGTGGGCTACATGTGGACCCCGCTTTGACCCGAAACTGTCAATTTTGTCCATGTGGCCAAATTGGACTTATGGGTAGGCAATCCTAGCTATTTCATATCTTCTGAAAGCGATGATAATATTTATTTTAGCATCCAGAGGAGTACCTGAAGATTTTACTGTTACCGGAGCAATTGGAGGAATTCAAACCCCAGGCAAGTGTACCTTCAGTACTTGCTTCATATTATTTTCTTGATTTATTTTTGTGATGTATCTGTTCAACCTAGGACTGTGAGACGTTTCTTAGCGTTCGAATAAGATTCGGGTGTCGATGTCGTACGCGAAGTCGTGTAACGTCACTTAAAGAGTTGATATTACGATCCTCTATACTTTACGTTCTTGCTTTACCAAGTACGTCATACCATAGGACACTTGACACTATTCATGTTACAGAATATTTCTTGATATATTCATGGTGATTCTGTACAGGTTACATGATTTGTGACATAGATATTACATATGCATAGCTATCATTATAACTCGCTGCATTAGTTAGAGGTCATGATCTTGCGTGTTATGGACATGAGACGTCGTGGACATGAGACGTGTGATTACATTGGGTGGAGAGAGACACACTGGCTACAGGCTGATTATATATATATTTATTATTGCGGTGCCGTAGCCTCTACATCAGAGCTAGGCCTACTACGTGATATCACTGCTACAGGCTTCCCGACATAGGACTTTTAGTGGTCTCAGCCTGAGTACTAGTGATGCTCTCATTTGTATATCACATAGCTGGTTACATAGTTTGCCCTATTGATACATTTTATATACTGCATTTATTTTGGCTTGAGTTATTCTTGTGCCTTTCTATGTCCCCTGAGGACCTAGATCCGGATTATGTCCCCAGGTATAGCAGAGGAGATCTACCCCAAGGTATACAGGACAGGAGCAGACACTGGAGCAGTACCAGCACCCGATGACGAGGTGATGTCAGAAGATTTCTTCTGAGTATTTTGTTACTTAGTCATTTTTGTTCTTGATACTCTATTTCTTGTCTCATAGATTTCTGCATTAAACTCATTATCGGGTTGTTCCCCGAGACTTTTATTTGAGACTTGTTGGTTTATATTCATCTTGATTATTCTGATATTTGATTTGTGTTTACCTTCTGTGGATGAGATTAGAATTAGACTGTGACATATTTCGTAGACCATTATATTTATTTTTACAACTAAGTACACACTAATGGGTCCATTAAATTGGGTTTGCTCATTGGAGTGGGCTGCTGGCCATTGATACGTAGAACAGTTTCGATGGTTTTCATTGCTTCCGTTCATTGAACTTCACTTCAATTCCGAGATTGGAAAAGTGGAAGAGGTATTGATCGATCTGTTCGTAATGCAGGTGAACGAGCAGTAGGTGGCTTGCGAGCGGAGTCGTGAAGCGCCTCTTTCCTTCTCCCTTCCAAAATCTAAGTGAGTGGCTACCAACCCGATTAGCTAGCCCTGCTTCCAAGCTTCACACCCTAAAATCTGTATTCTTCTTTGCCCCGATCAAACGATACTAAAGTGATAATAAAAGAAACCAAGATAAAAAGTGAATAGACTTGGTTATTATGCTTGTCAACCAAACTGTGAACTGTTATCATACTGTGTGCTTGTTCGTGCAAATGTTCTATAAACCATGCTAAGTATGGATCGTGTCTTGTATATGCATAATTGTTCAGGGAGGCTATGCAAAATAAATCATGCAATACTGCTTGTCATGTACTCGTGTTCTTGCAATCGTGTTGCCTCAATTGCATGACTTGTTAACGTAATAATCGTGTTCGATCATGGACAACTTGTGCACAAGGTATTGGTTCTGCGGACGATCGCTGTGGCACTGGCACCGATTCGATCCGGGCGGAACTCGTGTGTAGTCGTCGTGTTCGGGACCGGATAGCGTGCAGCGCAATCGTGTTCTCTCGTAGCATGCTATCATTGTCCTCGGCTACGTCCACTATGGCAATCATGCCAGTGATCATCGTGTATATTTAAACCTGTTGTAAACTAACTTGTGTCTTCGTGGCAGGGAAGGCATGGTAAGTATTGTGCAGGTAATTCAGACGGTCAGGTAAAATCCACCGAACGGTGGCACGTTCATTTCAGTAAATTCTATATGCTGCTTACTTGTAAATGAACTAAGGCAAGATAGAAACCCATAAATATGCATGCTTCATTAAAACAACGTGTTGATTGGTATAGTCAGGATAGCTCGCCTTCACCAGTATGTTTCGACATGCTGACCCTCGTTGAAACAGGTTCTCCGCACCAAGGCGAACCGAGCGAGGAGCCGAAGTCGTCTTCCCGATCCAGTCCAGCTGTTAGGCGCCTCCTGATCGCGCCGTATTTTGAAGTACTTGAAGACCGGAGCCTGAAACTCTTCATACACAAATGCAGCTCCGTGGCAAAGCTATCCTCCAGCCAGGAGGTCTATATCTTTTGAAGTTTAGTAAAGGGATATAATGTACAGGACTGCTATCTCATTTTGAGTCAACACTTTTGTAAGCCGTTCGGCATATTAGCTAACTCGTTCAAGAGTTTGTAATAGATGTTCATTATCAATAAAGAGAACTTTTCCATGTTTCAAATCTGTGTTTTAATTTATCTGCGTACTCTGAATATGTGCTTGTTATGCAAAATACTTTAGCCTTGTGCGGGCGCAACTCCAGGCCCGCACGGCATCACGATTCGGGGGACGCCCCAACGATTCTATGGAATTGGGTCGTGACATAGTGGTATCAGAGCACAGATTCAAGTTCCTTAGACTTCGTGCTGTAAAAGTTCCTTTAACGATCAAATTCTTGTACGAACTCTTGAACTCGCTAGGCCAAAATGAGATACGTTCATGCAATAAGTCCATAATACATTATGATTCTAATATAATTTACCTTCTTTTGAAGGAATGGCTCCAGCGCAATCTGCAGCGCAAACACCGGACGAAAAGCAAGGCCAAGAAAGTAGTTCGGGTACTTCGGGAAGTTCAGAGAGCCAGCGAGCCGTGCCAAGCATCGATCCCGTCCAACGAATATTGTAGATGTTGGAAGCAAACCAACAAAGGGACGAGGCTCGCTATGAACGGGCCGAAAAGCGGGCGAAAGAGAGTCAACTCAAGTTTCAAGACAATATAGAAGCACGATTCTCAGTCCAACAGAAGCAGGTGGATGCCCTGCAACAGATCGTTCAGACTTTGGCTTCCAACCATTCCACGGCAAGAGTGCCGACTCCGGTGGAACAGCCCGCGCTTGAAGTAGAGATGCCGCAAATTCCAAGGCCGAGGGACGTGACTTTGGCCACTTCAAGAAAGTCTGCAACACCCCATTCAACGGGTGTCACACCCCAGTCCCAAAATACGTAGGACCAGGAATACGTGACATGCCAGCTACGCATTCGACCAGACTCTGGTCTGACTCGAATACGTATAAGCTGTAATATAAAGGGCACTATCTAGAATTTTTTATAAATGTAAACCTCTATGTCTCAATCCATAATGTACATCAGTATACAAGAAAGAGCTAAATGTGCTAAGGTCGACCGCCCAATAACACACTAACTCGAATAGACTCGAAAAGAAGTATGAGTCTACAAAACTAGGCTACAACAGCAGATGAATAATCAATGTAAAATAACCATAATGGCGGTAGATATAATGTGAGTACCTGGTACCATGCCCGCAAGATATGCAACTCCAAATGCTCCGTAATCATCTATGCTGCAAAACTGGCAGGGAACCAGGTCCTCAGAGGGACGTAACAAGGTACAGAAATACAACATGCCTAGTAAACAGAAAGTACAAGTGTACGACAGGGTACTCTATCATAACCAACTAGTGTGACACAGTTTAAAGACAATGTTCGACGCGTGGGCTTTCTAATATAAAACCGTAGCTCCGAACACAGAGACACACGGGTCGGACCGTAGCTCCGAGCACAGAGACACACGGGTGAAACAACTATACTAGATACAAGTATCACTACAAAATACTACATATATATAAGCGCGTGCAGAGTAGCCCAATGTCTAGTAACTGTCTTCCCCTTCCCAAGCGGTCAACGATTGTGCGTTGAACCTGAACCTCTAACTACAGTCTCGACACAAAGAATTAACTCAACAGACACGACCCTAAGGTCGTCCCAGTCTCTGGTCATGATGTCAGTATCAGGATACAGGAATCTGGCATGATCATGGTGTATATGTGTGTCCTGGGGTGTCGATGTACTCAGGTACGTGCATCGAGGTGCTGTGAAGCATCTAGCAAATATACTAAGATGTTTCGTCGAAAGTCAACACCCGGTTATGAACCGGACACGGAGTTTCGAACGTCAACATAAATATACGCACGAGTACATAAAGAACAACAATATCTGTAAACTGAAATACAGGGTGGCAAGGTACACTTGCCTGCGTACGGCTGCTGATGACGGGGGTCTGGTACCGCGTCCAAGTCCTCAGGTCCCGCAGTACCTAGAGATGAATTACAAACCAGAATTAATAATCTATTTTACGACAGACAGGAGTGCTACACACATCTACACTAAAACTCAGTCTCAGCTACGACTTACAGGGACAAGTCACTAGGGGGGTTGACCACAGTTTACTATCGTTACCATACGTCAAATCACCTAGTCATTTGTACTACACCACCAAACCATCCTCAAAACAAAGTTTATGATTTTAAGTTCCTCGTTTAATATCGTTGTTTCCAATCACCATATATGTCACGCCCCAGTCCCAAAAATACGTAGGACTAGGACACGTAAGCATGCCAGCCGCATGGATATGGCAACTCCAATATATGGAAACCAAATCCACACGTATGCTGTAATATGAATATCAAATCCACCAGTGGTATAAAACATATGTCACAAGTCACAGGGTATAATCTAAATCTCATCCACCAAAATCATATAGAAATAAATAACCAGTATCTATGAAACTAGATCTCAATAAGAAGTATCTAAGGATGATAGTTGGATGGAAACAAATCCACTACCAACTCGAATGGAAAAGTAAATACAATATAAGTACAACACAATTAAACACAATATAAGTATACCAGCTAGTAATCACGGCTCGAAGAGAAGACATCCTCGAATCATAGGTAACCATCCAAATCTGCGCTCCTGCGAATACTCAAGAACAAATACACCAGGCAGGGGACCAGGTCCTCAGAGGGACATAACAAGATACTTAAACACATGCCAATAAAGTACTGAAATAAATATCCAAAGGGGTCGCCTAACCGTCTAAAGTGAATGCAGTTAAGAACAACTTTCCCCACAAGTGAGCTATCTGGCTGAAAATTGGGATTTGGCATAGTTCTCTTTTGGAGATCCAGGGGCCTAAAAGGCACGTCGTCTTTTGAACGCCGGTGGCTCGCCTGATAGTACATAATATATAAGGGTCATCACCACCCGTATCTCCAGCGGAGAATCCGGGCGCACAGAAAAAGTGTAAAGGAGCTCAAATGCGGTACTTGTTGTTCTCCCCACCCCATGCTCTAAGCATGTCACATCCATGACACGATAATACCTCTAATAACTGCCAAGTCTACTAGCATGCAAAGTTTCTAACAGCAGTTATCCCTAATGCACGGCCCACACGTACAGGAGGCCAGACCTGTCACGCAGTCCGTGATCTATATGAGACTCACACCCGTGTAACAACTGTGTCACGGCCAATGAACCTAATGATACTACATGATAATGGGGTAGTCTCATAAACAGGATCAATGTAAATACATAAATAAAAACATATCGCGACGATACCGTCGCGTGCATTTTATATAACAGTTAAAATATATGAACTAAAGACAGAAAATAAAGATGCATGCAATCATATGGAATAAGAATAACAGTACAATGGCAAGGTATACTTGCCTGGCAAGGAAGCTGCAATGTACCAATAACCTGCTCCAGAAATCGCGCAGAATAATCTAATATCCTATGTACACATAAATATAATATAATAGAATCATTAGTCTTTACACTAGCACATACTCAACCACATTTACACTGGACTCAGGGGGTATACTAGGGGTAACACTAGTCATCTAACACGGTCAATTATGCGTTGAATTACGCGGGTGTCGCATCTTCAAGTACTGTACGAAATCAGTCAGTCAACTGACAGGTGTCTATGCCAGTACGTTAATGTACGCAAGACAAACAAATTCATAAGTTCTTAGGGTCAATATGGTCAAGGTAAGTATGGGATAGTCCACGGTGTCATAGGGTCGTATAGTCTAAATATTTAGTCATAATTATCAATTAGCATTTACTTACATATATATTCATATAACTATATAATAATATAACCATTAATTTATTTTAATTTATTTAATTCTGGAATAATTACTCTAAAATCTTATTTTAATCTTATTATTCTAATTTTTATGTTAATTCCTAAATTTTGTCCAAAAAACTGAATTTTATCAACTCGAGACTCATGGCACGCAAATCGAGGCGATCTGTTGACCGAAAAGTCAACCGACACAAACTCAACTTTCATGCATGATTTCCTATATATTTTAGTGTCAAAAATATGTTGGAATTTATGGCTCATCCGAATTCAAATTCGTTTGAAAATTATGGCACATACAAATTTTGTATTGTGCACCGATGGTTAAATTCTAACCTAGAAGTTCTACAGAATTAACAGTATATAAATACTTCGTATTAAATTCTAGGAAAAACATATGTCAATTATCGAGACATTATATTTCTGAAACTTTAAATGGTTCATGATTCTGATTCCTGGTTCTCCCGGAATCGCGAAAACATCGAAACACGTCTATTTTCGGACATGCTTTGCTCTACGAATTTTCCAAAATTAAATAATCATAATTTCGTAACAAAAATTTATATAAACAGAAAGCTAACCTCGATATCATTCTAACAAAAAAAACTAGGCCTCATTTGGAGTCCGGAGCTATGCGCAATGGCTTCTGGAAGATGAAGGAATCCTAGATGGCAATTATCCAAAAATCGGCTCAAAGAAAACCCTAAAAATTAATAACTAAACTAATATATATATAGAGGAGAGAGAGTGCAGCCGCGGCTCGGAGAGCGCCACGTGGCAGCCATCCGTGCAGCCCCGCCCAGATTGAACGGTGGCAGTTCGATGCGGCTCGGCTCAGCTGAGTCTGAGTCGAACTCGGTCTCGGCTCGGCTCGGCTCGGCTCGCACCCACCCCTCGGTCACTGACAGGCGGGCCCGACACTGTTTGCTACGTGAGGCTGACAGGTGGGCCCCCTGTTTGCTGACTGGGCCGAATTAATTACTTTTTTTGGGTTTTCTTTTTCAGAAATTAGTTTTTAATTCAATTTTTCATAATTAACTCAAAATAAATGCTAAAAATAATCAGAAAATTTTCAAAAAATTCTAGAAGATATATTTTATTATTTAGAACCTAAAATAAAAGTTTGGGGTATTTGTAATTATATTTGACCCTAAAATAAATTCTTGAAAGTCCTATAAAATTAGGGTTAGTAGTCTTAATTAACTAAAAATTATGGAAAAAATCCCAATAATCTAAAATAGCCTAAAAATAATTCTAAATAAATATTTATATAAGTAAATAGACTAAAAAATTTATTTTCTAATTAAATAAGAGAATACTCTAAATAAATTCAACATCTATAATAAATATAATAATATAAAATATACACAAAATACCTATTTTGGGTGAGGGAGTTTACAATCTACCCAACTTAAAATAATTTCGTCCTCGAAATTAAAATAAGGCATAATTTGTTAAATCCTTCACATTCGTACATAAGGTACGTCAGTCGCAATCTCTTCCAAAAATTTAAATAATAAAATCTATTCAAATCTATTGCGATCACTTCCAAAATTAAGATAATCATTGTTCAAATCAAAATTCAACCTATTGTAATCTCTTCTCACTTTTCCAAATCATCAATATCCAAATTTAAATTGAATCCATATAATATCTTCAAGATTTAAATAACCCATATCAAATTTTACCTCACGATCTCCAACTATCATAATCTCCTCTAGAAGTAATTCGAGTCCAATATTATTCCTATTTTCACTTATAAATTTTTGTATTCTTCAACTTTTTAAATTCCATTCACATCCTCAATATTTTAAATAGGTAGTCCAACCATCAAATTTTAATTCTTAATTTAAATCATCAAATTGAAAAATAATTTAAATGCAGTCCACCAATATTCAAGTCTAAAATTATATATTTATCCTTCAAATTCAAATTGATGATTTTACCTTCAATACTCAAAAATTTAAATTATGTACTTAAGGTATAAATATTGGGTCCTCAATATCAAGATTTTTAAAATTCATTAATCCTCATCATCTTAGTCATTCTTCTAAAATTCTCAAAATTAAAATGGCTTGAACCTCTCCCAATCTAATCTTACTCGATCACAATCTAAAAGAAATTCCTCTCGAGTTGCCAATGCACTGCTACCCAACTTAGAATTTACCCATCTATCACATAAGGCTATATACTTTAAGAAAAATATTCCTTAATTTATTTACTCAGGTCATTCAATCCTCAAAACTTCAACGCCGATTATATCATATATGATATGTCCTTAATTACGAAAGAATAATCCTCAAGTATGTGATCGGCCTATAGGGTATATCTAGTACTCTCTGTGTATCAAACTTATACCAAGCACGAGGTTTCGTCTTTCCGAAATAAGGGAAGACAGAGATCAATAATAAAGAGTTCAAGGGCGAGGTAATAGAATAGAAGTATCGGGATCAAGGCGTTTAAAGAATTCAAATAGGAATTGTCAAAGCAGTTGTGGATTGAAGTCCTATTTTGGTAATTTCTATTCACATGCTCGTATTAGTACAGTTATGTAGCCGATACGATACGCTCAGACATGTCTAGAGGGCAAGTACATTCGTCTACTAATCACTATATATCTCAATCCACGTAAAGTAGTTATGCGAAGGACGAACCAAGTGCACTAAGGTTGATCAGACCGTAATACACTGATTCTGATTAGACAATATATTAGTAGGCGTCCCCAACAATACATATCTCATGATCAAGCTCGATAAAAGAGTAAGCTTGCAAAACTAGGCTATAATAGTAGCATAAGTCAAGGTAGTGCAGCAAATCTAAGTACGCTAGATGATGATAAAAGGATGTACAAATTAATTCAAGTTCACAAAACAAAACACAACTAAGCAACAATAATAAAAGACTCTACAATCCCTATAGTTATCATACAACCTCCTTATCTAAGTCGCTAGTCGACCAAATAGGGACAAGGACCTCTAAATTCTATCGTCTGAATAAACACTGTCGTCTTTTGCTAGCATGCAATTAATGTCATTCAGTTATACTACCTTGATGGGTCAAGTGGACTATGTGATACTAGGTTGTGAGGCATACTACCCAACTTAAAAGAATTAAACTAATACTGTGATTGTCTTAAGGATACCGTAGAAACTCCTATTAAGGTCTACGAGAAGGGGTCTTAGTACTTATTAGGGTATCCTCTTATATTACATAGGTCATGGTTGTCTTTGTCTTAGTCATAGTGCTTATAGAACAAGTGTCAATAGTAAGGATAGAGGAGTTACTAGCCTCAAGGGAAAAGGGGATATAACTTATATCGAGGTGGGGTACAAGTTACGCGACTTAAAACTAAGGGGTAATCATTAGGTCATAATCTACAATAATAACTTAAACTGTCAAGTTCTAATTACCAATCACATAATTCAAAAATTTAAGAGTAACAACCAAAATCCTAGCAAGCTATATATATCCTGAAATAGAATAAAATCACTTGGTCTATAATCAGAAGTGTCAGATGGCACGAGTTGAAAGAGGAAGAAAAGAAGAACGTAATTTTTAGTCGTCGCACAATTAGCGAACGTTAAGGCCGCAGAGGAACAACATATAAAATTAAAATAGAGGGCTCTAGATAGCATCATGGTTTTCTAAGGGGGAGTGGTATGCTAGTTGTTATGTTCGAGGTATGATCAAGGAAAAAGTGTTAATTACATTCCTCTAGGCTTCCTGGGGTGTTGTCCACTAAAATTAAGACAATGATATAAGTTTGTAGTTTCTCCAATACTATCTAACTATGAAGGTTAGGTTCAGTCCTAATTTTAAGTTCTGGTTTTCTATTGGTTCCTCAATACTAGGGTCAACCATTATGGTAAACTTCTAACTATCTCTAGTAGTGTCGATACTACTCAAGTCTTCTTAATACATCAGGGGAAAATGGTAAACCAACTCTAGAGATAAGGAATTCTAGGGTTCACTAGATATTCTAAACTTAGTGGTGTGTCTATATTCTCGTTGTATTCTTAATAGGTGTGCTACTCTAATTATCATCCTAATAACAGGGGTTCCTATATTCTAGCAGAAGACTATACGCAAGGAACTATTAGGGAAGCACATGAATCAAGCAGGATACAATTGTTCAAAATAGAACAGATAGGAGGAGATGAATCACAGTCAATTGTGGATGAGATCCTATACTCTAGTCCTAGGTGCAGGCTTGTTCGGTACAGTAACATAACCGAGACAATATGCTCTCGACCTGCATGGGCCACCACAAAAATATGTCACGCCCCAGTCCCAAAAATACGTAGGACTAGGACACGTAAGCATGCCAGCCGCATGGATATGGCAACTCCAATATATGGAAACTAAATCCACACGTACGCTGTAATATGAATATCAAATCCACAAGTGGTATAAAACATATGTCACAAGTCACAGGGTATAATCTAAATCTCATCCACCAAAATCATATAGAAATAAATAACCAGTATCTATGAAACTAGATCTCAATAAGAAGTATCTAAGGATGATAGTTGGATGGAAATAAATCCACTACCAACTCGAATGAAAAAGTAAATACAATATAAGTACAATACAATCAAACACAATATAAGTATACCAGCTAGTAATCATGGCTCGAAGAGAAGACATCCTCGAATCATAGGTAACCATCCAAATCTGTGCTCCTGCGAATACTCAAGAACAAATACACCTGGCAGGGGACCAGGTCCTCAGAGGGACATAACAAGATACTTAAACACATGCCAATAAAGTACTGAAATAAATATCCAAAGGGGTCGCCTAACCGTCTAAAGTGAATGCAGTTAAGAACAACTTTCCCCACAAGTGAGCTATCTGGCTGAAAATTGGGATTTGGCATAGTTCTCTTTTGGAGATCCAGGGGCCTAAAAGGCACGTCGTCTTTTGAACGCCGGTGGCCCGCCTGATAGTACATAATATATAAGGGTCATCACCACCCGTATCTCCAGCGGAGAATCCGGGCGCACAGAAAAAGTGTAAAGGAGCTCAAATGCGGTACTTGTTGTTCTCCCCACCCCATGCTCTAAGCATGTCACATCCATGATACGATAATACCTCTAATAACTGCCAAGTCTACTAGCATGCAAAGTTTCTAACAGCAGTTATCCCTAATGCACGGCCCACACGTACAGGAGGCCAGACCTGTCACGCAGTCCGTGATCTATATGAGACTCACACCCGTGTAACAACTGTGTCACGGCCAATGAACCTAATGATACTACATGATAATGGGGTAGTCTCATAAACAGGATCAATGTAAATACATAAATAAAAACATATCGCGACGATACCGTCGCGTGCATTTTATATAACAGTTAAAATATATGAACTAAAGACAGAAAATAAAGATGCATGCAATCATATGGAATAAGAATAACAGTACAATGGCAAGGTATACTTGCCTGGCAAGGAAGCTGCAATGTACCAATAACCTGCTCCAGAAATCGCGCAGAACAATCCAATATCCTATGTACACATAAATATAATATAATAGAATCATTAGTCATTACACTAGCACATACTCAACCACATTTACACTGGACTCAGGGGGTATACTAGGTGTAACACTAGTCATCTAACACGGTCAATTATGCATTAAATTACACGGGTGTCGCGTCTTCAAGTACTGTACGAAATCAGTCAGTTAACTGACAGGTGTCTATGCCAGTACGTTAATGTACGCAGGGCAGACAAATTCATAAGTTCTTAGGGTGAACATGGTCAAGGTAAGTATGGGATAGTCCACGGTGTCCTAGGGTCGTATAGTCTGAATATTTAGTCATAATTATCAATTAGCATTTACTTACATATATATTCATATAACTATATAATAATATAACCATTAATTTATTTTAATTTATTTAATTATGGATTAATTACTCTAAAATCTTATTTTAATCTTATTATTCTAATTTTTATGTTAATTCCTAAATTTTGTCCAAAGAAACTGAATTTTATCAACTCGAGACTCATGGCACGCAAATCGAGACGATCTGTTGACCAAAAAGTCAACCGACACAAACTCAACTTTCATGCATGATTTCCTATAGATTTCAGTGTCAAAAACATGCTGGAATTTATGGCTCATCCGAATTCAAATTGTTTGGGAATTATGGCACATACAAATTTTGTATTGTGCACCGATGGTTAAATTTTAACCTAGAAGTTCTACAGAATTAACAGTATATAAATACTTCGAATTAAATTCTGGGAAAAACATATGTCAATTATCAAGACATTAGTTTTTTGAAACTTCAAACGGTTCATGATTCTGATTCCTGGTTCTCCCGAAATCGCGAAAATATCAAAACACGTCTATTTTCGGATATGCTTTGCTCTACTAATTTTCCAGAATTAAATACTCATAATTTCGTAAAATAAATTATATAAACAGAAATCTAACCTCAATATCGTTCTTACAAAAAAAACTAGGCCTCATTTGGAGTCCGGAGCTATGCGCAATGGCTTCTGGAAGATGAAGGAATCCTAGATGGCAATTCTCCAAAAATCGGCTCAAAGAAAACCCTAAAAATTAATAACTAAACTAATATATATATAGAGGAGAGAGAGTGCAGCCGCGGCTCGGAGAGCGCCACATGGCAGCCATCTGTGCAGCTCCGCCCAGATTGAACGGTCGCAGTTCGATGCGGCTCGGCTCAGCTGAGTCCGAGTCGAACTCGGTCTCGGCTCGGCTCGAGGTCGGCTCGGCTCGGCTCGCACCCACCCCGCGGTCACTGACAGGCGGGCCCGGCACTGTTTGCTGCGTGAGGTTGACAGTTGGGCCCCCTGTTTGCTGACTGGGCAGAATTAGTATTTTTTTGGGTTTTCTTTTTCAGAAATTAGTTTTTAATTTATTTTTTCATAATTAACTCAAAATAAATGCTAAAAATAATCAAAAAATTTTCAAAAAATTCTAGAAAATATATTTTATTATTTAGAACATAAAATAAAAGTTTGGGGTATTTTTAATTATATTTGACCCTAAAATAAATTCTTGAAAGTCCTATAAAATTAGGGTTACTAGTCTTTAATTAACTAAAAATTATGAAAAAAATCCCAATAATCTAAAATAGCCTAAAAATAATTCTAAATAAATATTTATATAAGTAAATAGACTAAAAAATTTATTTTCTAATTAAATAAGAGAATACTCTAAATAAATTCAACATCTATAATAAATATAATAATATAAAATATACACAAAATACCTATTTTGGGTGAGGGAGTTTACAATATATGCTGTATAAGTAATGCTTCTCTTCCCAATTTAAACACACAAGTATAAATCATCAAACCGTGCTCCTAAACCCTAACTACTGCTCATAACCATAAGTATCAAGGATCCTCATTCTTACATATATAATGTGTTTAAACAGAAAGAACCCTAATCAACCTACCTACACATATAGCTCAAAGGAACACTACACTACACTACATTGACTCTAAAACATATTAATCCTCATTAACAAAACCTCATCCATATTCCTATTTAATCGTCATTAACCTCACCTATATATAACTCAATCATAAATTTCCATTACCACATTACACTAGCCATCCACATATATAATCCAAAACCCTAGCTAGCATTTACCCAAAGATATATATAAATAAAATCCTATCTAAACACTAACATAAATCTGGATTTAAACAAGAGAGGGGGAGATATACCGTGACGTGGTTGTTGATGCCGGAGTGGCTGGTGGTGGAGGCTGGTAGTGGTGGTGATAGTGGTGGTAGTATAGGCTGGTAGTGGTGGTGATGGTGGTGGTAGTGTAGGCTGGTAGTGGTGGTGATGGTGGTGGTAGTGTTCGGATAGGGAGGAGGCCGGAGCGGGGGACAGCTCGGTCCAGCGTGGGGGTGGCTGTGCACCGGAGTGGGGTGGTTGTGCACTGGAGCGGGGTCGGCTGTGCACTGTGCGGGGTCGGCTGTGCACTGTGCGGGGGACGCACGGCCGCGGGGGATGCTGGCCGGATGTTCGGCTGCAGTGGCAGCGGGCCGGTGGTCGGAGTAGGGCCGATGGGGACAGCTGGAGTAGCTCAGTGGCCGGTCGGGATACTCACAGGTGAGGGAACAATGGAAGTAGATGAAGAATATAGGAAGAAGAAGAAGAATGGAGGAAGAAGAAGAAGAATGGAGGAAGAAGAAGAAGTGGTTTCTTCATGAAAGAATGGAGGAGGAAAGAGTTTGCATGGGGAGAAATAATGAAGGAGTAAGGAGAGAGAGAGTTTATTGGGATTAGGGCCGGTAGGTTTTGGTTGAGGGTGGGGTGAGATGTGACTTTATAGGGGAGTGTGTGGAGGAGATGGAGGGTTGGGATCCATCCATTCAAAATGGATGGTTGGGATTAAACATGAAGGGAATAAGGTTTCTTCATGAGGGAAATGGGTGGGTGAGAATGGGACCCTATTTTGGGACCCTCTCATTTGTTCATGGCCAATAGGATGTTGCCACACAATTTAATAATTGTGACTTAGCCCCGTAAATTCGAGAAATTGCATGGACACATAAAATGACACAAAAATTGCGGAGAAAATTATATTTAGAAATTTTCATGGTGAGAGGGAGTTGTGCGTTAGGCACGGGTTTAATTAGGAAGACATTGAGATTAATTTAGGATTAAGAATTGGGATTCACAAAGTCAGTATCCCAGATTTAAATAGAAATAAAATGTCCCGCGAATTTAAATTAATTGGGGCACTTGGGGTCAAAATCCGAAAATGACGCAAAGGCCAAAAATGGTGGGGGCTTGGAGTCAGTCTTGGACCCTTCAGTTGGTCCGGCTCAACGGGTTAAGTTGGTATCTCAAATTTTAGGGTAACGACACAAGTGTCCGACACAGAATTAAATATAGGTTACGACTTTCGGAATGTTGTGCAATTAATTTAGAGCACATGATTTTAAAAGACGGAAAAGTCCAATGCCTAAGTTGGCGGGTCAGGTCAGAAGTACAATAATTGAACGGAATTTATGGGCTGATATTGGGCTCCGAATAATCAGACAATGATAGGGCGCGCCAAGGGTTTTAATTTATTGAATTAAATACCAGATATATTATCTCTACTCTAAACCTCGACATCTGCCACCAATACTCAAAATTTTCTAAATCCACCCTAACTATCTACTGAATAAATCGAGGGGGTTTACAACGGGACTGAGGACCCAGTCGTAGCTCTAGATTGGTTGGCCAAACTTGAAGATCACTTCGCTTTGCTAGAGGTCCCCGAAGAGAAGCGTGTCGCCTGCGCGCAACTACAGCTCCGCCTCAACGCGCACGATTGGTGGGACGTGCATCGACGATCTCGTCAATTTGATCACGGAGAGGAGGCGATCTCGTGGACGACTTTTCATGCCGCATTCGAAGAGGAGTTTATACCCCCTCCAGTACAATGTCAAATGGAGAACGAGTTCGTGCAACTGAGACAAGGCAGCATGACAGTTAAAGAGTACTCCGCCAAATTCAATCGACTCTCCAAATTCGCTAGGGCCTATTTACCTGATGTAGCGAGTCGAGCTAGAAGGTTTGAAGGTGGACTACGCCCTGCCATCAATGCACACGTAGTCGTTCAGTAGTATCGTACAATGCGTGAAGTCATAAATCACGCCCTGTCGCTTGAACCACACTATCCTCACGTTCCTGCTGGCGCTGTGCATACCTACACTCACAAACGCCAAAGCAACGAGAGAGGAAACAACGCTACAAAGCGACGAAACGATGGTGGTCAGCAAATAAGGAATTGGAGTATTACATGTCTGTTCTGCAAAAAGAGTGGACACGATAAGAAGGATTGCCGCTTGAGACTTGGGTTATGTCTAGCTTGTGGACGATCAGGCCATGCCATTAGTTCCTGCCCGAACCTTCCTGATCGTCGTCCCCAATAAAATTCTCCCTAACGGTAGGTCCTATTCTTAAGTTTCGGGACGAAACTTCCAATTAGTTGGGTAGGATGTAGCGCCCCGTTCTCTCGGTGCGGAGAGCGCGGCTAAGAAACACAAGACGGTATCATTCGATCGGGATAGATTGAATTAAGAACTCGTCCTCGTTATGGATTTGTTCCTTCGGAATCGATTCCCATATTCAGTGGACCGCGCCCCAAGGATCGTCTTAGCGGCAGAGTCAGGAGGGACCTCTCCGCTGCTATCTTTTATTGCCTCGGTTTTCGATGTCGCTTGTTGCTTTTGTACTTTGAGTTGGTTTGGGATTTGCTTGTTTTCCTTGAACGGTTTCGATGGTTTTCATTGCTTCCGTTCATTGAACTGCACTTCAATTCCGAGATTGGAAAAGTGGAAGAGGTATTGATCGATCTGTTCGTAATGCAGGTGAACGAGCAGTAGGTGGCTTGCAAGCAGAGTCGTGAAGCGCCTCTTTCCTTCTCCCTTCCAAAATCTAAGTGAGTGGCTACCAACCCGATTAGCTAGCCCTGCTTCCAAGCTTCATACCCTAAAATCTGCATTCTTCTTTGCCCCGATCAAACGATACCAAAGTGATAATAAAAGAAACCAAGATAAAAAGTGAATAGACTTGGTTATTATGCTTGTCAACCAAACTGTGAACTGTTATCATACTGTATGCTTGTTCGTGCAAATGTTCTATAAACCATGCTAAGTATGGATCGTGTCTTGTATATGCATAATTGTTCAGGGAGGCTATGCAAAATAAATCATGCAATACTGCTTGTCGTGTACTCGTGTTCTTGCAATCGTGTTGCCTCAATTGCATGACTTGTTAACGTAATAATCATGTTCGATCATGGACAACTTGTGCACAAGGTATTGGTTCTGCGGACGGTCGCTGGGGCACTGGCACCGATCCGATCCGGGCGGAACTCGTGTATAGTCGTCGTATTCGGGACCGGATAGCGTGCAGCGCAATCGTGTTCTCTCGTAGCATGCTATCCTTGTCCTCGGCTACGTCCACTATGGCAATCATGTCAGTGATCATCGTGTATATTTAAACCTGTTACAAACTAACTTGTGTCTTCGTAGCAGGGAAGGCATGGTAAGTATTGTGCAGGTAATTCAGACGGTCAGGTAAAATCCACCGAACGGTGGCACGTTCATTTCAGTAAATTCTATATGCTGCTTACTTATAAATGAACTAAGGCAAGATAGAAACCCATAAATATGCATGCTTCATTAAAACAACGTGTTGATTGGTATAGTCAGGATAGCTCGCCTTCACCAGTATGTTTCGACATGCTGACCCTCGTTGAAACAGGTTCTCCGCACCAAGGCGAACTGAGCGAGGAGCCGAAGTTGTCTTCCCGATCCAGTCCAGCTGTTAGGCGCCTCCTGATCGCGCCGCATTTTGAAGTACTTGAAGACCGGAGCCTGCAACTCTTTATACACAAATGCAGCTCCGTGGCAAAGCTATCCTCCAGCCAGGAGGTCTATATCTTTTGAAGTTTAGTAAAGGGATATAATGTACAGGACTGCTATCTCATTTTGAGTCAACACTTTTGTAAGCCGTTCGGCATATTAGCTAACTCGTTCAAGAGTTTGTAATAGATGTTTATTATCAATAAAGAGAACTTTTCCATGTTTCAAATCTGTGTTTCAATTTATCTGCGTACTCTGAATATGTGCTTGTTATGCAAAATACTTTTGCCTTGTGCATGCGCAACTCCAGGCCCGCACGGTATCACGATTCGGGGGACGCCCCAATGATTCTACGAAATCGGGTCGTGACAGCAAAGAAGTTATTATTGCAGCTAGGAATGATGTTGGCAATGCATCAATGTGCACTGTAGTAGGGGGTTACAACAATCTGTTGCAGAGCTCGGGTAGAGGAGGGTGTGTTTTGTGTCAATATGTATTACAGTCGTGCTAAGGTTAGCACTACAACCAGTTATGGGTGGAGGCCAGTTGCAGTTAGGGTGGTACAGGCCTTGAATCCAGTTGTGAAGCCAGTGCACTGTGATGGGAAATTAGGTTGGACTTGCCATGGTATGGGTGTGTAGGTTATCAAGGGTATCAGTTGCACATGTGAAAGTGAGATGGGAACATGGCTCGAGTAGTGACTGTCCTGAGCAACAATAATTGAAGCTTAGCTTCATAGCAGCAATAATAGTGGCCAGTGAGCTCGGGTATGTCCAGAATGTGGAGTATGCAGTGCACACTTGTGCACTGTAAATCTGCAGTTGCTAAACAACAAATATGCAGTCCAGTTCGAGGTAGAGCAAGGTGCAGCAATGATGGAGGTGAGAGCAGTATCAAGCATAGTAATTTAGTGTTGGTATCAGTGAAATAAGAGGAGTATAGGTATGTATCAGACCTGATACTCATGTGCAGCAGTGGATACCCGGTTATGTGCACATCCAGGTAGTATCAGTAGGACAGGGAGATGGACATTCCCTTATTGTACAGTGGTTGTGGAGTGTATGGGTAGGCATGGATATCCTTAACATCAGTTGTTGATACCTAGTATCAGAGTAATGACTAATGTTCGTATCAGTTAACTGAATGACTAGAGTATATAGGAGTTAAGGTATGGTTAGCCATGGTATAAGTTACAACTTATACACCCAGGGTAAAGGGTGATATCTAGTGATACTAGATATATGTTAAGAAATAATACTAGTAATATGCTAGAATATATATATATATATATATATATATATATATATATATATATATATATATATATATATATATATATATATATATATATATATATATATGCTACTAGCTAGAATACTTAGTGATAGTTGGGATAATTTGGCATTGACTAGTGTTAACTAGATATTAACTAATATAACTAATATACCTTATTAAGACAAAAAAAAACCTAGTATAACAAGACATTAACCTAGTTAGCCTAGTACTGATTAGTATACCCTAGTATAGACCTAAAATGGCATAACACCCTCGTTTCAATCTAGTTAATCATTTTATCCTTCTAAACACTAATTAACATTGATGTCTTATATATAGGTCCTTGTGACTCCATTTTGGACATCGATCCTCATATATTGCTCAGTACCACAGGCGAGTACAATCTCTGACAGTTTTTCGTTATTTTTGATGATTACTATGATTCTAGTTTATAATGTTATACTTGATTTTTGACATAGTGAATACACGACAAAGTATCATAGATACCTGTCATGAGGAGTCATGATTGGATCCCTCGTACTAGCCGGGGACGGAGAAATATTAGCAAGTTATGTAATGATATCCCACCTTACATGCATCATAGTCACCCATATCTCACGTAGGGTGTAGCCTGACCATATTGCATGCCTTATAGCCCATTATATATGATTATCCTGACTCATGCTCGTATTATAGCTAACCAGATGGTTAGCCTGACCTCACATGTATCATAGCTAATCATATATAACAAGCCTGATCTAGTCCCAAGCCGGTCACATAGCAAACTAATATTTTAAGGCACATAACCATTATTTATATTCCTCTATTTCTAGTTCATACATTATAAGTATTCATATTTATCTGCTTTCACTGTTTACCATTACCAGTATACTCATTGCTAGTTATCTATCTATGATATGATTATATGTCTCTCTAGTTTTTCTTATATTCCAATATTTTATTCCATCATGTATATTTCTTACTCACTGCTTTATAGTTTTTATCAATATAATTGAAATTGCTGTTAGTTTATGTGCTTCGCTCCAATTCTGACTGGTAATATTTTTCAGAGGATCTCGAGAACTTTTGTCCCACATACTATGGACCGGGAGTAGACGAGGGTTACATCCAGGAGCCTCAGAAGGATCCTGTTCCAGTAAAGGATCCTTTAGTAGTGACTTAGAGCCTAGCATTTATATTTTATTTGGGATTGTTCCACTTTGAGATATTCTAAGTTGTACTATTTTGAGACTTATGTTGTTATTGAGTTATATAGACTCTTAGACTTATTGTTATTGTGTGAGATGCTTATCTCTAAACTTATGTGTTGGAACTTCTTTATATCATTTTCATATGTTTATCATGTCATTCATCTTTCTATAGATATTATTGTGATTGAGTATTTGTTTGACATTATATTTATATTCATCTTGTCCTCCTTATGGAGTTGAGATTATTGAAATGTTATATATTATTGTGAGATATGATAAATAGTATTGTGACCTAGATAGCGTTATACCACCGATGTTGCGATATAGGCTGGACGTACCCATGACTCATGCCCAATTTTCGGGTACGGGTCGTGATACATTTTCATGGTGGCCCATGCAGGTCGAAGTCGCAACTAGTGCGATATCGTAGTAGTGTTCAGATTTAGAGTACTATTATGAGCCTGTTATTGGATATATGATATAGGATAAGAGCATACTTAATCACAACTAGGAAAATTTCTAATTTATTAATTTTGCTATCCTTATCATTCTGAATATTTTTATTCCTTGAATATTATTGTCCTTATTTGATGATATCGTATCTTGTGCCTTATTTGACTTCTTTTTGTTCGATTTTCTTCAGGATGTCGCCGAAGACCATATCACAGAGATCAGGACTCGCAGTTTCAGAGAGGTCTGCCACCTCTCGACTGCCACCCGGGTAGCTGGAGTTGCTCCTTCTGCTTTACCTGTTCACATAAAAGTTTTGGCATCTTTTGGGGGTCCTCCTCCCCCACCTTTTCAAAGGGCTGCCCCAGTTGTTGCGGAGGACCTTCCACCACCGCCACGGTTTTCTTTTTCAGGAGGTGTGCCTACTAATGGGACACAGATGTTTGCTTTGATCCAGGACATGGTATATGTCCAGAGGGTGTCAACGGAGGCTCAGCATGTTCAGGCTGAGACACAGAAGGTGCAGGAAGAGGCATACCAAGCGCAGGCGGAGCTAATAAGAGAGAGAATGGAGAATGCTCACTAAGTGGCTTTACAGGAAGTGAAGAGAGTTGCCCAGCAGCATTATGGCCAGCCGCAACAACAAAGGTCAGACACCATTGTGGACTTCAAGGGGATGTCGCCTCGGGAGTTCAAGGGTACCGAGGGGATACTCTATGCTGATGACTGGTTGGAGGATATTGAGAGGATCCTACGTTTGGCTCAAATTCTAGAGATCTTACACATCGAGGCGGCCGATTGTTTGATATCGCACTCACTTAGTATCGCACGGAGCCCATGTTTATCGCATGAAGACTTACTTGGGAGGCTTTTAAGGAGCTTTTCAAGGAGAAGTTATTCCCCGACGTGGCCCTGGGAGCTTTGGAGAGTCACTTTTATGACTTATTCCAGGGGAACATATCGGGTGAAGATTTTAACAGAACATAAGATTTTAAAATATGTATTCACGCGGAAGGAATTAAACATGAGATAGAGAAGGTGGCTAGAGTTGTTGAAAGACTATGACTTGGAACTTCAATACCATCCAGACAATGCAATTAATTATAGTAGCTGATGCACTTAGTAGAAGAGGTAGAAAATTTATGTTGACCACTCATAAGCACATTTTAGAAGACTTACAAGAGATAAAAATCGAGATAGTACTTCCACAGGATAAAGGAGTTCTGGCTAGCCTACAGATCCAGTCAATTTTGGTAGATAGAATCAAGATAGCTCAGGTAGAGGACCCGAAGATTCAGAAGCTATGGGCAGAATGTGAGTCCGATCTTCGAAAAGAGTGGACGATTCATGCAGATGGAATGCTAAGATTTGGGAACCGTATATGTATACCAAGCGGGAATATTCGAAAAGAAGTTATGGTTGAAGCACATAGTTCCCAGTACTCTATTCTTCTTGGAGGCACGAAGATGTACCAAGATATCAGGCAACACTTTTGGTAGAACAAAATAAAGAAGAAAATAGCACGCTTCGTATCATAATGTCTGATATATCAACAAGTGAAGGCAGAACAACGGAGACCGGCAAGGTTGTTACAGCCGCTTCCTATTCCAGAATGGAAGTGGGAACACATCACCATGAACTTTATGATCGGTTTACCTAGATCCTCGACTGGTCGAGATGCAGTTTGGGTGATAGTGGATCGACTCACAAAAGTGGCACATTTTTTTCTTTAGAGTGGGATAGTCTACAGAGCAGTTGACATATTTGTATATGCGACAGATTGTGAGGAAACATGGCATGCCTGTAAGCATAGTGTTTGACCGAGATACCAGGTTCACTTCTCTTTTCTAGAGAACCTCGCACAAGATATTGGATACCAGGTTAAGGTTCAGTACTGCATACCATCGCCAGACAGACGAACAATCAGAAAGGACCATCCAGACCCTGGAAGATATGTTATGAGCCTATATCCTAGACTTTGGTAGATCTTAGAAGAATTACCTTCACTTAGTTGAATTCTCGTATAACAATAATTATCAGGCCAGTATTCAGATGGCATATTTTGAGGCACTATATGGCAGGAGGTGTAGATTACCGTTGGCATGAGACAACATTGGTGAGTGGAAGATATTAGGCCCCGAAATAATTACGCAGGCAGTAGAAGTTGTCAAGCAAATCAGAGAGCGACTTCGAGTTGCGCATGATCGATATCGTCACTGGGCAGACCAGTATCGTAGGCCTTTGGAGTTTTGTGTCGGTGACCATGTGTTGTTGAGGATTTTGCCAACCCATGGAGTTATTAGATTCGAGGTCCGCAGGAAGCTTAGTACGTGATACATTGGGCCGTTTGACATTCTCGATCGCGTAGATAATGTGGCTTATCGTCTTGCCCTTCAAGGTGCATGATGTATTTCATGTATCTCAGTTGCTTAGGTATATCCTATATTCGAGTTATATCCTCGATCACTCTAAATTACTCGTTGATACAGACTTATCTTACGAGGAGCAACCCGTATCCATTCTGGACTGAAAGAAGAAGGTACTCAAGAACCAGATTATTTCTCTTATCCGAGTTGTTTGGGGCCATCACACTTTTAAAGATTTGACGTGGGAGCACGAGGACGATATACGATATCGGTACCCGTACAAGTTCGATTCGGAAGGTATATTCTACTTTATGCCTTTGTATCTTAGATTCTGTGATCAGGCGATCACCTATGTGTTATGATATTATTTCTTGTATGTATAAATTTTATAGTAGATTTTTATCGTGCTTATTCTGAGTTCTCTAGCCTTACTTGGATTCAAAATTTTGACAAATTTTTTTCAAGGTGGATAGAGATGTCACTCCCTGTTCCCAGTATACGTATTTTAGAATATATTATTCTCGCTTGCAAGTTATTTATTTGGTTGTATGAGACTAAACCCATTCTTTAGTTTGTCTTGGTTATTAGTTTATAGTTTGGGTTATTTTGGTCATGAGTTGAACCCATGGTCTAAACCTCAAACCCTAGCTATATAACCCAACTTCTTTCTATCTCCCTCTTTATTCTTTCTTTTTCTTCTCGCTCATAGGTTTTTCTCTCCCTCCATAGGCAGGTACACTTTGTATAAGAAATAGAGAAACCCTCTATATTATTGGTTTATTATGTTTATTATATAATTTTAAGCATGTTTAGAACTTGGTATTTTTGGATTTGGCAGATGGAATGGTGTAGATTTGAATTTTTATGAGTGTGGGTGTTCTTGAGTTTTTATTGGTTTTGATCTTCAATAACTAATTGTTTTCAAAAACTTATGGCTCTATGTGATGGAGCATTCATTTTGAATAGTTTGGCTTTTGAACTACTTGATTTGGAGTTGAGATGGGGATTGTATGGAAGATCTAGTTTTTTGGATTCTTAGTTTTTCCATGGACGAACTTGCTGTTCTGGGACGATGGAGTACCATGCGGTCCAACAACATGCGCCCCCTCCAGCATGTGCCTATCTTGTTGGACGCAAGTCTGATTTGTGCATGCTTTCAAAAGTCGGATGCATAGTACCTTGAACGCATAAAAATTTACTAAGGCCTGATTCTATGCGTCCAGGAGGTTATACGGCCACGAGCCATACGTATCTTCTTTTTGGGCTCATATGTCTACATGACTTTTGTGTCTCTGCGCGACTTTATATGATTTTGTCTTTTCTCTCAGGCACTTATGTCTTGTCACATCAATCACCTTTATGTTACTTCCCTGATACTTTATTTATCGTCCATCACTTCGGCACTTGTCCCAAGTAGTGGACTTTTTCCCAAGCATGCAGCCTGGAGGAGCATGCGGCCAGGTTAGAACATACGGCCTGACCTTCTTAAGCACGAATTAGATACATATTATCCTTAGTGACTCCATGTATATACGTAGTACTTTCTTGTTAGGATCATTCATTTTATTTGGAATATTTCTTATCAACCTCTATGTGGTTGATCCTGGTTATTGCTTGTGTTATAATTCTAGGGGAGAATGGACTCAATAACCTAACCTAGTGCTAGAACTGATGCTTATGATCTTGGTAATTAGACTCGAATACTGTATCCGTGCTGATATAATTATTGTATGATATTTTTCATGATCTAATGTGCACTAAGGTATGATATACCGTGTTACATGTTAAGTGATTTATATTTGGATTGTGCATCGAGAATGCCTCCAAATTCCTGAATGTATGATACTATATATATACTTTTCCCCCAGTACGGGCTTGATATGCGAGTCAAGTACCAAAGTATGGCTAGAATTTTGATTGTTGAATGTTTCATACATGCTCCGGTGAATCCAGATTGAACTTCCATGGATTCATATCTAGCGTACCCGTACTTTGTATGATATCTTAAGAAAAAATCTCATATAGCCATGTCTTGAGATTTTAAAATAATATAGTGTTAATTAGGCAACTAAAAGTGGTAGTAACATTAGAAGAAAAATATATCCCGAGAATATGCCAACGAACCTTCCTACAGAGCTTCATTTTAAGTGTGATGTCGGTTGTCCACCACAGATACTGTATATCATCCACCTTAGTGGAGTGTAATATCTGACCTAATATAAATAATGTCGAGCCACTATTTTACTATAGAAATATTGGAACCGCTAATACCGTGATCTAGCGCAGTGGCCCTACGGGAAATTGGTACAATTTATAAAGTATCGGTATAATCATTTTATTTCGCTCGGTTAGCTCATGTTCGACAATGGCATGATATGAGGATACCTATTATATATTATTCTGAGATAACCTCAGACTCCACAATTAGCAAGCCGTACAAGTGATTGGTCTATCTTATTAATTGGACTTGATTGTGATTGTATTATTCTGTTAGTAGCCTAGAGAAATGGACTATCATAGTTTGATGGATTCAACCCTTGTCCTTGTTTGGTTGTAGGGTTGGGCCTTTGTGATAGGATATGCCATGGACCTAAGTTACGACACAGAACCTATATATACTATTATATATTTATTGCTTAGATTTTTGTCCATTTCGTGCTTCCTTTGTGGTACATGTTATTTGGGGTCTAACCCCACTAGTTTTATATGGCCAGGTTTTGAACCAGCACTCAAGGATCCAGCATACTTTCCCCCCACTCATGGCGCGTACGAAGAATATGGTCGCCGAGGATAACGAGTGGGTTTTTTTCTTCCCTTATCGTCATTATATATTTTTTTGGGCGTTTAGCCACCGATACCTATTAGCCGGCATGTCTGGATATTAGTTCCTTTTTATGACTATATATAAACCAGACTGCAGCTGTAATACTGTCATGTACTTTTGTTATTCCATCAGCTTTTTATTTTGTACATTTGGTCTTCAAAATATTTTGATAAAAGCATTTAGGATACCTTATTGTTTAAACATGTATAATGTTTAAAAATAAATAAGTACGCTGTACAAGACAATCTATATGAATGCAAATGAGGACAACTTTTCGACGTATGGGCATGGGTAGGCTACTCTATCTAATCTCACAACTCACACACACGTCAGGAACATCATCAGCCGACATACCGCGGGGGTAGCGACCCTCGTGACACCATCAATCGATATACCGCTGGGGTAGCGACCATCGGACACGACTACCATAGTGCATGCTAGTTACTACGATTCACCAGAGTGGTTAAAGCCCATACGTCTACTGATTGTCCTCTCATGATACTAAGTGTCATGTGTGTGTCAATATATCTAATATATAGTAATGACTGAAAGAAACTACACATGCAATAAATATACAAAAATGCAATGAATATACATAAATATAATAAGCATACAAAGTACTGTAAACAATTTGGCAAGGTATCTTGCCTGATCTGAAAAAGAATGAAGTCCCAACTCAAGGCGTCGTCCGATCTACCCGTCACATAAATTAAACAAGTTAGATTACAAAAGTGGATGAATAGGTTCCTCTATTTTAATTTATTTTAGTTTTGAATAAAATAATCCAAAATAGTATTTTAATCTTATTATAATCTGATTTTATTGTTAAACCCTAATTTTGGTCCAAAGAAAGTCAACTTTACGGATTTGTGATCCGTGGCACGCAAATTGAGGCAATCCGTTGACCAAAAAGTCAACCAACTCAAATCCTGGATTTGTGTATAAAATCCTATAGATTTTAGCGCTACATGAACGCTAGAATCGACGGTTTTATAAAATCACAAGTCGGTAAAGAGTTATGGCCACAAGGGCAAATAGATGATAGTTTTTGGTGGTTTTTTTATTTAAGTCTATGTTGTACAAATTTTACAGTAGATTAAACTTGCATGTTAAATTCTGGAAAAGTAATTTTGTGTAAGTTCATCATGTCAACTTTCTGAAACTTTAAACGGTTCATAATTCCGAGTTCGGGATCTTCCGTGATCTCAAAAATACCAAAATGCGTCTGATTTCGGACAACTGACACTTTTAGAATTTTCTAGAAAAATAGGTTCATAATTATTAAAATAATTTATATATTTATAAAACTAACCTTGATATATTTCTAACAAAAAAAAATTGGAGCGCGTTTGGAGTCCGGAGCTAGGAGATATCGTCTTTTTAAGTCGTCATAACTACTAGAAAATGAGGCTGAATTTATGACGAATTTTGACTCTTTTTGGTCGAAAAAGAGAGGATTTTGGGGGAAAAAAATATGAAGGATGAGGTATTTATAATGGTGGACACTTCTTAATTGAATACGACTAGGATTGGCTAATTTGGATATAATTTGGATCAGTTTAAATAATTGCATTAAGTTTCTTTCCTAGTAGGCTCAGAATTTGAATTAATTTAAAATAGCGTTTGAGTTTATCTCAATAATTTATAATCTTAAATAGAATTAAAGATAATACAAATAATTTATATATAATCTTATTAATATCTATTAACACAAAATTAGCATTTACCTAATATTAAGACTATATATAACCAAATAAATCCTAAATAATTTCAAAAATCTAAATAAATTTCTTAAAATTCTAAATAAATTACAGAAAAATATAATTAAATATTTGGTAAGAACAACATGCAAGTATGGTCTCATAGTAAATCATGAAAGTCCTAGAAATTTAGGTTCCCTATGTTTTAATTACCTAAAAATTCTAGAAAAATCTCCAAAAATCTAAAATAGTCTAAAAATAATTCTAAATAAATTTTTACATAAGTAAATATACTAAAAAAAACTATTTTCTAATTAACTAAGAGAATAATCTAAAGTAATTCAATATTTAAAATAATTTATAATAAATATAATAATATAAAATACACACAAAATACCTATTGGGTGAGGGGGTTTACAATCTACCAAACTTAAAAGAATTTTGTCCTCGAAATTAACACTAACCCATATCCGTAATAAATCACAATAGCTATTAACACTTCGTTGCTAGCTTGCAGTGCTTTATAAAAGGTTATGGTCAGCCACCTTAACACTTTTCTTCCTTATTGTCCATACACTATTCTTTTATCTTCTAACTCATCTACACTACCCAACTTAAAAAAATTTTACTAGTAGTCAAGGTCTTTTGTGGCTATTGTCTAGGTTGTCAGACAAATTTATTTATTCAGTCAAGAATCTTGGGATACCTGTCTGGAATCTCATAACCATAATTTTTTTTTGTAACCGTCAAGTATCGTAGTCTAATACTGCAATGCCACCTGACCAGTATGTCTACAATTACTTCGACTATTCTACTATAACAGTCTAGCTGCAGTTGTCGCTACTTCGCCAGTGATTTGTCATAGTCGTCAATTCATAACAAGTGCCTTTAATTCTTTCCTAAGCTTAGTCTAAGTTTTTGGACAACAGTTAAGGTCTTGACTAACTTATAAAACTATTAGAAGTGTAAACTAATTCAGCAATCCAACTAATTAACGTTTAGACTAAGGGATGCTATTCATGGTTTAAAATAATAAGAGGATACATATATTGCTATAGTGCATATAAGGGTTATCATTATGAACTTATCTTTTAGTTATTAATCATTTACTAAACCATTTATGTTTTTAACTAACAAAATAAGGGTGAGGTTGAAGTAATTCAAACAATTCATAATGGCACGAAAGGATACGACTATGATAGGAAGAGTTAAGCACAAGATAAGGAATGGATATAGAAGAGAAGATGAGCCTTCCCAAGGGCAAGATGGTGATAGGGAAAGAATACTACTGCTGCTACTCGCGTCATCTATTAGCATCGCGTGTATGCCATATGGGTAGAATATTAATATATCCTATAACTGCTAAACCACAATATATATAATTCTACGTCTACTATGCACCTAAGATCTCGTGTCATAAAGGGGGTCATGAGTATGCAATAACAAATATAACTAAAGGTCGTACCTGTATCTACTGTTAGAATAATTATCATTTTCTTATTGAAAACTTTGTGAATAAAAATTAAAATAGACTGATGTTACCGGCCTCTGGGGAAGTCATGCACGAAGCACTGCCCTAAGAGTTAATTCGGGATCTGTGTACAGACGTTTCCCAAAGCTCCTAGTGGTAAAGCTCCCGCACTACCGGTATCTCGTCGCCGCACACGACTCGGAGAGAATGACCGAACTTAGCTCTGCCCAGAGCTTGGAGACGACTGAAACGACGAAGAATGGACCAAAAAATATGTTGGCAGCAAGTTTTTGGAGGAAACAATAACTGATTTCGTTTACAAAGAAAACCATTCATATATAATACTCCATCCAATATGTAACGGTCTGAATTAATTTTTTATTAATTCAGCCGTTACACAGACACATGGAGAATAAACCTGGACACAAAATGTATTAACGGTTCAAAATTAAATAGTAACGGACAAAATTAATTTTCTAACGTTTAGAATATTAAACGAAAAAATGAAGAGGAGCAAAAAGAATTTTAGGGTCTCAGCCCGAACCCGAAGAGGAAATCGAATCGACATTCGGCGCCCACAGATGTGGGCGCATACCCGCACCCGTTACGCGCGCCGAACCGAACCGAGCCTAGCCGGGCCTGCGGCAGCGGCGACGGCGCGCGCGTGTGGGCCAAGGGGTTCTCCACACAACAACTTTAAGAAAGCAAAGAAGAGGAACTAATATATGTACACAAGGAGGGGTTGGCCCATCCGATATGGGACTAAAGAAAAGAAGGAAATTAAGCTTTTGCTCAAGCAAAGCTAACAATCCCCCCCCAAAAGGTCAAGTTCCGAAACAAAGATAAGTGTGAAGTAAATAGAGAGAGAGAGAGAGAGAGAGAGAGAGAGAGAGAGAAAGAGAGCATCTGGGCAGTAAAATACTATACATAGATGAGATGGACTATAGCCTTGAATCTCACGTAGTGACTATTGCCTTAATCTGAAGAAGTGCTTGATGGACTATGACTTGAATCAGACTTCTTGAACCAGATTTAGAAAAATAGCACACATAGTACGCTAGAGGTCCTTGGTCTATCGTGTGGCACTTTTAAATGGCCATGCGCACTTTTCCATATTCATGAGAGTTGTCTGGGATCGCTCTGTCCCATAGTCGAGGCCTTCACGAACTCTCATATAGGTAAGTCCTTAATGGTTGGTGATATGGATCAACCCAGCATTACAGCTTGGACCTATTAAGAGTTTAACCTCATCCTAACCATATCACACAGGAACACTGTCACCATAGGGATGGGAAGTCATTGTACACATGTACAACCGCTTGGGCTTTATTTTAATGAGACTTTAATCTCGAGTCAGTGTTCCATAAAGTCACCTAAGTTCAGCTTGTTTCTACCCATTGAACCGGCTTCTTGGGATCTCCAGTCAGACTCGGTTGGGTTGCCACTGCTGGTGACTAACTTATGGGCTTAACCCCATCCCCCTCGATGATTCTAGGATCAAAGTCCTAGACAGACCCTTCGTCAAGTGAAGGTTCTTTTCTGACTTTATATAGTCAAGAACCACATATTTGCCTAGTAGGCTTTTTATTGACTTGAAGTGCAGCTACAGGTGCCTGTTCATCTTAGCATTCACAGAATCATGCTTTAGTAGTTCAATAACAGATTTATTATCACAGTTTATAGAAATTGCAGAAACAGGACTAAGAGAAACAGGTATATGCATAATAAGATTTTTAAGCCATTCAGCTTCTGTGCAAGTTGTATCTAAAGCTATCATTTCGGAGTCCATTGTATTCCTAGCTATGATAGTTTGCTTACAAGAGACCCAGGAGATTGCAGCTCCTCCTAGAGTAAATACATATCCAGCAGAAGATTTTATATCATGTGAGTTAGTTACCCAGTTTGTATCTTAATAACCTTCTATGATATCAGGGTGCCTAAAAAAATAAAGTTTGTAATCTAGGGTGCCCTTGAGATATCTAAATACCCTATCCAAGGCTGTCCAATGTGACTAATTTGGGTTACTGGTATATCTACTTAGTCTTCCAATAGAAAATGCAATATCAGGTATTGTCCTGTTTGTTATATACATAAGGGAGCCTATCATCTGTGAATATTTATGTTGTTCCAAATGTGATCCTTCATTCTTTTTTTGGTATGATACTGCTATCATAAGGAGTAAGGACAGGTTTCTTATCAAATAACTCAAACTTTTTTAGCATTTTTTTAATTGAATGTGCTAAAGATAGAGTATAACCCTCTTTGCCTTTGGTCACTTGCATTCCTAAAATTAAGTTGGCTTCTCCTAGGTCTTTCATATCAAACTGGCTAGATAAATAGTTCTTTGTAATATTTATCAATTCCAGTGATGAACCTAGGATAAGGATGTCATCTACATACAAGTATAAAATGACACAACTTTTACATGTACATTTAGAGTATATACATTTGTCATACTCATTTGACAAGAAACCATATTCATAAATTACTTTGTTAAATTTATTGTGCCTTTGTTTGGGAGCTAGTTTCAAGCCATAGAGGGATTTTACTAGTCTGCAAACTTTCTTTTCTTGACCTTTAGCAATAAAACCTTCAGGTTGGTCCATATAAAGTTCTTCCTCTAGATCTCCATTCAAAAATACTGTCTTTACATCCATTTGATGGATTAGCATATCATGAATGGATGCTAAGGCCAAGAGAATTCTAATGGATTTGATCCTAGCTACAGGAGAGTTGGTATCAAAATAATCTAACCCTTTCTTCTGGGTAAAACCCTTAGCAACTAATCTAGCTTTGTATTTCTCTATAGTAACATCGGATCTGAGTTTCTTCTTGAAAATCCACTTACAACCTATTGGTTTATTGTCTAAAGGTAGATCTGTTAGAAACCAAGTGTTATTCTCCATGATGGAGTTGTATTCACTATTAATAGCTTATTTTCAGAAGGGAGCATCAGGAGACGACATTGCTTCTTCATAAGTTGAGGGATCACCCTCTATCAAAAAGGTGAAGAATCCTTCTCCTAATTTTTTTTCAATCCTATTCCTTTTACTCCATCTAGGTTCTAAGTCTTGTTCAGATTGTGAGCTTGGTATTTGGACATGAGAACTAGTAGAGGGTATGGAGGAAGAGATTGAACTTCTATACTTAAAAAGAAATATGTTTTCAAAGTAAACTGCATCTTTTTCTTCTATAATGGTATTGTTAGAGATTTCATTTACTTCTGAGTAAGTCACTAGAAATCTATTGGCATAGCTATCTAAGGCATATCCTATGAAAACAGCATCTACAGTCTTTGGACCAATCTTCCTCTTTTTAGGTTCAGAAATTCCGACTTTAGCAAGGCATCCCCAAACTCTAAGGTAATTAATCCTAGGAGCTCTACCTTTCCAAAGCTCATAGGGAGTCTTATCTTTTGTCTTACTAGGAATCCTATTAAGAATGTAACAGGCAGTTGAAAGGGCTTCTTCCCACAAGTTATCAGGAGCACCAGAGCTGAGAAGCATGGCATTCACCATATCTAACAGAGTGCGGTTCTTGCGTTCAGCAACTCCGTTAGACTGAGGTGAATATGGAGCAGTTACCTCATGAATTATTCTATGTTTTTCACAGAAATTAATTATTTCGTTTGAGGTATATTCTCCACCATGATCAGATCTAAGGATCTTAATCTTTCTTTCTAATTGATCTCAGCTTCAGATTTGTAGACCTTAAATTTATCTAGAACTTCATCTTTGGTTTTGAGAAGGTAGATATAACAATACTTTGAATAATCATCTATAAACGTAACAAAGTATTTTCTACCGTCTCTGGTCAAAATTTTATTTGAGTCACATACATCACTATGGATAAGTTCGAGAAGGTCAGAATTTCTTTCCACAGATTTGAAAGATAATTTAGTGTGTTTGGCTTGAACACAAATCTCACATTTGTGTTTGTCATCTATTGGAGTCTTGGGAATAAGATCTAAAGTCATCATTCTTTTAATAGAACCTAGGTTTACATGACCTAGTCTGCCATGCCAAATATTTGAAGATTCTATATTAGAGACAATGAGAGAACAATCAGAAATTTTATTCATTGTGCTTAAAATAAAAAGACCGTCTTTTACAAAGCCTTTTCCTATAAAGGAGTCATGCTTAGAAAATATTACTTTATTTGCCTCTATTACAATTTTGTATCCTGAGGCTGCAAGAAGGGATCCACTAACTAGGTTTCTCCTGACAGACAGTACATAAAGAATATTATGAAGAGTTAAGATTTTTCCTGATGTCATCTTCAGGTCAACTTTTCCTCTTCCAATAATTTGTGCCGTTGAGCCATCTCCTAGGGTCACACCTCCTCCACTTGATTCCTGATAGTTTGAAAAACATGAGCGATCAAACGAAACATGAACATTAGCTCCAGAATTCAACCACCAATCATCAGAATGGTAAGAGAGGTTAATAAAGGGTTGAAAGCTTACAGACCTGAAGGAACTCGAAGAACCTTTGTGAAGCATGTTCGCTTCTGGTCTAACTGAGTCCTTTCCTTTGTAGGAGGTCTGGACAGCTTCCTTCTTCCTATGGTAGCAGTTGGTGGCCATATGGTTTATTTTACCACACAGAAAACAAAATCTCTTTTGATCCTGAGTCTGACTGAAGTTTCTAGGTTTATGGTCTTGGTGATGATGGTTGGGCTGAAAGTTTTTCTTCTTCTTGAAGAAATTCTTTTTGGATTTATAATAAAAATTAGATTTGGGTTTTCCTTGGCCTTCTACAAGGTTTACCTTAGCTTTAGATTCAGTCTTAGGCTTAGACCTCAATCTAATTTGTTCTTCGGTTCTAATTTTCTTTAGGACTTGATTGTAGGTAAGATCTCCTTGTGTATGGATAAGTTCCTTAGTAATATCAGACCAAGAGGGAGGTAACTTGTCTATTAGGCATGCTATTTTATGCTCATTGGAGAAAGATGTGCCTTTGGCTTGAATATGCCTAAGATATTCTTGGAATTCATGGAGCTGGTCATTCATTGGCTTATTATCTACCATAAAATACCTATTAAAGGTTGAAGAATTAAATCTTTCTATTCCGGTATCATCACAGTCGTATTTATCTTCCAAGGCTTTCCAAAGTTCTTTAGCGCTCTTGTATTCAAAAAATATATCATACAAGGATTCAGATAATGCGCTTAGAATTCTATGAAAGCAGTGGAAGTCTATCTCTTTAGGGGTTTTTGGTTTTGAGGAGGTGGAAACTCCTATGTCAGACTCAGTATCATCAGAATCATTTGTGATGGGTGTGGACCCATCAATGGCTGAAATAAGTCCTAAGGTCGTGAGCCAAAATTTTATTTGGTGCTGCCATCTTTTAAAGTATGAGCTATCAAACTTAACAGGTTTTGCAGTAGAGGATCCCTCCTTACCAGTCATGTTTGCAGTCTGAAAAATATAAATTTATTTAATAACAATGTCTAAGATAATAGTTTAGGTGGTCTTTGCTAATCAATCTTAAAATATTTAGTTTTTCAAGTGTTGATCAACTCAGGTTAGCTGTATGGGCCGGTTCCCAGCTAGCGGCGGTCCGAAGACTCTTAAGTACCGTGTCGCTTAGGGCTATTTACACCCGGTTGACAGAAGGACCCTTTTGGCTTGTGCCCGAGTTTGCCTCTACTTTGAAACTTTATATTTGAAGATTTTATTTGCAATTTCTTTTTTACTAAACTATTTTCTTTTGGTCCTAGATTGCTTTAAAAAATACTAAATGATTATTTATGTTACAATTGAAAGAAATTTTATGATAAAAATATTGCAATTGACAAAATTATCAAATGTGCTAACAATTTTTAAAACACTTTAAACAAATTTGCAATTTGACAGTATAGTAAGCAACTTGATAAGTAAACAAATAAATCAATTGAGAAAATGAAGCAAATTGCTAACAACTGTTTTGAGTTAACGATTATGATCAAAAAGCAAATATTAAATATGGTTATTTGCTATGGTAAATATTAAGCAAATTGAATTTTCTAGAATAAAAATAAAACTACTACAACTTAACAATATTGGCTATAGTAAGAATAATTTTCTACAAGTTAAAGCTTGCTATAGTCAGAAAATTTCAAATTTTCAATTGATAAATTATCAACTATGCTTCAGTAACTATTAACTTTTAATTTATTAATCAACTTTGTTCCAGAAAATTTTATGTTACTATGCCAATAATATGTTGGTACAATATTATGAATTAAGTAATGCGCAAACAAAAAACTTCGGTTATGTAGCAAGAATAGGCAACAAATATTAACCTAATTGATGAGAAATATATATATAATAAACGGTTAAATTTTTTTTTTCTTTAGCAGAGAATAAATAATGGTATATTAACAATATTTCAGAACTTTTCTAGCAAGATTTAGATGAACAATTCTAACATAGAATCAACTCTTAGATTGTTAGAATAATTGTCGTTTTCTTATTGAAAACTTTGTGAATAAAAATTAAAATAGACTGATGTTACCGGCCTCTGGGGAAGTCGTGCACGAAGCACTGCCCTAAGAGTTGATTCGGGATCTGTGTGCAGAAGTTTCCCGAAGCTTCTAGTGGTAAAACCCCCGCACTACCGGTATCTCGTCGCCGCACATGACTCAGAGAGAATGACCAGGACTTAGCTCTGCCCAGAGCTTGGAGACGAGTGAAACGACGAAGAATGGACCAAAAAATATGTTGGCAGCAAGTTTTTGGAGAAAATAATAACCGATTTCGTTTATAAAGAAAACTATTCATATATAATACTCTATGCAATATGTAACGGTCTGAATTAATTTTCTATTAATTCAGCCGTTACACAGACATATGGAGAATGAACCTGGACACAAAATGTATTAACGGTTCAAAATTAAATAGTAACGGACAAAATTAATTTTCCAACGTTCAGAATATTAAACAAAAAAATAAAGAGGAGCAAAAAGAATTTTAGGGTCTCAGCCCGAACCCGAAGAGGAAATTGAATCAGCATTCGGCACCCGCAGATGTGGGCGCGTACCAGCACCCGTTATGCGCGCCAAACTGAACCGAGTCGAGCCAGGCCGGGCGGCGGCGGTGGCGCGCGCGTGTGGCCCAAGGGGTTTCCCACACAACAACTTTAAGAAAGCAAAGAAGAGGAACTAATATATGTACACAAGGAGGGGTTGACCCATCCGATGTGGGACTAAAGAAAAGAAGGAAATTGAGCTTTTGCTCAAGCAAAGCTAACATCTACGACTTCCTGTGCCTGCGCTTCCTTATTTGTCATCATGAGCGCTTGGCCTATGGGTTATATCTAGTACTATCCGTGTATCAAAATTATACTAAGCACGAACGTTCGTCTTTCCGAAATAGGGGAAGACGGAAGACAACAATAAAGAATTCAAGGAGGAGGTGATAGAATACAAGTACGAGATTCAAAGGGATTAGAGAATTTGAAAGGGAGTTGCCAAGGCAGTTGTGGATTAAAATCTTATTTTGGTAAATTCCTATTTGCATGTTCACATCAGAACAGTTTATGTACCTGACATGATATGCTCTGGCCAGTCTAGAGGGCAAATATATTCGTCTAGCAAGTTGGGTCAACTATATCTCAATCCACGTAAAGTAGTGATACAAAGATCGAACCAAGCGCACTACGGTTGATCAGACCATAATACACCGATTCTGATTTAGACAATATATTAGTGTGGGCCCCCAATAATACATATGTCATGAACAAGCTCAATAAAAGAATAAGCTTGCAAAAATAGGCTATAATAGTAGCATAAGTCGAGGTAGTAAAAAAATATAAGTACGCTTGATAATGATGGAGGAAGGTACAAAATAATTTAAGTTCACTAAGAAGATCGGTGTTGTGCCTCTACAGTTGCCATACTAATTTTTTTGTCTAAGTCTAATGTCAACCAAATGGGTGTATGGGCCTCTAAGTTCTACAGTCTGGGTAAACACTATCTTTTTATGCAAGCATATAGTTGGTGTCATTCATTTATACGGTTAGAAGGACTATGTGATACTAGGTTATGAGACATACTACCAAACTTACAAGGATTTAACTAATAGTGTTATTGCATACTAGAGGGTATATACCTAGTACAAGGCACCTTCCTAACCTCTATCAAGCATGAAGGAAAGATTGACATTGAGAAGGGATCAAGCAAGATGCAATACAAGCAATCAAATGAGAATGCCAAATAAAATCAAGGAAGGTGATAATTAAGTGGATGAGATCCTATATTCTAATCCTATGCGCAGGCTTGCTCGGTACAGTGATGTAACCGAGACAATATGCTCTCGACCTGCATGGGCCACCATAAAAATATGTCATGCTCCAGTCCTAAAATATGTAGGACTAGGAATACATAAGCATGCCAGCCGTATGTATATGGCAACTCCAATATATGGATACCATAATACATACGTACGCTGTAATATGAATATTAACTCTCATGTGGTATATAATTATCATAAGTCACATGCATAACTAAATTTCATCCACATAATCAAATAGAAATAAATAACCAATCTACTATAACTGAATCTCAATATAAAGTATTAAAGAATGATAGTCGAGTGGAAACATATCCACTACCAACTAGAATATAAGAGAAACCACATAAGAATATCTAATGAACCATGAGACTCGAAGAGAAGACCTACTCGAAAGAGATAAGTAGCAAGTCCTGACCCATGCTCCTGCAAATAGTTAGTCGAGATCGTCTACACCTGGAAATGGACCAGGTCCTCAGAGGGACGTAACAAGATACAAAGAAGCATGCAAATTTGAATACAGTAAACATGCATAATGTTTGAAAATAAATAAATACGATGTACAAGATAATCTATATGAATGCAAATGAGGATAACTTTTTGACGTATGGGCATGGGTAGGCTACTCTATCTAATCTCATAACTCACACACACGTCAGGAACATCATCAGCCGACATACCGCGGGGGTAGCGACCCTCGTGACACCATCAATTGACATACCGCTGGGGTAGCGACCATCAGACACGACTACCATAGTGCGTGCTAGTTACTACGATTCACCAGAGTGGTTAAAGCCCATACGTCTACAGATTGTCCTCTCATGATACTAAGTGTCATGTGTGTGTCAATATATCTAATATATAGTAATGACTGAAAAAAACTACACATGCAATAAATATACAAAAATGCAATGAATATACATAAATATAATAAGCATGCAAATTACTGTAAACAATTTGGCAAGGTATCTTGCCTGATCTGAAAAAGAATGAAGTCCCAACTCAAGGCGTCGTCCGATCTACCCGTCACATAAATTAAACAAGTTAGATTGCAAAAGTGGGTGAATAGGTTCCTCCATTTTAACTTATTTTAGTTTTGAATAAAATAATCCAAAATAGTATTTTAATCTTATTATAATCTGATTTTATTGTTAAACCCTAATTTTGGTCCAAATAAAGTCAACTTTACGGATTTGTGATCTGTGGCACGCAAATCGAGGCAATCCGTTGACCAAAAAGTCAACCAACTCAAATCATGGATTTGTGTATAAAATCCTATAGATTTTAGCGCTACATGAACGCTAGAATCGACGGTTTTATAAAATCACAAGTCGGTAAAGAGTTATGGCCACAAGGGCGAATAGATGATAGTTTTTGGTGGTTTTTTATTTAAGTCTATGTTGTACAAATTTTACAGTAGATTAAACTTACATGTTAAATTCTGGAAAAGTAATTTTGTGTAAGTTCATCATGTCAACTTTCCGAAACTTTAAACGGTTCATAATTTCGAGTTCGGGATCTCCCGTAATCTCAAAAATACCAAAATGCGTCTGATTTCGGACAGCTGACACTTTTAGAATTTTCTGAAAAAATAAGTTCATAAATTATTAAAATAATTTATATATTCAAAAAACTAACCTTGATATAGTTCTAACAAAAAAAATTATAGCGCGTTTGGAGTCCGGAGCTAGGAGATATCGTCTTTTTAAGTCGTCATAACTACTAGAAAATGAGCCTGAATTTATGACGAATTTTGACTCTTTTTGGACGAAAAAGAGAGAATTTTAGGGGAAAAAAATGAAGGATGAGGTATTTATAATGGTGGACACTACTTAATTGAATACGACTAGGATTGGCTAATTTGGATATGATTAGGATCAGTTTAAATAATGATAGGATATGCATGAAGTTTTTTTTCCTAGTAGGCTCAGGATTTGAATTAATTTAAAATAGTGTTTGAGTTTATCTCAATAATTTATAATCTTAAATAGAATTAAAGATAATACAAATAATTTATATATAATCTTATTAATATCTATTAACACTAAATTATCATCTACCTAATATTAAGACTATATATAACCAAATAAATCCTAAATAATTTCAAAAATCTAAATAAATTTCTTAAAATTCTAAATAAATTACAGAAAAATATAATTAAATATTTTAAACTAAAATAAATATTTGGTAGGAACAAAATGCAAGTATTGTGTCATAGTAAATCATGAAAGTCCTAGAAATTTAGGTTTCCTATATTTTATTTATCTAAAAATTCTAAAAAAATCTCCAAAAATCTAAAATAGTCTAAAAATAATTCTAAATAAATATTTACATAAGTAAATGTACTAAAAAATTATTTCTAATTAACTAAGAGAATACTCTAAAGTAATTCAATATTTAAAATAATCTATAATAAATATAATAATATAAAATACACACAAAATACCTATTGGGTGAGGGAGTTTACACCGTACGACGTATAGTACCTTGTACGGGTAGCTGGCCGTGTTCGTCTTCGTATTTTTGTATTGGGGTGTGACACATGTCCTTTATCATATATATATAAGTTTTAGTAAAAACTAGGACTGTCAAGATTTTGACAGTCCTAAATACTATTAGTACTATCAAGATCTTGACAGTCATAGTTTTAATTCACTGTCCTTCATCATATATATAAAAGTTTCTGTAAAAATAAGGACTGTCAAGATTTTGACAGTCCTAATTGCTATTAGGACTGTCAAAATTTTGACAGACAGTCCTAGTTTTAATTTTCTGTCCTTCATTATATATATATAAGTTCCAGTAAAAACTAGAACTGTATACTATTAGGACTGTCAAAATCTTGACAATCCTAGTTTTTATTCTCTGTCATTCATCATATATATAAAAGTTTAAAAGGCACCCAGTAAAAACTAGGACTATCAAGATTTTGACTGTCCTAAAGTAGGACTGTCAAAATCTTGACAGTCCTAGTTTTTATTCCCTGTCCTTCATCATATATATAAAAATTCAAAATACATCCAATATTAGGTGTCTTTGGAACAAATTAATTTTTCACCAACATAAAAGTACAAATATAAGATGCTCCAAATGTAAGATGCTAAAAAAGACACCCAAAATTTCAAGTTACAACCAAAATTTTAACTTAAAAGTTTAACATGTCAAAGTTACAACCAAATTTTTAAGCTTGCTAACAAAGTTCGACAACACCTACATCAATTAAAACATGGCCTAAACTTCATGCCGCCTCTTTGTACGTTGCTTCATGTTATCGAAGAAAGAAAAATTATTAGTGTTGTCGATGTGTTGTAGCTCCTCATTAATTTCCATGTAACTCTGAACCTGGCAACTGACAAGAATTTTTCCCAATTTCTTCGCTTTCAAGCCTATTGATGACAATACAGAAAATTTGTTAGGTTATAAACATTTATAAATCTCCAAAGTGAATAATTTATCCCTCACCATCTTGACCAATGCAGTATACAAGACTGATTTGGCTGAAAGATCTGCTGGTACGGGCACAATATCGCCTCCGTATTTGAATAACGTAGGTAGTCTGACACCAGCGTAGTAGCCGATATAGTTATCGCTATAGTCCGTCATATTAACTGCCGCTTCTAGTTCAGATTCTCTAATAACGTGACATTGGCACTAGTGAAGAAGTCCGAGACCCAGTTGAACGTCGCATGAATATAGTTTAGGGTATTTGTACCTCTCGGAGCACTTTTTATTTTTACTGTGCGCATCGGTACTGTTTGTATGTAGCCAAACTGACAGAGCACTCTATCAGGCATATAAGGCTCCTCAATTTTATTGCAACTTATCAAACTATAATATAAAGCGACTGGTTGCAATGGACGACTGCTCTTGTTGTAAATTCTGATATAGATTCTAAACTATCTACAACGTATGAAATTGAGTATAACGTAATTTAGTAAATTATTACCAAACTAAAAAAATAAAAATAAGTTTAAAATTCACCTCATCTACCATTATATCTCCAAGTGTATTTCGTAAGGCAGCCAATGTGTGTAGACGTTTGGCATCTTTCTTAGTTGGCTTCAATCTGCACATTCTTGGAAGGTGCTCATCATACCCTCGGTTAAGTTTAGTCTGCTTCAGGGTTGGAAAGTGCTCATATATCCATGTCTGCACGTAAATTACAATAGTAAAAAAATTTACAACAAAATTTTGTATTATGTATACAAGTTGACAAAGATATATCTTTACATGAAGTAGAGTTTGGCATACAGATATTGTCATGGAACTGACGTGGGATGCCGGACCAAGCTCGCGGTAAAGATATACTAGTATACCGCTTTCCCAAGAGATTTCTCCCACTGTGTCTATGTCGTCAAAATTCAAGAGATATTTAGCATGTATCGACGTTCTGGACTTATCCGGAATATCGACAGCCCCTAAGATGAACTACATATATCTACGTGCCACCATATCGATATTATCACCTTCGGGGTTCGGATCATCGAATGCCTCCTCCAAATATTTCAAAGAAAATCCGTATGACTTCTTGAAGTCTTGAAGGGTTGTAAAACTCACCGCATCAACTCCGAGACAGTTTGATACATAATTCACGATATGATCATAAAAGTTAATGCTCGATTCGTCAAAAGTGTGATTCATCATGACTCGACCATCAACCATAAGTCCCAATATATGATGGACGTCATCCAGGGTAATCGTCAACTCCCCTTTTGGGAGATGGAAAGTGTTGGTTTATGGATGCCAGCGTTCTAAAAATGCTGATATGAGTGCATTGTCCACCCTCGTATATGAGTAGTTACCCAAAATTTGTAAACCAGTGGGATTGATTTTAGTCTTGACGTTGTCTACAAAAAATTCAAACCCCCATGTATTGCACATTTACCGTGGTTGATCACCGTTAACATACGAGAACTCTCCTAAAAAGTAAACAATTGGATAAACTTAGAACTATATATAAAATATAGTTATCTATAAATAATTAAAATTATCATAACGTAATGTACTTACCGGATTGTTCCATATTTGGTATGCAATATGGTTCTCGATCGACGGCAACATAGAGCAACCATTTTGACGAGTCTCGACTAGACTATCTGGCTGCTGAGAATGTCCTGAACTATCAGTTGGCCAATTTTGGAGGGTTGGTAGACGAGTCTCGACTGGACTATCTGTCTGCTGAGAAGGTCCTGAACCATCAGTTGGCCGATTTTGGACGGTTGGTATGTCTTCATCGGAGGAGGAAGAAGAATCAGAAGTACTAGGAGCACTTGGTAGGAGCCCTCCTCCTCCACTATTTCTATTTGAAGACATAAAATTTTGCAATCTCCATCTCCTCCAATTTCAACCATTAATCGATGGCTCCCAAACCCTGGAAAAAATAATAGGTCAGCACTGAACCAGATCGAAAAAGTTACTATTTCATGTTTCAACCGGTTGATCCGGTCCGATTTTTAAAACACTGCTTTAGGTTTTTATTATTATTTTTATTTTTTTTTATTATATCCTTCCTCTCATGCTTGACAATAAAACCTTCCTCTATAGAGTAGGGAGGGTATAATGAAAAAGTAGAAAATAAAATAAAAATTTAGGGTCTAAAATTTTTAATTGAACATGTTAGGACTTAAGCAATAAGCTAGAAACATGGTCTAAACTCTAATTAGTCCTAAATGTAAGCAAGATGCATGACCATTTAAATTAAAAAATATATTTCTTTTTTCTTTTTCTTTGGTTTTGTCATGTGAGATATAAAATCTTGCTATTTTGATAATATGAGATAATTGGATAGTAAATATTACCCGTGTACTCTTATTTTGAAAAATAATGATATGTTAATATTTTGAAAAATAACAATCCTTATTTTTCTCACAAGAAGGGTACCTCGTGTCAATTATTTCAAAATAAGAAAATTTCGTGTAATAAACATAAAACATAGAAGAGAGTTTATTTTTTTTTTTGATATAAAACATATGAGAAGTTAGAGTAATTAACCCTACATATTTTTCATTTGATTACGAGGGGAACATTTTATTATATCAAAATCAATTAAAATCTGATTAGAATTTTACTTCAATTAGTTTAAATCTAGATGTCCAATAATTTTGTTTTGGTTAAATACAAAGGTTAAGAATCAATTGGGATGTTAATGAGAAAATTTATCTTAATTTATTGGTTTATGTTTCTTTTTATTCTATCGGGTGCATGGGTTTGACAATAAAGTCTCATGTTGTTTGTTTTTTGGGTTTTATTTTGTGTAAAGGACTAAAAAATATTCAATATCTTCGTGCAGTATTTTTTTATTTTGTGTATTGCATATAATCTATATCTGTACTACTATATAAAGAAAAAATAAGGCCCAACTTTACCGAAGAAGTTTTATTTTAAAATATACTTTTGTATATGTTAATATTATTCATTATAAAAACTGTTTTTAGTTTTTATAAGTAGTCTTAATAAAGATTAAAATAATTAAAATAATTATTTTTTTAATTAAAAAATTATGAAATACGTACAATGTACGTGTATATATATATATATATATATATATATATATATATATATATATATATATATATATATATATATATATATATATATATATATATATATGCTATTTTTTTGAAAGTCCGAAGTCTCGATGAGAATAACTTATCTGGAATTTTCATAGCAGTATAAAAAGTATATATAAAAAATTAAGGCTACTTTTTTTTATTTACTATTGTTTAGACTAGATTTAGTACTTAAAGGAGATTTATAAAGGAGATTTAAAACCCGTCCTCTTCATATTAACAACAGATATATATATACAAGAGGTTGGTTAAACTTTGCTAACAATAATTATGCTAAGAGATATTCACAATCAATCTATGATAACTAACTAACTATAATTAGGTAGGCTAACAGTTAAACTTTGCTAACAATAATTATGCTAAGAGATATTCACAATCAATCTATGATAACTAACTAACTATAATTAGGTAGGCTAACACTCCCCCACAGTCGTAGCGGAAGGTTTTCGTACGTTGAGACTGTCTCGAAAATCATCAAAGAGTATATGTGGAAGCCCTTTGGTAAAAATATCAGCAATTTGGTACCGAGATGGAACATGGAGTACTCGAACATGGCCTTTAGCAACTTTCTCGCGGATAAAATGTATATCTATTTCGATATGTTTAGTGCGTTGATGTTGAACCGGATTGCCTGAGAGATAGATGGCACTAACATTGTCGCAATAAACGATGGTAGCCTTCTGAATCGGAAAATGAAGCTCAAGAAGCAAATTACGTAACCAACATGATTCAGAAACGACATTGGCGACTCCTCGGTACTCGGCTTCGGCGCTGGAACGAGAGAGAGTAGGTTGACGTTTGGAGGACCAAGATAGTAAGTTTTTGCCAAGAAAAATACAATAACCGAATGTCGAGCGTCGAGTGTCAGGGCAGCCACCCCAATCTGCATCGGTGTATGAAATGAGACTTGAAACTGATGATTTATAGAGTTCAAGCCAAGGTCAAGTGTGCCTTTAATATACCGAAGCACCCGCTTTAAAGCGTGCATATGCACGACTTTAGGATTGTGCATGTGTAAGCATACTTGTTAAACTGCATAAGATATATCCGACCGGGTGAATGTGAGATATTGTAATGCACCCGCTAAACTCCGATAATGAGTCGGATCGTCGAAGGGGGGATCCGAATCATGAGTGAGTTTGGTTTTTGTGTCAACAGGTGTATTAGAAGAATTGCATGTCGTCATTCCCGCCTAGTCGAGAATCTCCTCCGCGTATTTTGATTGACTCAGAAAGAGTCCTGAAGAATTTCGTGTAACTGCAATTCCCAAAAAATAGCTAAGAGGTCCCAAATCCTTCATAGCAAATTCTGAAGCCAGAAGAGACATAATAGACGTACGTAAGGCTGTGGATGATGTCATCAAGATGATGTCATCAACATAAAGTAGAAGAAAGGCTAGGTCGGGTCCTTGGTTGTAAATGAATAGGGAGTGATCAGATTTGCTATGAACAAAACCAATGTTAGCGACAAACTCGGCAAACCGCTGATACCAGGCACGGGATGCTTGTTTGAGACCGTAAAGCGACTTCTTCAATAGACATACGTAGTCAGGGTGTGTAGAATCCCGAAAACCCAGTGGTTGATGCATGTATACTGTTTCGTTAAGGTGGCCATCCAGAAACGTATTTGTGACATCCAATTGGTGAATCGGCCAAGAATGACACAAGGCGATGCTAAGAACAATACGAATAGTAGCGGGCTTTACCACGGGGCTAAATATTTCGTCACAATCCACGCCAACCTGCTGAGACCTGCCATCACCTACAAGTCGGGCTTTATGCCGCTCAAAAGAACCGTCAAAATTTTTTTTGTGACGAAAAATCCACATAGAACGAATGACATTCACATTAGATGGGCGTGGTACTAAATCCCACGTATTATTTTTAAGAAGTGCATTAAATTCGTCGTTCATGGCAGATTTCCAATTTAGGTCGGACAAGCCAGCTTTTGGGTTGTGAGAAAGAGGTGATGGTGTGATTGAGGAAGAAAGATTAAATTGGCGTTTGGGACGATAAATCCCATGCATACTCCGAGTGATAATAGTACGAGTGGGATTTAGTGGTAAGGATGGATGGCTGGTCATAGCAGACTGCTTGGGAGTGGACGGGCCAGAGGTATTTTGGAGGGGAGAAGTTTGGGCCGTTGGGAGCGGGCCAATGGAAGATGCCGGAGGCGGCTGGGCGGGCTCAGTGGGTGGTTGCGGCCCAAAGACAGGGGCAATGGGCGTGGGAAATTCGAAATGGGGTTGAATATTTGGATGCAAGGAACTATCCAAAAACGAGTATGACGAATTTGTGGAAGGATTGGTCTCAGCGAATGTGAAACGAGTTTCGTCAAAAAGGACGTGTCGAGAGATGATAATTCGTTGGGAAGAAATATCATAACACTTGTATCCTCTATGATTTGGTGGATAGCCTAAGAAAACACACGGAGTGGAACGCGCTTGGAGTTTGTTAATTGTTTGGGAGGGAAATAACGGAAAACAAAGACAGCCAAAAACTCGAAGGTGATCGTAGGAAAATTCTGTCCCATTGTCACATTGGAATATTTTTATGGGTTTGTGAAATTGGGTTTGTATAAATGTGCTAAAGGCCGAAAAAGAGAAAAAATTTGCGATTTCTTTCCAATAGAAAAAGTCCACAAAAAATTACTATAGTTATAAAGAAAGAACACATAATACTTATGTCCTGCAGAGCTCAACACAGGGGATGTCCACACATCACTATGCACTATATCAAAAGATGACAAAGTGCAAGCATTAGAAGAATAAAAAGGTAGTTTCACATATTTTCCAAAAACACAAGATTGACAAGTACTAGAATGGGAGATGGGCTTACAATCAATAACCCTCTTATTCTTAAGGGAATGTAAAATAGAAACTCATGGGTGTCCTAATCGATTGTGCCAAAGAGTAGATGACAAAGCAGCAAATATGGATGGCGAGGCGGTTTGTTGGCGTGTGTTGGTGTTGGTGATGGGGTAGAGGTCGCCAGTGCTATTACACCTCATGATTTGCCTCCCAGTCTGAATGTCCTTCACAGAAAATCCACAAGGATCAAATTCAATGGTCACATTATTATCAGTCGTGAAGCGACGAACAGAAATAAGATTTTTAATAAGTTTTGGGGCATGAAGCACATTTGTTAAACGAAGGGGTGGGAATGGCGTAGGAAGGGATTTCTGTCCATAACCATGAATTGGGATTTCCTGACCACTATCGACAATAATATTTTTATTTTTGCTCAAATTAAAATAAGCCGTAAGATTACCTCCATCGCTTGTCATATGAGAAGTGGCACCCGTGTCCATGTACCAATTATTATCTGGAGGGTTTAAAGCCATCATTTGAAAAGCCTGTTCCAAATCCGTTGGTTGAAACTGTGTGGTGTGAGCCTGTGGTGGACGATGACCCAAGATTTCGGACTGCCTGGATGGTTGTGGAGGGCGTGACCACCCGCTAGTGGGATAAGGACACGGTGGAGATGGAGTCCAAGTCTGATTCCACGGAGCAGCCCAAGGTGAGTAGTACTGCTGGCATTGATGCTGATTTGGCGGCCAAAAAGGAGGTGGCGGATGGTTGCGTGACCCGCCCCTGTTAGTCGATCCTCCATTATGATTCGATCCTCCACGACCTCGACCTTTCCCTTTACCACGATATGAGGTCTGATTTCGGGTTGAGGAGTTGGCCGAACCTTTGTTTTGTTGATGTCGGTTTGAGTTTGTTCCGGGCCCGGAGGTTGGAGGGAGGGCTGCGTCATTGGAGGGCTTGGCGACAAGAGCCTGCTGTGATGGTACGCGGGCGATAACCTCCGCCTGGCGGGATTTGCGCGTCTCTTCCAAGAGCAAACGAGACCGAGCGGCATAAAATTCCGACAAAGGATCCATTTGAGAAATAGTAGAAGCTACTGTGTCATAATTCTTATTTAATCCATTGATAAGGCGAAGAACTAACCGATTGTTGTCAACCGGAGCATCAACGTTTGTAAGTTGTCCGATAAGTCTTTGAGTTCCTGATAGTAAGAGGAGACGTCGGGAAAATCATCAAGAAAGGTGTTGGTAAACCTGGTTTCGAGAGTCGATGCACGCACGTGTTTGTTATCCAAAAAAATGCTCGCAAGTCGATCCCACTGTGCCTTGGCGGTGGAATTAGGCTTCAAGATAGTGATGAGTAATTCAGAGGACATCGTGCCGTACATCCAAGTTAGGACGATGGCATCGAGACGGGTCCAGAGATCCTTATCAAAGGCAGGATCTTTTTCTTTCTCCGATAATGGTTGTGACGGGATGATGTGCTCGTAGACGTTATAGGCACGACAATGAATTTGGAATAATTCAGCCCAAGAGGCATAGTATCCTTTCTCTGATTCAAGACGAATTGGGATGGAGTTCTTGATATTGGAAACGGCAAGTGCTGGGTGGAATTTGTTGTTGGTGGATTCCATCATGGCAGCAGAATTAGTTGTTGGAGACGCCATAAAAGGAAGGATCAGCAGAATGAGAAGAGGACGGCGGAAGCGTTTGAGAAGGCTAGGAGTCGAGAAGCTCTGATACCATAAAGGAGATTTAAAACCCGTCCTCTTTATATTAACAACAGAGATATATATACAAGTGGTTGGTTAAAGTTTGCTAACAATAATTATGCTAAGAGATATTCACAATCAATCTATGATAACTAACTAACTATAATTAGGTAGGCTAACAGTTAAACTTTGCTAACAATAATTATGCTAAGAGATATTCACAATCAATCTATGATAACTAACTAACTATAATTACGTAAGCTAAACAACTTATTTGGGCTGCTGCTGCGGTTTTAACAAAAACAACTTTTGGAAATAAGAGAATAAACTAGCTTATCCACACAAAAAAAAAGGAAAAAAAAAAGCAGAAGCAGATATTATCGAACAACTCATATTATTGCAACAACAAAAACAAAAATAGGACTAAGCAATCCTAAGTTCGGCTTAAGGTATAAGCTCTTGCTTATCTTGCCACATGGGGGACGATTGGGACCGGTGAGATTTTATTAGGGAGATCCTGTAGCCGAGAGTCTGGACCTTACCCTAATATATATATATATATATATATATATATATATATATATATATATATATATATATATATATATATATATATATATATTGCTCATCTTTTTGATAAACTACTTAGGTTTTGGACATATTTTAAAAAGAAAAGAGATTATTTACGAAAAGTAGTTTTACTTTGAAGGAACAACAATACTGGAGTCAAGTCTGAATTTGGTAAATTTTAGAACCAAAATATGTCAAAAGATTTGATTTGGTATGATTTGAAAATCTACATTAATTTGATTAGATTTTAAATTTATATCAAATATTTAATCTGACCATATTTGGACGTCCATATTTGGTGTTGGACTATTTTAGGTGTAATATGATTCTTATATTAGGGTTTCCTATCTAGGAAATTCTATTATGACCTAAAATAGGATTATCATCCTATAATTATAGGAGGAGGGTGGAGGCACAAAAGCATGCACAAAGGTGAAGATTCGAGATGCACAAAGGTGGAGATTCAATGTGCTCGTCCATAAGAAAATTTAAGAAGGAGAAGGTGGAGATTCGAGATGCACAAAGGTGGAGATTCAATGTGCTTGTCCACAAAAAATTCTAAAGAAAAGTCAGTGATTTGCTGTTAGGGTTCCTTCTATACAAGAAAGAAGGAAGAAGAGATCGCATCGAGGAGTTGTCAACTTCGGTTTAGGGAGATTGCTACGGGTTAGTGAGTGATTTCAATTGTATTCTTTGTCGTTCCTTCTTGAGTGTGAGGGGGTTGAACCTATTAGGACAAATAATTTCAGTATTATTTTTTTGCAATCTTTTAATTTCATCTGAGTTATAAATGTTAAGATTTGTCCAGACGACGTAGTCACCGTACTTGGTGTTCGTAGATTGGTTAAATATCTCAGATGGATTGACAAATGATTTTGCGACGTACCCAACAAGACCAAAACTTAAGCTTGTCAAATAAAACACAACTCCATCCTGCTTTCAAAAGTTGTTCAAAAGAAGTCGTTGCTTATATATATAAAAAAACAATCAACAAAACATGACACAAACAACTAAATATAAACTCCCAACCGCATTAGAATAAGGTATTCCAGAAATGTAATCAGAACCATCTTGTGATTGTGGTGACATCAAACCAAACAATTTAAATGTGTAACTAAAGATGTAGAAATCCGCTTAGCATCAAACATTTTAAACCAAATAACTAAAAAAAATTCCAACTTTGTAAACCCCTTGATTTTTCAAGAATTTTTAAATTTGGATTTTTCCCAATTTTCTGGAATTTTCTGGAAATTTTCTGTAATTTAATTCAGGATTTTAATTATTAAATGATTTTTAATTGATAATAAATAATATTACAATATTATAAAAATAATGTTTTTGGGTGTAAAATAAAAAACTGGACTTAGGATAATTTTTCTGGAATTTATTGGGCCCCGGACCTATTTTTAATCACCTAAAAACTAATATTTATTTATTTATTTATTAATTTATTATTTAATCATTTAATTAAACCCTAAAACCGAGCCCATCCCAGCCCACCTAACCCTAGGCCCAGCCCGGCCCGTTGGGCTACCGGGTCGGGTCGGGTCCGCCCGACCGAACCCGACCCGCCGCCTGACCCTCTAGCACCCAGCCTCCCCTCCCCCGCGCGATCCGCTCCGGCACCCGCGTCCACCGCCGCATCCACCGGCCTCCCGCTCCGCACGTCGTCGCGAGCCCCGCGGCCACGCCCGCCACGTCCCCGCACCCACCGGCCGACCTCCGCCAACCCCGGGGACTCCTCCGCCTATAAAACCCTCTCCCCAGCCCTCTCCGGTCACCCCTCCCCGCTGCACTCCGCCCGACTCCGGCCGCCACCCGTCGCGTCCCGCGCCACCCAGCGTCGCCTCGCCGACGATGCGCCGCCGCCGCAGCAGCTCCCCTTCCTCCTCCTTCTCCTTCTTCTCTACAGCGCCTGAGCCCCTCCGGCCGCCGTCACCCGCTCCGCCCAGCCGCCTGCGCGCCGTCGCGCCGCCTCCGCGTCCCCAGCCTCCTCCGGCCGGTCTCCCCCATCCCAGTGCCGCCCGCCTCTGGCCGCCTGAGAACCCCCAAACCCTAACCCTAGGACGCCGACACGTGTCGGACACAAATTTTTTGGGTTTTTCGGACCCTATTCAGGTACGCGTATCTCCCTGCTCGTTTACCCGTTTTCGATTTCGTCGGTTGCGTTGCATAGCCTGCATGACCCCCTCGGTGCCCGTGCAACCCGCTCGGGACATCGCGTCCTGTGGCGATCGCGAACCGCGATCCAAAAACAGGAAAAACAACGCCCCGATTCACCCCGGAACTGGGTACGCCCCGCTAAACGGGACGACTTGGTCGCGTGCGGTCTTCACAGATACGTGGGCATCGTTGATATAGACGTACGGGATTTCGCAGAAGCTGATTCGGATGTGCGTGCACACCGGAATCAATGCGTATCCGCGGACAACGCCCTGTATCCGACTTTTCTGAATTATGCCCTAACTTTGTGTACACACGTCGGATTGAAACGAAACTTGCGCCATCGGACTCGTAGCGATACGCTGGTCCTGTGACCCAAGTTTGGTTCAATTCTGAGAACGTTGACGAAATCGCGTGTCGTGGGCCCCATGGCCCCACTCGACGGGCGATTTTGTGATCGGCTCATCGGAATCCAATTCTGGAAGTTCCGTTGGGTTCGTATCATCGTTCCTGACCTGTTGACAGTAAGTTTGGCAAATTTAGAGAACTTTGACCCTGACACATTTTTCGGTGCAAAGCGGGCCCACATGTGGACCCCGTTTTGACCCGAAATTGCCATTTTTGCCCTTGTCTCCAAATTGGACTCAAGGACAGGCGTTTCTAGCTGATTGATATTTTATGGATCTGATGGTGATGTTTATTTCAGCAACCGGAGTACCGCCTACAATTCCAGCTGAAGTCAGAGCAGCAATTGGAACCAGAACCACAGGCAAGTGTACCTTGCCAAACCCTGCAGCTTGCTACTATTTCCTTGGCTTATTTATACATCAGTGGACAAGAATACCTTGCCAACTCGCAGTGATTCCTGTTATAGTACTTTGCTTGAGATCTTGTTTATACACATATAATCTTGATATAAACTGCTCAACCCAGGACACCTGACACTATCATGTGACGGAATTTCCCTGAGATATACAGGGTAATTCCGTATAGGATACATATTCATGACATATACAGTTTACATGCTTAGATTCTATCCTGACTTATTGCATTAGCTCGATCTTGCGTGACTTGTACCTGATATATTCTGGAACTGTGACGTGAGATTACATGGGGTGGGAAGAGATTTATCATACAAAAGGCTGAATATATATATATATAATACTTTAATGGATTGTGCCTTAGACTCTGATACAGAGCTTTGGTACCTTACTGGCCCTTCGAGAAAATACTGCTATGGTTTCTTCGACACTGATCCTGTAGCAATCCCAGCATGAGTATGACTAAAACTCTCAACTTGCATATCACTTAGCTGGTTTACATATTTACCCTGCTGTTTTATTATTGCTGCACTGATATTTATTTTTGGCATGAGTTATTTTGTACCTTGCTATGTCCCCTGAGGACCTGGATCTGGATGATGTCCCCAGGTATAGCCGAGGAGATCTACCCCGAGGTGTACGGTACAGGAGCACTCCTTGGAGCAGAACCAGAAACCGAGGACGAGATAGTGGCCGAAGACTTCTCCTGAGTATTGTCTCTACATACTCAGATATTTCTATTTCCAGTACTTTATTTCATGTCTATTTCCTTTAATGTAACAGACTGATTCTCGGATTGTTTCCCGAGACACACTTATTTGAGATTTGCTTATTTATTCTATTGCATTATTTCTGGCAATTAATCTGTGATTATTCTGTGGATGAGATTAGAAATACCTGGGACTTGTAACATTGGCTATATTTACTGTTAGACTACAACTTAAGCATGCCCTGATGGATTCATTAAATTGGGTTGGTCCATCGGTGCGTGCTGCTGGCCATTGCCACGTATCCAGTCCCTCGGCATTTTGGGACTGGGCGTGATATGGTTTTTGTGGTGGCCTATGCAGGTCAACGACTAAATTGTTCGATTTCAACTTAGGGACCGAACAGGCCTGTAATAAGATAAGGATAAGTTTCTAGGATCTCATCCACTTGCTTGAATCGTTCTTGATATCTATTCGAATTAATTTATTGACTTACATTCTGCCTTGATTCCTGTGCGCCTCTTATTGTTTATTTTGGATGCAGGGAAATGGACCCACAAGAGTGCAACGAGACTCCCGCCGGAATACCACAAGCTACAGGTGTCACCTATGACGACGAAGTGACACCAGTCAGAGGAGTTCCATCAACTCAACAGAGCCAGCAGGCAGGTCAACCTACCTCCAGATTTCGGCGTGATGACATCCCACCTCCGCCGCAGTTCGTCCCACCAATGCCTGTACTCCCACCAGGACAGTCAATTGACGGGCAGCAGATATTCCAAATGATCTACGCGATGATGCAAGCCCAGCAACAAGTCCAACACGAGGCTCAACGTCGCGAGGCTAATTTCTTGAGAAGCAGCATCGTAACTGCACTGGAGCAGGCCAACCTACCAGTTCGACTGTCACGCCCCGATTTCGCCCAATCGATAATCGTCCCCCGGGCGTGATGCCGTGCACGCGTAGGGCGCACGTGCACAAGGCCTAGGCATAGTAATGATCTTTAGAACATATGCAACAGAGTACGCAAATAAGATAACACACATTGAGGCATAGAAAAGTTTCCTTTTTATTGATAATAAACATCTGTTTACAGACTCTTGACTTAAAACAAGAAGATGCCACTGGGGCTTACAACTTGGATACAAAATGAGATAGCCGTCCCCATACATCACATCCTTTTACTAAGACTTCAAAATAATACAACATAGCCACCTGCTGGCGAAGCTATCGCCTTGCCACGGAGCCACATAAAAGGGTTGCGCCTGCTCCGAGTGCTTTGTACAATCTTCAAAAAGTCACGGGCAAAATACGTCGGCTACTGGACTGGTTGGAGAAGGAAGAAGCTTCAGCTCCTCGCCGCGTCGCTCGGGCTCGGGGAACCTGCTGCAACGAGGGTCAGTACTATGAAAAGTACTGGTGAGGGCGAGCTAACCCAACTAACCAAATCCAAGTTTATTTATATGAGCATGCAATATTATTGTGATCTTTCTATCTTGCCTTAGTTCAATTTACATGCAAGCATTGAATATATAAATTTCAGAACAAACTTGCTACCGTTAGGCAACTTTTACCTTCCCGTCTGAACTATCTGCATAATACTTACCATGTTCTTCCCTGCCACGAAGACACCATTAGTTTGAGCAAGCAAAGCAAAAATATAGGTGCATTGGGTCATGGCATATCTCTACCACCGTGGACAATAGCTACAGTAGGCGGTGACCCTTGTAGCTCGGGTAGCAAGCCCCGCTACAAGGCCTCTCCCGTCTTACCCGTGCTAGTCTTGCTAGCGTAGATATCCGAGTTCCTTCCGGAACGAATCGGCCCCAGTGCCCCAGGCGCCGTTCGCAGGAACTAAACCTTGTGCACAAGTTGTCCGACCGAATTAAGCATTACACTAAATCAATAGATAAAGCATTCAAATCACAAGAATGTATACATCTACTTTAGCATAGTGCATTTGGCATAGTCCTCCTGTCCAAGTTATTTCATTTCCATATAGTTTGCACAATCCATACGTACAGTTATACAGAATAAGTTCTAGCTACAACTGAAGCATGAATATATAAATGCATAGCGGACAAGCACGCATTAATGAAGATCGTTTGAGCATTCTATGTAACAAACATTTCAAGTATTTTCAGGTTCTAACTCATCCTACTCATGACTCAGCTTTATTCTTATTATGATATCGTTGGAGCATGATGCATAATGAGTCAATTATTATTAGAGTGAAGACTTGGCAGAAGGGTGCTAATCGAAATAAGGCCACTCACAAGTTGGAGAACTAGGAGAGAAAGGGAGAACTTTAAGACTCCGCTCGCGCGTCGTCTATCCGATCACCTGCACGCACCAACAGATGATCAATATCTCCTGCTTCAGTCTCCGAGGTTCGATATGAAATTGCGAGATCCTAAGAACGAAAATAATAAAATCCATCGAAACCGTTCAAGAAAACGCAAGTCATAAAACCAACAAGAAGAAGGCAACCAAGCGGCACGAAAACGGGAAAGGAAACCAGCGCAACGGAAAGGCCCCTCTCGACTCTGCCGCCGAGTCTTTCCTTGAGGCACAATCCGTTGAATATGGGACCTGATTTCGAAGAAACCAATCCATAACAAGGAAAGGATCTTGATTCAATCTGTCCCGTTCGGACGATCGTAAGTATTTCTTGGCCGCGCTCCCCGAATAGGGGGAACGGGGCATTACATCATAACCATCCAAAAGAAAGTTTCGTCCCGAAACATAGGAATAGAACCTACCGCTAAGGAATAATGAGGGAAACCTTTCCCTCATCTCAGATTCGGTTTCCCACGTCGATTCTTCGACCGCGTGGTTCCGCCACAGAACGCGCACTAACGATACTGCCCGATTCCGTAATTGCTTTACTTTACGTTCCAGGATCTGTACGGGTTCTTCGGCATATGACAAATCTGCCTGCAGATCTAACTGACCAAAGTCTACCACATGGTTCGGGTTATGCACATATTTCCTTAGTTTAGACACATGGAAAATGTTGTGCACATCTGATAGGGCTGGCGGCAATGCAATTCGATAAGCAACTGAAGTGACTCGTCCGAGAATTTCAAACGGGCCAACAAATCTTGGACTTAATTTCCCTTTTATCCCGAATCTTGTCACACCACGCATGGGCGAGACTTTTAAGAACACGTGGTCCCCTTCTTGGAATTCAAGGGGGCGACGTCGAACATCGGCATAGCTCTTCTCCCGACTTTGTGCTACTTTTAACCGTTCTCGAATCAGCCGAACTTTCTTTACGGTTTGTTCCACCAGTTCCGGCCCAAGGACTTGCCGTTCCCCAACTTCATCCCAGCAGATCGGTGACCTACACTTCCGCCCATACAGCGCCTCATACGGAGCCATCTGGATGCTAGACTGATAACTGTTGTTGTAAGCAAATTCGGCGAGCGACAGGTTGACGTCCCAACTTGACTTGGAATCGTTCACGCAGAGGCGCAGCATATCTTCTAGTACCTGATTCACCCGTTCTGTTTGCCCATCGGTTTGAGGATGGTAGGCTGAGCTGAATTTCAACTTGGTCCCCATCGATGACTGAAGGCTTGTCCAGAAACGTGAGATGAACCGTCCGTCCCGATCTGATACTATGGAAACTGGCACTCCGTGTAGCCGGACTATCTCGTCAAGGTAGGTTTGAGCAAGGCGATCGGCGCCCCAAGTACTTTTAATGGCTATAAAGTGTGCAGACTTGGTTAACCGGTCGACGATGACCCAGATTGCGTCGTTCCCCCGTTGCGTCCTTGGCAGACCAACAATAAAGTCCATGCAGATGTGCTCCCACTTCCATTCCGGGATAGCAAGATTCTGCATTTCTTCGCCCGGCCTCTGATGCTCTGCTTTCACCCTTTGACAGGTTATGCATTGTGACACAAAGAGTGCTATGTCCTTCTTCATGCCGTGCCACCAGAAGACAGTACGAAGGTTCTTATACATTTTCGTGCTCCCGGGATGGATCGCATAGGCTGCATAATGTGCTTCCGTGAGGATTTCCTTTCTGAGTTCTGAATCGTTGGAGACGCATAGCCTTCCCTTCACTCGCAATGCCCCATTCCCATCTATCACAAAGTCTGTCGCCTTCCCCGCTTGGATCTGCTCTCGCATTTTCCGGAGGAATGGATCGTCTCTTTGAGTAGATGTGACTCTCTCTATCAGATTAGGTACAAATCGCATCTGAGCAGCCCGTGCGCCGCGATAACGAATCCTGAGTTCGATGCCCATTTCTTCTAAGTCCCTTTGTAGCCTGCGATCGACGGACAGAGATCCCGCAAAGACCCGACTCAACGCATCCGCTACCACATTTCCCTTACCAGGTGTGTAGTCTATCGTCAAGTCGTAATCCTTTATCAATTCTAGCCAGCGCCGCGGTCGAAGGTTCAGATCTGCTTGGGTGAACAAGTACTTTAAACTTTTGTGATCGGTATAGATTCGGCAAGGCACCCGTAAAGGTAGTGTCGCCACAATTTCAACCCGAACACGATTGCTGCCAGTTCCAGATCATGTGTGGGATAATTCTTTTCATGCTTTTTCAACTGTCTGGATGCGTAGGCTATCACTCTGTCTTGTTGCATAAGTACACACCCTAAGCCCTGCCCTGAAGCATCACTGAAGATTTGGAATCCCGAAGTCTCGTCCGGCAATGCAAGTAACGGGGCAGAGGTTAGGCGATGCTTTAACTCTTGAAACGCAGTTTCGTAGTCGGCGGACCACTCAAACACGACTCCCTTCTGAGTGAGGCGAGTCAGAGGTGAGGCAAGTTTGGAAAAATCCTTTACGAACCGTCTGTAGTAGCCCGCTAACCCGAGGAAGCTTCGAATTTCACTAACTGAGGCAGGTCGTTTCCACTCGACAATGGCTTCTACCTTCTTCGGGTCAACTGAAATGCCTCCCGCAGAAATGATGTGCCCTAGGAAAGATACACTGCTCAGCCAAAATTCGCACTTACTCAGCTTCGCGTACAACTTGTTGTTTCGAAGGGTTTGTAGCACGGTCCGCAAGTGCTCTTCATGCTCCGCCCCATTCTTCGAATACACCAAGATATCATCAATGAACACTACTACAAATTTGTCGAGGTACGGTCGAAACACTTGGTTCATCAAACCCATAAAGGCAGCAGGGGCATTAGTCAAACCGAACGGCATTACCAAAAACTCATAGTGGCCGTAGCGAGTGCGAAAGGCTGACTTCGGCACGTCGTCCGGCTTAATCTTGAGCTGATGGTAACCCGAACGGAGATCTATTTTCGAGAACACGGTTGCATTTTGTAACTGATCAAACAGATCGTCTATCCTGGGGAGGGGATATTTGTTTCGAACAGTTGCCTTGTTTAATTCTCGATAGTCGATGCAGAGTCGCATCGAGCCATCCTTTTTCTTAACGAACAGTACCGGAGCACCCCACGGAGACACACTAGGACGGATATACCCACGATCCAGTAACTCTTGTAACTGAACTTTTAACTCTCTTAGTTCTGCCGGAGCCATTCGATACGGAGGTTTGGAAATGGGTTGGGTTCCTGGGAATGTATCGATAGTGAATTCTGTCTCTCGATCGGGCGGCATACCGGGTAATTCGTCGGAGAACACATCGGGAAAATCCGCCACAACGGGAATGGACTCAACGTTTGCGCAATCTAGCCGAGTGTCTCGAACTGAAGCCAGGTACCCTGTGCAGCCGGAGTGAATCATCCGTCGAGTAGACATTGCAGAAATCATCATACAGGCATACGACGCTTCTGACTGTGGACTGCACGAATAACAAAACTCGGTCTCGCCAGGCAGACGGAACACGACTTTCTTCTCCGCACAATCAATAGTAGCAGAACAAGCGCCGAGCCAATCCATTCCCAGAATAATATCGTAGTCCCCTATGTCTAGGACTATCGCATCAAGTGACAATTTCCTCCCTCCGATGCAAATGAAGCCATCACGACAAACTGAATCTGCAGGCAAGCTCGTGCCTGACGGAGTACTGACGCTAAGCCTTAGGCCTATCGGAGTTTGAATAAATCTATGTTCCCTAGCGAAGTTTGATGACACAAAACTGTGGGTAGCACCTGAATCAAATAACACTCGTGCAGGCACATTATTGAATAGCAACATACCTGACACTACGGTGTTCGAGGCAAGCGCCTCGTCCCTTGTCAAGGCATAGACCCGGCCCCCAGTGTTCGGATGACGCTCTTGTTGCTGCGCAGCCCGATTCGCTTGGGGTCCCTGAACTGAATTTTGCTGTTCCGCTCGGCGCTGAGGGACTCGGTTGGGGCGATCAAGACAGTCACGAGCATAATGGCCCAGCCGACCACAGTTGAAGCATCCCTGATTTCGACATTCGCTAGCCTGGTGCCCTGTACGGTTGCATTTTGCACAGCGCTGCCCTTGGTTCCCCCCCTGATTGTTGCCCTGGCCGCCGCTATGATTTGGTCGCTTGTTAGCGTTGTTTCCTCCTGTATTACCTTGGCGTTTGTGATTAGAATGTTGCACAGCGCCCGCGGTAGTAGAAGGACATTGCGGCTCCAGGACAAGGGCATGGTTAAGGACTTCCCTCATCGTCTCGTACTGCGGAGGGACTACGTGCGCGTGGATGGAAGGTCGTAGTCCGCCTTCAAATCGTCTGGCTCGGCTTGCTGCGTTGGGCAGGTAAGAACTAGCAAACTTTGCCAACCGGTTGAATTCTGCGGCATACTGCTTCACCGTCATCGTTCCTTGTTGCAGACGCATGAACTCATTCTCCTTGAGACGACGAACGGGTGGGGGGATAAATTCTTCTTCAAATGCGCCACGAAAGGTAGACCAAGGGATCGTCTCGTCGTCATCACCCGCCGAGAGCGATCTGCGGTGAACATCCCACCAATCGTGTGCATTCATCCGAAGTTGGAGTTGGGCGCAGGCGACTCGTTTGTCATCAGGTACTTCTAGGAGCTTAAAGTGGTCTTCCAACTCGGCCAACCAATCTAATGCTACGACCGGATCCTCCGTCCCTCGGAAGGACGTGTTGCAGACCTTTTTGAAGTCAACAAAGTCGAAGGCAGTCACATCCTTCTTCTTTGCGTTGTTGGGCACGATGACTTCGTCTGTTGCTGGCTCCACCAGTTCCGCTATTGTTGTTGCGGATTGGTTAGAAGCCAGAGTCTGAACAATTTGCTGCAGAGCGTCTACCTGCTTCTGCTGGATCTCAAATCGCGCTTCTAGATTCTTCTCGAACTTGTCCTGTCGGGCCTCATCCCTCTTTTGTTGCGCTTCTAACATCAGCATCATTCGTTCGACCGGATCGACAGAGGGCGCAGGTCGTTGGCTCTCAGAACTAGCCGAAGTGCCAGAGGTACTTGCATCAACTTGGCCTGTTGCTTGAGTTTGAGCCATACCTACTGAAACAAGTAACTTATATCAGTCCCATACTGTATTAGGGACTCACTGTATGGGACGCATCTCATTTTGCACCAATTGATTTCAAGAGTCAACTCGGACGGGACAGGGACATCTTAGGAAAACTTTCCGACTCGAGATCAAAGGATCTGAAGCTTTGCTCTGATACCACTATGTCACGCCCCGATTTCGCCCAATCGATAATCGTCCCCCGGGCGTGATGCCGTGCACGCGTATGGCGCACGTGCACAAGGCCTAGGCATAGTAATGATCTTTAGAACATATGCAACAGAGTACGCAAATAAGATAACACACATTGAGGCATAGAAAAGTTTTCTTTTTATTGATAATGAACATCTGTTTACAGACTCTTAACTTAAAACAAGAAGATGCCACTGGGGCTTACAACTTGGATACAAAATGAGATAGCCGTCCCCATACATCACATCCTTTTACTAAGACTTCAAAATAATACAACATAGCCACCTGCTGGCGAAGCTATCGCCTTGCCACGGAGCCGCATAAAAGGGTTGCGCCTGCTCCGAGTGCTTTGTACAATCTTCAAAAAGTCACGGGCAAAATACGTCGGCTACTGGACTGGTTGGAGAAGGAAGAAGCTTCAGCTCCTCGCCGCGTCGCTCGGGCTCGGGGAACCTGCTGCAACGAGGGTCAGTACTATGAAAAGTACTGGTGAGGGCGAGCTAACCCAACTAACCAAATCCAAGTTTATTTATATGAGCATGCAATATTATTGTGATCTTTCTATCTTGCCTTAGTTCAATTTACATGCAAGCATTGAATATATAAATTTCAGAACAAACTTGCTACCGTTAGGCAACTTTTACCTTCCCGTCTGAACTATCTGCATAATACTTACCATGTTCTTCCCTGCCACGAAGACACCATTAGTTTGAGCAAGCAAAGCAAAAATATAGGTGCATTGGGTCATGGCATATCTCTACCACCGTAGACAATAGCTACAGTAGGCGGTGACCCTTGCAGCTCGGGTAGCAAGCCCCGCTACAAGGCCTCTCCCGTCTTACCCGTGCTAGTCTTGCTAGCGTAGCTATCCGAGTTCCTTCCGGAATGAATCGGCCCCAGTGCCCCAGGCGCCGTTCGCAGGAACTAAACCTTGTGCACAAGTTGTCCGACCGAATTAAGCATTACACTAAATCAATAGATAAAGCATTCAAATCACAAGAATGTATACATCTACTTTAGCATAGTGCATTTGGCATAGTCCTCCTGTCCAAGTTATTTTATTTCCATATAGTTTGCACAATCCATACGTACAGTTATATAGAATAAGTTCTAGCTACAACTGAAGCATGAATATATAAATGCATAGCGGACAAGCACGCATTAATGAAGATCGTTTGAGCATTCTATGTAACAAGCATTTCAAGTATTTTCAGGTTCTAACTCATCCTACTCATGACTCAGCTTTATTCTTATTATGATATCATTGGAGCATGATGCATAATGAGTCAATTATTATTAGAGTGAAGACTTGGCAGAAGGGTGCTAATCGAAATAAGGCCACTCACAAGTTGGAGAACTAGGAGAGAAAGGGAGAACTTTAAGACTCCGCTCGCGCGTCGTCTACCCGATCACCTGCACGCACCAACAGATGATCAATATCTCCTGCTTCAGTCTCCGAGGTTCGATATGAAATTGCGAGATCCTAAGAACGAAAACAATGAAATCCATCGAAACCGTTCAAGAAAACGCAAGTCATAAAACCAACAAGAAGAAGGCAACCAAGCGGCACGAAAACGGGAAAGGAAACCAGCGCAACGGAAAGGCCCCTCTCGACTCTGCCGCCGAGTCTTTCCTTGAGGCACAATCCGTTGAATATGGGACCTGATTCCGAAGAAACCAATCCATAACGAGGAAAGGATCTTGATTCAATCTGTCCCGTTCGGACGGTCGTAAGTATTTTTTGGCCGCGCTTCCCGAATAGGGGGAACGGGGCATTATATCGACGGCCATCGACGGGCTCTATCACTGACTTCCGCCAACTGAAGCTCCGCACATTCTCTGGCAAGGAGGAGCCCACAGAAGTTCATGAATGGCTCACCAACATTCGGCATCAACTCGAAGCAGCTGAGCTTCCACGAGAACGTTGGATGACTGCCGTCAGAATGCAATTGACAGGCAATGCGCACCACTGGTGGTTGTCTGAGGAGACGCGACTCGGACCAGACCGAGTCACTTGGGAAGAGTTTTCCAGACTCTTTCAGGAGATGTACATTCCGGCTATCGCACGATCAGAACTTCGGGACAAGTTCAATCGCTTCACTCAGGATTCTATGACGGTGGAAGAGTACAACGCGGAATTCATTCGTCTGAGCCGCTTCGCCCCAACCCTAATCCCGACAGAGGAAGAGAAGGCCGAGAAGTTCTTCGACGGACTGAACTTTGATTTACAGAGACTCATCGGATCCGTCGCACCTACCTCCTACTCGGACGTCCTTGCTGCAGCTCGACGTATGGAGCGTGTCATCAGACGAGAATCCAACCCGAAGAGGCCTTCCACATCAGCACCAGCTAGAGCACCGAATGAAGAAACTGCCAAGAAACCAAATCTGCATCAAGCACCACATGGAGCTGCATCCAGAGCCCTAACTCTTCCTACTTGTCACTACTGCGGCAAGATAGGCCATGTTGAGAAGGAGTGTAGACGTAAATTCGGACTATGCTTAGGCTGCGGATCCAGACAGCATGCAGTGAGAGACTGCCCTGAGCGTAGAGAAGGGGCACCAAGGGCAAACCAGCAAGCTCCACCAGCGCCTCAAGCAGCACCCTACCAGCAAGCCCAGCAACAGCAGAGGGCACTACCTCAAGGACACGGACAAGCTTATGCGATGACTGTGGAGGACGCTAATGCGAGTAAGTGATTCATAGTTATCCGTTTCTAGTGTTGTTTAGCTCGTGCCTATTGGTTCGTGACCTCAGCCCCAACCTAGTAACTTGTAACTTGTTAATAATAAACCTAGTTTTCCTAAAAGTTGTAGTTCTCTTGCTTTAACTAGATTCCTTTACTCTGGAAAGTGCATAACTTTCAATCTTAGGAAAACGGTATTTCCTAAGTATCTTGTGATGTGTTTCGAACGATACTCGCAACCGTGTCATCTCTGCTGACCAGTTATTCTTTGATTGCGAGGACGCAATCCTCTTAAGGGGGGTAAATTGTAAACCCCCTGAATTTTTAAGAATTTTTAAATTTGGATTTTTCCTAATTTTCTGGAATTTTCTAGGAATTTTCTATAATTTAATTCAGGGTTTTAATTATTAAATAATTTTTAATTGATAATAAATAATACTAGAATATTATGAAAATAATGTTTTTGGGTGTAAAATGAAAAACTGGACTTAGGGTAATTTTTCTGGAATTTATTGGGCCCCGGACCTATTTTTAATCACCTGAAAACTAATATTTAATTATTTATTTATTTATTTATTATTTAATCATTTAATTAAACCCTAAAACCGAGCCCAGCCCAGCCCACCTAACCCTAGGCCCAACCCGGCCCGTTGGGCTACCGGGTCGGGTCTGGTCCGCTCGACCGAACCCGACCCGCCGCCCGACCCGCTAGCACCCAGCCTCCCCCCCGCGCGATCCTCTCCGGCACCGGCGTCCACCGCCGCATCCGCCGGCCCCCCGCTCCGCACGTCGCCGCGAGCCCCGCGGCCACGCCCGCCACGTCCCCCACCCGCCGGCCGACCTCCGCCAACCCCGGGGACTCCTCCGCCTATAAAACCCTCTCCCCAGCCCTCTCCGGTCAACCCTCCCCGCTGCACTCCGCCCGACTCCGGCCGCCACCCGCCACGTCCCGCGCCACCCAGCGTCGCCTCGCCGACGACGTGCCGTCGCCGCAGCTCCCCTTCCTCCTCCTCCTCCTTCTTCTCCACAGCGCCTGAGCCCCTCCGCCGCAGTCACCCGCTCCGCCCAGCCGCCTGCGCGCCGTCGCGCCGCCTCCGCGTCCCCAGCCTCCTCCGGCCGGCCTCCCCCACCGCAGTGCCGCCCTCCTCCGGTCGCCTGAGAACCCCCAAACCCTAACCCTAGGACGCCGACACGTGTCGGACACGTGTCGGACACGGATTTTTCGGGTTTTTCGGACCCTGTTCAGGTACGCGTATCTCCCTGCTCGTTTACCCGTTTTCGATTCCGTCGGTTGCGTTGCGTAGCCTGCATGACCCCCACGGTGCCCGTGCAACCCGCTCGGGACATCGCGTCCTGTGGCGATCGCGAACCGCGATCCAAAAAAAGGAAAAACAATGCCCCGATTCACCCCGGAACTGGGTACGCCCCACCAAACGGGACGACTTGGACGCGTGCGGTCTTTACAGATACGTATGCGTCGTTGATACGGACGTGCAGGATTTTGCAGAAATTGATTCGGATGTGTGTGCACACCGAAATCAATGCGTATCCGCGGACAACGTCCCGTATCCGACTTTTTTGAATCACGCCCTAACTTTGTGTACACATGTCGGATTGAAACGAAACTTATGCCATCGGACTCGTAGCGATATGCTGGTCCTGTGACCCAAGTTTGGTTCGATTCCTTGAACGTTGACGAAATCGCGTGTCGTGGGCCCCACAGGCCCCACTCGACGGACGATTTTGTGATCGGCTCATCGGAATCCAATTCTGAAAGTTCCGTTGGGTTCGTATCATCATTCCTGACCTGTTGACACTAAGTTTGGCAAATTTAGAGATCTTTGACCCTGACACGTTTTTCGGTGCAAAGCGGGCCCACATGTGGATCCCGTTTTGACCCAAAATTGCCATTTTTGTCCTTGTCTCCAAATTGGACTCAAGGACAGGCGTTTCTAGCTGATTGATATTTTCTGGATCTGATGGTGATGTTTATTTCAGCAACCGGAGTACCGCCTGCAATTCTAGCTGAAGTCAGAGCAGCAATTGGAACCAGAACCACAGGCAAGTGTACCTTGCCAAACCCTGCAGCTTGCTACTATTTCCTTGGCTTATTTATACATCAGTGGGCAAGAATACCTTGCCAACTCGCAGTGATTCCTGTTATAGTACTTTGCTTGAGATTTTGTGTATACACATATAATCTTGATATAAACTGCTTAACCCAGGACACCTGACACTATCATGTGACGGAATTTCCCTGAGATATACAGGGTAATTCCGTATAGGATACATATTCATGACATATACAGTTTACATGCTTAGATTCTATCCTGACTCATTGCATTAGCTCGATCTTGCGTGACTTATACCTGATATATTCTGGAACTGTGACGTGAGATTACATGGGGTGGGAAGAGATTTATCATACAAAAGGCTGAATATATATATATAATACTTTAATGGATTGTGCCTTAGACTCTGACACAGAGCTTTGGTACCTTACTGGCCCTTCGAGAAAATACTGCTATGGTTTCTTCGACACTGATCCTGTAGCAATCCCAGCCTGAGTATGACTAAAACTCTCAACTTGCATATCACTTAGCTGGTTTACATATTTACCCTGCTGTTTCATTATTCCTGCTCTGATATTTATTTTTGGCATGAGTTATTTTGTACCTTGCTATGTCCCCTGAGGACCTGGATCTGGATGATGTCCCCAGGTATAGCCGAGGAGATCTACCCCGAGGTGTACGGTACAGGAGCACTCCTTGGAGCAGAACCAGGAACCGAGGACGAGATAGTGGCCGAAGACTTCTCCTGAGTATTGGCTCTACATACTGGCAATTAATCTTTGATTATTCTGTGGAAGAGATTAGAAATACCTGGGACTTGTAACATTGGCTATATTTACTGTTAGACTACAGCTTAAGCATGCCCTGATGGATCCATTAAATTGGGTTGGTCCATCAGTGCGTGCTGCTGGCCATTGCCACGTATCCAGTCCCTCGGCATTTTGGGACTGGGGTATGACAAACTTACGTTTCTTGAGTCAAAAATATTTTCATTTTCTATCACGATGTATCGCATGCCAAGAATCCATCTAGCTGCTCCAAGGTCATTCATCTCGATTTCACCATTTAGCAACATGAATTGATCAAACCGTTTGTACCATTGTCAGGAAGATTACTTCAACATGTAAAAAGATCTCTTTAGGAGCCATAACATGGTCTTCTTTTCCTTTTGCCACGTATCCTTCTGGTTGTTGCATATAAATATGTTCCTTCAACTCGTTGTGGAGAAAAGCCGTTTTGACGTCCAAATGTTCCAACTCCAAGTTACTCATATCACCAAAGCCTATATTTAGGTGTGTTTAACAACTGAAGAAAATATAATCCCCCTATTTAAAAAAATATTTAAATTATTTAAAAAATTATAAAGAGAAAAATATTAAAAACCAAATTATATAAATAATTAAAATTTATGAGAATTATAGAAAATCATATAACTAAGAAAGTGTAGCACTTTAGCTCTTAGAATGTCACATATAGCTTTAGAAACCTATTTATAGCATTTTTGAATTTTTGAAAATTTTTAGAAATTTTTGAATAATTAAAAACCTATTTTCTATGGCTTCCAGAAATTACTGTGGAACCATACGAAAATATTTTAGTTCCAAACTTTTTATTTAGACTTAGAAACTCTAAATATATTTTATAGAATTTTGTGAAATTTTCTAATAAATTTACATATTTATTTTGAGTTAAAAAGTGTTAAAACTAATTAATAATTAATTATTGGAATTAAAACTTAAAAAAAACTATTTATGCAGTAACATGTGCTGTCAGTAGCCCGGTCAGCCATCAGGGGCCCACTCTTCAGCCGCTGATGTATGTGTGTGTGTGCGTGTGTGTGTGTGTGTGTGTGTGTGTGTGTGTGTATATGTGTGTGTGTCCGGATCAGGAGTTTGGCCCGTGGAGCCCCATGGGATCCCCGTGCCCCTCGACCGTCGGATCGAGCGGGCGCACGCGGGTCCCACACGGCCCCCCGATCCGATGGTGCACGGGGCCGGGACTCCACGGATGGGGTATCTTGATCTGGATCCTCTCTCTCTCAATATATATATATATATATATATATATATATATATATATATATATATATATATATATATATATATATATATAATTGAGCCGATTTATTAGAGGAGAGAGAGTGAGAGTTCTCTGGAGGAGATTTTAGGGTTCTTCAAAATTCGTGGATCCATTGTGACCAACCCCGATGTCAGATTCGAATCCTATTTTTTTTGTTGGAACCGTGTTGAGGTAGCCTTCCAGAATATCTAATTATTTTCCAGTAATTAGAAGTCCATAATTCTATAAAATTGTTTGAGTGTTGGTCATCTGAAATACGACCCCAGTTTACTTTTTTCGAGATTCTGGGAGATTCTGAACTCATTCTTGTGATCCGTTTAATGTTTCGAAAAGCTGACATAGAGACCTAGAATATACTATTTTTCATATTTTATTAGGTTAGTTTATTATTCTGTCTAATTCTTGTAAAGTCTAGATGACTACTGAACTACCAAAAATTATAATCTAAAAACTGTAAACTCAATATCTCTTAACCAAATCGACATTCGTTTGAACCATCGATTCCAGCATTCTTGTAACTCTAAAATCTATATTGTTGTGCGCACTAAAGTTCTAGGTCTATTTCCGTTGACATTTTGGTCAACATAATACCTAGATTTGCGTGCCACGAATCTCATAGTTGTAAACTTAACTCTAATGGCTTAAAATATATAATTAACCTTCAAATTAGAACTTAATTTAGGAAAATATAATTGAAAGTAATTTTATTCAAAATTATTAGTAATCTATTAGGAGAATTAATTAGTTAGGATCATTGGTTATAAGTGAATTCATAGATCTAGCTTATGTTAAATTTTGTACGATGGGATACATGGGTTAATGGCATGATTGGATAGCTAGTAGATTAGATTACGTTGTCTTGATATTGTGACTACATCACCTCCAAAAACAGGCAAGTATACATTGTAAACTATGTATAGTTTATTTACATGCATGCTTTCGATTATTTTCGTTTGTACGCCTCATTTTCTATTATGTACTTGTTGTCTTGCCATGATTTATTTTCATGTCTTGTACCTTATATCACCTGCCTTTATCATTAGTTATTTCTGTATACTTACACATGTGAATTCGATAGTATTTGTTCCATATTTTCGTTTATTTGAGCGACTTTACTTGATCATGTATTCTTGTTACTTGTATTTAACTTGACATGTCATCTTATTTTTCCTCTAAATTCCTCAGCACGTACCGTGATGCGATAGAGACCTGTCATTATGTCCCTTATTAGGAGTTGTCTATTGATCACTCTCAATCACTAGGCACGCACTGTGATGCGAAAGAAACCCTCTATATATTGGGAGCATGCGCCGTATGATTCTCTATAGGACCGGTAGGCAAGTACTATGATGTGGTTATTGAATTTTCTTTTTAGCCACGCATGTAACCCATGCTTCTAAAAATTTGAATATAAAATTTTCTAATACTAGTTCAATAATTTTTCAAGCATTTATTAAGTATTTTTGTAGCTTGAAATTATTTTTCCAAAAGAAATAATTAGATTGTAATTTTTGAAAAGGGAGTGGCAAACTAGTGAATAATTAGAACTTTTAGGTATTTTCAGGAATCCCTAGCCCCTCACTAACTACCTGTGAGACTCGTCTCACAGTATCTGTATTGGTATATAGATACATATTTTGTATTATATATATGTTGTATTTTATTGGATCTCGTGAAATCTCGAAATTTTCTCAAAACTAAAACTTTACTACCCGATCGGCATACCGACGGTATACTCCGGCATACTGACGGCCTAACGTTCAACATATATTTATTTTACTTTTGAGATATTTTCATGAGATAATTTTGTAAATAGTATTCGATACTTTCTATTATCCATTGGTTTCTTGGTTTTATTTTGAGTGGTCAAGATTGATTTAATCTCGTGACGTGGATCGCTAATGAGGCAGATCGGACGGTCAGGATTAAATTATCTTATATATATATATATATATGAATTGATTTTCTATCTCCTTTCTCTTTTCTTTCTTTCTTCACTTATCCATTTTTACTCCATTTCCCGCGGGAGCTAGGAGCTTAGTCTTGAGGCCTAAGAGTGTGGTTTATGAACCCCTTTTGGTGGTGGAGTTAAAGATTAAGGCTGGAAGCTTGACTTGAGGCAAGTACATCTTGCCAAAATCTTGGACTTTTTCTAGAATTGCCTATGGAAACCGGCTTATTGATGGTATACTGGTGTATACCGACGGTATACCGATTTGGCCCAACTTGGAATCCTAGAAAGCTGCTGTGATGCAAACCGGCATACTGACGGTATACTGGTGTATACCGACGGTATACCAATTTGTTGGAATAAAAAACTTGATGTATTATTGATATCTCTGGATCGACATACCGACGATATACTGGTGTATACCGACGGTATACCAGTATTGTACTCTTTTTTATGTGCTTTATTTTTTACCGTATTTTCTTTGGTTTTCTTGCGTGAGACCTTGGTGCATATACTTTTAGTATGTTTACTTGTGCCTAGACTTGCCCTTGGTATACCATGTTTCGTGACTCGTCTCTTGTATAGCTAGGGGACGATTTACACCCTAGATGCATTTGATTGTGATTTTTGTGACCCGTCTTTTGTATAGCTAGGTGGTGACTTATACCCAAGATGCACTTGACCAGGTGACTTCATATGTTAGGGGATCGATTTATATCCTACATACTCATGATAGTTGTAACACCCCGTTCCGCTCTAGCGGACTGCCGACTCAAACGGCAAAAGTGCAACTGTCCTGACTTGCTTTGCCTCAAACGAGAAGCAAAGGATATCCAGACTTGTCCCTACAGGAATCCGGCTTAGGCTTTCAGAGGCTCGCTTGACGTATCGCTCTACCGAGGTGAATCATCGCTAAGGTGGGTGGCTACAGTAAACTTGCCTTTGCTTAGCCAGCACACATAAAATCTGGAATGTTCATGCTAGTCGCTAGGTGAATCACCCCCTGCATGCTAATAAATCTAACGCACCTAGCTAAGGGAATAATCTCAACTTATATTGCTTGATAGAACATGGAAATGAAATACTGCTTATATTTAGACCCTCGCATGCTAAGTCCCTTACAGTTTCATCTCTCGGCTTACCTTCGGGTCCGAGCAAACGTGTCTGCTTATGTTCTTTAGAAACGCATGCTTGTCTGCTTGAATGTTGCCTTGTATTTACCCAAACTCCGGGAGACTACTACGTAGTCGTTCCGTGCATGAATGAACCTGAAAGTGTCCGGGACCGTTAGGTCACCAAGGCAATTCCCGAACCAGAGAAATTGCACCCTGAATGAATGAATCACTGAATCACAGCTCGTGGAGCAAACTACTGAATCAACTGGCCTGGCAATCTATATACTACTGTAAATGAATACTGCCTCAACAAGTTCTGTATATATACTGCCTCGAACTCGTTCCATACCGGACTTGTTCAATATATACATATACTGCCTCGAACTTGTTCATGTACCGAACCAAAGACCTAAAGTTTACAGACTTGCATGTCGTGGACAACTTGGAAACAAGGTCACTGGTTCCACGGACGGTTTCCGGGCACCGGGGCCGATCCGATCCAGATGGACATCACGTTAGTCTACTGCATCTGGACAGGATGGTCTGCAGCCACTACTGAATCTTTGTTGCTTTTCATCCTTGTTCAAGACTAAACTGGTCCTTTATGGCTATGCCAGCGACAACTGTTCATATAGATAAGTCATCATCGCTTAGCGGCTATCCGCGTGCGAGTCACTGTATCGCATCGAAAGCAACTGAACACCTGAACGATCTTGATATAATGACTCTCGTGTTTGCATATGCTATCGCATGAATGTTTATACTTGCCCGTGCTTGAATTAATAATGTTTGCCTTGGACAGGGAAGGCCAATTGGTAAGTTGGTAAGTCTCGCCGTGTTTCCTCCCATGTCGCACGGTGCACTGCCACACGGAATAGGCTATTCAATATTTGCATGAAACTGATCCTAAGGCAACTAGAAAGACGACTTAATAGTTGTGCACGAAACCTGTATACGTGTTTGGATTTGTCGAGCAGGCGAGTAGCTTCCCCACCAGTGCATTCAATGTACTGATAATCCACCAGTTCTTTTGCAGGGTACGGGAGAACCTCGTTCGGTGCGGATGCCTCCTTCATGCGTGCTTAGGCGTGGAGATCACTCCGATGCTTCGCTGCGTCCGGAACTGAAGCACATATACAAGACATAATATTGTAAACATCGCCTAATCATCGCCTGTACAATCATTCCACAATTGTAGCCACTTGGCACGCTTTTACTGTTTCAGAGAGAGAGGCTTGAGCGACTTATAATCTTGACTATGCGCCGCCTGTAACACATATTTATATCAATAAAAGAGTTGCTTTACTTCAACTTGTATTCAATGCTTTCGCTATATTGTCGACTCAGTGAACTTGTTACCAAATTGCTATGTGTTTATGACTCCGCTGCACTCGGACAATCTGTGCGACTCTGTGGCTTAGAACTCTTACCGCCAGCTAACGAACCACGGCCTTGCACAGGCATGGCTCATGCTCGTGCGGCATCACGCCCAGATGGGTCAAAGCGATCGTTCCGCGGGAGCGCTGACGCGGTGATTCTCGCCTAGCGGGAATGGCCGATTTGCCTGCGGGAGATTGAGGCATGACATATTGGTATCAGAGCCTGGCTTCTACGCCTTTGAACTTCATTTTGATATCTCAGTTTCGAAAGCTCATTCGTGGGTTTTGTGTACGCTCTCTCTCAATGCCTCGATGGGATGTTCCAACAATAAGTCAAAATAATTTCAAAATGCGTTTTGAATGATATGATATGCTTGCTTGTATGATGCTGTGCTGCGAGTGGCCTTTGTGCCAACCTGTGCGAACCCTTGAGAGTATGGCAGTAGCTTGTCCGATTTCACTAACTCTAAGTTTGGTTGAATGCATCTTATTCGAGGGACGCCTTCAACTAGTGCACCATCCAAGACTTAAGAAAAGGTGAAACTCGAGTGCTAAGACTTCGCTATCACTAAGCTGGTTGACGTGCTCACGCTAGAAGTGCACTTCGAAAGTGCGTACGATCCAGACTAAGCGATATGCTGAGCTCGACGCTTGTGCAAGTGAATATCCAAATAAACAAGTACAACGACTTATATAGGTTTGCCTCAGCCTTGTATCGTTAAATCAAAATTGATTGAAACATACTGCTTGTCCTTAGTAAGTCTCGAGGACGAGACTTTTCTAAGTTGGGTAGGATGTAACACCCCGTTCCGCTCTAGCGGACTGCCGACTTAAACGGCAAAAGTGCAACTGTCTCGACTCGCTTTGCCTCAAACGAGAAGCAAAGGATATCCAAACTTGTCCCTACAGGAATCCGGCTTAGGCTTTTAGAGGCTCGCTTGATGTATCGCTCTACCGAGGCGAATCATCGCTAAGGTGGGTGGCTACGGTAAACTTGCCTTTGCTTAGCCTGTACACATAAAATCTGGAATGTTCATGCTAGTCGCTAGGTGAATCATCCCCTGCATACTAATAAATCCAACGCACCTAGCTAAGGGAATAATCCCAACTTGTATTGCTTGCTAGAACATGAAAATAAAATACTGCTTATATTCAGACCCTCGCATGCTAAGTCCCTTACGGTTTCATCTCTGGCTTACCTTCGGGTCCGAACAAACGTGTCTGCTTATGTTCCGTAGAAACGCATGCTTGTCTTCTTGAATGTTGCCTTGTATTCATCCAAATCCCGGGAGACTACTACGTAGTCGTTCCGTGCATGAATGAACCTGGAAGTGTCCGGGACCGTTAGGTCACCAAGGCAATTCCCGAACCAGGGAAATTGCACCCTCAATGAATGAATCACAGCTCGTGGAGCAAACAACTGAATCAACTGGCCTGACAATCTATATACTACTGTAAATGAATACTGCCTCAACAAGTTCTGTATATATACTGCCTCGAACTCGTTCCATACCGGACTTGTTCAATATATACACATACTGCCTCGAACTTGTTCATGTACTGAACCACAGACCTAAAGTTTACAGACTTGCATGTCGCGGACAACTTGGAAACAAGGTCACTGGTTCCACGGACGGTTTTCGGGGCACCGGGGCCGATCCGATCCGGATGGAACATCACGTTAGTCTACTGCATCTGGACAGGATGGTCTGCAGCCACTACTGAATCTTTGTTGCTTTCTATCCTTGTTCAAGACTAAACTGGTCCTTTATGGCTATGCCAGCGACAACTGTTCATATAGATAAGTCATCCTCGCTTAGCGGCTATCCGCGTGCGAGTCACTGCATCGCATCAAAAGTAACTGAACACCTGAACGATCTTGATATAACGACTCTCATGTTTGCATATGCTATCGCCTGAATGTTTATACTTGCCCGTGCTTGAATTAATAATGTTTGCCTTGGACAGGGAAGACCAATTGGTAAGTTGGTAAGTCTCACCGTGTTTTCTCTCATGTCGCACGGCGCACTGCCACACGGAATAGGATATTCAATATTTGCATGAAACTGATCCTAAGGCAACTAGAAAGACGACTTAATAGTTGTGCACAAAATCTGTATACGTGTTTGGATTTGTCGAGCGGGCGAGTAGCTTCCCCACCAGTGCATTCAATGTACTGATAATCCACCAGTTCGTTTGCAGGGTGCGGGAGAACCTCGTTCGGTGCGGATGCCTCCTTCGTGCGTGCTTAGGTATGGAGATCACTCCGATGATTCACTACATCCGAAACTGAAGCACATATACAAGACATAATATTGTGAAAATTGCCTGATCATCGCCTGTACAATCATTCCACAATTGTATCCACTTGGCACGCTTTTACTGTTTCAGAGAGAGAGGTTTGAGCGACTTGTAATCTCGGCTATGCGCCGCCTGTAACACATTTTTATATCAATAAAAGAATTGCTTTACTTCAACTTGTATTCAATGCTTCCGCTATATTGTCGACTCAGCGAACTTGTTACCAAATCGCTTTGCGTTTATGACTCCGCTGCACTCGGACAATATGTGCGACTCTGTGGCTTAGAACTCTTACCGCCAGCCAATGAACCACGGCCTTGCACGGGCGTGGCTCACGCTCGTGCGGCATCACGCCCAGATGGGTCAAAGCGATCGTTTCGCAGGAGCGTCGGCGCGATAATTCTCGCCTAGCGGGAACGACCAATTTGCCTGCGGGAGATCGGGGCATGACAATAGTGACTCGTAGCAGTTCACTCGTGGTGATTTGTTTATAACATGTGTGATAGTGACTCGTAGCAGTTCACTCATGGCCATTGTATATGACATAAGTGATAGTAGATCGTAGCAGTTCACTCGTGGTCATTGTATATGACATGCCTGATAGTGACTCTTAGAAGTTCACTCGTGGTCATTATATATGACATACGTGATAGTGACTCATAGTAGTGCACTCATGATACTTTAGCAGTGTATTATCTGTTGTGACTTGTTATAGCGCACGCTAATCATGTCTATAACCGTTTAGTTAAACCCTTTTCTTACCTTGTACGTATTTTTGTTAAAACATCGTCTGGTCCTGCATATCCCTGTGGGGAGAATCATGTCTATGATGGATTCTGCAGAATGTCACACCCGAAATCCTAAAGAAAATATTAAGGTTTAACTAGCGTGAAAAACTAGAACATTGGGAGGGGAGAATCTCTAGGTTGCATGTTGTCTAGTTGTCTAGCCACCTTGCTTCGTGGACTCGTTGCTCGCCGTCGTGCAGGGCATATTTCTATGCACATTTTTACATGAGATATATTGAATCTTCTATGCATATGTCTATGCTTTTGTACAATAAGCTCACGTAAATTGAAAGAGGGAAGAGAAGAGGAGGAAGAGGGCAGACTGTCACGCCCCAGTCCCAAATACCGAGGGACTGGACACGTGGCAATAGCCAGCAGCACGCACCGATGGACAACCCAATTTAATGGATCCATTAGGGCATGCTTAAGCTGTAGTCTAACAGTAAATAGATCCGATGTTACAAGTCACCGTCTATTCTAATCTCATCCACAACAGATAATCACAGATTAAATGCCAGAATAATGCAAATAGAAATAACTATCAAATCTCAATAAAAGTGTCTCGGTGAACAATCCGAGGACAAGTCTGATACATCAAAGCAAATAGACAGGAAATAAAGGAACTGGAATAGAAACAGAAATAACTGACTATATAAAACCAATGCTCAGGAGAAGTCCTCTGGCACGATCTCGTCCTCAGGTTCTGGTACAGCTCCTGGAAGCGCTCATGTACGGTGTATCTCTGGATGGATCTCTTCGGCTATACCTGGGGACATAATCCAAATCCAGGTCCTCAGGGGACATAGCAAGGTACAAGATAACTCAAGCCAAAATAATGCAGTGCAGCAATAAATAAACAATGGGGTAAACTATGTAACCAGCTAAGTGATAAATGCAAGTTGAGAGCATCACTAGAACTCAGGCTAAAACTACCACAAGCTCTGTGTCGGGGAGACGGTAGCAGTGATATCATGTGGTTGTCTAGCTCAAAGGGAGACTACGACGCCGGCATAATATAAACAACCTGTAGCCTGTGTGTCTCTCCCCACCCAATGTAATCACACGTCTCATGTCCATGTGGCCCCATGTCCATGTCATGCAAGATCATATCTAATGCATCAAGTCATAATAAGCTCTAAGCATATATGTAAAGTGTCATGAAACCTGTATCCTATACAGAATCACCATGAATGTCTCAGGAAGACTCTGTCTCATGAATAGTGTCAAGTGTCCTGGGTTCTGATGTACTTGATAAGACAAGCACGAGAGGTATCGGATCTCGGTATCCATGTCTATGTGACTTTACACAACTCCGCGTACGGGGTTGGCACCCGACTATTAATCGGACGCTAAGTAAAGTCACTCGGTCCTGGGTTGCACAGTTTATATCAAGATTACATATGAAATCTACAAGAACTCAAGCAAAGCACTATAACAGGAATCACTGAGAGTTGGCAAGGTAATCTTGCCCACTGATGTATAAATAAGTCAAGAAAATAAGTAGCAAACTGCAGGTTTTGGCAAGGTACACTTGCCTGTGGTTCCGGCTCCAATTGTGGCTCTGACTTCAGCGGAATTTGCAGGTAGTACTCCGGTTGCTGAAATAAACATTACCATCAGATTCAAAAAATATCAATCAGTTAGAAACGCCTGTCCTTGAGTCCAATTTGGAGTCAAGGGCAAAAATAATAATTTCGGGTCAAAGCGGGGTCCACATGTGGCCCACTTCGCACCGAAAAATGTGTCAGGGTTAAAGGTCTCCAAATTCACCAAACTTAGTGTCAACAGTTCAGGAACGATGATACGAACCCAATGGAACTTCCAGAATTGGATTCCGATGAGCCGGTCACAAAATCGCCCGTCAAGTGGAGCCTGTAGGGCCCACGACACGCGATTTCGTCAACGTTCTCAGAATCGAACCAAACTTGGGTCACAGGACCAGCGTATTGCTACGATTCCAATGGTGCAAGTTTCTTTTCGATCCGATGTGTGTACACAAAGTTAGGATGCATTCCAGAAAGGACGGATACAGGACGGTGTCCGCGGATACGCGTTGATTTTGGTGTGCACGCACATCCAAATCAACTTCTGCGAAATCCCGTACGTCCGTATCAACGACGCGCACGTAACGGTGAAGACCGCATGCGACCAAGTCGTCCCGTTTGGCGGGGCGTACTCAGTTCCGGGGTGAATCAGGGCGTTGTTTTTCCTGTTTTTGGATCGCGATTCACGATCGCCACAGGACGCGATGCACCGAGCGGATTGCACGGGCACCGAGAGGGTCACACAGGGGTCGCGATGCAACAGACGGAATCGAAAACGGGGTAGCGAGGAGAGAGAAACAGGTACCTAAACAGAGCTCAAGAAACTGCGTTTCTCGTGTCCGCGACGTGTCCGGTCGAGTCGAAGCCATGTCCGGGTCAACTGTGTCCTGGCTAGGGCAGTGGGTCATGTCCGTGTCCGCTTTGCTGCGGTGGGGGAGGCTGGTCTGAGGGAGCTGGGGCGGCGCTGGCCGGAGGCGGCGGCGTGCGGCAGGCGGAGCGTAGGCGGCCGGAGGGAGCTGCGGGGTCGGGGACGGGGTGCTGGGAAGAAGGAGGAGGGGAGGAAGTCGCCGGCGGCGGGGCAGCTGCAGGAGAGCTTCGTTCGCGGCGCTGGTGAGGCGGGGCACGGCGGGGAGGCGGCTGTCCGGCGAGGGATGCGGTGGCGGCGAGCTGGCAAGGGGGGCCGGAGGGAGGAGTTCGGGGGGGGGGGATTCGGGGCCGGAGAAGAGGGGTGATTTAGGGTTTTAAATAGGCGGTGGCGCTGGGTCGGGGAGGGCGAGGGAGGCGGAGGTTGTGGCGGGGGAGGCCGAGGGGTGCGGGCGGGGGCTCTGGCGAAGCGGCTGGCAGAAGAAACGGCGGCAGAAGCGGGCTCTGAACGTGGGAGAGAGTGAAGGGTTAGCGGGTTCGGGCGGGTCGGGTTCGGTCGGGCGGACCCGACCCGACCCGCTAAGCGGTCGGCCCGGTCCGGTTCAGCTGGACCGGGTTCAGGCCGGTTTGAACCCGGTTCAGCCCGGTTCGCTTGGGTTTATTTATTTTTAATTTTTAAAAATAGTTTTTAGGCTTTTAAAATTTTTTTCGGGGTCCAATAAATTCCCAAAAAATTATCCTAAGTCCAGTTTTTTATTTTACACCAAAAAATATTATTTTCATAATATTTTAATATATTTTAAAAATATTTAATTTTATTAAATGCCAAAATACCCTGGTTTTTAATTAGCAAAAATTCTCGAAAAATCCCAAAAAATCCAGTTTTGAAAATCTTGAAAAATCAGGGGGTTTACACAGACTCTGCCTCTTTACATGAGATATATTGAATCTTCTATGCATATTTTTGGTCCCTTGTGTATAGAGTGATGTGCTGGCTTGATTGGCAAGTGATTCGTCATATCTTAAGTTTTTGCCCTTCAGGGAGGAGAGAAAGTTGTTCCTAGCAGTCCTCTTGTGTACACGCGCACAATATGCATATTATGAAGAGATTGATCCTGCTTGGCGCACTTTCTGTGGCACAGACAGAGTTGGCGTAGTTTGTCTACATACGTTTAATTTTGCATGAAGGTCTTGGCCTGTCGAACTAAGAGTAGGACTTTGACGAGTGGCGCATAATTTTTCCTCCGCTGTGCGCATAATCAAGATGTTAGGAGAATTATTCTCTCTGACCAACACTTTATTTGTGCGCTTGTTGGTTTGGACAACGGTGTCCATGCCTTGCTTGCTCCGCATATTACAACGAATATACACGTGCTCAGAAGCTTGGGTATGGACCACCCATTGCTTGAAATTTTGTGAGTTACTCAAATTGTATCCCTTGTTTAACACAAGGGAGTCAGAAGATTGGGTATGGATCATCATTTGCTAGAAATTACACGAGTTGCACGAATTGTATCCCTTAACGCAATGGACTCAGAAGCTTGGGTATGGATCATCCTTTGCTTGAAATTGCGCGAGTTGTGCGAATTGTATCCTTGTTTAACACAAGGGAATTGTCCACAAAGTCATTAATCTGAACATAATTGACAGGGGAACTCTCGTCAATCAGAATATTTTTTTCCTTGTTGGCAGCAACTTCGGGATATGCATGACGAGGCTTGTGCACCCACACTTTGCGAGTTTTCCTCGACTTGAGTGCGGATGAGGGGTAAGCACTACCCTCAGAATGGAGCATTTCTCCATATGCCTGTTGGTCGAACTTCACAACCAAGGTCTTCTGCGTCTAGTCGACCGAAGCAGTATCGAGTTGAGCTATCACCTTCACGTCAGAGGAGAAAGTTATTGTCCCCAGCAGAGTCGCCATCTTGTTTGTGAGAAAAAGTTTATACGAAACTTTTTTTTATAAACTATTGAAAAAAAGAAATATACGAAAAGATCATAAACATGAATCTAAGTACAATTGATTCTGGAGAAGTATAGTTGTAAAGATCTGATCTGCGGACGATCACTTTACTCCTTGGACCACTCGACGATGAAGAAATGCATACGATGACAGAGAATTGCACACGACGACAAAAAAAAAGGAAATGCTGTGAACAACTTGGAGAGTTGAACAATAAGAAAGCTTTGACACAACGACACGATAAGCTTCTATTTCTCTCACTATGTTCTTGAATTTCAAAGACGTAAAATTTTTAGCCCCTTTCTCTCTATCTGTCTGTATGTGCTCCTCTTTGTGTGTTTTTGTAGGTAGACCCCTATCTGTAGGTTGTACAGAACCTGTATTTATGGAGTTTATGAGTAGTTATAAGAGTGTGCGTGCACTTTGGACAGGCAACACTGTTTTACCATTGTGCGTGCACTTTTTGGTGGACTAACACCCCACGTTGTGAATGAGTGGGGTGCACAACTTACTGCCTGCTTGACACGTAGCTTCCTATACGAGGAAAGCATAGGTCGTGGGGACAGTTATTTGTAAAAAAATTACGAGAAGTACGACATATAAGATACACACCCAAAACTGTTCACAGTCGGTTAGGATAGTATGCGCACTTTAGAAGTAGTCTAGAGACTGGCGCATTTTGGGTAAGATTGGCACTACGGCGCATTTTTGAAGGTATTGGCACTACGACACATTTTTGAAGGTATTGGCACTACGACACACTTTTTAAGAAGTTGGCACTACGACGCACTTTTGAAGAAGTTGGTACAACGGTGCACTTTTGAAGTAGTTGGCACTACAGCGCACTTTTGAGAAAGTTGGCACATGACGCACTTTTGAGAAAGTTGGCACATGACGCACTTTTGAGAAAGTTGGCACAGCAGCGCACTTTTGAAGAAGTTGTCACAGCGGCGGGGTCGCTAAACGATAACCTGGGTATGCGTGCCGCAGCTCCATTGTAATGATGACTTCTGACTCTTCAGTTTCTGCATCTGTCAGCTATCAGTCTGCTGTATTAAATGCTGAGAGAGTGTGCGGTCTTTGAGCATTTGTGCGCAATCTTTCGTAACACTAAGAAAGCGCGCCTCAGTAAGAAAGTGTGACATCCTCTGAAATTAATGAAAAGTGCGCCAAAGTAAGAAAATGCGCATCTTTCTTCTGGAACAAGTAGAAAATGCGTTGTTCTTCTACTGTTGGATTTATTTGTATAAAATTGTGACATCTATCTGAGACACATTTTTTTATGCTTCTACATTGGCATCAACATAATTTTTTGACAAGTTTCAAGGATGAGTTCATCCATGACATTACCTACTAGTGATATGCATGAGTAGGAGGCTACTACAAAACTTAAAGATGGTAAAATAACATAGGTTGAACCTAAATTCTGTAATAAAAAGTTAGGTAAGAGTCTCTGTCTTGGAGTTTATATTTTTTTTTTTCACATTGACATGTTACCTTTTTATATGCCATATTGAAATCCGCAAGTGTGATATGAAATTAAAATTTTCCTTCACATGAATGTGAAATTCTTCTTGGGTTATATTAAGTTATGGAATTCATAAACCTGCAGACAAAAAGTTTCAATTATTGAGGAACTAGTCATTATAACAAAGGTTTTTTTTACTTTTAGAATAAGGGTCTACCAATAATTTTGGAATATATTTCTGTGATAATGGAATGCATTAATAATATATGACGATCTTAATAAACAGGCTCTGGTATATGGACAAATGTCATTAATGATATATGATGGTACAATTCCCAGATCTTGTATCACCAAAGGCCACCATTATCAGCGTATTACTTAGTTGCCTAGCCTACATAGAGCTAGGGAATTATGATAGATTCCATTGTGATAGTCCTAATTAGTTTTAGATAAAATGTCAGTGTAATGTATAGATATCTAGCCACGGGTATCTAGACTTAAGGGTGTAGCTGGCTTTCTTTTTTCAATATTATAATTACCTTCTTGAAAGAAGAAGAAGCATGCGCTAAACCTAAACTCTGCAATAAAAGTTAAGGTAAGATGTAGTATTTTCGAATAGCTATCGTTCTTAGTATGTTATTTTTATTTAAGACGATATAGATAGCTTGGCTTAATCCAATACTTTCCATCTTGTATTTGTTGGATATAACTGACTTAGATTCCTGGTTTTGTGTATATTAGTTATGAGTCACTTTTCCAGCAGCCTTCTTGTCACAACTTACGAATATTGGAGGCAAACTTGAGCCACAATAGGTCTCTCCAATAGCGGTCTCAAAGTCGATCCTACTTTCTTGCTTATATCTTGAGCGAATTCCCAAGAGTGAAAGAGTCAACCACTAGTTAACAATGTTTCTTTATATAATTACAGAGTTCTATCTAGCATCATTGTAGTCTTCTAAAAGAACAAATATTTGAACCAGTTTTGGTTCATACCAGAGTGAATAGAAGGTGTAGTCCTCTTTGTGCGGTTCTTGGTAACTAGAATATGATTGTGTTCAATATCGTGATAGAGGTAGCACTGCATTGAGTAAAAACACATATATGGATGATTTTCTCGAAAGATGGCATCCCAAAGGATTCAAGTTCATACATAGTCTTTGTTAACTAACTAGACGTCCCTTTTGGACAGTTTATGAAAATAGTCTTTGAATGTTGGTTAACCTTTGTAACAGTGAACATAACTCTTCTTTTCTTCTTAAATATGCAAATAATCTTGATATTGTATCCCAATGATCATTACTTGGACAATTCATATATTTTTGAAGTCATCCAATCCCGTTAGAGCATACCTTCTTGCATGCATAAACACAATATCTACTATTATAAAGAAGTTTGAAAATGTCTCAACATGAGCAGTCTAAGTCGTATGGATATTCTCACATAATTAAAATTTTAAGAAAAATATTCTAACTAATAGCTTAACTACTGAATATAATATCCTAATTAACGGCTTAATTACGTGGTATTTCTAACTACATGCATGTATATCTATAAAAATTCTAATTAAAATATTAAAAATATGTATAATCATAATTAAAATATAAATATATCTATAAAAATTTTAATTAAAATATACTCAAATCATATCTATAATAAGTCCTAATTTAAACTATTTTTCAACAATAATAAATTTGTTCTTATATATGCACGTGTTTAATATATATAATATTGCCTTTGTGGTATGTTGTAGTTGCCCAATTTCTTTTTTTTCCTTCTTGAGTTGAAAATAATAGGATAAGTGATGGACACATTTTAACCATTCGATCCTTTGTAATTCTGCAATAGATCTCTATATTAAAGACAATACCAAAGTATTATTTTATCAAAATTTCTTAATTTCATCTATCAGATTCATCAATATTGTTAAGATATGTGAGAGAATAAGTTCTCTGCAGCTATAAGCTATTGCAATCATGATCTATGTCTGGACACATCCAAATCTTGAAGTATCCACGTTAGTCAGCTACAAATCTTTACCCTAAAATTTTGAACGCATGAGTAAAAGACTACTATAGGAAAACAATGTAGGTATCTCGCCAAATTCCAATCAACACTTTGGTGTTTAATGTGGCTTATTTCATTCATTAAACTATGATCCTTGTCGTTTTAATTTCCATTCTTCAAACCCCTCACATTCATGTTTCATTTGGTCTATCCCCATTGGTGAAAATATGGTGTCTCATATTTTAGACATTTGATGTGGCTCATCTCCATTCATCAAATCTTTATTTCTTTCCGAGTCTCTTACTCCCTCCATTCATCAAATCTTAAGGATCTGCTTGGATTGAGGATGAAGAGAGTTAAGTGAGGGAGAAAAACATGCTTGGTTTGATGGTAGGAGTTTATAAGAGGGAGTCATGGATGTTTAAGAGCCTGCTTAGATTGAGGGAAAATAAATAAATAGAGTTAAGTAGGGTTAAGTGAAAGGGAGTTAAAGTGAGGGGGAGAGGATTCAATACATATAATCTTGTTTAAATTTGAGGAAGGATTAAGTGGGATAAGTTTAGTAACTCTTGGTTGGATTGGAGATTTTAAGTGGGAAGGGAGGATAATAAAAATACAATAATTACCAATATACCCTTATTACATATGGTTTTGAGTGAGAGGAGGCGTAATTAGAGAAAGCGAGAAGAGATGACGCACCTTGGCTGCAACATGTTGAAATCCAGAAAGACGGAACAACATGTTGAAAGCAAAAATATATATATATATATATATATATATATATATATATATATATATATATATATATGAGAAGAAGAGGTTATGATATTTTAAGACAAATAAGGGTATTTATGACTTTTAAGCAAAACCCCTCACTTTTTTTTGTTAAACATCCGATTTGGGGGTTGAAAAAATATACAAAAGAAGAGTAAACAAACTCTCACTTAACCCTCTATGACTCTCCCTCCTAAACCCCTACCTTCAAACCATGTAGGAAGATTTTCCCCTCTCACTTAACTTTACCTTACTTAACTCTCTTTATCCTCAATCAGAGGGTAACATTGGGAATTTAGGGTTTGGTGTTTGAAAAGTCATAAATATCCATTGTTTTGACAAGTTTTAATAAAAATCCAATCAAATCTAATTTTATGTCACATGCAATAAGGATATTTTGATAACTAATATATTTTTATTAATTCTCCTCTCACTCAAAACCTCTAATCCAAGTAAGAGTTATTAAACACACGCCACTCAACTATCCTTCCAATCCGAGCAAGGTTATATGTAATAATTCTCCTCCCTCTCACTTTTAGCTATGCTTATTTTTCTTCCTCAATCCAATCAAACCCTAAGGGGGTGCTTGGTACGGAGAGTATTATATAGCCAAAAAATCTATATTCCCGAGAATCAAATTTCTGAGAATTAAATTTTCTGTAAAATTATATTCCCATGTTTGGTGAATATAGAAATATTATCGAAAAAATAAAAAAATATTAAAAAATTTGAAAATAAATATAAAAAAAAGGATAAAAACTGTTGAAAACAACAAAAGAAAACTTGAAAAAAAATGGTAAAACAAAAATTCATTCTTCAAAAAAAAAATCTTTAAAAAAGAAAAAAGAAAAAAGAAAATTTTAAAAAAACAACAAGAAAAAAAAAATTTGCCTAGACAAAAAAATATACCCACCTATTTGTAAGGGATAAGATTTCCATGTTTTGTGGATAAATTATTTATCCGAGTATTCTTACTTTCCGAAAATAATTTTTTTTATACCCTAAACAAACATGGTAATAGACTACCACTTTAAATTTTTTTCGAAAATAAAAAAAAATTATCGTGTACCAAACATGGCCCAAGTCTTTTCGAGTCATCAAACTTTGGTGTGGCCCAATCCATTGCCAAGTCCAAACTCAGTGACTTAGATAAGTTGTAGCCGCCTCCTAGTAGTTACTTACTTTATGGCCCATTTGAGAGCCCAACTACTATATGATCATTTATGAAGATTTTAGTAGTTATGGTACTGTAACTTTATGGAAAAGGATTTCATGCCTTTGCAGGAAGTAATACTGGACTGCAATAAGTTTGTCTGCTACATTGTAGCAGGCGAGACAGATCGATTGCCATGAGCTACCTCCGAGCCGAGATTGTCTGTCCTTTCTGTCAAGTAGGCTACTTTTTCCGTAACCCACAACAACGCTAGCTGACGGCGAAGTACTGGTTTGCGCTCTCTCAACCCATGAGCACATCATGTGGATATATTCAGGGCCAGTCCCGAGGGTGGAGTTGGAACTTGGTTAAGTCATTTTGGACCCGGAGGACCGGGTTGTCATAAGCAGAAGTGATCTGAAGTCTTGTCAGATTTATCCTTGGATCTGTTATGGATATATTGGCTTTGGTTACAATCCTCGTGGCGGAGGCAAGAACTCAAACATAAAGAACATTGTTAAGGGCTGTCACTTATTTATGGTATGCTGCTGGCATGATCTTGCGAGTTATTTGAAGCACCAGGTGGACATACTGTTGGGGTTTTCAGCAATGTAGCTCAAGTGCTTGATAAAACGTCATCTTCACTGTCGATGCTAGTGAGCAATGGGGCTGGACAGGATCAGCTAGCGAAGAACCAATGTATTCTGCATACCATATATATATATGTGCAGCTCATGATTAGTGAAGGACGAGAGCTTATATATCATCCTTTGTGTTCTTCATGGATCACTGAATCTTTCTTAAATCATACTCTTACAACGATGCTCGGAAACAATCGTCCTTTGTAAATTCTGCACTATTTATTAAAAAAAAAATTATTGTCAAAAAATAACTCAATTTTTTCTTCCGCACAAATATATATGTAAAATCTAAATTTTAAACGGTTTAAGAACTAAATTTAAAAATTAGTTTTAAAAAAATATTTAAAATATTTAAATTGTTTAACAAATCTTAATTTTAATATATTTAAATATTTGAACTATTTTTTAACAATAACATATAAATATTTGTGATTTTTTTTTTTTTTTTTATGAGATGCCCGACAATATATACGGGACTTTGCACACGTTAAGTTGTATGCCATTTGGACCCACTGTCCTTTGATCCATATACCTCTGTCTAGCCAAAGCGGTTATATCTCTTCTAACTGACCACAAGAACAAGTTGAGTTCGGTCAAGTGAATTTACTAGTTTCTTAGGAAGTCCAAAGCTGTAAATAACAAATTTTTTTTTACAAAGTAATAAAATTTGCTAAAATTGACTGAAAAGAAATAAGTTTGGCAAAGTTTTTCTCAGAAATATTTTACCAGACGGTTACTAAAATTGACCTGAAAAAAAAATAAGTTTGGCAAATAAAAATAAAATAATAATAATAATAATAATAATATGAGTCTTACAGAAAGCAAGCGAATTAGCACTTTGCTGACAACGCACGCAACTTGACCATATTGGTTTCTTCAGTGGGAATGGTCTTTATTGTATCTCCACCAGTACGTAGCAATCTCAGGCCAACAAGCACTATAATGCAAGTTGAACAAGTACTTGGTGTTCATTTGAGTAAAGGATTGTTTGGTTTCATGTATTTTTGGAGTTGAATTTAAGGATTCCATAAATTTGGAATCAAATTCAAAGATTGCTATATTTAGTTGGGCTTTAGATTTAGATTTAGATTTAGATTTAGAAACTTGGTAATGATACTTTCCAAATCAGGATTTCGAAGCTATTCCACACCCTCCATTCCAATCTGAATTTGGAAGAGATGAAATTGGATTTTTTTTTCTAATAATTTTATTATTTCATTAAATACTTTTTTTGCAAACTCCATTAAATACTTAATTAACACTAATTAACAATTAATAATTATCTAACTAATAATTTAAAAAGGAAATTTTTACTTATCCCTAACTTTTTTTTATCTATATTCAGGGTGCACGTCATAGTTTTTCCATAATGTACAAGTCCCCTCACTTTTGACGAAAACCATCCAGTGATGACGGTCAACTGCTTTGACTAATTTTTTTTTGACCAAAATGTCCCTATTATTTCTCTTTCCTCTCACCCCCTCCCCCTCGGGCACGATGTCGCAACCGCCACATCCCCCCTATCACTCCCCGATCTCCCGCAAGATCGGTCGTCCCCGCTAGGCGCGAATTGCAGCGCCAGCGCTCCCGCATGACGATCATTCCTATCAGACATGATGCTGCGAGCACAAGCTGCGTCCGCGCAAGGCTATGATCCGATCAGGCAGAGAAATAGCTAAGCCACATAGTCGTCCAGATAGTCCGAATGCAACGAAATAAGAAACCGAACAGGTGATAGATAACAAGTTCACAAAGTCGTCATAGCGGAAGCATTGAATGAACACAAGTATAAAACAAAAATATGCTCTTTATTGATAATCAAGAAATATTACAAGCGGCGTTAGACCGAGATTACAAGTCGCTCAAGCTCTCTCTCTCTCTCTCTCAACAAATAAAGGCGTGCCAAGCGGCTTACAACATGGGATGATACATATGCGGTGTTCCAACATTATGTCCTGTATATATGCTTTAGTTCCGGATACAACACTCCAAGGCTCCAGAGCGAACTACACGACTTAGTGCACACGAGGGGATACTCCGTACCGAACGAGGTTATTCCGCACCCTGCAAGCAATCTGGTGGGTTATCAGTACATGAATGCACTGGTGGGGAGGCTTCTCGCCCGCTCAACGAATCCAAACACGATATTTAGTTGGCACCAACTATTATGTTGTTTTTTCTAGTCTTGCCTTAGGATCAGTGTCATGGTATAAGATATAAAGCCTAACTCGTGTGACAGTGCACCATGCGATATAAGAGTAACACGGTGAGACTTACCAACTTACCATTCATCATTCCCTGTCTAAAGATAAAACTAAGTTAAACCAAGCACGAATATATATAATAAAATACAAGGAATCACATAAGCAAACACACGTGCCACGAACGTGTTTCCGATTCAGGTGTACGAGTTACTCATTTCCCAAATTTTGATATTCATGTGGTTCAGAAATGTTATACACAGATTCAGGTCAATTCAGATTCATTAGGCGCAATGCAATGACTTGCACGCGGATTGCCGCAAGCGAGCCAAACTTAGTCTATATGAAAGGTTACAAGCGCTATAAGCCATTTTGGACGATAATCGGGTAGACAGCGACGGTTGTAGTCGCATGTAGCGAACCCACTACAAGCCCTCCCGCCATACCCTTATTAGGCTATTAGCGTGACTATTCATAATATTCCGTTCGGATCGGATCGGCCCCTATGCGACCAGCATACCGTCCGCAGGAACCCTACCCTTGTGCACATATTGTCCATGACCATGCGATTCATTCTTATCTTATCTTATCTTATCTTTTGATCTACATGAGCTGTGATGGTTGTAGACATATGAACGAACCCGCTACAAGCTATCCCGAATAAACGACGATGGTTGTAGACGCAGGAACAAACCCGCTACAAGCTACCCGAACCATGATTCTTGTTCATCTTTACTTATCAGTACAATTTAGTTCTTTTACTTGATACTTCCATTACTTTCTTATAGTTTCTTCCAATCTTTTATTGAGCCATTTCCGATATGGGAAACCGCCTTGGCGACCTTATGGTCCCGAAGCCTTTCGATATTTTTCATTACTTGGCTCGGAACTACTATTTTGATAGTCTTCCTGCCTCAGGTAAGTGAACCATGTTCTATGCCGTGCTCCAGGACGTGGCACGAATCAACGAGATAAGCATGGCACATATAAAGGTAAAACACTATATTTGATCATATATAAGTCTACTCGAAACATAAGCAGTATGACTAGCACGAGTGTAAATGTGTCATTGAATCACGGCATAATCTATAAGACGAACAATGTAAACATGTGAAGCAATGTACTACAAAGAGTATATAATGATCCACTCAAAGATTAGCGGAGTTAATTGCACGAAGCTAAGGTAGAATGCGGGGGTCCAATTATAAGCCAACTTTTATTTTCATGTTCTAACACAAACAATACAAGATAAGATTATTCCCTTAACTAGGTGCGTTGTATTCTTATTAGCATACATAGGGTGATTTGACTAATGACTAGCATGTATCGTCCAAGTTATTAGGTGTATAGGCTAAGAAAAGACAGGTTCATCGTAGCCACCCACCTTAGCGATGATTCATCTCGGTCGAGTGATACTCGGAGCTCGTTTTTGAAAGTCTAAGTTTGAACTCCTGAAGGGCCAAGTCTGAATCATTTGCCTCAAGCGAGTCTTCTAACTGAGCAAAGCGGGTTGGGTCGCCGCACTTGTGCCGTTTGAATCGGCTCTCCGCATTGATGCAGAGCGGATCATTATATTATATACCACTCAGAACAAGTCTCGTCCTTGAGACTTCCTGAGCGCAAACCGTTCTATCGCACACTAACGAATCTAACTCAAACATATTACTTCGTATCCTTAGACCCGTTCGAACGCAACTTCCTACTCGTTTTCTCATTCTATGTCTTGTGTGTGCTGGGTCTGTCTCATTGAATGACTCTATCATTCAATCGAAGCACTAACTCGGTCTATAGTGCGCCTTAGCGCGAAACTTATATCGCTTAATGCGGGGTATGATCTATTGTGCACGATGATCTAAAGCTGAGTCTAACTTATCCAAATTTTTATACTCATCCATACGAATCTAAAATTTCCACTTGCACTAGCAATCAAGTTCAATATATCGCGAGTCTGGATCGTGCACATATTCAAGGTGTACCCCAAACATGTGCATGTTAACCAACTTAGCGATAGCGAAGTCTTTGTACTCGATTTTAACATATCACTGAGTCTTGGATTGTGCACACGTTCAAGGCATCCCTCAAATATATGCATTCAATCAAACTCAACGATAGCGAAGTCGGGCAAGGTACTCACAAAAATCTTAAGGGATCTCGTCTTACGAATTACAATGATACCTCAAACGGGGTCAATCAAAATCAACATTATTTCCAATCCCACTTGAATCAAGCATTGTACAACCGTCAAGCACAATCTATCTAAACGACCGACTAGCATCCAAGTCCTATCATCCAGTCCGTTCGAGTTAAACATCAACTTCTAGCACACACTTATAGTTTCAAAACTATCTCTAAGTCTTGATGTCCCAGTTCTATGGCTTGATCAAGCAATACTCTAAAGTCGGTCACACAAGTTCTTTCACTCAGCATAGGGTCATCTTTCTAACCGCTAGGTTAGCTCACAAGGTCATATGTACATTACAAGTTCACGATTCTCATTGTGTAAATTTGTTGCACGATACTCGCCCTAATTCCTAAGGTCAAACTATTAGGGGGATAATCATTCTCATCCAGGCCTGATATAAATTACCACGCCAGCGCTGTCGTGATACTCTAACTCTAAATTCGTCTCATCGTGTAAATTACTACGCCAGCACTACCACGGGATAATCATTCTCATCTAGGCCTGATGTCGAGTATTATCTTTTGAATAAGATTCAAGATCGCTCGTTCAAATCAAGATTAAATCCGTTATCGCCTACCTTAATCATTGAACCATACAATTCTTTAACTTGTATCAATCCGTGCTATCTTTCAACTTATCGATATCGTATCAGTTCTTTCAAATTCGAAACTATAGTCATCCATACCCAGGCTAAATTATATCGAGCGATATCCTAATCAATCCAAATTTTTAATGTGTACTATCTTCCATCGCGCTAGCTAACTCTGATCGCATCCTCAATTATTCCATCTCAAACTCAAGTTTTAATTCGTTTGATTCAATTCAAAATTGCTGGTACTAGTTACTAAGTTTTCTCGACCAAGATATTAATTCCAACACTCTAAATTCCTATTCGATATAAGACTTATCACTGTTTAACTTATTCTAACTCGTTCGAATCAAATTTTGCACGATTCCTTAGAATTCTCTTACTTGCTAGGAATTACTTATAGTAAGACTTTACACAATCATGTTGTTGCTGCTAGACTCATTTGTTATCCCAAAATCCTTGATTCGCTAGAACATTTCTAAGACGATCAATACACCACTCAGGGATCGAGCTATACTCTATGAATCTTCAAATCGCTTATTCGTTCCTGAGTTATCGCATACACCACTCAGGAATCGAGTCATCCAAATAAATCCTCAATCACGTTCGCATCACTCGCTCGCATATCTACCAATTTGTTCCTTAGAACTCCTGCGCGATCCCTATGCGTTGCCTCGATAAATCTCATTCTCGTATACACCTCTATCGATAGTCATCTACACAACCATATCCTGATTCGTAACTTATTGACGCGAATAACTGTCTGAACCATTCCTCAAAATCCAAGCACCATATACTATATTTGTCTTAGAGATAATATGATAACGTTTCTACCGATTGCCATTCTAAGCCTGACTTATCCTTATCCGAACGATACTCAAATATTTCTCGCACACACTCTTGCACTAAAGGGTCTTGGCGCGCAATACTCAACATAACTTAGCCGAAAGGCTGTGTGCATAGTTATCCCGTTCGAATGATATTCTAGTATCGTACACAAATCTGCTGCATCATGTTTGATCATTCTGGTTCATACGTAACTTGTAATTTTAAGCACGAGTCTATTCTCACGAAGTCTGACACAGGTTGGCACAAAGGCCATCGCATAATTATCCCATTCAAGCAATCATATCGTTCACATGCACTTTCATAATATTTAGACTTATTGTATGGAACATCCCGTTGGGACATTGAGAGAGCATATGTACATAACCCATGAACAAGCTTTCAAAACTGAGATAATCGATACAAAGTCCAAGGACGTAAAGTTGTGCTCTGATACCAATATTTCATGCCCCAATCTCCCGCAGGATCGACCGTTCCCACTAGGCGTGAATCACTGCGACAGTGCTCCCGCAGGATGATCGTTCCCATCAGGAGGTGATGCCGCGCGAGCACAAGCTGCGCCTGCACAACGCCATGATCCGAACAGGCAAAAAAATAGCTAAGTCACAGAGTCGTCCTGATAGTCCGAATGCAGCAGAATAAGAAACCAAACAGGTGATAGATAACAAGTTCACAGAGTTGTCATAGCGGAAGCATTGAATGAACACATGTATGAAACAAAAATACGCTCTTTATTGATAATCAAGAAATATTACAAGCGGCTCTAGGCCGAGATTACAAGTCGCTCAAGCTCTCTCTCTCTCAAAACAAATAAAGGCGTGCCAAACGGCTTACAACATAGAATGATACATATGCGATATTCCAATATTATCACCTGTATATGTGCTTCAGCTCCAGACGCAACACTCCAAGGCTCCAGAGCGAACTCCATACCTTAGCGCACACGAGGGGATACTCCGTACCAAACGAGGTTCTTCCACATCCTGCAAGCAATTTGGTGGGTTATCAATACATGAATGCAGTGGTGGGGAGGCTTCTCGCCCGCTCAACGAATCCAAACACGATATATTAGTTCCGTGTACCAACTATTATGTTGTCTTTCTAGTCTTGCTTTAAGATCAGTTTCATATCATAAGATATAAAGCCTAACTCGTGTGGCAATGTACCGTGCGATAAAAGAGTAATATTGCGAGACTTACCAACGTACCATTCGTCCTTCCATGTCTAAAGATAAAACCAAGTTAAACCAAGCACGAATATATATAATGAAATCCAGGGAATTACATAAGCAAACACACGTGCCACGAACATATTTCTGATTCAGGTGTACGAGGTACTCATATTTTCTAAATTTTGATACTCAGGTGGTTCAGACATGTTATACATAGATTAAGGTTGATTCAGATTTATTAGGCGCAATGCAATGACTCGCATGCGGATTGCCGCAATCGAGCCAAACTTAGTCCATATGAATGGTCACTAGTGCTACAAGCCATTTTGGACGATAGTCAGGTAGACAACTGTCACGCCCCAGTCCCAAAATATCGAGGGACTAGACACGTGGCAATGGCCAGCAGCACACACTGATGGGCAAACCTAATTTAATGGACCCATCAGGATGTACTTAAGATATAGTACAACATTAAGGGTGTATATACTAATCTCATCCACATAAATGAATACATCAATATAAGAATCATAAAGCAAGATCAATCTCAATAAAACATAAATCGAAGAACAACCCGATAATGAGTCTGGTACAATAGTCAAGATACAAGAATAAAGATAACAACAACAAATACTGAGTATGGATAAAGCATATACTCAGAAGATATTCTCGGAGATCACTCATCTACTGGATCTGGTACTGCTCCAGTGCCTGCTCCTGTTCCTGCTTCTGCTTCCGCTAATGCTCCGGTCCCGTATACCTTGGGATAGATCTCATCTGCTAATCCTGGGGATATAATCCGGATCCAGGTCCTCAGGGGATATAACAAGGTACAAAATAACTCAAGCCATAAATAATGCAGTGTAGCAATAATGAATCAAAAGGGTAAACTATATAACCAGCTAAGTGATATGCAAGTGAGAGTTTTAATCATACTCGGGCTGAGACTACTATAGGATCTGTGTCGGGGAAACCCATAGCAGTATTCTCTCGAAGGGCCAGTAATGTACCAAAGTTCTGTGTCAGAGTCTAAGGCACCTCCAGTAAAGTAATATATATATATATATATATATATATAATCAGCCTATTGTATGGTAAATCTCTTCCCACCCAATGTAATCACACGTCTCATGTCCATGACACACAAGATCATAACTAATGCAACAAGCCATAATGAGATCTAAGCATGCAATATCTATGTCATGAATCATGTAACCTATACAGAATCACTATGAATATCTCAGGAAGATTATGATCATGAATAGTGTCAGGTGTCCTGAGGTATGTCGTACTTGATAATGCAAGCACGAGAATGCATAGGGTCTCGATATCCATGTCTAGGTGACATTACACAACTCTGCGTACAATATTGACACCCGAATATTATTCGGACGCTAAGTAATTTCACACGATCCTAGGTTAAGCATGTACAACATATAAATAAATTAAGACAACAATATGAAGCAGGTACTGCAAGTTTTGGCAAGGTACACTTGCTTGGGGTTCTGACTCCAACTATAGCTCTGGTATCTGTAGAATTTGCAGGTAGTCCTCCGGTTGCTGAAACAGACATCACCATCAGATTCAGAAAATATCAAATAGCTAAAAATGCCTGTCCTTGAGTCCAATTTCGACACAGGGGCAAAAATAACAGTTCTTGGTAAAAGCGGGGTCCACATGTGGTCCGCTTCGCACCGAAAAATGTGTCAGAGACCATGTTCTCCAAATTCTTCAAACTTAGTGTCTACAAGTCCAAAACGACGATACGAACCCAATGGAACGTCCAGAACTGGATTCCAATGAGCCGATCACAAAATCGCCCGACAAATAGAGCCGTGGGGCCCACGATACATGATTTTGTCAACGTTCTCAGAATCGAACCAAAATCACGTATTTGACGGCGTCGGTCGACGCCATCAAATAGAGCCGTGGGGCCCACGATACGCCGGCGATCCAGCAGCACAGCGTATTACTACGAGTTCAATGGCGCAAGTTTCGTTTCGATCCGACGTGTGTACACGAAGTTACAACAAGTTCTAGAAAATGGCCGATACGGAGCGTTGTCGATGGATACGCGTTGATTCCGGTGTGCACGCACATCCAAATTAACTTCCGCAAAATCCTACACGTCCGTATTAACGGTGCGCACCTTTCGGTGAAGTCCGCATACGACCAAGTTATCCCGTTTGGTGGGGCGCACTCAGTTCCGGGAAAAAGCAGGGTAAATATTTTCCTGATTTTGGATCGCAGTTCGCGATCGCCACAGGACGCGACACACCGAGCGGGTTGCACGGGTATCGAGATGGTCATGCAGGGTTCGTATCACAATAGACGGAACGAGAAACGGGGCAGCAAGGAGAGAGAAACAACTACCTGAACTGGGTTCCGCAGAAAGCTGAAATGCGCGTTTCGCGAGGCTTCGCGACACGGCGGCGGGGCTGCTAGGGTTAGGGTTCTGGCCACTGCGCTGTGCTGCTGGGTCGTCGGGGCTTTGCCAGAGGAGGAGGCGGCTCTGGTGGCGGCCGGAGCTGCTCGTCTTTGTCGTGGTGGCGTCGACCGTGGCTGTCGGAGCTAGAGGCGGCGAGGTTCTGCTGCTGCTGCTGGTGAGGTCGAGGCGGAGGTACTCTAGGCTGCTCGCGGGGGAAGTCGGAGGGCGGCGAGGACGGCGCTGGGGTAGCTCGGCGGAGCGAGGGCTGGGTTCGAGGTTGAGGAGGATGGCGGTGGATGGGGTCTTCGACGGGGCTGCGCTCGGGGAGACGACGGGGTGATGCGGTGGTGGTGAGGACGACACTAGAGAGGGGTTTAAATAGGAGGCGGTCCGACGACCGTTAGGGAGGTGGACCGGCTAGGAGAGGCGAAGCGGCGCCGGGACAGTTGGGGGCTGGGGAGGTGGCGAGTTGGGGGAGATAAAACCGCCGCGGGGAAGGCGGAGAGCCACGGCGGCGGGAGGCGGAGCGTCGGGTCGGGGGAGATCGGGTTAGGGTTAGGGTTAACGGGTCGGGTTTCGGGTCGGTTCAACGGTTTAGGCCCGGATCCAACCCGCTAAGGTTTGGGCCCGGTTCAGCTAGACCGGGTCGGTCCGGTTCGGGTTGGTTTGGGTCGTAATTAAACCGAGTTTATTTAGGGTTTATTTTGATTTAATAAATAATTAGCTTTTATGTCTTTTAAAAATGTTTTCGGGGTCCAATAAATTTCAGGAAAATTATCCTATGTCTAATATTTTATTTTACACCAAAAAATATTATTTTCATAATATTTTAATATTTAAAAAAACATTTAAATTAATTTAATTCCAAATACCTTAATTTTTTATTAGTTAAAAAATTACAGAAAATTCCTGAAATTTATGAAATTTGATTTTTAAAAAAATTCCTGAAAAATCAGGTGGTTTACAATCTACCCCCTTAAGAGGATTGTGTCCTCGCAATCAAAGAATAACCGATCAACAGAGATGACACGGTTGCAAGCATTGTTCGAAACATATCACTATCAAGAATCATGATCCTGGAGAATCAAAGGATGAGGGTTTGATCAAAATACATAGGGAATGAAAACATCATTTCCCTAAGCAATGGAAGTTATGCAATTTCCAGAGTGAAGGAAATCTAGAAAACTACAGTTTAGAAAAACTATGTTATCATTTATAAAACATACTAGGTTATTAATTATTAGCAAATTCAAAATTACCAGGTTAAGGCTAAGGTCACGAACCAACAGGCACGAGCTAAAGCAATACTAGAATAGATAACTATAAAAAACTTATGCGCATTAACTACTCCACGAGTCTGCGCGTCCTCCAAGGTCATCGCGAAAGATTGTCCGCGTCCTCGCGGTGGATTCCTCTGCTGCTACTGAACCTGCTGGAAGAGTAGTGCCTGGGGTATCAAATGTGGCCTCGACTGATATACTCCTGGAGGTGGTGGTATGACTCCTTCAACTTCCGTTTGCGGTGCTCCCAATGCTGGATAGGCTAGCCTCGACACTGGTAAAGCTTCTTGATGAATCATCAATGTTTCTCCTTGATGTGTTATGCAATTTCTGGCTAAGTGTTGTCTGGATCCGCAAATCAAGCACATTCCCAACTTGCGTCTGCACTCTCTCTCAATATGGCCTACCTTGTCACAGTAGTAACAAGTAGGAAGGAATGAGGCTCTGGGTGCTGCTCTCGGTGGTGGATTCATCTGTGGTCGCTTTGCAGTTCTTTCCTGTTGTGCTTGGTCTAGTGCTAATGCATGCAGCCGCTTTTGGCTGGACTCTATCCTGGTAATGCACTCCATGGGTCGTGCTGCAGCAAGAACGTCCGTTGCAACGGAGCTGATTAACTTCCGGAGCTCAGAGCTAAGTTTGTAAATGAACTCCTCCGTTTGGCTTTGCTGGGCTTCTTCCTGAACCTTCTGATAGGCTTGCATCATTGCGTAGATCATTTAAAATATCTGCTGCCCGTCCATAGCCCGCCCTTGTGGGAATACAGGCATTGGTGGAGTAAACTGTGGCGGAGGTGGGATGTCATCTTGCTGGATTCTCGAGGCATGTTGATTTGCTTGACTGTGTTGTTGAGCTGACTGACCTTCACCTATAGGTGTAGCTTCTTCTTCATGGGTAACCATAACTCCTTGTGGTGTTCCTGCAGGTATCTCGTCGCTTGCTGGTGGATCCATTACTCTGCATCCAAAATAAACAATAAGAGGCGCACAGAGGAATCAAGGCATGATGTAAGTCAAGAAATTAATTCGAATCCAATATAGATATCAAGAACGATTCAAGCAAATGGATGAGATCCTAAAACTTATCCTATTCTTATTGCAGACTTGCTCGGTTCCTAAGTTGAAACCGAAGTAATTTAGTCGTTGACCTGCATGGACCACCACAAAAACCATGTCACGTCCCAGTCCCAAAATATCGAGGGACTAGACACGTGGCAATGGCCAGCAGCACACACCGATGGACAAACCCAATTTAATGGACCCATCACGATGTACTTAAGCTGTAGTACAACTTTAAGGGTGTATATACTAATCTTATCCACATAAATGAATACATCAATATAAGAATCATAAAGCAAGATCAATCTCACTAAAACATAACTCGGGGAACAACCCGATAATGAGTCTGGTACAATAGTCAAGATACAAGAATAAAGATAACAACAGCAAATACTGAGTATGGATAAAGTATATACTCATAAGATATCCTCGGAGATCACTCATCTACTGGATCTGGTACTGCTCTAGTGCCTGCTCCTGTTCCTGCTTCTGCTTCCGCTAATGCTCCGGTCCCGTATACCTCGAGATAGATCTCATCTGCTAATCCTGGGGACATAATCCGGATCCAGGTCCTCAGGGGACATAGCAAGGTACAAAATGACTCAAGCCATAAATAATGTAGTGCAACAATAATGAATCAAAAGGGTAAACTATATAACCAGCTAAGTGATATGCAAGTGAGAGTTTTAATCATACTCGGGCTGAGACTACTATAGGAACTGTGTCGGAAAACCCATAGCAGTATTCTCTCGAAGGGCCAGTAATGTACCGAAGCTCTGTGTCAGAGTCTAAGGCACCTCCAGTAAAGTAATATATATATATATATATATATATATATATATATATATATATATATATATATAATCAGCCTTTTGTATGGTAAATCTCTTTCCACCCAATGTAATCACACGTCTCATGTCCATGACACGCAAGATCATAACTAATACAACAAGCCATAATGAGATCTAAGCATGCAATATCTATGTCATGAATCATGTAACCTATACAGAATTATCATGAATATCTCAGAAAGTTTCTGATCATGAATAGTGTCAGGTGTCCTGAGGTATGTCGTACTTGATAATGCAAGCACGAGAATGCATAGGGTCTCGATATCCATGTCTAGGTAACATTATACAACTCTGCGTACAATGTTGACACCCGAATATTATTCGGACGCTAAGTAATGTCACACGGTCCTAGGTTAAGCATGTACAATATATGAATAAATCAAGACAACAATATGAAGCAGGTACTGTAAGTTTTGGCAATGTACACTTGCCTGGGGTTCTGACTCCAACTGTAGCTCTGGTATCAGTGGGATTTGTACGTAGTCCTCCGGTTGTTGAAATAGACATCACCATCAGATTCAAAAAATATTAAATAGCTAGAAACACCTGTACTTGAGTCCAATTTGGCAACAGGGGCAAAAATGACAGTTCTTGGTCAAAGCGGGGTCCACATGTGGCCCACTTTGCACTAAAAAATGTGTCAGAGATAATGTTCTCCAAATTCATCAAACTTAGTGTCCACAAGTACAGAACGACGATACGAACCCAATGGAACATCCAGAACTGGATTCCGATGAGGTGATCACAAAATCACCCGTCAAGTGGAACCGTGGGGCCCACGATATACGATTTTGTCAACGTTCTCAGAATCAAACCAAACTTGGGTCACAGGACCAGCGTATTACTACGAGTCCGATAGTGCAAGTTTTGTTTCGATTCGACGTATGTACAAGAAGTTACAACGAGTTCCAGAATATGGCCGATACGGGGCGTTATCGACGGATATGCATAGATTTCGGTGTGCACGCACATCCAAATCAACTTCTACGAAATCTCACACGTCCGTATTAACGGTGCGCACCTTTCGGTGAAGTCCACACATGACCAAGTTGTCCCGTTTGGCGGGGCGCACTCAGTTCCGGGGAAAAGCAGGGTAAATATTTTCCTGATTTTGGATAGCAGTTCGCAATCGCCACAGGACGCGAGACATTGAGCGGGTTGCACGGGTATCGAGAGGGTCACACAGGGTTCGCATTACAGCAGAAAAAACGAGAAACGGGACAGCGATGAGAGATAAACAACTACCTGAACAGGGCTCCGCAGAAAGCTGAAACGCGCGTTTCGCGAGGCTTCGCGACACGGCGGCGGGGCTGCTAGGGTTAAGGTTCCGGCCACTGCGCTGTGCTGCTGGGTCGCCGGGGCTTCGCCGGAGGAGGAGGCGGCTCTGGTGGTGGCCGGAGCTACTCGTCTTCGTCGTGGCGGCGTCGACCGTGGCTGCCGGAGCTAGAGGCGGCGAGGTTCTGCTGCTGCTACTGCTGCTGCTGCCGGCGAGGTCGAGGAGCTCGAGGCTGCTCACGGGGGAAGGCAGAGGGCGGTGAGGACGGCGCTGGGGGAGCTCGGTAGAACGGGGGCTGGGTTCGAGGCTGAGGAGGATGGCGGTGGATGGGGGCTTCGACGGGGCTGCGCTCGGGGAGACGACGGGGTGAGGCGGTGGTGGTGAGGATGACACTGGAGAGGGGTTTAAATAGGAGGCGGTCCGGCGGTCGTTAGGAAGGTGGACCGGCTGGGGGAGGCGAAGCGGCGCCGGAACAGTTGCAGGCTGGGGAGGTGACGAGTCGGGGGAGATGAAACTGTAAGACCCCTAATTCTGAAAACCGTATTAATTATTTAGTTTATTTAGTAATTATGAGCCAAATAGAGGGAATAGATTTTATTTAATCTTTAATTGAGGTATTTATGCAATTAGAGAATTTATGGAGCCATTATAATTTTTTTCTAAATTATTCCATGTAGGAGACTCTTTGGACAGTTGCTGGCTTAACCGTATGCACCAATATATTTTTAGAGTTTTCTACGTATATATATATATATATATATATATAAAATTCCTATTGGATCTCTACCCAAACCGCAACTCCTAAACCCACGACCCGCTTACACCCAACCCCGTGTAGAAAATATCAACAGTAGCAGTAGCAAAACCCAACTTTGCTTTCTTCCCCTCCGCGCGTAAAAACCCCCCACCGCTTAATTTTCTCCACCGAGCGTAAAACACAACCCCACGCGTAAAATAGAACCCCACCACTTTATTTCCTTCTCCGTGCGTAAAGGAGACACCACCGCCTCATTCCACCGTCTCTTTACCTATTATTACAAAACTCTCCCCAACCACAATAAAACCAATGAAAGAAGAAAGAAAACAACAGCGGTAGTAGTTTCTTAACCATTAAGTAACCCCCACCGCCTCTTGTTCTCTATATATATTACAACTCTTCTAAACCCTAACCCCACTTCTTCTTTCAACAAACTAAAACACTGTTGTGGACGCTTGCACTATACGAAACTTTTGCTTGGCAAGTATACCTTGCTATTGCACTATTATTTACATTCCAACTGATACATGCATGTTTAATTTTGCTTATATAGATATTTATTCTTGTAGATTTTGGACCTACTTTATGAGACCACCCCAGTATTGTGGAGTATCATTAGGTTCATTGGTCGTGACACAGTCGTTACACGAGTTGTGAGTCTCATATAGATCACGAACTGCGTGACAGGTTGGCCTCCTGTACGCATGGGACGTGCGTTAGGGATGACTGCCGATAGAAACTTTGTATGCTAGCAGACCTGGCAGTTATTTAGAGGTTTTATCGTGTCATGGATGTGACATGCTAGAGCATGGGATGGGGAGAACAACAAGTAAGGCATTTGGGCTCCTTCGTACTTTTTCTTCTGTAATCCGGAAGCTCCACTAGAGATACGGGCGGTGATGACCCCTATACAATTGGCGACCTCTGCCGATCAAAAGACTACATGCTTTGAGGCCCCTGATTCTCCGAGAGATTCACGTCAATCCCATATTTTTAGCCAGATAGCCCACTTGGTAGAAAGTTGTTCTCAACTGCATTCACTTAGACGGTTAGGCGACCCTTTTGGATGTTTACTTTTCAGTACTTATTGGCATGTTATTATGTATCTTGTTACGACCCTCTGAGGACCTGGTCCCTTTCCAGATATGGACGAGCAGGAGTATCCGCAGGAGTACGAACCTGGACCGGATACTACTTACCCGACTGAGGAGGTCTTACCTTCAGAGTATCTGTGATTTTATTTCCACTGTTTCAGTATAGTTGTTTTGTAGTGGATTTGTTTCCACCCGACTATCAGACTTGATACTCATCCTGATACTCAATTATTATTCAGCTCTTTATTCCTACTGATTATTTGTGTTGTGGATGAGATATAGATTATGTGTGACTTGTTGTGACAGTATATTACCACTGGTGGATTGAATATTCATGTACAGCGTACGTGTGTATATGGTTTCCATATATTGGAGTTCGTATACATACGGCTGGACGTGTTACGTATTCCTAGTCCTACGTATTTTGGGACTGGGGCGTGACAGAAACCGCCCCGTGGAAGGCGGAGAGCCAGGGCGGCGGGAGGCGGAGCGTCGGGTCGGGGGAGATCGGGGTTAGGGTTAGGGTTAACGGGTCGGGTTTCGGGTCGGGTCAACGGTTTAGGCCCGGATCCGACCCGCTAAGGTTTGGGCCCGGTTCAGCTAGACCGGGTCGGTCCGATTCGGGTTGGTTTGGGTCAGAATTAAACCGAATTTATTTAGGGTTTATTTTGATTTAATAAATAATTAGTTTTTAGGTCTTTTAAAAATGTTTCCGGGGTCCAATAAATTCCAGAAAAATTACCCTATGTCTAATATTTTATTTTACACCCAAAATATTATTTTCATAATATTTTAATATTTAAAAAATATTTAAATTAATTTAATTCCAAATATCTTGATTTTTAATTAGTTAAAAAATTACAGAAAATTTCAGAAATTTGTGAAATTTAATTTTTTTAAAAATTTCTGAAAATTCAGGGGGGTTTACAACAACGACGGTTGTAGTCGCAAGTAGCGAACCTGCTACAAGCCCTCCCCCCATACCCTTGCTAGGCTATTAGCGTGACTATCCATAATGTTCCGTCCAGATCGGATTGGCCCCAGTGCGACCAACATATCCTCCGCAGGAACCCTACCTTTATGCACAAGTTGTCCATGACCATGCGAGTCTCTTATCTTATCTTATCTTTTGATCTGCATGATCGGTGATGGTTATAGACATAGTAACGAACCCGCTACAAGCCATCCCGAATAAACGATGATGTTTGTAGACGCAAAAATGAACCCGCTACAAAGCCACCCCAAACCATGATCCTTGTTCATCTTTACGTATCAGTACAATTTAGTTCTTTTACTTGATACTTTTATTACTTTCTTATAGTTTCTTCCAATATTTTATTATGTTGTTTCCGATACGGAAAACCGCCTACGCGAGCTTATGGTCTCGAAGCCCTTTCGATATTTTTTATTACTTGGCTCGAAACGACTATTTTGATAGTCTTCCTGCCTTAGGTAAGTGAACCATATTTTGTGTTGTGCTCTAGGTCGTGGCACGAATCTACGAGATAAGCATGGCACATATAAATATGAAATACTATGTACTTGATCATATATAAGTCTACTCGAAATATAAGCAGTACGACTAGAACGAGCGTGAAGGTGTCGTTGATCGTGACATAATATATAAGACGAGCAGTGTAAACATGTGAAGCAGTGTACTACGAAGAGTATATAATGATCCACTCGAAGCATTAGCGGAGTCTACTTGCACGAAGTTAAGGTAGCATGCGAGGGTCCAATTATAAGCCAAGTTTTATTTCCATGTTCTAACACAAGCAATAC